>OX451736.1:1202232299-1202832299 GCA_948472305.1 Vicia faba | reverse complement strand
CTCCCCTAATTCCGAGTAAGGGGAAATTAGGGAATTCTCCACAACGGTCGATGATAATAACATTCTCTATAGACCGGGAACACCAATGGATTCCTGAATGTTTGAGCGTCATCAACCTATGTGACCAACTTGAACCTTGTTCGTTCTTCAATACAGATTGGAGAAGATTCGAAATAAACCATCTTGACAAAAGAGGAGTACATCACATAAGGATACCTCTTTTCCTCATAGTGCGAGTGTGAAAGGAATGTAGAATGTCCCCTAGCAAAGTAGGCACCGGGTTACGAGACATGATGATTTTGACGATGTTCACATTTATGAGTTGGTCAGGATTTGGAAACAAAACCATCCCATAGATGAGGAGAGCCACAATTTCCTCAAAAGCTTGCAAATCAAAAGAGTTCCAACAGTTTTGGGCTTTCTCAAACAAGAACTTTTCTAAGAAACCTTTGACACCACTCCGTGTTTCCCAATTAGTTGTGATATCAGATGGTTGCAAGTGTAGAGCTTGAGCAATGTCTTCTGGCTTTGGATCTCTTTTCGTACCGTGAGAATGGGAATCCTCAAGAGTTGGGTGAATACTTCCAAAGTTGGTACAAGTTGATAATCAGGAAATGTGAAGCAATAGTGTAGAGGATAAAAGAACTGGAAGAGCACCTTCATCATGTCCTCATCAGTGTTGGAGGTAACCAAGTTTAGGAGGCGACCATGTCTTTCGGTAAATGGAGAATTTTCAGGAATCCTTGATGCTAGCTCTTTAAGTTGAGGGGGGGTCCTTACAAGGTTGACTTGAATAGTTTTCCTGCAAATAGAATCCATGTCCTACAAAACAGAACAAAGATAAATCCCAAGATCCTTGAAATGGTTAGTGAATATGAGTATGATGTTATAATGTTCATGATGTTTATAATGTTATGTACAAGTATATATATACAAACAAAACAAAGAAGTCCTTAGGTTTAGGCTTGCATGGAGTTTTATAGGTAAGTACCCTCTTGATATTTAGTTGGCTCAAACCTGTCCTAGAAATAGTAACTGGGTTCTAAGGAGCTTAATATCACTGGTTTGTTTCCTTGGGCATTGTTTCAGCGCGAGCCTCTTTAACAGCGACCGAAATATCCCAAAAAAACAAACCTCAATGAGTGTAGTATCGAGTATCTACCAAATTCGGACTGCACCAAAGTCGGTCATCTCACTATGTCCTAAAGGCCAAGTTGGTCAAGTAAAGGTTCTAAAAGTCAATTAGTGCTTCATGACATCACGTAGCGGCCGCACGTTCTTCTTGACTACTCAAGGGCTACCGGTACCCACAAATATGTCGCACTAACATAGTTATTGCTTAGACCATGTCGGTATACCCCACACAGTTTCCACAACGTATTGCTACTTACCTATAAGGTATCCCATATCCAGGTAGAGGATTCAAACCCAAACAAAGAACCATAATATAAAACATACAAGTCAAACAATGAAAGCAAGTAAATATGATCTAACCTTAAGGTAACCCCACTTTAAGAAATTCCCCAGTAGAGTCGCCAGTTCTGTGATACGGTGGGAGAACTGACTTGGTTGTTTTGCGTTTGTATTTGTAAATGTTGCGGTTAGCAAGAGTTGCCACTGATTTTTCTTTTATCCAAAAGGAAAGGCTGAAAAGAACAGGAAAGACCTTTAGAGATGTTTTCTTGAGTTCGGGGGGTAGATTATGAAAAAGGAAGGTATTATCACCCTTTTCATCCATGGTTTTCCATGGGCTCTTAGTTTCTAGCTAGATCACTTGCTTTTGTTTGAATGTGTGCTTGTGGTGTGGGTTTTCAAAGTATTTTCAAAATGTCTTTGTAATGGTTCTCGTTTCTATAAGAACGCGTACAAAGTATTTGTTTCAAAAATAGTTCAAAGAGGTTTTTGTGGAATGTGTTTTTTGAAAGTGATTTTGAAAATGGTTTTCTTTGTAATGGCTCTCGTTTCTGTAAGAACGCGTGCAAATTGTTGTCTTTTGGAAGTGTTTCAAAATGAGAGTGTTTGGTGTATAAAATGTTTTTGTTGTGATAAGCGAGCGACTAGGAGTAAACTACCTACTCAAAAGGTCTTAGGTGTTCTTTTCCTTCTCCTTAAGATATGGCCATCTTACCATTGTTTTGGTAAGAAGCCTCGTCGTTGGATGTGAAGGGACGGGCGTGGGACGTTTGTAGAGTCATAGAAGGAAACCCATGGAACGTTTTAGCAATATCGTTTTAGGGACTAGATCGTTTACCGAAGGCAACATCGAGGGTCATCGAGGGATTACGATCTTTTATCGAGGGTCTTTTGCTAAAAACGCCCATGTTCGAGGGACATGGCTAATTTCCGATAGGCAACAAGTGAGATTACCCTAAGGGTGCATGTGTACAAGTGTGTTTGTTTGTATACATTTTGTCTTGCATTTAAAGGTTATCTATTTGTTGATTTTATGTTGCCATACATCCTAACTACTAGAAATATATTAAAGCAAAATAAAATACGAAAAATAAAATCCTAAGCTATTACATCATTAGGGGGGTGGGGGTACAATTTGCAAATAGGGATTAAATAAGTGTCTAATTATTACAACCATATCGAACAACTAGGCAGCAATTAAAATACATGCATAAACAGTGTAGAAAATGAGAGAAACTGCCTTTTGAACCATTATGTGTCGACATATGCTATTATGCATCGACACATAACTTTTCCTTGCTCCTGTAAAGAAAAATCAGCTCAGTATGAGCCGACGTATAATGTGATGTGTCGACTCATACACCTTCTTTGTATCGACACATACGCATTTTGTGTCGACTCATAGACTTTTCAACCTTCTGTTTTGGGACCTGGAATCAGTATGAATCGATACATGGGGTTTATGTATCGACTCATACCCTGTTTTTTTACTAGGATGAGTCGACACGTGTGCATATCTGTCGATACATGCTGTACTTTTCTACTTTAAACATTGTTTTATTGTCCATACATGTCAGTTTAAAGCATACGATTGATAAACATAAACAACAAGAAAACAGGTAGCTAAAAGGGGCAATGATTACTACATCTTATCTTCAAAAATAAATCATTAATGATGTATGAAAAATACCAAGTCAAGAAGACTTACCTTGAAACTACACTTGGTGTTTGAAATCTGAATACTTTTCAAGATGTTGCGAGGGCTCCAATGAATCTCCAGGCAGCTTGTTCCAAACTGTTGAAGTCCAGTCAAGTTGTACATTATTGTTTTTATGTTTGGATGGTGAGGATAATGGCACTAACAGAAACTGTTTTAGTGTTTTTACAATCTCTATGTGCTAAGGTGTTTGGTTTATGGGAGAGTTTGTAAGATAGAATAATGGACTGGAGTTCTATTTTGAATGAGATTAGAGATGATTTTTTTCTTGAATCAACCAAAGTTATAAAGAAGACTGTTTTTCTGTTCAAAGACCCTTTGTTCTCACCAAAAATTCCAACCCTTATGTCTTATGAAACAGTCCCTTTTGTAGACCCTTGATTGAGGTTTAGGAGGGAAACAAAAATAAGTCATTTTGAATTGTTTTTGCCTACTGTTTTGATACTTTATTCACACTATTTTCTTTTGCCTTTTTGGTGCAATTTTGGGGTTGTTATAATGCAGGTTGGGGCAGACTGCATAGAGCAGTTTTGGAATGTATAGGATAACATATGTAGATTTGTGGTGCAGCATAGCACAAGGTTTTTCGTAGGACAACAATGCAGCAGGTTTTGGAGTGTTATGGCAATGCAGCATATCATAATTTGTTCAACTTGGACAACAAGATTTGTAGCATGAAACAAACTTAGTCTTGTGGAGTATTTTATGCACATTGTATCAAGGACAAAACATTGTGACAAGGTTTTGAGTGAAAGGGAAAAGTCCAAGCAATACCAAGTTTAGGGTTTGTAAACTTGCAAAAAATGTCACTTTGTAATAACTTGAATTATTTGCCTCATTTTAAATTATTTGGAATTGTAGTAAAAAAATGTCATGAAGCAAATGAAATTAACAAGTATAGAAAATATTTAGAAAAATTCCAAAGTCTTTCAAAAGTTGAATTTTTTTTATTCTCTTGATTTTTGATGATTAAATTTCACATTTTGGATGTCTTGACGCAATGTGATTTTTGGGACTCAAATTCGATAAAAAAGTCAAAGTTTGACTTTTTTAGCGTCCGGTTAACTTTTTCCAACTGAAACTTCAACTTTGCTCATTTTCCCCCTTTTGATAATTTGAATGATTTTCTTAGAAAATTGTGATCTGAGGCTTGAAACTTGACTGGAGTAATGCTAAGGATCCATGAGGACCAGTGAAAGTCATTTGAAGCATTAGAAATTTGAATATCCCTGTACAGATTTAAAACCTAATTTGAGGTATTAGCGTTGAGGAGATTGTTTGACCTAGTCGGTAATCGCACAAGCTCGAGGCATTAAAGATCTCTTTAGGAAATATTTTTAGAAACGAGAGGGAAAATTTTGGGGTACAACAGCTGCCCCTGTTCAATCTTCTTAAACATGAGGATGTAGATTTGCTGGTCTGCCTTTCGTGATCTGAAGGTGGAAGATGATTGAACACTAGAGGGACCTGAAATTTGCACTCGCATGAAGTAATACTGATTGGTGATGTCGGGAATGGGCTTACAAATGCCATTTAGAAGGCGACGGAGAATCGTCGTAGATGGGCTTAAAGATGCCATCCAGAAAAGGTCAGTTGCATAAGAGATTCCTTGGCGAGAATTCTTGTACCTACTATTGAGGAGGACTTTGCCGGGGAATGTTGAATTACGTCTGGGAGAAATAGGGTATAGGAGTTTTGGTTGTCCATTACTCTACTGGGGAATTGACTCCTGATTGAGGAGGTGGAAGTAAACCGCATATCTGGTCAGGGTCCAGGTTGCATAGCGACGTACTGGGGAAATGTGAAATCAATCGTATCTGGTCGGGTTCGGGCCTTACAGTGTTGTAAACTGTTGTCTGGAGATAAGAGAGAAGGAACCTGGATAGTAGGGTTGGTTCGAAATGAAATCTTGCGTAATAGGGATGTTTCGAAATGAAAGCCTGGATAGTAGGGCTATGAGAAGTAACCTGGATAGTAGGGTTACTTCAAGATGAAAGCCTGGATAGTAGGGCTTATGGGAAGAAACCTGGATAGTAAGGTTACTTCAAGATGAAAGCCTGGGTAGTAGGGGTTATGGGAAGGAACCTAGATAGTATGGTTACCTTAAGATGAAATCCTGGATAGTAGGGCTTATGGGAAGAAACCTGGATAGTAAGGTTACTTCAAGATGAAAGCCTGAATAGTAGGGCTTATGGGAAGGAACCTGGATAGTAAGGTTACTTCAAGATGAAAGCCTGGATAGTAGGGCTTATGGGAAGGAACCTGGATAGTAGGGTTACCTCAAGATGAAATCCTGGATAGTAGGGCTTATGGGAAGGAACTTGGATAATAGGGTCGCTTCGAAATGAAAGCCTGGGTAGTAGGGCTATGAGAAGAAACCTGGATAGTAAGGTTGCTTCAAGATGAAAGCTTGGATAGTAGGGCTTATGGGAAGGAACCTTGATAGTAGGGTCGCTTCGAAATGAAAGCCTGAGTAGTAGGGCTATGAGAAGGAACCTGGATAGTAAGGTTTCTTCAAGATGAAAGCCTGGATAGTAGGGATAATGGGAAGGAACTTGGATAGTAGCGTCGCTTCGAAATGAAAGCCTGGGTAGTAGGGCTATGAGAAGGAACCTGGATAGTAGGGTTACTTCAAGATGAAAGCCTGGATAGTAGGGCTTATGGGAAGGAACCTGGATAGTAGGGTTACTTCAATTTATCATGTATATTAGTTGACTCGTTTGGTTTCGGGAACTGATTTTTCATTAGCTGTCAGCAAATATGACATGTATAAATGTTGGAATCGTTGGTGATTATTGTCTTTCCTGAAAAGATAACAGGGTTAATTATATGCGACGCATGAAATACATTGTGGGATGATGTTCTCAAAATAAATGAGATTATGTTGTATGTGATATGTATGCGCATGCCTTGATGTATGAGCATGAGATGCTATTGTGACATGTCCGAGTTTGGGAAAATAAGTCCCTGACTGTTGCTGGAGAGTAAGCATTCCTGACTGTTATAGAGAGTTGTGGTTCTTATACTTCCGCTGGGGATGGTGAACGGAAATGACTGTGCCAGAGATTTTCCCTTTGTTGTTTGTGAATATTCTGCCAGGGAGAGACTCTGTATGAGAATAGCTCTGCGGGGGAATGACTTTGTTGGAAGGTGGACTACCGTAGCTGAAGTAATAAGCTTTATTAGGGATTGAGCTTCTGTATCCAGAAGAATAAACTCTGCTTGGGAAGATAAAAATTTATGATGATCTGCTCGTGATTATAAAATTCGGCTGGGGGATGTAGATGTCAGGTTTCTGGATGACCCTGGCTAGGGAGATTACTTCCCGTTTTGAGAGAACTGATATCAATGCTTTGATTACCTTTACTCTGTGGGGAATACATATGCTATAAGGTCGTATGCGTTGATGATTATGTTTCAAAGCTGTTTCTGCCCCGGTATCGGCTGGACAGAGTAACTGTCGGGTTTTGACATTTCTGGTTTTTTGCCCTTGTTTCTTAAGTTTCGAGAAATTGTCTTTCCGTTTCTTATGCAAACATTTATGAGTAGCAATCATATTCAAATGCATATGTCAAGAATAAACCATTGGATGTTCTCGCAAAACAAAATAGAAAAAGAAAAAAAACACACAGTTTTTTGTGTAAAAATGATTTGTATTAATTTTCGAAGTTGGCCTATAATAGTTGTTTTTGTACAAGGAGGATGACGCTCTAGTAAGAGAACGTTGCCGTAAAAATAGAAGTTATACAATATTGTGTAAAAATAAAACAGCTATGTACTACAATCCCATTGGGTTCCAATTCTGCTATTGCCGCTATGTCTTCGAGCGTCTCATTACTTTTCTACTTGTCCAAGGCTAACTAGATTGATTGGTGCCGTTCGAGCTTGACAATTGATATTGAGGTGTGATCGCAGGGTGATCCAATGGGATATAGTGATACGCTTTTCATCCCTAACTTTTTCCTGGACTGCCCTTTCGGGTTTTCAGTCCACCGGCATACCCTTTCTTTGCCCAAGCCGCCTTTTTAGGTTTTCGACTTGCCGGGTGTACAAATTTTTTTCATTTTCATCCTTCATTCTTGCCGGAACCCTTTTGGTTATCTAGGAAGCCCTTATTTTTTCCTAGGCATGTCAACCTAGCGGGTATTTTATCATGCGTAGTATCTTTTCACTATGTCTGCATTGACAGGGTGAGGGAGGTCGTCACCGTCCATGGTGGTTAGAATCATGGCTCCACCCGAGAAAATGTTTCTAATCACAAATGGCCCTTCGTAGGTGGGAGTCTATTTGCCCCTGGGATCACCTTGCAGCAGTATGATGCGCTTGATTACCAGATCCCCGACTTGATACTCTTGACGTCTGACTTTTTTGTTGAAAGCCTTGATCATCCTCTTTTGATACGTCTGACCATGGCAGATAGTAGTAAGTCTCTTTTCGTCGATCAGATTTAGTTGATCAAGTCGAGTCTGGATCCAGTCGTCTTCTCTCAAACTAACATCTTTCAAAATCCTTAAAGAAGGAATCTGGACTTCAACGGGTAGGACTTCCTCCATGCCATATACCAGAGAGTAAGGAGTTGCCCATGTCGATGTCCGTACTGAGGTACGGTACCCATGAAGAGCGAATGGTAACATCTCATGCTAGTCTTTGTATGTCATCATCATCTTCTGTATGTTATTTTTGATGTTATTGTTATCTGCTTCTAAGGATCGATGAGGATCCGTGAAAGTCATTTGAAGCATTAGAAATTTTAATATCTCTGTACAGATTCAAAACATAATTTGAGGTATTAGCGTTAAGGAGATTGTTTGACCTAGTCGATACTCGCACAAACTCGAGGCATTGAAGATCTTTGTAGGAAATATCTTGAGAAATGAGAGGGAAAATTTTGGGGTACAACACCGTTCGAACTCGATACCTCCTGTGAAAACATAGCCAACTCAATTTGTGAAATTTTGGCGCTGGAACCAGCTCGATACGATGAAAATCGACCAAGTTATGATTTTCTGAACATGACGGAAATAAACTTCTGTCACAAATTTTATGTATAAAAATACTTGATAAATCTGCATTTTTGAAGACCTTCTGATCAAAATTGTCTTCCAGTCATGAGAGATGAAAACATAGATGACGTCAAGACGGAATTTTGGCCACCAGAACGGGTTTAAAACGAACCACGATCTTCAAGTTATGAATTTTTTAGTGCGTAAAAACTGCACTTTCAGCACACTTTTTCACCACATTTCTTCGAGAAAACTCACACATTCAGAGACCTTCTTTAAAGAATTGGCTCTCGAGCCGAACCTGAATCTGAGAATACATTATCAGATATATCTTGGTGAAAGAACACCTGAATATGACGCGTCGGGTTGGACTTGTGAATCTTTGAACCCCGAATCGTTGCAAAACGGTGAACCGATCTTCAGCAGGGAAAATACTCTGAGAATATCCATTGGCGAAATAAACGTCACTTGTAACCTGACGAAGCTTGCTAAATATACCTTTATTCTATAACCACAAAACCAATGATATGCGTGTATGAAAATAAAGAGGGTAAATTTTGGGGTACAACAGGTTACAAACGTGGTCCCAGTACCAAAGAAAGACGACAAGGTACGTATGTGTGTAAACTACAGGGATCTGAACAGGGCAAGCCCCAAAGATGACTTCCCACTGCCATATAAAGATGTTTTGGTCGACAACACCGCTCAACACAAGGTATTCTCCTTCATGGATGGCTTCTCGGGTTATAATCAGATCAAGATGGCACCTGAAGAATGGAGAAAACTACCTTCGTCACACAGTGGGGCTATTTTGGGTTAAAGAATGTCGGTGCCACATACCAGCATGCTATGGTAGATTTATTCCATGACATGATTCATCAAGAGATAGAGGTCTATGTCGATGATATGATAGCCAGATCTCATACTGAAGAAGAACATCTTGACCATCTACATAATTTGTTTGAGAGACTAAGGAGGTATAAGCTGAGGATGAATCCGAACAAATGCACCTTTGGGGTGAGATCCGGTAAACTCATGAGTTTTGTCATCAGCGGTAAAGGTATTGAGGTTGATTTCGCTAAATTCAAAACAATTCAATAAATTCCTGCTCCCCGTACCGAGAAGGAAGTCAGAGGTTTCTTGGGACGACTAAATTATATTGTCTAATTCATTTCTCACTTGACTGCTACTTGTGAGTCGATCTTCAAGTTACTGAAGAAGGATTAGGTAGTGAAATGGAACAATGACTATCAAATAACTTTTGACAAAATCAAGGAGTACCTACAAGAACCTCTGATTCTGATGCCACCAGTTGAAGAAAGACCTCTAATCATGTACCTAACAGTGCTAGAGAATTCAATGGGGTGTGTACTGGGCCAGTATGACGAGTGTGGTCGAAAAGAGCATGCAATATACTACCTTAGCAAAAAGTTTACCGACTATGAAATAAGATACTCACTGCTCGATAACACTTGTTGCGCTCTGGCATGGGCTGCTCGCCGACTAAGACAATATATGTTGACTCATACTACTCTATTAATCTCTAAAATGGATCCCATCAAATACATATTCGAGAAGCCCGCTCTCTCTGGAAGAATGGCCAAATGGAAAATGGTCTTGACCGAATACGATATTCAGTACACCACTCAGAAAGAAATCAAATGAAGTGTACTAACAGATCATTTGGCTCACCAAGTCGTAGACAACTATCAATCTATGAATTTTGAGTTCCCGGACGAGAACATCATGCAAGTTATATATTGTGAAGAACCTGAACCATATGTAGGACCTGATCTGGGATTCCGATGGACTATGGTTTTCGATGGAGCTTCTAATGAACTTGGGAATGGAATTGGTGCTGTAGTTATCTCCCCTCAGGGTTGCCATACACCCTTCACCTCCAGATTATGCTTTGCCATACTTTATCAGAAATTTTCCATCCAAAGCTCATTTTGAAGAGGATGCAATTCCCTACAACCCATATTCATCCCTAAAGTTCAAAATATGCACTCATCAAAAGATAGGAATTTCCACATTACAGGTCCTTTTGAAAAGTCAACAAAAACACTTTTTGGGTCAAAGCTTCTTACATGAACATGGAAGATCCAATTAAGATGATACCAAAAGGGTTGTTTAGGGGACATCCTAGGATTTCTAAAAAGTCCAAGAACAACTCTCTAGGGTTAAAATTGGAAGAGATATGCCTTGTCAAAGTTGACCATTTTTGCAAAATTACCAAAAGTCAAATGTGCTCAAAAATACACTTTTAACCAAATGGGCCTAACTTTTTATGCTTGCACCTCACTCATAACATGGTCCACGACCCAAATATTCAACCACACATTGTTTGCTTCTTTTTTAATTTTATTTTGATTTTTTATTAATTAAAAATTAAATTAAATCAAATAAATGACAACTAATAGAAAAGATTTGTTTTGATCTGATTTTTTGATAGAATCCAAATCTAATTATGCTGGCATAGCATGATTAATTCGTATCAAGGGTGATTGGATCAAGAGTGGAATGATTTGGCCTAATTTAGAAACAAATCACACAAAGAAAGAATGAGATCAAATCTTCAAAAATTGCAAAGATACATGTTGTTTTTATAACCCTAATTCATTCCGGGATATATATAGAGTAAGACAAAGCACATAAACAAGGGTTGAGGTCGTGCAAGCTAGCAAGCAAAACTCAAACTTTCCAAAAAAAAGTGTGGATCGGTTTCAAGCTTAGATGGAAATTCAAAGCATTTCAAAGCTACCAATATCTTCTTGGATATCTCCTGAAGCTAATAGGATCACTTGCACGCCTCAAAACTCCAGGAATCAGCCTCCACGTCTCACGGTTTGGCATATTTCTTGAATTTGATTTTGGTTATTTACGCATGATTAATAACTTTTAAGCATAGCATGATATTTGTATCATCATTTGGAATGTTTTAATTTAATTTATTTTGCATTTTAATGACTGTTTGAATAATTGCCATTATTAGGGTTTGTTCTTGCATTTTAGGGTTTCTTTATGCAGGTAAAATTGGGCCAAGAAAATAGTACTATCATACTCGTGAGATCAAAAAGAGTTGATTAGTATATCTAGAATTGATTTATCATGCTTGCTGTGAATTTTGGAAGTTTGCAGGTTTGTAGCTATGGAGCATGTCAGTAGTTATAAGTATCATTCCTAAAACGACGGACTGGGGAAGAAGATGATGATTTGGCACAACCCCATTGGCTTGTTTGAATACAACGCTCGCGTTTTTTTTTTGTTTTGAGTTATCCATTTTGTTTTTTTATATTATGCATTATTGTTGGTATATTAACAACTAATCCACATAGCGCAAATGGCAAGAGCATACGCTGGATAGTGGGAGGACCTGGGTTCGATCCCAGGTCCCATCTTTTCTTTATTTTCTTACTCTTTACATGTAGATTCTGAACACTACTTGCCCAAGCACCTACCTTGTGCTACCACTATCCAGTCCTTGGATGCATCTCCTATCAGATCTAGCGCTCCAAACAAGGAGGGACCATGGTACACCACCAGAAAATGGCCATACAGGATCAAGTGTTGGGAGTGGGCTGAACAGCCAATGAGCCCAGCCAATTCAGCAACACAACCCCCTTTTGGATTGCTATACAGGCCCATTCTTCTCCTTTTTATTTTAATTCTTTTTAATTATTTCCTTAATTATTTTCTTTTTAATTAAAATCAAAAATCATATTTTTTTTATTTAATAAAAAAAAATCACAAAAACACCAAAAAAAATTTTTTTTATAAAAAATATTTTATTTCCTTGGATTAATTAATTTAATTAAAATAGGGCAATTAAATCTTTTTTTTTTGTAATTAAAATCAATTAGAAATTAGGGTTCAATTTTGTATATTATTAATTTTTCTTCAATAAATAACTTAAATATTTTCTCAAATTATATTTTTATGTTTTATAATTATCCTCACATTTAATTCGTCGCACACATTTTAATTACATTTTTATTATTTTTGTAACTGCTCTGAGTTTGTAATAGCTTTAATTAGGTTTTAATTCCGCCTTTTATTTTACAGTCAAAAATAATTCTGTATCTGTGAAAGCCCTGTAATAGTTAGGATTTCTATTTCCGCACTTTAAATTCCTGTAAATTTTAACTGTCTAGATGCATGGCTAATAGGATTGCATGGAAAGAATACTTGAAAATTAAAACGGTAGAAAACCCTAAATGTGCAAAGACAAATTAACTGAAAAAATTCACTCGCACATGCCCACTCCTAGGGCTTACTCCACTCAGGTTGCCTTCGGTAAAACGGTCATAAAGTATAGGGTTTGTTAGTGGTCGTCCTCTAGCCCCGAAAGATCTCAAATAACCCATTCAGATGTTGCCTCGGAAAAAGATATTTAAGGCTTTAGGATGATTACTAACACCTCCTAAGATTGCTTTTGTGATCGTACATGTCCCTTCGAATGTCCCTTAAAACTCCAACGACGGTGCTACATATTCCTTAATAATAGGATAGCATTGTCTAAAGGAAAATGAACAGACTTTTTTCGAGTAGGTAGATAACTGTTAGGTACTTGCTCAAAACAAACAAACTTTTCACACCAAACACTTTTCAGACAAAGTTTTCAAAAACAACTTCGTAACACTCTTGAGGACAGAAACAAGGGTTAAAATGAAGTAAAACAAAACTTTTCAAAAACACAAACAGACAAGCAATTTTCAAAAATGAGCAAGTACCTAAGAGCCCGTGGAAAACCACGGATAGAAAGGGTGCTAACACCTTCCCTTTCTATAATCTACCCCCCGTACTCAGAAATATTCTCGAAAAAGGTTTTTTTTGTTCTTTTTCCTTTTCCTGATTAGATAAAATAAAAGTCGGTGGTGACTCTTGCTTACCGCGACATTTGCGAACAAAAAACGCAAACCAGTATTAACATTCGGTTCTTCCACCGTATCACACCTTCGGTAAACGATCTAGTCCCTAAACGAAAATTGCTAAAACGTATCATAGGTTTCCTTCTATGACTATACAAACGTCCCACACCCTTCCCTTCACATCCAATGATGAGGCTTTTTACCAAATCAATGGAAGGATAACAACATCTAAATGAGAAGGAAAAGAACATTAGACCTTTTGAGTAGGTAGGATGCTCATAGTTTCTCTCTTGCTCACAAAAAAAAACATTATTACACACCAACACTTTCCTTTAAAACATTTTCAAAAGTTAAAACACTTTGTACGCATTCTTATAGAAACGAGAATCACTTTCAAAAACACATTCCACAAACACCTCTTTGAACTATTTTCAAAACCAACACTTTGTACGCATTCTTATAGAAACGAGAATAAGTACAAATACATTTTCAAAATACTTTCAAAATCCACACCACAAGCACACTTTCAAACAAAAGCAAGTGATCTAGCAAGCAACTAAGAGCCCGTAGATAACTACGAATGAAAAGGGTGCTAATACCTTCCCTTTTCATAACCTACACCCCAAACTCAAGAAATAATCTCGAAAGGTCTTTCCTGTTCTTTTCAACCTTTCCTTATTGGATAAAAGAAAAGTCAGTGGCGACTCTTGCTATCCGCAACAATTACGATCAAACGCAAAACACCCAAGTCAGTTATCCCACCGTATTACAACACCCTTGCGCCAAATTTATATAAACTGATCAAAGCTTGATTTTAAAAAAAGCATAAATAATAGCGAGCACGGAGTTCTAGAATATCTCACTCAAATCTCAATGTAATCATAAATTGTAAGAAGCATGAGAATCAGAAGGATGAGTAGAGTAGATTAGTCTTTTATTTGGATTGATTTGATTAAGAAATCTATCTAAACGAAGTAGCAGAAAGTTTCTCTGAAACTGGACTTATGTAGCTCAAAATAGGTCACGATTCTTAAAGGTAAGAGTATGGTTAGCTTCAGAGAAGTTCAATGGAGCTAACTGAATGGAGCTTTTGGTGTTTTGAAGGGTGGAAATGAGAAAACGAATTCAAGCCTTAAGAGATCAAATGAGATCTTGGCAGGGGTCAATTGGCTATCAAAAGCTTGTGGAAATAGGTGGAATGTATATCTTATTTATAGAAGAGAACGGGGCAATGCTTAAGCATGTGAACGGGAGAGTAGTTGAGTGAATCTGAAACATGAGCAATGTGTGACTTGCTTAGCATCAAAACTCAGTCAAAACCTGTAATTCATGATGCTAAGTGCTTTTGGAAAGTTTCTAAACATGATTAGAAGAAAAAACGCGTGAAAACTTTGTGTTTAGAAGGCAAAAATATGGATTTCAAATTCTGACTTGGAAGGAAAATTCAATTTCAAGTAGCTGACTTTGAACTCATTGTGTGCACGATTTAGGGAACCTTATGACCTGATTCTTGATGCATTGGAAAGATAAGGTAACATTATTTATAATGTACCAAGAAAAGGATCATTTGGATGCTTGAGCTAGAAGTTGTGCTTGGTCAAAATCAAAAAAGGTGTTGACTTTTATACTTAGTAAAAATTCTAAGTTTTTCTTCAAAAATGACCCAAAATATTTTGACTCCAAACAAGGTCTTATTCCAAAAATTTGCTTTGATCAATGATGCTAGCTCGAAGTGGACTACTTCAAGAGTACTTTGGAACTTGTATCACTCAAAAATTATAAATATTGGACAAGTTATGATCCTTTGAATTTGATGAAAATCCATAAGGTGGCCTATAATCTTTTGAGCTTTTAAGGCATCTTCTAACCATTTTCAAGTTTTGCACATAAAAGAAGAGTTAAAGTTCACAATCTTAAGATCATTGTGGAAAAATAATGCGCTCAAGGATATAAAGTATTGATCAAGTTATGACTTTTTGAAGTCACATAAGGGAATTTGATGGCCCATCTAGAGGACTTGTAATCTTTCTCAATCATTAGTGATCTTTCACACAAAATTCCCTTGAAACTTTTGAAGTGATTTGTTGATAACCCTTTAAGGAGAATAATATAATTGTAATCACCCAAAAATCTCAAAATATGGACAAGATATAGCCTTTAGAAGTCCAAAACACTAACTCCTAGAGCATCAAAATGGCTTGGGAACCCCTTTCAATTTTGACAATCTTTCTTGTACAAATACTTTTTCTATGTGGAGAGATGTTGTTGTGGATGATAATATGAACCTATAGTAACAATAACCACTTCCAAATGTTTAGAATTGAGGGATTTATGCACTTGTGATTGGAGAATCAAGAACTTGTCCTATTAGGTCAAACTTCTTTGATCAAATCGTGCATCTTTTGACTTCTTTTGGCAATTGAAGCATGATGAATCATAGTAGAACTTGTCATGACATTTATATAAATCACTCTCAATGATGAAGCTTAAATTTCAATGAAGCTTTGTTGAAGAAGGCCTGGAAATAAACTCATGAACCTATGAATCAACCTGATGAAGTATGTTGTGTCCTCACCTATATTATCATCATTTACAGCAAACATTCATTGTTTTTATTAGTTAAAAGTTAATAAACATAATAAAAATATGACCATAATATACAAATCAAAGTGCTTGGTGATCCCCCATGAGAAAACCTAAAGATAGGGAGAAGAACTAAACCCTATTGTGATCTTGATATGATTGGGTTGATATGAGATGATAGAGGAATCTTAGGGGCAAAAATTGGGGTATAACAGATGCCCTTATTTAAGTGTCTTCTATACGGAGATACGAAGGTTAAAATCTTCATGTCGACGCGATTGAAGATACTTAAATATAAATCAAGCCCTATTTTTGGCCCTAAAATGCCATGCAATGCTTATGATTGTGCATGCAAACAAACAAATCCAAAGGTGACACAAGACACCACTGGGGAAGCATAAAATAAAATAAAGGATCAAAAGAAAGTCTGACCAAGAAAATAAATCACTAGTGAACAAAAGACTCGACTATGTTAGGGTAAATCCCAAGGAGGAGATAAAGTATCATCAACTCAAATATTGAAGAAAAATTAATGGGTGACAAAAATCGACAGATAACTGCGAACTACCCACTCATAGAGAATATAGCAAAAAAGTAATGTCGACTCATAGGGAGAAGAAATGGTAAGATAATACCATTAAAAACCAATATTAGGGTAGGTAACAAATGATTAGCACCAGTACTTATTACTGGAAACAAATGAATTATTTAGAGCAAAGTGAATCTCAAAGACGAACTATCTCCCATAATGACGAGACTATCATTCATCGGAGTAAACATCTCAACAATGAACTATCTTCCATAATGACGAGACTACCATTCATTGGAGTAACAAATCTCAATAATGAACTATCTCATATAATGATGAGACTACCATTCATCGGAGTAACAAATCTCAACAAGGAACTATCTCCCCTAATGAAGAGACTACCATTCATCAGAGTAACAAATCTCAATAATGAACTATCTCCCATAATGACGAGACTACCATTAATCGGAGTAACAAATATCAACAACGAACTATCTCCCATAATGACGAGACTACCATTCATCAGAGTAAAAAATCTCAACAACGAACTATATCCCATAATGACGAGACTACCATTCATTGGAGTAACAAATCTCAACAACGGACTATCACCCATAATGAAGAGACTACCATTCATCGAAGTAAACAAATATCGACAACAAACTATCTCTCATAATGACGAGACTACCATTCATCAGAGTAAACATCTCAACAATGAACTATCTCCCTTAATGAAAAGACTAGCATTCAACGGAGTAAACAAATCTCTACAACAAACTATCTCCCATAATGACGAGACTACCATTCATTGGAGTTACAAATCTTCTCTGACATTAACAGACTTACTGGGGAAGAATAGATTTCTCAAATAAAGAGACTGTCACTTGCTGTTATGATAAGGAAATGCAATAATGTTGTTGGGAAATGAATCTTGGCTTCTCTGGGGAAATGCCAATACAATCTTGCTGAGGAGATAAAGTATTTTCATGCCAAAATAAATGCACATTCTCAAACTCGGGCTTAAAGCCTGCAGAAATCATAATAATAACATTGTCGGGAACCACAGATTCAAACTAGAAATAAACCGAAGTGAAACAGTCAACCAAGACAGCATCTGACAAGAAATAAACTCAAAAAGGGACTATGTTCCATCCAGATGATGAGGCTGAATAAAAAAGATAAAGCATAACTCTTCCATGAGGGATAACTCAGCATGGAAATTGAAAGAATATACACTTTCTGCTTAAGGTTAACACTCTATTGGAGAGAGGGTAACATAACTCTAAAAAATAGGGTAATATGCCAACAAAAACATCAATGAATGCAAATGAGCAATGACCTTTAATTTAGCTATGCATGATGTACGTATGTATGTATGAATGTTATCATGTATATGCTGATAAAATAGACATACAACACTGGGAATAACTTAAACAAAACTAGCTTGGGTAAAGTCAACACTCGGCTAAATCACATCTAGGATGAAAATTTCATAAGAAAGTAAGCACCAACTGAGGAAACAAATTCCTATTTCACGGCTTAACTCCACTGGGAAGAAACATAATCCAAAAATAATCAAATCATAATAATAAATCAGTACAGATACAGGGATATAACATCCTCCTCCAGGCTTCACCGGGGAATATCACGCAGACTTCAATTAGGAAAACAATGTCTCATCGTCTAGGCTTTCACCGGAGATTATAATACTGAATTCACTAGGGAAGATGAAAACTATATCTTCGAGACATCAACTGGGGATCTTGTGCTGACTTCATCGGGTAGTTTAACACCACATCATCTAGTGGAGCCCAAAATAAATTCTTTAATATCAAGTGTGATGATTACAGAAACTTCTCTGGGGAGAAATTATGAAACCACATGGGGATAACGACTTATAGAGAGAAGCATTATCTTGAATTTACTTGGGGATCTAAGAAATTTAAACAAATACCAAGAAATCAAAAATATGGGGATTTTAAATCAAACTCAGCATTTGGAGAGAGAAAACCCAAAAAGTCCATAGCCATTCCAACACTTCTTAGAAAAGATATTGCCTTTGTCTAGTTTCCCGGGAAACAAACAACAACAATAATGCCATCACTGCAAAGAGAGATGCATTGCAAATGATTCTTCCTCAACACACAAAGGGAGAAGGAACTTCTGTCATATGAGAGAAGACCTCATTGGGGAATCTGGGTTAGAGGTTTCAGACCATGCAAACCCGAAACCAAAATAATCAACCTGGAGAAAAATCTAACCCGGGATTTAACTGGGGGAAATGGGATTACAAACCCAACACCGTATCATACATCAATTGGTACGAACTCCAACTATTTGAGAAACATAATAAGATCATGTGCATATCAGCAAGAGTGACCTGAGATAAGTTTCCTAGGGAATATATATTTTCAAAACTTCAGAGTTCGTCCATCCTTGGAATCATTATTTTTGTTTTACTTGAATCACAAAATATAAAGTAAAAAGTCATTTGTAAATTCTTTTCGAAATTTTTGTTATTGTTAAGTCTCTTTGTTTTGAAAATTACTATCAATAATAAATGGAAGCTTTGCAAACAAAATAAGATAATAACTACAAGGAATTAGATAAAAGCTCAAACTTTATTAATAGAATGGTAGTCTGCAAATGGCGAGACTCCATGGATGATTATAAAGTTTGGAAAATGGTAACATATTGGGAAAGATACATTGAAATACAATGACTACTATTCTCCATAACAACTTTGAATTCCTGAACAACGACCTTAGTTGAAGTGTGGTGAGAATCTGAGAAGATTGTTGCTTCAATGATCAAGTCTTATCTGACGCAGTTACTTGCCAAGAAATACCTAAATTTTTCCTAGGTTTCCCTTGAGGGTTTTCAACCTAGCGGGAAAATTTATTCTGTTTGTGTCTCTTATTTTTTCCTAGACCGCCCTTTCGGGTTTTCAGCCTACCGAGACACTTCTTTTTGCCTAAGTCACCCTTTTAAGTTTTCGACTTAGCGAGTTGTTATTTTGTTTCTTTAGGAAAAGTATTTCTTGACTGCATCAACATTCATAGGACGTGGGAACTCCTCGCCATCCATAATTTCAAGAATCAGGGCACCACTAGAGAAGGCTTTCTTGATAACATATGGGCCTTAAAAATTGGGAGTCCACTTGCCCCTAGAATAAGTGTTAAAAGACATGATTTTTTCTGAGCACGAGGTCGCCTTCTCTGAATTCATGAGGCTTGACCTTCTTATTAAAAGCTTTCTTCATCCTCTTCTGGTATAACTAACCATGACACAAGGTCGTCTTTCTCTTTTCTTCAATCAAATTCAATTGGTCAAACCTGTTCTGGAACCATTCAGCCTCTAACAACTTGATTTCCATTATCACACGTAAAGAGGGAATCTCAACCTCCATGGGGAGTACTACTTCCATACCATACACAAGAGAGAATAGAGTTGCCACTGTTGAAATGTGGACAGATGTACGATACCCATGCAAAGAAAAAGAGAGCACCTCATGCCAATCTTTTATAGGTAACAACCATTTTCTGGATGATCTTCTTGATATTTTATTAACAGCTTCAACAGCCCCATTCATCTTTGGCCTGTAAGGAGATGAATTTTGATGGACAATCTTGAAGTCTTCATAAAGTTCTTTTATTATCTTGTTATTCAGATTCGAGCCATTGTCAGTGATAATCCTGCTTGGCACACCATACCGACATATAATATTGTTCTTGATAAAGCGTACTACCACCTGCTTAGTGACATTAACATCTAAAGTTGCTTCCACCCATTTGGTGAAGTAGTCTATTCCCACTAAGATGAAACAATGTCCATTCAACGCCTTAGGTTCAATCATTCCAATCATGTCAATACCCCACATAGAGAAAGGCCACATAGAAGAAATAACATTGAGAAGTGTTAGAGGCACATGAATTTTGCCAGCATAAATCTGGAACTTATGACACTTCTTTACAAATTTGTAACAGTCAGATTCCATTGTAAGCCAATAGTAACCTGCCCTAAGCATCTTCTTGGCCATTGAATGTCCATTGGCATGGGTACCAAAGGAACCTTCGTGGATCTCATGCATTAACATGTCTTCTTTGTGTCTATCCACGCATATAAGCAAGACCATGTCATAATTTCTTTTGTATAACACATCTTCATTGAGGAAAAATTTGTCTGCCAACCTTCTCAATGTCTTCCTATCTTTGTTCGATGCACCGACTGGGTACTCTTGATTCTGGAAAAAAATGCTTGATATCATAGTACCAAGTATTTTCTTCTGACGTTCCCTTTGTCGCAAACACATGAGCTGGCCTATCCATATGTCGGACTATGATACGAGGTACATCATTCCAAGTATTTACTTGGTACATAGAAGCCAAAGTGGCTAAAGCATTTTCCATCTGATTCTCATCTCTGGGAATATGATGGAATTCAACTTTATTAAAGAAATGTAATAATATACTAGCATAGTCTTTGTAGGGAATCAAACCAACGTGACAAGTATCCCATTATCCTTTGATCTGATTTATTACCAAAGCTGAATCGCCATATACATATAGAATTTTGATTCTGAGATCTATAGCTTCTTCGAGACCCATGATACAAGCTTCATACTCTGCCATATTATTGGTACAATCAAATTCCAATCTTGCAGTAAAAGGGATATGTGACCCATTAGGAGTGATAATAACGACACCAATTCCTTCCCCATAAGCATTTACAGCTCCATCAAACACCATACCCCACCGGGATTCAGGATCAGGATCTTCCCCAGGAAAAGGTTCATCACAATCTTTTACTTTCAAAAAATATCACATCCTCATCAGGGAAATCATATTTAACAGATTGATAAAAATCAATTGATTGGTGAGCAAGATAATCTGCCAACATACTGCTTTTTACAGCCTTCTGAGTAAGGTATTCAATATCATATTCAGACAACAGCATCTGCCAACGGGAAATTCTTCCGGTAAGAGAAGGCTTTTCAAAAATATACTTAATTGTGTCCATTTTGGAAATCAACCAAGTAGTATGATTCAACATATATTTCCGCAACCGCTTTGACGCCCAGGCCAAAGCACAACATGTTTTTTCCAGCATAGTATACAGTGACTCACAGTCAGTAAACTTCTTGCTAAGATAATAAATGGCATATTCTTTTCTTCCTGTGCCATCTTGTTGTCCCAAAATACAGCCCATAGAATTATCTAACATAGTCAGATACATAATCAATGGTCTTCTTTCAATAGGAGGCAGCAACATAGGAGGTTCAAGCAGATACTCTTTAATGCTTTCAAATGCCCTTTGGCACTCATCTGCCCATACTTAACTTTGATCTTTCTTTAACAGCTTGAAGATCGGTTTGCACGTTACAGTCATATGGGAAATAAATATGGAAATGTAATTCAACCGTCCGAGGAAGCCTATAACTTGCTTTTTAGTTCTTGGTGCAGGCATTTCTTGAATTGCCTTAACTTTATCAGGATCAACTTAAATTCCTTTCTGTCTGACAATGAAACCTAACAATTTTCCTGATCGAACACCAAAGGTGCATTTATTTGGATTCAAGCGAAGATAATACTTCCTCAAACATTGAAACGATTTCAACAAATATTCTATATGCCCTTCTTCAGTCTGAGATTTTCCAATCATATCATCAACATATACCTCAATTTCCTTATGCACCAGATCATGGAATAGGGTTGTCATAGCCCTCTGGTACGTTGCACCAATGTTCTTCAACCCTAAGGGCATCACTCTATAAAAGAATGTCCCCCAGGGTGTGATAAATGTTGTTTTTTCCATGTCCTCAGAAGCCATTCTGATTTGATTGTATCCGGAAAATCTGTCCATGAACGAGAATACTTTGAATTTTGTTGTATTATCAACCAATATATCAATATGTGGAAATGGAAACTCATCTTTTGGACTAGCTTTGTTTAAATCTCTATAATTAACGCACATGCGAACTTTTCTGTCTTTCTTTGGTACTGGAAAAATATTGGCAACCAAGTAAGGGTACACCGATGTCACAAAGAACCCGGCATTAATCTGCTTTAAAACTTCTTCTTTAATTTTCACTACCATATCAGGGTGAGTTCTTCGCAACTTTTGCTTGATTGGTGGGAATTCTGGATTTAGAGGCAAATGATGTTCCACAATATCAGTATCTAACCCAGGAATATCTTGATAAGACCAAGAAAAGACATCCACATACATTTTCAACAATTAAATCAACCTACGTTTTACACCAGGGTGAAGTAATGCTCTAGTCTTGACTTCTTTTGGATCTTCCTCTGAACCCAAATTGATCGTCTCCAATGGCTCTTTATACGGATGAATGGTACTTTCCTCACGCTCAAGCAACCGTGCAACCTCATCTGGGATTTCATTATATTCTTCTTCTTCAGCCACATACGCATGATATTCAAAGTTGAGAGAGGATGCAGGGTCACTGTACTCAACAGGTTTTTTAATTAGTCTGCACATATGATTTATGATTGATTTTAGAAACTGACACATATAGCAAGTGATTATGCAGATTTATTTATAGTTATTATTGACTTTAAAAGGATTTTTCTGATTACAATTTTCCAAGAAAAAGCATAGAATAAATACACAATTTGGGAATCAAAAACAACTTTTATTAATGATTTTAAAGATCAAAACAACTGATGTGCCCATACAATATCCATATTTTCACCTTGGGCAGAGTGAAAGATTTTTGAAAAGACTAACAAATAACAAATTACTTTGAAATTTGAATGCAAGAAGGAACATCAATATTAATCCAATTTTGGACTCTGACTCCATACATGACGTAGTTCGACATCTCTTGCTCTGATTCACCTTCTAGAATAGCATTGATCCTTGGAATAGTTGGATGAAGATAACCTCCATTGTGAAAGATGTCTTGATATTTGCCCAAAGAAAACTTCGGCTTCACGATTTCATTCTTCATGGAGAAACCTAGACCAGTGCCATTCCTGTTCACAGGAGGATCGATGACCTGCCCCCACACCTTGCTAGGGTCTTTTTGCACCACCTAATGCGCATCCTTAAACAAGACTATGTAATTCTCATTCTTCCTTACATTATCAATGGACAAAGCTTGGAACTGAGTTCCAATAGCCGCTTCTTCAGCTTCTACAATGCTAAAGGAATACAAATGGGATATCAATAAAGCTTGCTCTCCATTCTCGACGACCACCTTTCCTTCACGAACAAATTTCAGCTTTTGGTGCAAGGTTGAAGTAACAACTCCTGCTTCATGGATCCACTGTCGTCCCAATAAACAATTGTAGGCGGGAACAATATCCATAACCTGAAAAATAATCCGAAATAAGTGCAGACCTATGTGAATAGGAAAATCTACTTCTCTAATGACATACTTCCTCGAGTCATCAAAAGCTTTCACTATTATGCCACTTGGGCGCATGAGAGTTCTCTGGTACTTAAGCTTCATGAATGTACTCCTTGGTATGACATTCAAAGCAGACCCATTTTCAATCATCACATTGGACAAAGAGTCATTCTTACAATTCATGGAGATATAGAGAGCTAGGTTATGGTTCCTTCCTTCATCAGGTAATTCGTCATCATAGAAACTCAGGTTATTACAAGATGTAATATTCCCCACAACACTCCTGAGTTGGTCCATAGACATATCACTTTCTATAAAAGCTTGATCCAACACTCTCATCAGATATTCCCGATGGGAAGAAGAGTTCATTAGCAAGGCTATAATGGATATCTTAGATGGAGTTTGAAAAAATTAATCTACAATCTTATAGTCACTCATCTTGATAATTTTTAACAAGTATTCCACATCCTTTTCCAAAGCATTGCCACTAGATTCTCCCATTGTTTTCTTAGGTTCAGCACTTTCAACAACCCTTTTATCAGAATTAACATTCCCTCAAATGACAGGGGTGAAAACCCGACCACTGCGGGTCACTCGACTGGCTTCAGCAATATTCTTGACATCAAACAAAGGTTGTATAGGAATTTCCACACCATCTTCCAGGATAGTCGCATTGTATTTATATGGCACGACTTTGTCTGATTTAATGGGACAGGACCAGTCAGGAAAATAACCATTGGAGCAACAACCGGCTTGCTATGGTACTCAATCTCTATAGGGGCAAGAACACCAAAACACGACACAATAACATTCACCCCTTCTTAAGAATATTTAGACATCACAGAACCATTATTAGAGAACATATCTTCATCAGAAGAAAAGAACTCATCTGCAGAAACATATTCATCATCTGACATGGTCTCGACCGAGCAATCTTCAATCACATTAACCCCATTGTATTCATATTTATTGCCTGAGACCTTGATAGTACCATTATCTAACAATAATTGAACGCCCCTTCTTATGATAGAACAACCACGAGAATCCCTACAGCAGATCTGACAAGACCCATACTGGTGTTCTTCTTGGCCATCCATATGACAGAATGTAGCGTGCAGCTGTACCAAATTATCATTCATATAATTCACATAAAAAATCTGGAAATCACCGGGACATCCATAGACCATATTCACATCTTCTTTGTACTCAGCCCTTGGCCTGATTATATAAATGAGACATTCATCCATCATTTATTGAAGATCAACTTTTATTTTATTACATCCCTAGATATCTCTACTGCAAATACTACAACCAGCATGGTCGTGCGTATAATAGCTTAATTCATAGAGATTAGCATGCATCTTCACCAAATCCCCTCTAACTAGGTTGATATCAAAAATTCGGAAGTCCCCAGGATAATCAGCAACCATATTTACAACATTTGCACCTCCATGTTTAGGAAAAGGATTATCTTTCACGTTATGACCAACATCTTTAAAGGATATGAGGCCAGATATCACCATCTTCTGTACTTCATATTTCAAGGGATAACAATTTTCAATGTTGTGCCCTAGGGCTCCTTGATGAAAAGAACAAGTCTGATTTGTCTTATAATACCAGGGTAAATGTGAAGGTATAGCAAGGGATGTCTAGTATGAACCAACTTCTTCTAAATCAAAGTCGGGAATAACTCTGCATAGCTCATTGAAATAGAGTCAAAAGCTTCTCTCTTATGACTATGCCCTTGATTTCCCTGAGGAGGTAGTCTCTGATTGGCAACAGTAGTTGGAGCTACATTGACAACTGGAGTTACAGAAGCAACCTATTGTTGGTACTGCCGATGTCTTCTAGGTGGTCTAATCTTGCTTTCCTCAATGACAGCATTCGTTTCACTTTCTTTCTTTCTAGAAAACCCATATGATGACTTCTTTGTTCCTTCGTCTTTTGTCAAGCGTCCTTTCCTGACAGCTTCTTCTATACGAACACCCATGCTTACCATTTCAGTGAAATCATTCGGTGCACTAGTGACCATCCTTTCATAAAAAAATGATCCAAGGGTTTTTAGGAAGACCTTGGTCATTTCTTGTTCTCCCATCGGGGGTACCACCTTGGCAGCTATCTCGCGCCAACGCTGCACATATTCTTTGAACGACTCCTTATCTCTCCGAGCCATTGCTCTCAATTGGTCAAGGTCATGCGCCATGAACATATTGTACTTATACTGTTTGATGAAGGCTTTACCTAGATCATTGAAGGTGCGGATATTGCTACTGTCCAAACCCATATACCACTTCAAAGCGACACCGATTAAACTATCATGGAAGAAATGAATAAGAAAATGCTAATCATCAGTATGGTTAGACATTTTTCTAATATACATCACCAGGTGGTCGCGAGGACAAGAGATTCCCTTGTACCTATCAAATTACGGCACTTTAAACTTTACTGGCACCTTTACATTAGGAACTAAGCAGAGTTCACTAACATTCTGTCCGAATAATTCTTTTCCTCGAAGAGCCTTCATTTCCTCCTGTGTCTCATTAAATTGGTCCTGAAAGTCATCTAATTGGTCATAGAAACCCACACTTTTACTCAGTGGAGGAACGGGACGGTAAACTTCACCATTAACAAATGGCATAGCATTCATCGTAGGAGGTGCAATCTAATGGATCTCATTTTTAGCAGTAGGTGTAACACGAACCATATGAGGTGCATGAATATCAGTAGATTGAGCGAATGGATCAACTTGAGCATCAATATTGTAACCTTATGGCATGAAATTTTTAGGAAATCTCCACGGGTAACCCTGAGGCATACGGTTTTGAGCAGTAGTAACTGGAGTAACAGAATTGGGAACTATCGGAGCTTCGGAAGCAACCGTTGTTTGTTATGGCTGAGTAGACATAGGAACAAGTGGTGGATGATTCTGAGTAGCCCCCAATTATTCCATCAAAGCAGTCACATTAGTCATACCGTCCTTCAAAGCAGTAACTTCTTCACGTAGCTTACAATTCTCTTGTTCAAGATTCTCCATTTTCTTCCTCGAATTAGTCCAAGTATTATACCGGTAAGACAGCTTGCTGAACGAAGTAGAGAAAATTAGTAAGACATATGGGTATGAACAGAAATGCAATAAATATGTGAAAAATGTTGCATGATATGTAATGCACATTATTTATTTATCATTATTAATAATATTTCAAGGGACTCAAAGAATTATAGACGATTTGCAAACCTTAAAGTACTAACACATACTAAAAATTTCATTATAATAACCTCAGAATGGATTACAACTTTTAGTACAAGTTTCAATAATCCTAAGGACCAGAGAATAAATATAGAATCTAAAATCATAAGGAGGAAAAGATGATGAATATCTCTCCACACAATGACACTTTCCCGTGAGTCTTGCAATTTGAGCCTTCAACAGCTTGTTCTCTTCTGCATAACTGTTGGAGAATTCTTTCCAATCATCAGAGTCAAGAAGTGAGAAACTAGGTCCATACCGAGCTCTAGAGGAAAATAAATCCTCTTGCCTCTCCATCATCTCCGCAACACGAATCTCAATAATCTCAATCAAGTCATCTTTCTCTTTAAATTCTGTTTGGTAGGACATCTCTAAAGTCTGACACTTGTTCTTCCATGCTTCCTTCTCCTGCTACATCCTAACTAGGGCAAGCTGAAGTTCTTCGACATCATCTAAAAGGGGAGGAGTGGTCTTCACAACCATATCAGGTATAGGTTCTTCACGGGAATATGGCATCTTCAATTGAATTTCCCTTGCTTGTACCCACCGGAGATGAGGCTCCAAAGAAACAACTTCTCTTGGTCCCAAGTCTTTTCTACTCTTCCTGTGAATATGGCGCCAAGCCTTTGAAATTTCCTCCTTAGCTTCCTGTTGTACCCCAAAATTTTCCCTCTCATTTATCAAGTATTTTTCTCACAAGATCTCCTTTGGTTCAAGACTGCACAAGGGTTGATCAACTCAAGACACCTCCTTAAGCTCTGATGACTGGAAATTAGGGTTTGATATTGCACAAGGATAATTGAACTTTTAATGCCCCATATGACTTTCATGGATCACTATGGACCCTCAATATAGCTCATGTCAAGTTTCAAGTCTTGGATCACATTTTTGCTCAGTTAATTGATCAGTTGACCTAAAAATCAACTGCATTGGGGAAAAAGTCAACTATGGTCAATTTACAATCAAACTTCATAATTTTTTATCCATATCAACATTGTTAACTCCTATATGTTATTTGATCAATTTTGGACCACAATTCCTCAAAAAATTTGATCAGATCATCAAAAGGGAAAAATGGTCAAAATTAGGATTTTGACTGAGAAAGGGTAATTTCTGATTTTTGACATAGAAAATGGTTAATTGGTTTGAGACATGATCTCAAGGTTTAAAATTCATCATTTTTACCTAATGGTATGACTCAAAACTTCCCTCAAGATCAATTGATTGATAGTTGACTTTTAGTCAACTGTACACTGAAAAGTCAAACTTTGACTTTTTGGTCAAAATCAAGTAT
Source organism: Vicia faba (assembly GCA_948472305.1). Classification (NCBI taxonomy): domain Eukaryota; kingdom Viridiplantae; phylum Streptophyta; class Magnoliopsida; order Fabales; family Fabaceae; genus Vicia; species Vicia faba. The sequence goes on along the minus strand of OX451736.1, from coordinate 1,202,804,270 downwards.
CAAAGATCACAATTCATCAAAACATGTTAAAATATAAAACTTGTTCATCAAGAAATCAAAAATTCAATATTTCATTTTGAAAAGTCAAAGTTTCCAAACTTAGAAATTTTTCTAAGTGTTGGAAACTTCATATTTTTTTACAACTTTGAGCCAATTTTTCACCATGATGCAAGATTATTCAAAAGAAACTTTCAACATGAAATTTGTATATCTAAATGAGATCTAAAACATTTTTTTACATAACTCCTCCTATAAATGCTTGTATTTCAAGTTATTAATCCATGAAATCATGGTCATGAAACTAAAACACTTAGTGAAATTTTGAGCATTTTGGTCAGGATTTTGACCTTACTTCTGGGCCAAGTTTCACATATTTCCATTTGGATTTTGCAAAAGTGATTCAAATAGGGATTGAATATAACATTACAAGCGTCCAAAATGTCAAATAACTCCTTGAGATCATTTTTGAGCAAGGAGAATCGAAGGTCAGAAGTTAGGGTTTCAAGTTGTTTTACAAGGAAGAATTTCATGATGAACAAGAATGCAAATTCATGCTAGGCTGCACAATCTTTGCTTTGCATGCCTCAAACTTGTTTGGAACTCCATAATTAAATTTTTTCACAGTTGTAAGAAGCTTCAATCTAAGCATCCAATGCATTGCCCATGCTTAATGCCATTTTGGGAAGAAAGTGCACATTGCCATTTTGGAAAAGTAGCTTTTATGCACAAAATCAGTTCTTGAGCTTTGCACTTGTTTGCTTCTGATCACACACAAACTATAACCCAAAAGAAACTTGTCTAAAGCCTCTAACAACTCAACCCATGCTTGTACTTTGCCTTGAAACTATATTTCCATTTTTCTTCAAAATCAAGTAAGATAGCCATAACTCTACATCTGGCACTTCTGACCCTCTCAAGTGCTACAACCTTTTCCTTACTTATGCACAAGTGTTTTGCAAGCTAACACACGAATACACAAGCTCCAAAACTCACCAAGACTCAGAACTGCATCTCACACTTCCATTGTTGCATATTCTGGCCAGAAATCCAAAAATCAAAAACTACTCATGCGTTTCTTGGCCTTTTGCTTCCAAAAGCTTCCAAACATCATACATAAGCCATCCTTGTCCCTGTTACACGACTGTAACACCATCTTCACCCATTTCCAAGTTCAAAAACATAGCATTACAGTTGAACTTCTCCATACCATTCCAGCCACCTTCAGCTCAAGCCAGCCATTGCATTAGCTTCCTAGAGGTCCAAGGAAGCTAACCTGATTATCACCATCACTTGAAACAAGCTCAAACTCATTTCACGATTTCCAGTTTTAATGTATTTTTCTTGAACTTCTATCTCATTATTTAGGCATTGTTAGGCTTACATTTGTGAAGATAGAACATAGATATCATTGCCCTGAAACTATACATGTCCATAGATTTCATTTATATTACTTAAGCATGGAGAATTTTAAGTTTGAACTTGTTGAAACGTTTAGGTCAGAATTTGGTAGTTTCATAAATTCATCCTTATCTTTGAATGTTAGCTTAAATTAGTTACATGGTTGGATTCGTGTTGGAAAAATGCACAAGTTTCATGTTTACATTTTTGAAAATGGTTGAGAAATGAGCGAGTTTGAAATCCTTTGGCTGGTGGTTGAAGATGAAATACAGTCATGGAAAAATATGTGTTATGTATTTATTGTTGTGCCAATGTTAACAGATGTATCACCACCCCAGTGGTTAAAGCGCGCGCTTGTCACCCCTTGCACCTGGGTTCGAGCCCCGGCGTCCGTTTTACTATTTTTTGTCATATTTTCTGTTTTTTTTCTCTCCTTTTTTTGTTTGTACAGGTGCTGGGCCTCCTCCTCCTTGGGCCTTTATTTTTGCTGAATCCTCGCCCCTGATTATATTTCATACCCCCTTGTCCCATTTTATTTCTTTATTTCATTTTTATTTTTTATTTTACTTTCATATTTTATTATTATTATTATTATTATTATTATTAATATTATTATTATTAATAAAAAATCCAAAAAAATATTTATTTTATTATTTTTACACTCATTTATATTTTATTTTATTTTTATAAAAACATAAAAAAGATCAAAAACATCTACTTTTAACAAATTAATTTCTTTTTTTTTATGAATTAATATTTAGGCTTAAGATTAATGACTACATTATTTTCTTGTAAATTAAAATTAATTTAGAACTTAGGTTAATTTAATTAATTAATTTTCTTATTATTTCTATTATTTAAAACCTTTTCACAAAAAACCCTAGAAAAATCATTTTTAACTTATTATTCTTTGTTAATTAATTTAGGTTTTAATTTTAGTTAATTTCCATTAATTATTTTCTTAATTAGGTTAAGATTAAAACCTTTCATAAAACCAAATAAAAATCATTTCTTTTTCCATTTTTGCATTCTTGCATTTTTTTTTATCTTTAATTTTGTACAATATTCAATATGGTTGTAATAGTTAATTATATTTAATTTTCTTGTAAAATCCCCATTTGTGAATTTGTACACCCCCTCCCCTAATGATGTAATAGCTTAGTATTTTTATTTTCCGTAATTTAATGCTTTATACTAGTAAATTAGAGTTTGTATGGAAAGATTAAAATCAACAAATTAGCAAACCCTAATTCAAAGACAAAACAATGCATGTAAATCAATACACTTGCACACTTACACCCTTAGGGTAAACCCACTTGTTGCCTTGAGAAATAAATGGTCATGTTATGCATGTGGGGTATCTTAGCAAAAGCAATCAAAAAAATACAAGATCATAGTCCCTCGATGACGCTATCAAAGTTGCCTTTCCAAAATGATCTTAGTCCCTCAAAGAGAATTGCTAAGATATTTTCACAATATTGCTATCATAGCTATACGATGACCCGCGCCCGTCCCTTTACATCCAAAGATAAGGTTACTTACCAATCCATGGTAAAATAACAATGTCAAAGGAAAGAGGAAATGAATAAGAAAGACTTATTGAGTAGGTAGAATGTTCCTAATTGCTTGCTCATTTTCAAACCAAAACATCATTTCTATTTTCAAAACAAACACCAAGACTTTCAAAACATCTTTCAAACTTGAAACATTTTTCAAAAGATCAACACTTTGTATACATTCTTACGAACGAGAATCATTACAAATTTTGCCTAAACAATGGCGCCTTTTCAAAATACTAACAAAAACCACACAAAGCATATTTTCAAACAAAATCAAGTGATCTAGCAAGCAACTAAGAGCTCGTAGATAACTACGGGTGAAAAGGGTGATAATACCTTCCCTTTTCATAATCTACCCCCCGAACTCAAGAAAACATCTCTAAAGGTCTTTCCTCTTCTTTTCAGCCTTTCCTTTTGGATAAAAGAAAAGTCGGTGGCGACTCTTTCTATCCGCAACATTTGCGATCAAACGCAAAACATCCAAAGTCAGTTCTCCGACCGCGTTACAAAACTGGCGACTCTGCTGGGGACTCTTAAAAGTGGGGTTACCTTAGGGCTAAATCACTTTTACCTGCTTTCATTGTTTGAATTGCTTGCTTTACATTATTAGTTCCTTGTTTGGGTTTGTTTTGATCCTGTACCCGGATCTGGAGCACCTTTTAGGTAAGTAGCAATAGATTGTGGAAACTGTGTGGGGTATACCGACATGGTCTAAGCAATAGCTATGTTAGTGTGACACATTAGTTGGTATCGGTATCCCTTGTGTTGAAACGAGGAGAATACGGGGCCTCTGAGCATCTCATGAAGCACTAACTGACCTTAGAACCTTACTTGACCAACTTGGCCATTAGGAAGTAGTGAGATAGCCGGTTTCGGTGTAAAGCTGAAAATTGGTTGATACTCGATGCTACACTCATTGAGACTTGACTCCTGAGTTTTGTTTGGTTGCGGGTCAATCTCCTATTGAACTAAACTTGTGGGAAAGGTCAGTGATATTGAGATCCCTTAGAACCCAGTTACTATTAACTAGGATAGGTTGAGCCAACTAAACTTCAAGAGGGTACTTACCTACAAGCTCCATGCAAGCCTAAACCTAAGGACTTGTCTGCTTTGTGCGTATATGATTATTTGTATATAAACTTACTTACTTTACATACTTATACATGACATCATACCATAGCATTTTCAATAACCGTTTCAAGGATATCAAGGGCCTATGATGCAGGGTCACGTTGAACCAGACGTCTATCAAGGGACAAGAGGATTTATTTTACTCTAACCAAATCCCGTCAAAGATCAAGTACAAAAACTTGAGTCAAGGGATACAACCCACTTGATATGGTGAGCTTAATTCTCATGGAATGACATCCATCGATACAAAGTTATCCAATCAAAACTGTAAGTGACTACTAACATTTACCCCGCGAGATCCTTGAAAACATGCATCCACATATCATGCATCACATCATGACAGGTTTCTCCCATATAGGTATCCTTATCTTCCTGCTGTTTATTTCAGTAATATGGATATGGAACAAACGGTGAAAGATCTCCAAGCTCAAAATGCTCAATTCCAACAAATGTTCCTGGCTTTGGCTAAGGGGCAAGAGGACCTGAAGACTCTTCTTCTCAAAGACAAAAAGAAAAAGTCCAAGAATTCAGTAGGCATCCTGAACTTGGGAAGGAGACTTAAAGGACCACTCAAGGGGGCTCTAGATCTTCCAACACCATCCAACATGCGGGATAGTCACGAAGAAGACAACAATCTGGAGATTGATAAAGTCGAAGCTGACTACTCTGAGGAACAATATCCTCCCATTTATGACAAGTACAAACAGTTGGAGGATCGCCTTAGTGCTATGGAGATTCAGCAGATACCTAGCTTGGATTTAGGAGACATGGGCTCGGGTTTTGGAGTGGTCATCCCACCAAAGTTCAACATCCCTACCTTTTCCCTGTACGATGGAGTTTCTTGCCCTAAGATGCACTTAAAGTCTTACGTCTGCAAGATTCAGCCATACACAACTGATCCGAAGTTATAGATCCATTTCTTCCAAGATAGCCTGTTAGGGACTCAACTTGAATGGTTCTATCAATTGGAGAGTTCTCGCATCCACACCTGGGAGTATTTAGCTGCTGCTTTTTACAAGAAGTACCAGTACAACATTGATCTTACACCAACTCGTGTGCAATTGCAGAACATGACCATGGGTTCCAATGATAGCTTCAAAGGATACGCCCAAAGGTGGAGAGATCTGGCTGGTAGGGTGCAACCCTCTTTAATTAATAGGGAGCTGGTTGACATCTTCATGGGAACTTTGATAGGACCTTTCTTCAAACACCTAATCAGGAGCTCCTCGGTCGGGTTCATCGAGCTAATACTGACTAGAGAAAGGGTAGAAGCTGGCATCAAAAGCGGAAAGATTCAAGGAGCTACACCCTCTAATGCTCAGAAAAAGCCATACAATGGGAAGAAAGAGTCCAATGTTGTGTATGGTCAAAAGAGTCATCGTGACCTACACGTGGGGGCAGTCCTGATCTCTGGTTTTACGTTGCACCGACAACAGTAAAGAGGAAATCAACAAAGGCCAGACGAGCCCAAAAGTCAGTTTACCAACATCAACATGCCGTTGTCTCAAGCACTACAACACTTGTTGAGGATGAATTTGATTACATTGATAGGATCTCATCCAAACTCCAAAACTTCTTCTCCTAACTACAATCTTAATGCAACGTGTGCTTATCATTTCGGCAGTCCCCGGGCATGATACTAATGATTGTTGGGTTTTGAAGTATAAGATTCAGAATTTGATTGACGCCAAGGAGATCGAGTTTGACCCTCCGGAGACTCCAAACGTGATCACTGCTCCTATGCCGAATCATTGAGAGCGTTTTGTTCATTTTTAATTTTCAATTGTAATTTCTTTTGTTATTCAAACAATTATCTATTAATGTCAAACTTTATTTCATTAATGCATTGCATTTGTTTGTCTTGAATTCATCCATTCGTTTTCACTATATTTAAACTATGCTTTTTACTCTCTTTATGACATTCAACTCTTGTTAAAAGTTACAAGCCTTTAGAGGGAGGCTGGCGAAAACAATGCCATAATCTCATATAATATGCTTTTGGACAGACCTTGCTGACGATGTACAGGCGTTTCTTTCAAATCCTAAACACTGGAGTTATAAGGAAGATAATCCCTAGTCAACCCCTTCGAGCCAAAGAAGTAGAAGTTTTTTTTTTACACAAATTGAAACCTTTAATCAAAACCTGGGGCAGGGTAGTCTCTCAGTTAATTCAAATGCATGTTAAAATCACAAACTCTCATCTCGTAATATAATAAGCAACATCAAAAACATTCCTTCTGAACCAAAAGATGGTGATGGTTCCCTATTGTGATGCGGTGGGAGAACTGACTTGAGTTTTTGCGTTTGTATTCGCACTTGTTCGGTTTAGCAAGAGTCGCCACCGACTTTTTATTTTATCCTAAAGGAAAGGTTGAAAAAGCACAGGAAAAGCCTTTTGAGATATTTTGTGGGTTCGGGGGGTAGATTATGAAAAGGGAATGTATTAGCACCCTTTTCATCCATGGTTATCCATGGGCTCTTAGTTACTTGGTTTTTAGATCACTTGCCTTGATTTTTGATTGCTTGAAATTGTGGTGTATGTGTGTGTTTTGAAAATGTTTTTGAAATAGACGCCTTTGTTTCGGCAACCATTGTAATTGACTCGTGTTTGAGTGTTTTACAAAAGTGTGTATCTTTTCGAAAAGATGTTTCAAAATGTTTTTTGGAAGTTTGTTTGAAATGTGTATGAAGTGTGGTTTTTTTGAAAAGGAGGCAAGTGTTTTTGCAAGTTGATCTCAAGTAACTAAGAGTTTGGTCTACCCCTATTGTACTCAAAGGTTTTCTCTATGTTTTCAACCCTTTTTAACAATTTTGTTCCACCATTGAATTTGGTGGACAATCTTGCGTTTAGGATGTGATTGGGACAGGCGCGGGTCATCGTACGGACCATGAATGCAATGGTGCCAAGTTTCTTTGGCAATTTGCTTGAAGGGACTATGATCATTCTATTTTAGGCAACTTTCGAAAGCGTCATCGAGGGACTTATGATCATTTGAATTTGTTTTGCCAAAGAAACTCGACGTGCAAGCATGACCCATTTTGGAAGGCAACATGTGGGATTACCCTAGGGGGTGCAAGTGTGATTGTGTATTGATTTCATATATTTGTCTTGTATTAGGTTATCTAGCGTTTGATTTTATGTACATGCAAACCCTAGGTCCAATCATGATATAATTCGAAAGCGATAAATTACGGGAATTTTAAAGTCTACGCTATTACAAATAGTATCCGGGAGTGGGGGTACAAATTCACAAAGGGGGATGAGACTTAAATAATTACAACCAAATAGAATCGCGATCAAATGTAATCAATGTATAGCAAAGTGTAAGAATAGCAAATGTATAATGCATCCAATGTAAAGTGTATTGTGTAGGTGTAAGTGTAATTTATTTACAAGTTGAGAAATGTGAATTTAATAAATTAAGTGTTGTTTATTTATTCCTTTTTTATGTTTTTGTTAAATATGTACAAAGTAAGAAAATTTAATTAAAGAAAGGAAAATGTTTTAAATTTGAGAAAATAAATATGTATTGATTTATTTATGTACAAAATATTTTTAAGAAAAGAAATGTATTAACTTAAAGAAAAATTATGTATTTAGGTATAACTCAAAATAAGTTTTAAAGAAAAAAGTGTTTTAAATAATTCTAAATCTTATGTATTTTTTAGTATTAATGTAAAGTATTATTTTAAGAATTATTTTTATGTTTATTTACAAATAAAATTATTTTAATTAGAGAAAAAGAAAATGTTTATGGTGTATTTTAAATAATGTATTATATACAAAAAGGTATTATTCATTAGGAATTAATATAAATAAAATTAATATATTTAAGTAAATTATATATGAAAAATGGTATATACTAGTTGGAATTATAAAAAGGAAGATAAATCAAATCTTGGTTTATGAATGTTTAAAACAAAAGTAAAAAGAAAATTGAATGGGCCAAAGAGTTTTTTAGGGCCCAAACCAAGAACAAATCAGAAGCAGGATGGGGGGGGGGGGGGGGTTTAATGAAACTCGTTTGGGCTTAGTGCAAGAATGGGGCGAGGCCCATCAGGTCTCATAACATTTTGTGTTTAGGGTTAATTGTTTGTTTCATTTTGGGGGAAACGGATTAGGGTTGGGTTTGACAGAAGCGCCATTTTTCATCGTTCTCACTTCGTCTTTCTCGCGCCTTCATCTCTGAGCTTCTTTCGCCCAATGGCCACCGGTGTCACCATCCTTCCTCTTCCCTCCATGGAGCATCCAGGCAATAGTTTAAAAGGTAGCTTTCGTGTTTCAATCTTGTTTAGGGTTTTCGTTTTGCATGTTGTGATTTCGCATTCTAATGTTATGCTTATTATTGTGTTTCTGCTGAGGTATGAAAAAGGAAAGGAAGAAAGTTGTACTACCTCTTGGAGACGGAGGAGGAAAGGGTTGGAGGCGCGTGGAGGCTTTGACGGCGGATGTTCGATGATACTGGATGCTAGCTTGCTTGGATTCCTTGTTTGTGTATTCTTTGGCCCCTTGTTAGTTTGATGATGACAAACTGAAAACCTAGTATATCCTTCTTTCTCTTCTATATCCTTGCCTCGCTTATGTTTGCTTCTTTATCCTCTTTCTTCTGGTTGCCTCGATGCCTTGTATATTTGTTTGCTGAACTTGGTTGCCTAGCTTGCTTTGCTTGATGCTCTGATATGCCTTGATGCCTGGATGTGTTGGTTGGTGTGTTTGATAGCCCAATGATGAATATTTTCTGAGGGCTTTTTGTTGCCTTGAATGCTTAGGCTTGACAGTTTGACATGGCTGATGTTTTGTGGTGGTTTGGGATTTCTGTTTGTTTATCAGTTTTAGGACTTTTTGGATCTTTGGCTTGGATACAGGTTGAGGGTTTATGTGTGAACTCACAGGTTTTGGCCTTGAATGGTTATGGCTTAATGTTGTTTTGAGTATATTTGTTTCAGGTTTGTCATGGCTGTTGGTTTAAGGTTATGGCTTAGCAGGTTGGGTTTTACTGGTTTAAACTTGACAGGTTGAAGCTTATGGTATTTTTAGGCCATGGTTTTTAAGGTTTATGCTGCAGGTTGTTTGATGGTTTAAGGCTTATGCTGCCGGTTGTTTGATGGTTTAAGGCTTATGCTCCTTATTGAGGCTTGACAGGGTTTTTTTTGTTTATGCTCTTCTTCTTTTTTTAGCTCGTTGAATACAGGGTATTTGATGGTCAAGGCTGCTAGGCTTTTTAGGCTTGGACAGTTGGTGTTGTGAACTAGTTTTTTCTTTGCAGGGTTTGAAACGAGTTGGAGGCTTTTGTGGAAAGATAATTTTGTTCCTTTTTATGGACAGTTTTGTTTGCATTCTGATTTCTTCATATCTCTGTCTTCTGCTTCACTGTTTTATTGTAGTTTTTGTTTTTATATTTCTTTATGCCTAAAGCCAAAAACCAGTAAGCCTAAACTTCTCCTCTCTTCTCTCTCTCTAGTACAGCTTTTAGCATATTATATTGCTTAACATGTACTAAATCTGAAAAAGCAAACTGGCCTGGAAATGATGAAATGAAACTTTGCTTGCAAAAGCTGTTTAACTCTGCATATTTTGTATATCTCTTTTCCATACTTTCTGCTTCTTGACAGTATTGACGGTACTTTGATATCTTGAGATATCTTTTGGCAGCTTGTTGACTTTGGACTTAGTTTTGAAATTGTGACTTTGTTTAGCAATTTGAGCTTGGTTTAGGCCATTCAGTCTGTAACTTGGACTTTGTATTTTCACATGCTGTCTTGCTTTGAACTATGCAGTTTTTTAACAAACTTTGAATTGTGCAATTTTTAACTTTGTGCATTCATTTTTAATTTGCAAACATTTTTCATCCCTTTCCGTGAACCGGGAGAAATCCCATGATTTGCGGAGAGGGCGAACTGATCCCGGCCATTTGCTTTTAATGATGAACTTTTTATCTGTCTGTCTCTTTAAATATTTGTCTGCTTCAATTGACCTTTTCTTCTTTCTTTCGCAGATAAAAATTAAATGGAGAGGAAAAGCAACAGATGGAGGATGAAGAATTGAAGACTTAGAAAAATAATAGGATAGTTTTATTTAAATTTAAATAAATGTAATATTATTATTGTAAATACTTTGTAAACGAATACTTCTATTTAAATAACAATTGTAACAAATATTTAAAGATGAAATAAAAATTCCTTTTATCCAATTAATTCTTTTCTTCCTTTCAATTGTTTACTTTATTATTTATAATTCTTTAAATTAAAATAATTGAAAATAAATTCCAACTATTTAATCTCAGAATAATAAATAATTAAATAAACATTGTTTCAGCATTGATCAATTAATAAACTTGGCGCTTCCGACATCCAAAGCAAAGCAACAGTCAATCACAAAAATTGCCCAGACGTATTTTCCTTTTACTGATTTTAACCAAACATTACAAATTCAATCCAAATGCAATATTTTCACTGATTTAGTCACGCAATGCGAATTCAATCCAAATGCCTCAGTCCATTTCTCGGAATAACTTGAAAAGCACTGTAGAATTAAATCTTTCTGAGAAAACTGCGTACAAACCCTAATTCCTGATCAAATGCCAAAGAAGCGTTCGCCTGATCAAAGTTGAGCCAGAATCAACCAAAACCCTAAGCAAACTGTAAGAACTGTTCTAGAGCCATGAAAATCAATGAAAACCCTAATTTTTGTCTGACTGACGAGAAAAGTCTGTTTGACCGATTCATGAATTAGTCGGGGAAAATCAAGAAACGCCCGCAGCTGTGATTTCTTGAGGAAAAATGCGAGGGCAAATTTTGGGGTACAACACCTATCAAATAGGCAGTCATTATCTCTCAAAAAAGAAAAGACCACTTAGTTAAAACCTATGAAGGAGACTTAAGAAAAGCTGGGGCATCCCGCTGACCGTAATCTCAAAACAAGAACAGTCAGGCAAAAATTAGGGATAATAAAAAAAAGAGGTCACTACAAATCCTCAACAACATGAAAAATGTTGCAAAAAATGACTGCCTTCCGATAAACTAAATTTGTCTGAACCATCACCAAAGCATCATTCCAGACTCAATTGGAGTTCAAACGTACAATTAGTTGAGTTTATGATTGAAGAATATCATGAAGAACGTCCAGGTACAAATATACTTTGAGCCTTTATCCTTTGTTTCTTAAACTGTGAACCAAGCCACGTTACAACCCTTCAAAATTCATAATTGAATCATGGGTTAGTTCGAAAGCATACTGTTACAAAAGGTATCCTAACTCCTGTAAGGCTTTACTCTAAATCCTGAGTTCGAATTTTCTTAACAAAACTACTTGCTAAAATGCATTTTCAAAATTTCAAGACAAGCATAAACTTTGCATTATTTGAATATCGTTGTCTGCATATGGCTATTTGTTGGACAGCAGAGAAATTCACACAACGAATAACCAGTGAATGAAAGCTCTCTCGGTGAACAAAATCCTTCAAATGGGATGACACTTCCAAGGACAAATCTCCTATAAACAAGGGGGCATGACATAGAACTATCCAGCACACCTGGGGCAGTCAAGTCAAGATTCCCAGAAATCTCTCAAGAAATGCAGAATAACCAGGGGCAGGCCACTATCTCCATCACTTGGGGCATTGAATAGGTTACGTACAGTCCAACATCTCCTGGAAGTGCCACAAACACTTGCTACCATGGGCGGTGAAAAATCTCCCCAGAATCCTTCTCATAGGATGATTCCCCAGCCAGATTTCTAATCTCTGAAAACCTCTCCCCAACTTAGTCGACTTCAAGAATCCTTTAGGATTTCTGCTAGTGAAGTCGCCGCCTTTCCAACAGACTAAGCAACAGGGTTTAGTTACCCAACAAACGGAAGGATTCCCCAGCTTGAGGTGGCCTATCCGACCACTACAAATCAAAGGACCATAACTCCTCTTCCCCAGTGGACTACTCTACAATCCTCATCAAGTTACTGTGAAGCCTGGACCCATTCAAACATTAGTTCAACTTCGACTCCCCAGTAGAGCAACGGACAACCAAGGCTCCTGAACTATTTTCCCCAAGAAAGAATCAACACTCTCCACAGAGTTTTCAATATTCCCCATCGGAGTTCTCCTCAAAACAACCAAAATAGGAATCCCCGGTGGAAACATTCTAACAAAAGTTTGAAGACACACCTACTCTTCAACAGCAGTCCTGGATTTATTGACTCCCTAGAATTTGTCAAGGATTTATTTTCCCAAACAAAAATACAGTTATTAACATTTCACACATGATAAGTTCATACGACACAATCTCATTTATTTTGAGAACATCATGACACCATGCATTTCATACATCATGATATTGCATACAGCTAACGTTTTACCTTTTTCAGGAAAAGGTCAATCAACAGATGGCTACCATCAACCATTTTCAAGTTCTAGATTAATACCTGTAACAAGTCAGAACATTTATCTATACGAAAAATTGAAGCAACCCTACACAAGTTCCTCTTATTTCTAAGATGAAGTTTTACACTGACTCGTCATGAAGCAACCCTACACAGGTTCCTCCTATTTCCAAAATGAAGTTTTACACTGACTTGTCATGAAGCAACCCGACACGGGTTCCTCCTATTTCCAAATGCAGTTTTACACGGACTCATCATAAAGTAATCCTACCCAAGTTCGTTCTTAGAAAATTCCAGATGCAGTTTTACACAGACTCATCATGCAACAGCCCTACACAGGCCCATCATAAATTGAAGAATATTCAGATCCCTGCTGGTTTAGTTTAAATCTCTCAATGATTTATTCTGATTCTTTCCTGCAGACATTTTCTCTGGTTCAGATAAATCTCTCAATGATTTATCCTGATTCTTCTCCAGATCCATGCCGATTCAGTTCAAATCTCTCAATGATTTATTCTGATTCTTTCATGCAGACATTTTCTCTGGTTCAGATGAATCTCTCAACAATTTATCCTGATTCGTCTCCAGATTCATGTCGGTTCAGTTTAAATCTCTCAACAGTTTATTCTTATTCTTTCCCGCAGAAGTTTTCTCTGGTTCAGATAAATCTCTCAATGATTTATTCTGATTTTTCTCCAAATCCCTGCCAATTCAGTTTAGATCTCTCAACAGTTTATTCTGATGCTTTCCCGCAGACGTCTTCTCTGGTTCAGATAAATATCTCAACAATTTATTCTGATTCTTCTCCAGATCTAAGTTCAGTTTAAATATCTCAATGGTTTATTCTGATTCTTTCCTGCAGACGTCTTCTCTGGTTCAGATAAATCTCTCAATGATTTGTTCTGATTCTTCTCCAGATCCCTGCCGGTTTAGTTTAGATATCTCAACGGTTTATTCTGATTCTTTCCCGCAGACGTCATCTCTGGTTCAGATAAATCTCTCAACAATTTATTCTGATTCTTCTCAAAATCCCTGTCGGTTCAGTTTAGATCTCTCAACGGTTTATTCTGAATCTTTCCCGCAGAAACTTTCTCTGGTTCAGATAAATCTTTCAACAATTTATTCTGATTCTTTTCCAGATCCCTGCCGGTTCAGTTTAAATCTCTCAATGATTTATTCTGATTAATTCCTAATAGGCACTCTCTCTGGTTCAGATAAACCGCTCAAATATTTACTCGAATTCTCTCCAGTTAAAGAATATTTAAGACCTCTTTTGGCTCAGTTTAAACCTCTCAACGACTTACCCTGATACTTTCCAAATGAACATTTCTGGTTCAGATAAACCGCTCAGAGATTTATTCTGATTCTTCCCAGTCAAACAACATACAAGACTTCTGCTAGTTTCAGATAAATCGCTCCAAAGATATGTTCTGATTCTTTTCCAGTTGAAATCAAGTTCATATTTAGTCCATTTTCTGTCAACAATCACCTTTGGATGGAATCTACAAGCCCATCTCTAACAAATCTCCATCATTCCTCCAAATTGCATCCATAAGCCCATTCACGATTTATCTTCGAGCGCAAATTTATGGGCACTCTAGTGTTCAATCATCTTCTACCTTCAAGTCACGAATGCCGGATCCGCCAATCTAACTCTTCAGGTTTAAGAAGATTGAACAGGGGCAGCTGTTGTACCCCAAAATTTTCCTTCTCATTTATCAAGTATTTTCTCACAAGATCTCCTTTGGTTCAAGACTGCACAAGGGTTGATCAGTTCAAGACACCCCCTCAAGCTCTGATGACTGAAAATTAGGGTTTGAGATTGCACAAGGATAATTGAACTTTTAATGCCTCATGTGACTTTCATGGATCATTATGGACCCTTAAGATAGCTCATGTCAAGTTTCAAGTCTTGGATCACATTTTTTCTCAGTCAATTGATCAGTTGACCTAAAAATCAGATGTATTGGGGAAAAAGTCAATTGTGGTCAATTTACAGTCAAACTTCATAATTTTTTATCCATATCAACATTGTGAACTCCTATATGTCATTTATCAAGTTTGGAGCACAATTCCTCAAGAAATTTGATCAGATCATCAAAAGGGCAAAATGGTCAAAATTAGGGTTTTTACTAAGAAAGGGCAATTTCTGATTTTTGACCTAGCAAAAGGTTAATTGGTTTGAGACATGATCTCAAGGTTTCAAATGCATCATTTTGAACTAATGGTATGACTCAAAACTTCCCTCAAGATCAATTGATTGATAGTTGATTTTCAGTCAACTGATCAAAAGTCAACTACACACTAAAAAGTCAAACTTTGACTTTTTTGTCAAAATCAAGTATCAAAGATCATAATTCATCAAAACATGTCAAAATATGAAACTTATTCATCAAGAAATCAAAAAGTCAAGATTTTATTTTGAAATGTCAAAGTTTCCAAACTTAAAAATTTTTCTAAGTGTTGGAAACTACATATTTTTTTTACAACTTTAAGCCAATTTTTCACCATGATGCAAGATGATTCAAAGGAAACTTTCAACAAGAAAGTTGTAGATCTAAATGAGATATAAAACATTTCTTTACACATCTCCTCCTATAAATGCTTGTATTTCTAGTTATTAATCCATGAAATCATGGTCATGAAACTAAAACACTTAGTGAAATTTTGAGCATTTTGGTCAGGATTTTGACCTAACTTCTGGGCCAAGCTTCACATAGTTCCATTTGGATTTTGCAAAATTGATTCAAATGGGGATTGAAGAGAACATTACAAGATTTTTAAATGTCCAATAACTCCTTGAGATCATTTTTGAGCAAGGAGAATCGAAGGTCAGAAGTTAGGGTCTCAAGTTGTTTTACAAGGCAGAATTTCATGATGAACAAAAGTGCAAATCCATGCTAGGCTGCATAATATTTGCTTTGCATGCCTCAAACTTGTTTGGCACTCCATAATTAAATGTTTTCACAGCTGTAAGAAGCTTCAATATAAGCATTCAATGCATTGCCTATGCTTAATGCCATTTTGGGAAGAAAGTACACATTGCCATTTTGGAAAAGTAGCTTTTATGCACAAAATCAGTTCTTGAGCTTTGCTATCATGGCTATACGATGACCCGCGTCCGTCCGTTTACATCCAAAGATAAGGTTACTTACCAATCCATGGTAAAATAACAATGTCAAAGGAAAGAGGAAATAAATAAGAAAGACTTCTTGAGTAGGTAGAATGTTCCTAGTTTCTTGCTCATTTTCAAACCAAAACATCCTTTCTATTTTCAAAACAAACACTAACACTTTCAGAACATCTTTCAAACTTGAAACATTTTTCAAAAGATCAACACTTTATATACATTCTTACGAACGAGAATCATTACAATTTTTTCTTAAACAATGGCGCCTTTTCAAAATACTTTCAAAAACCACACAAAGCACATTTTCAAACAAAAGCAAGTGATCTAGTAAGCAACTAAGAGCCCGTAGATAACTAAGGATGAAAATGGTGCTAATACCTTCCCTTTTCATAATCTACCCCCTGAACTCAAGAAAACATCTCTAAAGGTATTTCCTGTTCTTTTCAGCCTTTCCTTTTAGATAAAAGAAAAGTCGGTGGCGACTCTTACTATCCCTAACATTTGCGATCAAACACAAAACATCCCAAGTCAGTTCTCCCACCGTGTCACACTTCCTTATGATCCTCTCCTTCTTTTAGAAAGAAACCACTCAGATGAATACTATTTGACTTGTCTCTCATAGAATATCTGAGTTGACGACGTGCGAGAATGAGATTGTAGTTAATTCCTCCATTTGTACCAAAAAGAGGTACATTGGGGAAACTACCACAACTATCAACAATCTCCACATCATAATAATCCTGATGATACTAAACAATATCGGAATGAGTGAGATCCATAACCTTTGGAGCCCAACAGGGTTCCTTCTTGATATCCCAGAAAGCATCAGACCAAGGTAAGTGAGAAATAAACCACTGATATAACAAAGGCGTGCAACAAATGATCATCCCTCCATGATAAAAATCCAAAAGATGAATGGAATAATAAGCATATCCTAATAACGTAGGAACCATATTCCCAATCAAAAAGATCCTGATGGCATTGACATCCACAAATTTGTCGATGTTAGGAAATAAGAACAACCCATAGGTAAGTAGAGCAAAGATAGCCTCAAACACAACTATACTCTTCATCCTAGCAAAGTAGCAAGCTTTCTCTAATAAAAATTGAGTGATTAATCCTCTGATTCCTCCTTTAGTAGTCATGTTGGTCTTAATCTCAGACTTCCCCAAATGAATCATGGCAACAATCTCATGAGACTTGGACTCTCCCTCTAAACTGGTGAAAGAAACACGATCGATAACAGGTAAACCCTATAGGTAAGAATACTCCTCCAATGTAGGCATCATCTGATAATCAGGGAAATTAAAACACCAATACAACAGATCATAGAACTTGACTAAAGTAGAAAGAATACCCTCCTTCATCCCGAGCTTCATAAGAGACATGATGGATCCATACTTCTTCCGAAAATCTTTAGAATTCTCGATCTCGAGAATCAGACTCATCAATTCATCAATCTTCGGATCCTTAAAATTGTACTTTCGAGTCTTTATTTTTCCAGAATCCATGGTCAAAAAGTACCTGAGATATTTAAAAAAAAGTCAACTTTGAGTCCCTTTAAATAATTTTTTTAAAGGATGCTCATGGGTGCATGAGTGCATGAAGCAACAATCACAAACAAGATCACAAACATGGGGGTTCATAGGTTCGACGTCACAAGCATGAAGTCAAAGGTGATACCCAGAAGGTATGGACTAATAGATTATCACCTACTGAACAAGGTTCTAAAAGGTTCCCAGAGTCTACATCCTTCCTTCAGATATTACCAACGTCCCGATTAACTCGGTAATTAGTAATATTCTCAGGAAAAACTCGTCTGAGTGTAGTATCGCGTGAAAACTATTTCTGGATTACTCCGTTATAGTTTCTGCACTACACCTAAAAGGCCAATATTTGTTAAGGGTTCTACGATCCTCAATTTCAGCAGGCTCCCAGGTTGAAAGCAGCACGTCTTCCCGATTACTCGGTAACCGATACTACAGTCAAAGGGGTCTCTAATGAGTGAGGGATCTCATGCCTCCTTTTTTAGGATTACTTCCTCAAAGTTAACATGACAATAACGCCCGTCCTATCTTAAGTTTTCCCAAGTCCGGGTAGAGGACTTATGAGAAATCACCAAGCACCCTGAAAACCAGAAAAAATTCAGACAAACATATATACAACACATAATATACAACAAATAATAGCACATACACAAATAAACAAAGATAGGCTTAACCCACTTAGAGATAGACCATCATTTGGTCGATCTTTCCCCAGCAGAGTCACCATTTTTCTGTAGCGGTAGAAATGTTGAGGCTATGCCATTGGATTGACTTGACTCTCATAGATCAAATAAAAATCGCCACCAAGAGGAATGGAAAAAGAGATAATAACCCAAAAGAGAGGGGGAGAAAATCTAGGTACGGGGGTTGGTTATGCAAAGGGAAGATATTAGCATCCTAAACATCTACGATACTCCATAAGAATCTCTTTGAAATTTTGTGTATTTTGGCTATAACTGTTGTATACAAAAATAGATGGTGAATATGAGAAAAGATATATTTTGTTTTACAATTTTTGCATCCACCGCAGTTGAGAACCTTTAGTGCCTACGTACCACCTTCTATGCAATAGGGGATCAAGGTACTCGTAGTTCACCTTTGAAAAATATAAAACACAAATGTGTTGGTTATTTTTAAGAGATAAGAGATCATCGTCATATCTGAGTGGAAAACATACTTACTACCCACAATTATGAGAAATGAGAATTTGAGTCATCTCAAAGTGGAGGATATAGCTTGGATTTCAAAATTAACAAAGCCTCACTCAACACCCAAGTGGAAAATATCTCACTTCACGACATATCATAGAAGTATAGTAGTTCACATCACTACAAGGATCGACAAGAGTCTAATCTTTTGAGAAAGGTTTTAAAATAAAAAGCCAAAGTGGAAAAATGGTTTGAATGAGATTGATTGAATTTTAGTCTTCTTACAAAAATGTCAAAGTATGATTAAGTTGATTAAAGTTTGTTTAAGGAATTATTTTTGAAAAGGTCATGGACCTAGGTCCAAGTTTATTATGAAAGGGGTTCAAGTTAGAAAACCAGAAGGGTTTTGAAAAGGAGGGAGAAGATTTTTGAAATTAAAGAAGATGGGAGGAGATGAAGGGACTATCCTAAAGCATAAGGTAAAAGCTAGGAAAACGAACCGTCTAACTAACAAGAAGCCAACACTTGACACAATGAGTCAATGTAGAATTCCCATCCTTTATATTGAAACCAAACAAGCAAATATATTAAACCTCTTGAGAATACCAAACTTCAAATGCATTAAGTCTTCACAAAAATTGGGCAGAGTAACAGCCGTACACAGAGAAATTCTCCATCACAGATAAAGCATATAATCAGAATAACCTGCACACAAAGAAAATTAACCCAATGTCTTGGGGTAAACCCCAAGAACTCCAGACAAAATAATAACCGAAGTCACTAGGTCCCAAGGGTAGTCAAGGCTTCTAATCCTAGGTCCAAGATGTCCATAACTCCATAATGCCAAGGATAGTAACCAAATAGTCCAAGTAACCTTAAAGTTTTTTTATTTTTTAAGTTGGTTATTAATCATCTTCAAAAAGAAAATGAAAATCTCAAGTGAGCAAAATAAAATGACATAAAGATAAATGCTCAAGTGAGCAAAGATTAAAATAGCATGAAATGTAAATGCTAAAAAGTAAATGAAGCATAAAAATAAAGACATAAGATAAAGGCCATGAGTTAAAAAGGTACATAATAAAAGTCAATTGTTAATGAGTTAGGAATTATAGGTTAGTTGAATGATCATCTTGAAACTTTTTCACTTGAAAACTCATTAGAAGATTGATAAAATTAAAGCTTCTCAACAACAAGTTTCATTTGCTTTTTGTCAATTATATCATTCATTTCAAATTCTTGAGGTGACAACATATGATCAACGATGTTTAAATGATTCGTTTAAACTGAAATTTATGATGGTTCATTAGAGGATTAATAAGACCAAAGCCTCCTAACAATGAACCTCAAGGTTATTGGCTCAAAGGTTTCAAATTAAACATACTTGGGCTTGTAAACGTAGGTTTGGGCCACGAATGATCATTTCTCGAATCGGGACAAAATTTAGCGCTATGTTAAGCAATTGTAAGTTGACTTATATAGAAGTTGCACCTACTTTGAGGCCGATCAATAGCAATCTATGTACCATATGTTTAGAGAAATGATATATAGATCGTTCTCCCACAATATGTTGTACAAGTGAGAAGGGGATAAGATGAAGAGGGAAGGGATAAGAATTGAATTCCAAATTTGAACCAAACTGTTGTAACCCAAATTTTTCCCTCTCATTTCACTCAAGACATGCCTCTAGAGGTCCTCAATTGCTCAAGGATGACTAAGGATTGACCAGACAAATCCTCCTCCTAAGGCAATAAGCTTCAAACCAGGGTTTCTCTCCTTATCAAGATGGTTGAAGTCCAATGGTCCCAATTTATTTCCATGGCCTAATATCTTCTCAAGATCATCCATGTCAAGTTTCATGCCTTGCACAAGAAGTTTGCTCAGTCAACTACTCAGATGCTTGAAAATCAACTATACTAGGTCAAAAGTCAACGATGGCCCACATACAGTCAAACTTCAAGATTTTTTGGTAAACACCAAAACTTTTAAGTGACATTCATCATTTTATAAAGGGTTGATCATGATTCCTCAAGGAATGCCCCCAAATTCATTAAAACCCAAAAGTTGCTAAATTAGGGTTTCACAGGAAAAGTCAACTAAACTTTGACCAAGCATAACTTCTTCATACTTTATCAGAAATTTTCCATCCAAGGCTCATTTTGAAGAGGATGAAATTCCCTACAATTCATCTTCAACCCACAAGTTAAAAATATGCACTCATCAAAAGATATGAATTTCTACATTATAGGTCCTTTTGAAAAGTCAACAAAAAACACTTTTTGGTTCAACGCTTCTTACATGAATATGGAAGACCCAATTGAGATGAAACCAAAAGGGTTGTTTAGGAGACATCCTAATATTCCTAAAAAGTCCAAGAAAACCCTCTTAGGCTTAAAATTGAGGGAGATATGTATTGTCAAAGTTGACCAATTTTTGGAAATGTGCATGAAGTCAACATTGATCAAAATGACTTTTTTTTCCAAATGGGCCCATGTTTTCTTGTTTAAAACTTGTTCCTAAGATGGCCCACGACCTCTGAGCTTATCCACCTATTATTTTATTATTTATATTGATTTTTTATCCATTTAAATCAAAATAAATCAATTTAAATAGTAGAATAATCAAATAAAATCAAAGATTTGATTTTATGAGCATATTATGAGTCCATGAACAGCTAGCAACTCAAAAAATTCGAGCAAGAGCTAATTGATTGGAAGAGATCTTAATTTGGTCTATTTTGGAAACAAATCATACAAGGAAAAGAATGAAATAAAATCTCCATAATTTGCAAAGATATGATCAGTTTTTGTTGACCTAAATCATTCTATGATATATACACAACATTTCCAAAGCATAAGGAAGGTTTTTGGGTCGTGAAAACAAGGAGGTCAACTTCAATTTTTTGTCAAAAAAAGTGTTGATCACATATTCCTCCATAGACTGATTCAAGCAACTCCAAGGCCAGCAATTCGTTCCTGGACATTTCTTGAAGCTATTCCAATCGTCCTCTAGCCTTAAAACCTTCATAAATCACGCCTCACAGTGCCACGGTTTGCATCTTTTTTCAAGATTCATTTTCAATGATTTATCCATCATAAACATGTTTTGATCATATATCCATGCTTGCTATCATATTTCCAATGTTTTTGATTGGTTTGATTGAAGTTTAAGTGCAGGAATGGCACAATGCCATTGTTAGGGTTTTGAGGTCCCAAATTGGGAATTATATATAAAGGTAAGATTGGACAAAATTAGCGGTACTATCATGCTCAGGAGATGATTTACAATTGATCCATGTCTTTGGTTTGAATTTATTCTGCTTGTGTTGCGTTTTTGAATTTTACAGGTTTTTAGTTACGAACAAAATCCGTCACTACAACCTATAGTGACGGAAAACTGCTGTAGGTAAAAGTTTCCCATCTAAAACAACGGATCCCTGAAGAAGGTGATGGCGTGGTGCTCACTGATTCGTCCGTTTAAACCATTAGGGACCCATAACACGCGCGTTTTTGACATGTGGCCATAGATGTTTATTTGCCTTATATTTATTTTGTATTATTTTGTTAACAATTAACACGCTTGGTTCAATTGGCAAGGCAGGGCATGATAAGGCTTTAGTCCAAAAGGGGGTGGATTCGATCCAGCCCTTTTGCAAAGTTAATTTTCACTAATTTGTGTCTTCAGATCCAATACTCCAGGTCCCTGCGCGTTCCTCATGCACTTCCATCACCATACCACAAGATCTCATCATATCCAGATCTAACACTCAACACATGCAGACCATGGTGAACCCTCAAACGTGGCCAACACTGGATCCAAACGCATGATTGGGCCAAAGGATTTAGGCTCAATGAAATTCAGCTTCACACCCCCAATCTGCTTTCACCACAGGCCCAATTGCTTTCTTTCTTTATTTTCTTTTGTTTTATTTGATTAATTTCTTTTTTACAAAACAACAAAAAAAATCATTTTTTATTTAATCATAAAATCAAGAAAGCCACAAAAATGTAGAATTAGGTTTTTTTATTAAAATTAGTTTTTTTTTGGAAAATAATTAATTTAATGATATTGACTTGATTGTTTTCATAATTAAAATTAATTAGACAAATTAGTTTTAATTCAAAAAATATTTAATTTTCTCAATAAAATACCGAAAAATATTTTTCTTTAATTAATTAGATTTAGGTTAAGATTTCAAATATTTTTCTCAATAATAAAATACAAAAAAATATTTTCTCTTTAATTGATTAGATTTTTTAGAATTTAAACTTTGATTCCCGTACTTAATTCCTGCGTGCAATATTTTATTTTCCAATTATTGTATTTCCTTCGGGTTTGTAATAGTTTTTAATTAGGGTTTACCGCATATTATTTATTGTTTAATCCCCGGTTTTTGGTTATGTAAACCCCTCCCCGAGGCCTTGTAATAGCGTAGGACTCTTTTATTTTCTCGCTTTTATTTTATATGCTTGTATACAATTGTTAGCAACCTAGGTTTGTATGTTTAATCAATTAAATAGATCATTTAACTACAAGATAAATATCTGAAAACAAACACTGCTTCACACTTGCACCCTTAGGGTATGCCTTGGTTGCCTCAGAAAACAATGGTCATGTCCCTCGAACGTACGAATATCTTAGCAAAAGACCCTCAATCTAAAAGTAATCATAAAGATCATAGTCCCTTAACGTCCCTCGAGTTTCCTACGAGAAATGATCTTGTCCCTCGATGTTGCATATATGATGACAGTCCCTTCGAAATGCTAAGGTATCCTTACATGTTGCCTTCAATGACCATAACGTCCCTTAAAAACTCCAACGACGATGCTACCTATTTCTCAATAATGGGATAGCATTGTCTAAAAGGAAAGTGAACCGACTTTTTTCGAGTAGGTAGAAAACTCTTAGGTGCTTGCTCAAACAAACAAAAACTTTTTCACACCAACACTTTCCAAACAAAGTTTTCAAAAACAACTTTGTAACAATCTTGAGGACAAAAACAAGGGTTAATACGAAGTAAAACAAAACTTTTCAAAACAAACACACACAAGCAATTTCAAAATGAGCAAGTACCTAAGAGCCCGTGGAAAACCACAGATAGAAAGGGTACTAACACCTTCCCTTTCTATAATCTACCCCCCGTACTCAGAAACATATCGAAAAAGGTTTTTTCTTTTGTTTTTCCTTTTCCTGATTGGATAAAATAAAAGTCAGTGGTGACTCTTGCTTACCGCGACATTTTGTCAACAAAAAACGCAAACCAGTATTAACAGTCGGTTCTGCCACTGTATCACACAAAGAAATTAATCAAGCTATTATTAAAATCATTCATTCATTTTGGTGGAGTTAAACTCAACACCCAAGATCCAATGATGTTAATGAAGCTCATGATTAAAATCCCATAGTTCAAGATCAAACAGTGATCCAATTATATATGTATACAATGTTTTCAAGGATCTCGGGGGCCTGTGATGCAGGTTATGATAAATCAGACGTCTAGCAAGGGGAAAGGGTATTTATTTTCCTCTAGCCAATATCGTCAGAAGATCAAAACTCAACAACTTGAGTCAGGGGCTATAACCCACTTGATATAGTGAGCTTGACTCTTGTAGAAGGACATTCAACGATACAAAGTTCTTCAATCAAAGCTGCAAAATTCAACTTCTGATATTTTCTTTTTTACCCCGCGAGATCCTTGAAAACATTGCATACATATATAATACATATCATTGCATAAGCAGATTTCAAAGCAGGTCTCTCATGTTCTCGCTGTTTATTTCAGCAATGGTTCTCCAACAAGACAACAAAGATCTCCAAGCTCAAGATGCCCAGTTCAAGGAATTTCTTCTGAATCTATCCAAGGGGCAAGAAGACCTGAAAACACTCTTCATCGGGAATCTGAACAAGGAACATCCTGACAACAACAAGGATGAACAATTGGAACAACTGCAAGCTGAGGTAGAAGCAATGAGAATCCAGATGCTGGGGCAGATAGCTCTTATCCAAAACTTAGCTCGAGGACAAGAAGGGCTAAGAGCCTCCCTCAACAAGCTTCACCAAGATGGATGCAGATCCATGAAACAAACAGTTAAAATTATGGATCAAGGCATTAATCAGCCCCCAGTGAGAGAAAAGGTTGGTTGGTCAGGAACAAACCTTTCCATATTGCTACTACATCACAAGCCCAACCACAACCTCGCCAACGACAACGGGGCAATTGGCATAAGAAGAATACATCTGAAAGATGCTTCACCGAAATCAACATGTCAATGGCTCAAGCATTGCAATGCCTATTGGAGGCCAATTTGGTTATATTAAGGGACCCTCCTCAGAATTCCAACATAGCCTCCCCAAGGTACAATCCAAATGCAAGATGTGCGTACCACTCCAACAGTCCTGGACATGATACCAACAACTATTGGGCGTTGAGAAATAAAATTCAAGACCTGATTGATGAAGGAGCGCTAGAATTCGCACAAGACGGTCAGGTTGAGTTCTTTTGCCATCCCTCCAAGGCATACCATCTGAAGTGACAAGTTCTCACAAGAAGACTTTTCGTTCATTAGAATTTTCAATAATTTTTTTTTGATTTGTTTGAACATTTATTCATATCAAACCTCATTATTTCATCAATGCATTGCACATGTTTGTCTTGAATCAATTCATTCGTATTCACTATTTAAAAAATGTGTTCTTATTTCCTTTTGTGATATTCAATTCTCGATTAAAAACTCTAAGCCTTAGAGGGTGGATGACGAAAATGATACCACAATCTCTACAGTATGCTTTTGAACAGACCCCGCTGACGATGTACAGGCGTTGTTTCAAATCCTAAACAGTGGAGTTATAAGGATGATAATCCCTGGTTAACCCCTTTGAGCCAAAGTAGTAGGAGTTTTTCTTTTCACACAAATTAAAACCCTTAATCATAACCTGGGGCAGGGTAGTTTTCTCAGTTGATTCAGAGGCGCATTCAGTCACAATCTGCCGCTTCGTACACAATGAATGGCATCAAAGACGTTCTTCTAAAACAAAAGACAGTGATGGTTCCGTATAATCGTCCAGACAGGAAGTCATTATCTCTCGAAACAAAAGCCCATTAAGTCAAAACCTATGAAGGAGACTTAAGAGAAAAATTGGGGCATCCCGCAGACTGTAATCACAAAAGAAACAGTTCAGGCAAAAGAAGGGATAACGAAAACAAAAAAAAAAGGTTACTACAAATCCTCGACAAAAAAGATTACAAAAATGACTGCCTTTTCAAAACTCCTCCGGCAGAATATTCTTAAGCAGAATGGATGTAAATCCCCAGCTAATCATCTTCAGTCACTATCCCCAGTGGAAACGAAGAACTTAAATCCTTATACTCTCCAACAGCAGTCCGAGATTTATTTTCCCCGTCTAGAGAATATCACAATAGCGTTGCATATCCATACATCATGGCATGTGCATACATATTATACAGCACAATCTCATTTATTTTGAGAACATCATTACTCAATACATTTCATACATCATGACATTACATACGACTAACTCTTTACCTTTCAGGGAAAGATGCAATCAAGTTCTCATAAGTTCTCTCTGGTTCAGTAAAATCGACACCAAGGTTTCTATTCCAGTTGAAGATATTCCAACACTTTTCAAGATTTTCTTTGGTTTAGTCAAACCGACACTAAGGTTTCTATTCTAAATGAAGATGTTCTAAGACTTTCGTCTGGGTCAGCCGAATTACCGCTAAGGTTCTCCTGATTTCTATGCCAGTCAAAGTCAATCCGAGACCTTCCCCCGATTCAGTCAAATTAATGCTAATATTTCTTTCTCGGTTGAAGACAGCTCGAGACCTTTCCCTGGTTCAGTTAAATCGATACTAAGATTTCTATTCCAGTTAAAAATCTATGAATCCCGGAAACTTACTGGATAACAGCTTAATTTCCCCAAATTACTGAAGCCTGGAGCACGACCAGATAATGGTATAAGACGTTGTGAAGTCTGGAGCACGACCAGATAGCGGCAAGAGACACTATGAAACCTGGAGCACGACCAGATAATAGTATGAGGTATTGCGAAGCTTGGAATTCGACCAGATAGGAGTTTACTCAGCCAATTACTATTGAAGCCTGGAAACGACCGGATGTTAGTATGCCTTAAATTCAAGTTGAAACCCGGATGCGATCGGATAACCACTTAATTCCTTCTGATGCCTGGAGCACGACCAGATAACAGTTTTTGAGATTGCAAAGCCTGGAGCACGACCAAATAGAAAGTTTAATCTCATCTCCCCAGTAAGTCGCTGTGAAGCCTGGAATATGACCAGATAGTTGTCAGCCTTATCATTCTCAACTAGTCACTGTGAAGCCTAGATCCTGACTAGATAAGCAGTTCACTTTCGTCTCCTCAATCAAGAGATGATTCCCCAGTAGAGTAACGGATAACTGAAGTTCCTAAAATTCCATTTCTCCCAAGATAGAGACCAACATTCCTCAGCAGATTCCTCCTCAACAACAGGAACAGGAATTCTCATCAAAGGAATATCTCGGGAATTCATCTCCTCTAGATGGCATCTTTAAGCCCATATCCGACGATTCTCCGTCATATCTTCCGGATGGCATCTTTAAGCCCATCTTCGTTGACCTTCCGTCATCTCCTCCAAATGGAATCTATAAGCCCATTCCCGATACTACCTACACATTCCAGCACCATCTCAGATGAGTGCAAATTTCTGGGCACTCTAGTGTTCAATCATCTTCCACCTTCATATTAGAAAGGCAGATATCCAATCTACATCCTCAGGTTTAAGAAGATTGAACAGGGGCAGCTGTTGTACCCCAAACTTTTCCCTCTCATTTCACTCAAGACATGCCTCTAGAGGTCCTTAATTGCTCAAGGATGACTAAGGATTGACTAGACAAATCCTCCTCCTAAGGCAATAAGCTTCAAACTAGGGTTTCACACCTTATCAAGATGGTTGAATTCCAAGGGTCCCAAATTATTTCCATGGTCCTAATATGTTCTCAAGATCATCCATGGCAAGTTTCATGCCTTGCACAAGAAATTTACTCAATTAACTACTCAGATGCCTGAAAATCAACTATATTAGGTCAAAAGTCAACTATGGCCCACATACAGTCAAACTTTAAGATTTTTTTGGTGAAAACCAAGATTTTGAAGTGATATTAATAATTTGATCAAGGGTTGATCATGATTCCTCAAGGAATGCCCCCAAATTCATCAAAACCCAAAAGTTGCTAAATTAGGGTTTCATAGGAAAAGTCAACCAAACTTTGACCAGGCATAACTTCTTCATACTTTATCAGAAATTTTACATCCAAGGCTCATTTTGAAGAGGATGCAATTCCCTATAATTTATCTTCATCCCACAAGTTCAAAATATGCACTCATCAAAAGATATGAATTTCTACATTATAGGTCCTTTTGAAAAGTCAACAAAAAACACTTTTTGGTTCAACGCTTCTTACATGAATATGGAAGACCCAATTGAGATGAAAATAAAAGGGTTGTTTAGGGGACATCCTAAGCTTTCTAAAAAGTCCAAGAAAACCCTCTTAGGGTTAAAATTGAGGGAGATATGTATTGTCAAAGTTGACTAATTTTTGGAAATGTGCATGAAGTCAATATTGATCAAAATGACTTTTTTTCCAAATGGGCCCATGTTTTCTTGTTTGAAACTTGTACCTAAGATGGCCATGACCCCTGAGCTTATCCACCTACTATTTTATTATTTCTATTATTTATTTTGATTTTTTATCCATTTAAATCAAAATAAAGCAATTTAAATAGTAGAATAATCAAATAAAATCAAAGATTTGATTTTATGAGCATATTATGAGTCCATGAACAGCTAGAAAATCAAAAAATTCGTGCAAGAGCTAATTGATTGGAAAAAATCTTAATTTGGTCTATTTTGGAAACAAATCATACAAGGCAAAGAATGAAATCAAATCTCCATAATTTGCAAATATATGATCAGTTTTTGTTGACCTAAATCATTATATGATATATACACAACATTTCCAAAGCATAAGGAAGGTTTTTGGGTCGTGAAAACAAGAAGGTCAACTTCAATTTTTTGTCAAAAAAAGTGTTGATCACATATTCCTCCATAGATTGATTCAAGCAATTCCAAGGCCAGCAATCCGTTCCTGGACAATTCTTGAAGTTATTCCAATCGTCCTCCAGCCTTAAAACCTTCAGAAATCACGTCCAAAGTGCCACGGTTTGCATCTTTTTTCAAGATTCATTTTCAATGATTTATCCATCATAAACATGTTTTGATCATATATCCATGCTTGCTATCATATTTGCAATGTTTTTATTGGTTTGATTGAAGTTTAAGTGCATGAATTGCACAATGCCATTGTTAGGGTTTTGAGGTCCCAAATTAGGAATTCTATATAAAGGCAAGATTGGAAAATTTTAGGGGTACTATCATGATCAGGAGATGATTTGCAACTGATCCATGCCTTTGGTTTGAATTTATTCTGCTTGTGCTGCATTTTTGAATTTTACATGTTTTTAGTTACGAACAAAATCCATCACTACAACCTATAGTGACGGAAAACTGCTAGAGGTAAAAGTTCCCCATCTAAAACGACGGATCCCTGAAGAAGGTGGTGGTGTGGTGCTCACTGATTTTTCCATTCAAACCATTGGGGATCCACAACGCGCGTTTTTGACATGTGGTCATAGATCTTTATTTGCCTTATATTTATTTTGTATTATTTTGTTAACAATTAACACGCTTGGTTCAGTTGGCAAGGCAGGGCATGATAAGGCTTTAGTCCAAAAGGGTGTGGGTTCGATCCATCCCTTTTCCAAAGTTAATTTTCACTTATTTCTGTCTTCAGATCCAATGCTCCAGGTCCCTGTGCGCTCCTCATGCACTTCCATCACCATACCACAAGATATCATCATATCCAGATCTAACACTCAACACATGAAGACCATGGTGAACCCTCAAACGTGGCCAACACTGGATCCAAATGCCTGATTGGGCCAAAGGATTTGGGCTCAATGAAATTCAGCTTCACACCCCCAATCTGCTTTCACCACAGGCCCAATTACTTTCTTGCTTTATTTTCTTTTGTTTTATTTGATTAATTTCTTTTTTACAAAACAACAAAAAAATTATTTTTTTATTTAATCATAAAATCAAGAAAACCACAAAAATGTAGAATTAGGTTTTTTTATTAAAATTAGTTTTTTTTTGGAAAATAATTAATTTAATGATATTGACTTGATTGTTTTCATAATTAAAATTAATTAGACAAATTAGGTTTAATTCACAAATATTTAATTTTCTCAATAAAATACCGAAAATATTTTTGTTTAATTAATTAGATTTAGGTTAAGATATCAAATATTTTTCTCAATAATAAAATACAAAAAAAATATTTTCTCTTTAATTGATTAGATTTTTTAGAATTTAAACTTTGATTCCCGTACTTAATTCCCGCGTGCAATATTTATTTTCCAATTATTGTATTTGCTTCGGGTTTGTAATAGTTTTTAATTAGGGTTTACCGCATATTATTTATTGTTTAATCTGCGGTTTTTGGTTATGTAAACCCCTCCTTGAGGCCTTGTAATAGCGTAGAACTCTTTTATTTTCTCGCTTTTATTTTATATGCTTGTATATAATTTTTAGCAACCTAGGTTTGTACGCTTAATCAATTAAATAGATCATTTAATTACAAGATAAATATCTGAAAACAAACACTGCTTCACACTTGCACCCTTAGGGTATGCCTCACTTGGTTGCCTCCGAAAATAATGGTCATGTCCCTCGAACGTACGAATATCTTAGCAAAAGACCCTTAATTTAAAAGTCATCATAAAGATTATAGTCCCTTAACGTCCCTCGAGTTGCCTAAGAGAAATGATCTTGTCCCTCGATGTTGCCTATATGATGACAGTCCCTTTGAAATGCTAAGGTATTTTTACATGTTGCCTTCAATGACCATAACGTCCCTTCAAACGTCCCTTAAAAACTCCAACGACGATGCTACCTATTTCTCAATAATGGGATAGCATTGTCTAAAAGGAAAACGAACAGACTTTTTTCGAGTAGGTTGAAAACTCTTAGGTACTTGCTCAAACAAACAAAAACTTTTTCACACCAATACTTTCCAAACAAAGTTTTCAAAAACAACTTCGTAACACTCTTTAGGACATAAACAAGGGTTAATACGAAGTAAAACAAAACTTTTCAAAACAAGCACACACAAGCAATTTCAAAATGAGCAAGTACCTAAGAGCCCGTGGAAAACCATGGATAGAAAGGGTGCTAACACCTTCCCTTTATATAATCTACCCCTTGTACTCAGAAGCATCTCGAAAAAGTTTTTTTCTGTTCTTTTTCCTTTTCCTGATTGGATAAAATAAAAGTCGGTGGTGACTCTTGCTTACCGCGATATTTTGCAAACAAAAAACGCAAACCAGTATTAACAGTCGGTTCTGCCACCGTATCACACAAAGAAATTAATCAAGCTATTATTAAAATCATTCATTCATTTTGGTGGAGTTAAAATCAACACCCAAGATCCAATGATGTTAATGAAGCTCATGATTAAAATCCCATAGTTCAAGATCAAACAGAATATGTATAAAAATAATATTGCATTTAATAAACAAAATAAAATGAGAAAAATTATTTTTAAATTGATTTTAAAAAAAATAAATAAAAAGGCAACATAAAAAACTATATTCAAAACATCAAAGAAAAATTTAAAGAGACCATAGAAAAGTCATAAGTGATCTCAAATTTTTTTACAAATTTTTTTGGTAATTTTTTTAAAACAGAAAAGTTTTTTTTAATTATTTAAAATTATTCAAGTAAGTCAAAAAGATCAAAAATCGTAAAATTCAAAATAAAATTCTAGAAAAAATCTCAGAAAGTTAGAAATAAAGAAAATGATCTAGATAAAAACAACTAAAAATCTGGCGTGTTAGATGGAGTCTGACTAATGGAAATAATCAAATCCAATGATTCTCAAAACACACATATGATAAAGCAAACACACTGGATATGATTCAAAAAAATTACATGTCACATCATCATTGGTTGAAGCACGACACGTAGGTCGTCTTCAACCTCTAGACGCCCTAGATTGGAGTTCCTCAAACAGTAAAATTAGCCAACCAGACTGGTACCATTATATTTGTCTCTTCAAGATAATTCTAATGGTATCCTCGCGCCAAATTTATATAAATTGAGCAAGGCTTGATTTGAAAAAAAGTAGAAATAATAGCGAGCACGGAGTTCTGGAATATCTCACTCAAATCTTAATGAACTCACAAATTGTAAGAAGCATGAAAATCAGAAGGATGAGAAGAGTAGATTAGTCTTTTATTTGGATTGATTTGACTAATAAATCTACCTAAATGAAGTAGCAGGCAGCTGCTCTGAAACTGGACTTATGTAGCTCAAAATAGGTCCCGATTCTTGAAGGTAAGAGTAAGGTTAGCTTCAGAGAAGTTCAATGGAGCTAATTGAGTGGAGCTTTTGGTGTTTTAGAGGGTGGAAATGAGAAAACAAATTCAAGCCTTAAGAGTTTAAATGAGATTTTGCAGGGGTCAATTGGTTATCAAAAGCTTGTGGAAATAGGTGGAATGTGCATCTTATTTATAGGGGAAGATGAGGCAATGCTTAAGCGTGTGAATATGAGAGTAATTGAGTGAATTCGTGTGAATCTGAAACATAAGCAATGTGTTACTTGCTTAGCATCAAAACTCAGCCAAAACCTGCGTTTTGTGATGCTAAGTACTTTTGGAAAGTTTCTAAACATGATTAGAAGCAAAAACTTGTGAAAACTTTGTGTTTAGAAGGCAAAAATATGGATTTCAAATTCTGACATGGAAGGAAAATTTAATTTCAAGTAGTTGACTTTGAACTCATGGTGTGCACGATTTAGGGAACCTTAGGACCTGATTCTTTATGCATTGGAAAAATGAGGTAACATTATTTATGATGTGCCAAGAAAGGGATCATTTGGATGCTTGAGCTAGAAGTTGTGCTTGGTCAAAATCAGAAAAAAGGTGTTGACTTTTATACTTAGAAAAAATTCTAAATTTTTCTTCAAAAATGACCCAAAATGTTTTGACTCCAAACAAGGTCTTATTCCAAAAAATTTCTTTGATCAATGATGCTAGCTTGAAGTGGACTCCTTAAAAAGTATTATGAAACCTGTATCACTAAAAATTCCAAATATTGGACAAGTTATGATCCTTTGAATTTGATGAAATTCCATAAGGTGTCCTATAATCTTTTGATCTTTTAAGGCATCTTCTAACCATTTTCAAGTTTTGCACATAAAAGAAGAGTTAAAGTTCACACTCTTAAGATCATTATGAAAAAAGAATATGCTCAAGGAGATAAAAATTTATCAAGTTATGACTTTTTGAAGTCACATAAGGGTATTTGATGGCCTATCTTGAGGACTTGTAATCTTTCTCAATCATTAGTGATCTTTCACACAAAAATTGCTTGAAACTTTTGAAGTGATTTCTTGATAACCCTTTAAGTAGAACCATATCTTTGGAATCACCCAAAAATCTCAAAATATGGATAAGATATAGCCCTTAGAAGTCCAAAACCCTAACTCCTAGAGCATCAAAATGGCTTGGGAACCCCTTTCAATTTTGACAATCTTTCTTGTACAAATACTTTTGCTATGTGAAGAGATGTTGTTATGGATGATAATAAGAACCTATAGTAACAATAACCACTTCCAATTGTTGAGAATTGAGGGAGTTATGCACTTGTGATCAAAGAATCAAGAACTTATCCCATTAGGTCAAACTTCTTTGATCAAATCTTGCATCTT
The DNA here is from genome assembly GCA_948472305.1 of Vicia faba. Lineage (NCBI taxonomy): Eukaryota > Viridiplantae > Streptophyta > Magnoliopsida > Fabales > Fabaceae > Vicia > Vicia faba. The sequence continues at coordinate 1,202,771,140 of OX451736.1, read as the reverse complement.
TTGACTTCCTTTGGCAATTGAAGCATGATCAATCATAGTAGACCTTGTAATGACATTTATTTAAATCACTCTCAATGCTGAAGCTTAAATTTCAATGAAGCTTTGTTGAAAAAGGCATGGAAATAAACTCATGAACCTATGAATCAACCTGATGAAGTGTGTTGTGCCCTCACCTATAGTATTATGATTTAGAGCAAACATTCATTGTATTTTTTAGTTAAAAGTTAATCAACACAAGACAAATATGACCAGAATATACAAATCAAAGTGCTTGGTGATCCCCCATGAGCAAACCTAAATATAGGGAGAAGAATCAAACCCTAGTGTGACCTTGATATGATTGGGTTGATATGAGATGATAGAGGAATCTTACGGGTAAACATTGGGGTATAACAATAATCATTAGACTCGAGACGAAATCTGATCGCTTTCTCCTTATCTTATTTTCCAACAAATTTATTTTTCATATTTCACTTTTTCAAATAGAATTTGAAAACCCCCATATTTACTTATAGAAAACACTAATCACCTTTTTAAAATAGTTCAATCTCCGTGGAGACGATCTTATATTTTATTACTTCAACACAATTAATACACTTTCTAATTTGTCAATAATGTGACAGAAAATCAATATATGGCTCAAACTATGTTCTTGGATGTGGTTTGCAATAAATTTCAAGTGTAAATTAAAATGTAACTTATATGAATGATGCAATCATCCAAAAGAATATCTAAAAGTGTTCTAATTGTAATAGTAAAAAAATTATGTAAGAGGGTTGGAGTACATCTAATACTCTTTCTATTATATATACAAGTTTCTTATAAAAATAAAATAAAAACTCAACTAGAACATAAGTTACCCCCATCCACCCTAGAAAAAAAATCATCTTTATTGCATCTTTATTATTTAATTTTTTAAAATTGTTATTGCTCTATGAAATTAAATTTTATATTGATTTCTATTTAAGTACACATAAATAAAAATATATATAATTTCTGATAATTTCCCTATTTTGATCAAGGTGAATGGATACAACACCCTGAGTTCTAAGAGTTGGTTGATGGTGTGTGGAGGAATTCTAATGTTCGAGGAAATAAGCTTTTCATTTTTAAAGAAAAGCTCAAGTATCTAAAATCTAGATTGAAATTGTATAATTATGAGGTATTTAGGAAATTGGATTTAGAAGTGAGAGATGCAGTTCAAGAGCTTAATTCTTTGGACCATCTATAGGAAATTGGTGATAGTTGATAGTGTCTAGATAAATCTAGAAAGAGGGCTTAAGCTCAAAGTCTAGTTAGAAAAAGTTTAATTATCGAGAATCCATCCTTAGGAAGAAGTCCATATGTCTTTGGATAAAGGAAGGCGACCAGAATTCCAAGTTTTTCCATTCATTCATGAAAGAAAGATCTAGGGGAAATGAAATTTTGATTTTAAAATTGGGTGACAATCTACATGAAGAGGTTGAAGACATCAAACTTTTAGCTTTTAATTACTTCTAGGATAGATTCCAAGAACAAGATCTAAAGAGACCTAAACTGGACGAAGTGGCTTTCAATGAACTTTCTCTGATTAAAAGTGTGAACCTTAAACTTCCTTTTTCGTTAGATGATATTAAAGAGGTGGTTTGGTCTTCTGTAGGCGATAAAAGCCCTGGCCCGGACAACTTCAATATGGCCTTCTATAAAGCTACTTGGGAGATCATCAAGCTTGACTTATGGGGGAATGAGTTAATGAATTCTTTTTGAGAGCTCACCTTTCTAAAGCCTTCACAGTGGCTTTCATATCCTTGGTCTCTAAGTCCCACAATCCACAAAATTCGAATGACTTTCTCCCCATTTGTTTGATTATAAGTATTTATAGAATCATTTTGAAGTTGTAAGTAGGTAGGTTGAAGCAGGTTATTGGGAATCTTCTTTCTTCTAAACAATAAGTGTTTATACAAAACAGAAACATACTTGAGGGAGTTCTAGTAGTCAACGAATTAGTAGATCATGCTCGTAAAAAGAAGGAGGAGCTTTTTCTTTTAAAAGTCTACTTTGAAAAAGCTTTTGATTCAGTCTCGTGGGATTACTTGACATGTGTGTTAAAGCAGATGAAATTCAGCTCTAAATGGCTTAATTGGATTCAAACTTGAAGGAAAATTGCGACTCAATATGTAGCGGAAATTAAAATTTTTCTTTAGTGATCCTTATGAATGGGCATGGTCAGTGTTAGACACTATTACCTTTTATGGAGATTTATATCTTAGATGCTATGATCACGGACGTTGATGAAGAACACCTCTACTCAGTCCACACGAACATACAACCTTCAGTCTCAGTGCTAGCTGCTATGAATGAAGGCTTTGAGTGAGACAGAGAAATACGGCCAAATTTTCACAAACCCTGATTTCATCAAGTTAGAAAGCTTATGCACAAGGGTTGTATTTATAGAACCACTTATGCGGACTGCAAGCTAAAAAGCCCAACTTAAATGATCCATATAATAATAATATTTTTATTATTATAATAACTTTTATTACAATAACTATTATTATAATAATTATTATTGTAATAAACATATTTTATTATTATTATATTTTATAACTATTATAAAATAGTAATAATAATAATAATAATAACTATTATTATATTATATAATATTTCATATTTCACTTAAGTGAGTCGTACCTTACGGTGTTTCATAATTCTCTCAAATACACTGTATCTTACGATGTTCCTTATTTATTATATCTCTCATCGATCTGTTCTTATGTGTGTGATTCTGTAGGTTCTCGTAACGTTGGCAATTATATTAAATCATACTGTTGTACCCTAAAATTTTCCCTCTCATATTCATCAAAACATTGCAAGAAGAATCTCCAAGTTGCTCAAGGTTGCTCAAGGACTGACCAGACAAGTTATCTCCTAAGGCAGTCAACCCCAAATTAGGGTTTTGTGTTGCATCAAGATCCTTGAGTCCAATTGACCTCAAGTGCTCCCCAATGTCCTAATATGTTCTCAAGGTCATCCATGTCAAGTTTCAAGCCTTGCAGAGAAAGTTTGCTCAGTCAATTGTTCAAGGGTCCAAAAATCGACTATGCTAGGGCAAAAGTCAACTGTGACCCAAATACAGTCAAACTTCAAGATTTTTTGCCAACATTCTCATTTTGAAGGATATTTCATCATTTGATCAAGGTTTGATCATGATTAATCAAAGATTGCTCAAAATTCATCAAGACTCAAAAGTTGCTAAATTAGGGTTTTGTAGGAAAAGTCAACTCAACTTTGACCAAGCATAAATTTCTCATACTTTATGAGAAATGACCCATCCAAAGATAATTTTGAAGAGGATGCAATTTCCTACAATCCATATTCATACCCCAAGATCAAAAAATGCACTCACAAGAAGTTATAAATTTGGACATTATAGGTCATTTTTGAAAGTCAACAAAAACACATTTTTTTCCAAAGCTTATAACTTGAGAATGGAACGTCAAAATGAGATGAGACCAAAAGGGTTGGTTATAGGACATCTCAAGCTTTCTAAAAAGTCCAAGAACACTTCCAAAATTTAAAAATTGAAGAAGTTATTCATTGTTGAAGTTGGACATTTTTGCAAAATTGCCAAAAGTCAACTATCCCCAAAACATCAAATTTTGTCAAATGGGCCCATTCTTTTCCACTTGATTTGAGCTTGCATCATTGCCCACGTGTCCTAGCTTCAGCCATGAGCTCATATTTCATTTTTATTATTTTATTTGATTTTTTATTGAATTTATTCATTTTTAATCAAATAAAATCATGTAAAATCCAAAGCTTTGATTACATAAGATTTTTTGGCTGTTTCAGGTTTTGATTATCATCATTATCATCATCAAACTCGAATCAAACAAAATCATGGGCAAAAAGATTGAAATTTGGCAGATTTGGAAAGTTTTAAAGAGGAGATAAAATCAAATATGTATGCATTGATATGGGAAGATTCAATCCATAATTCTTACCCTAATACACTCCATAGTACATAAGCAAGAAAAAGCAATCGAAACAAGGGTTGACAATTGCAGAAAGAGGAAGAACAAAAATTGAAAAAAGCACCAAAAAACTTGAGATCGAAACCATAGCTAGATGCACTTTCAGAGGCTGAGACCTGTCCCAATCTCTTCCTGGGTGTTCACACAAGCGATCTGGATCAAAAGCAAGCGTCCTCAGACCTTCACAAGTTCTGTAAGTGTCACGATATCTAGCTCTGTTCTTGAAATCGTAACTCTCCATTCTTGCATCATTTGAACAAACTAATTGCATATTTGTGATCATCACAACATTTCCAAGCTTTTTGCATTATTTAATTTCGTTTACATGACCTGTATTGCAAAATGCCATAGCTAGGTTTTCTTGGATATTTTTGGGCGTTTTTATTTCAGGAATAATTGACCACTAAGAAGGGTATGGTTGTGACCGGGATGATGAGACGAGCACAACCATGCCCTTGGAATTCATTTTTGTGGCCTGAGGAGGATTTGGAGATGAACAATGTTGTAGCTACGGACTTTTGTCCGTTGGTATAGGCTTGTGTACTTTTGTCCACGGACGGCAGGTTGAAGACGATGTGTGGCGCCCCATCATTGGGCCAATCAAACCACGCGCGCATTTTTTTTTTAATTTCTGGCAATAGTTTTTCTTTTTATATAATATATATTATTTCCATATTATTAACAAACAGAACAACTTGATGCGTTGGCAAGGCAAGCATGCAAATATCCATCAGGGCCTGGGTTCGAATCCCAGGTCCCCCCACTTTCCTTAATAATTTTATTTTTCAGATGATCACATGTATACTCAAGCATGTAGCCCACCATGGTCCATCAATCGTCCAATTGCCAGATGGCCCAAGGCCAAATCTGATGGTCAAGCGTTAGGGGTCTACAGGGAGCCAAGTCAATGCATAGACACCAGATCACCAGGAGTCAACAAAGGCCAGCGCTTTTGGGCCTTCCAATTGCTGTTCAAACTCCCAATTCTGGCCCATACTCCCCTTTCTCTCATTTATTTTGTTTATTTATTTCATTTTATTAATTGTTTTATTTTTTTTGTTTAAGTTACTAACCAATCACAAAAATCCTTTTTCTCATAAAATAAAATCACCAAAATTTCTATTCAATCAAATTTTAATTTTTTAATTTTATTAATAAACACTAATTAATTAATTTAGATTTTAATTAGAGTATCTTTAACCTATTTTTGTAAATAATTAAAATTAAATTAGATTTAATTAGGTTTTAATTACTAACATTAATTATTTTATTTTTCTTTCTTAATATAAAAAAAACCCAAAAATAATTTATTTTTATTAATTAATTTTTTTAATTTAATTTAGTAATTAATTTAGATTAATTTCTTTCTTAAAATAAAAAAAAACCAAAAAGATGTCTTCTTTAAAGGGTCAAAACCCTAATTTGCGCTCGATTTAATTTCCCGCACGCGTTGTTTATTTTTATCCAATAATGTACTTGCTCCCGGTTTATAATAGTTAATAGGACTTTTATTTATTTTTATTTTCTTTATTTTACTTTTCAAAAGGGTTTGTCTTTGGCGATGTAAATACCCGACGCCTTCTAATTTAAATTCTGCATTTTATTTCCGCAAAATATAATTGTTAAATGTTTGATAATAGGGTTTCATGACAAGACTGAATGTTTTAACCTAAAATCAACTTAGATCACCCTTAACATGTACAAAGATAAAAATAACTGAAAACAACACACTTGCACATGCGCACTCTTAGGGTACACCCCACTTGGTTGCCTTCGTACACGGTCATTGAGTATAAGTAGTTTTAGAGGTCATCCTCTTGTCTAAAAGATCATAGTTGCCTCGAAACGGTTGCCTCGGATATTGTTTCCTCAAACAAATGATCTAAGACATTAGGGTTACCGTTAAGGCGTCCTAACATTGCTTTAGTGACCGTAAGTCCCGCATTCGAATTAACCCTTAAACTCCAACGACGATGCTACCTACTCATCAATAGTGGGATAGCATTGTCTAAAGGACATTAGTATAGAAAGATTCCTTTTTCGAGTAGGTAGATGGTTCTTAGATACTTGCTCTTTCAAAAACAAAAACTTTTCACACTTACACTTTTCGAACAAAGTTTTCAAAAACACTTCATACACTCTTGAGGCCAGAAGCAAGAGTTAAATCGAAGTTTTTAAAACAAAACCTTTTTCAAACCCACAAGCACAAAGAAAGCAATTTTGAAAACAATTGAGAAAGTACCTAAGAGCCCGTGGATAACCACGGATAGAAAGGGTGCTAACAACTTCCCTTTCTATAATCTACCCCCTGAACCCGAGAAATATCTCGAAAAAGGAATTTTTCTGTGCTTTTTTCCTTTCCTTGTTGGATAAAATAAAAGTCGGTGGCGACTCTTGCTTACCGCGACATTTTGCGAAAACAAGCGCAAAATGCAAACCAGCATTCCAAAAACAGTCAGTTATTCCCACCGTATCACAGAACTGGCGACTCTGCTGGGGATATTTAAGTGGGGTGTACCTTAGGAATAGTTCATATTGTTTCCAATTGCTTGACTTGCATGCTTTATATTTGTGGGCTTGTATCGGAGTTACTATAGATCCTAACCCAGATCTGGGGGATACCCTTTAGGTAAGTAGCAATAAACTGTGAGGGAACTGTATGGCGTAGACCGATACGGTTGAAGCATTAGCTACGTTGGTGTGGCACTTTAGTATGTACCGGTATCCCTTGTGGCGCAACGAGGAGAATATGGGCCTGCTAAGGGGTCATTAAGCACCAACTGACCTTAGAACCTTTAAATTGACCAACTTGGCCATAGAACAGTAGCAGTATGCTACACTCATTGAGACTAAACTCTCGCGATGATTTCGGCTGCAAGAAAAGGTTGCTAAACTGGAATTATGACCGATCGAGGGTAGTCAGTGATATTGAGATCCTCTAGAACCCGGTTACTATTTTTAGGACAGGTTTGAACCAACTAAACTGAAAGAGGGTAGTACCCAGACTCCTTGCCAGCCTGAAATCTAAGGGCTCTCTATGTGACTTGTGTGCCTTTACCATGTTTGTTATTTGTGGATACTTGTGGTGTGTTTTCTATCCTGACATCATGACATTGCATGCATCTTGCATTGGACTAACCTATTTCAAAGATAGGAGGGATTCATCTTTGTTCTGTTTTGTAGGTCATGGCACCCATGCGTAGAAACACCATTCGGATCAACTTTGTCCAGGTTCCCACTCTGCTTAAAGAATTGGTTGCAAAGATGCCAGATACTACCTCCTTCATCAGAAGACATGGGCACCTTCTTGGTTTGGTTACCTCCAAGATGGATGAACAAATGATGATTGTCTTAGTACAGTTCTTTGATCCACTATACCATTGCTTTACTTTTCCGGACTACCAACTGGTCCCTACTTTGGAAGAGTTCTATGATCTACTTGGTATCTCTATTCTGGAGCAGACCCCGTTTATAGGTTGGGAGAAGATCCTTAGGCCGGAAGAGATTGCTTCAGCCCTCCATCTGACAAAGGCTGAGGTAATGTCTAATTGGGAAACTCGTAGTAGAGCAAAGGGTTTCTTGACTAAATTTTTGGTTGGTAAAGCTAATCAGTTATGGGACAGTCTAGACTTCCAGGCATTTGAAGACATTCTGGCTCTGCTCATATATGGTTCGGTGTTGTTTCCTAACTCGGATTCCTTCGTCGACGTGAATGCAATGAAGATCTTCATATCCAGTAATCCTGTGCCCACTCTCTTGGGTGACATTCTTCATTCTCTTTATGCCCGTACTGCTCGGAAGTGGGGAACCCTTATGAGCTGTGCACCATTGTTGGCGAGGTGGTTTATTTCTCACCTCCCCAAATCAGTTTTGAAGAACAAGGAAGGCATGGGCTGGGCCTATAGGATTATGTCTCTCTCTCATAATGACATTATTTGGACTATTAAGGGCATGGAAGATGTGGCTATTATTGATCGCTGTGGGGAATACCCCAATGTTCCACTGATAGGAACCAATGGAGGGATCACTTATAATCCGTGCTTGGCTTTACGTCAGTTTGGGCGAGCTAGGAGGGAAGGACCTCATGAGTTGCTAATGCCTGTTATTGTCTTTGATCTCCAAGGAGATAGTGACGAGCAACGCCACAGATTCATAAGAGCCTGGGATAGGGTACATAGATCTGATCCATACGAGCTGGGTACAAAGACTTCTCTACCATTGGAACCATATCTCCGATGGGTTCGTATCCGTGCCCAAAAGCTGGGAATGCCCTACGAAGCCGTTTTGCCTATAATTGTTGAAGTTGCTGATGAAGAGGGGGTTCCTCATACCATCCTACACCCTTACATGCCTACTGACATTGGGGCATTGAAGAGGTCCTGGATACAGCTGAAGGAAGAACGGGATACTTACAGAGAGAAGTATCACGAGCAAGACCGAAAGATCCAGAAGTTGACAAGGCAGTTGGAGAATGAGAAGATCCTCAATGACTATGTCCGCACCGACAAGAAACGACCATAGGAGCACTGATTGTCTTTTTGATTATTTCTAGTTTTAATTTACTTTTCAGTTTCTCTTTCTTGTAACGCCTTAAAGGCATCTGTTGAGCAATTGAATTTCAAGTTTATCTAATAAAAGTGGGTTTCATTTTTTATTTACGAATTTGAATCTCTCAACGTCTTTGAAATCATATCATGCGCATATCATTCTCATGCACCTCATAACAGGTACCCTTACAGGTTTTCTCATCTTCTTCGCTATTTATTTCAGCATCATGTCTTCTGAAACATCAACTGAATAAGCAATCAAGGCTCTGCAAGCTCAAAACGCCCAGTTTCAGGAACTGTTCATGAGTTTAGCTAAGGGTCAGCAAGATCTGAAGACCCTTATCTTGAAAGAGAAGAAGAAGAAGAAGAAGACGGTCCTATTTAATATGGGTCGCAGATTCGGAAACGACTTGCGAGAAGAGGTTGATTTGACCCACCCATCTGGAGGGGCAGATAATCAGGAAGAAAGGAGGGCTCCTAGCCCTTTAGTTTCAGACAACGAGACCGACTTTGACGAAGACCGGTATCCTTCGGCTGAGGATAGATATAAGCAACTGGAAGACCGGTTGAGCGCGATGGAAGTTCAGAAGGTGCCTGGTCTAGACTTTGGTGATCTGGGTCTGTCATCTGGGGTGGTGATCCCCCACAAGTTCAAAGCACCAGCCTTTGCCAAGTACGACAGGGTTTCTTGCCCAAAACTGCACCTCTGTTCGTATGTTAGGAAGATTCAGCCGTATACCGCTGACAAGAACCTCTAGATCCACTTCTTTCAGGACAGTCTCTCAGGGACTCATCTTGAATGGTTTTACCAGCTGGAAGGAGCTAGTATCCGTAATTGGGAGGACTTGGTTGCTGCTTTCTACAAGCAGTACCAATACAACGCCGACCTCGCTCCTACGCGTACCCAACTCCAGGGTATGTCTATGGGTGCGGGTGAAGGTTTCAAAGATTATGCTCAGAAGTGGAGGGACCTTACTAGTAGGGTGCAACCTCGCTTGGCTAATAGGGAACTAGTAGATATGTTTCTGGGGACCTTGTCTGGTCCGTATTTCAACCATTTGATTGGAAGTTCTTCGTCCGGGTTTACGGAGCTGATCATGACCGGGGAAAGGATTGAGGCTGGTATCAAATCCAGTAAAATACAGAAGGGTGCTTCATCAGGCACCGAGAAGAAGCCTTTTAAGAAGGAGTCCAGTGCTGTTTACAGTTCAAAAGGCCACAATAGACCTAAACACCGCCAAGTTATTAATGCGGTGGTTATATCAAGACCTGCTGGTGCTCCTCAGCGCAACAATCAGCCAAGGGCCGAGAGACCACGAAGACAATTCACTCAGCTTAACATGACTTTATCCCAAATCCTGCCATAATTATTGAAAACCAACTTGGTGATTCTGAAGGAGGCTCCGAAGACTCCCAACACTGCATCACCCATGTACGATCTGAATGCCTGCTGTGCTTTTCACTCTAATAGCCCGGGGCATGATACGAATAATTGCTGGGTCTTGAAGAACAAGGTACAGGACTTGATTGATGCGAAGGAGATTGAATTTGAAGCACCTGAAAGACCTAATGTTGTGACTGCTCCTATGCACAAGCATGGAGTGAATGTTATAGATGAAGACTCGTTTGTGGTTTCTGTGAACGACATTGTTACCCCATTGATGACTGTAAAGAAGAACCTTTTGTTAGTCGGTTTATTTTCGGGTTGTGACGAAGATTGCCGTATGTGTTCTGTCCTACCTACCGGTTGCCATCTTTTGAAGTCAGGTGTCCAACGCCTGGTGGATAATAAAGAAATTTTGTTTGAGAAGATTGTTGTTCCCTTAGTTCCTACTGAAGAAGTTGCTATCATCACCATTTTCGACAATTCTTCCAGGGATTCCTCGAGAAAGCCTGTTAGAATTACATCTGTTCCAAGAATCGCACCATTGATCATCACTGTTCCTGGGCCTATCCCCTATACATCCAATAAAGTTGTCCCGTGACATTATGGGGCTGTAATATATTATCATGGAGTTAAGCAAGACTTGAGTGCTGAAGAGTATGATACTAACATCAGCAATATTATTGGACCTGCTAAAGTCACCCGCAGCGGAAGGCTTTTCTCCCTTGAGATCTCTCCGCCAGTGGTTTGGACGCCTGTTGTCATTACGCCTGCCAGTGTACCTACTGCTATTCCTGTTCAAGTTCCCATTCTTACCTCTGTTGCCGAGTCATCTGACACTCGGGGCAAAGGGACCACGGATGAGCCTGCCCGGACGGAGGTGCCAAAGACAATTACAGTTGAAGCCTTTACACAAGAGATGGAGGAAATTCTGAAGATCATCAAAAAGAGCGACTACAATGTAGTCGAGCAGCTGGGGCAAACCCCATCCAAAATCTCTATGTTGTCTCTGTTACTTTTCTCAGAAGCCCATGCCAAGGCTCTGATTGCTTTCCTGAAAACTTCGCACGTGTCGCAAGAAACATCAGTTGATCAGTTTAAAGATTGTGTGGCTAGTCTAACGGCAGATAATGGGATGGGTTTCTCTGACGCCGAATTGACTGTTAAGGGGGAAAATCACAATGGCGCCCTGCATGTCTCCATTGAATGCTGGGGCACTACTCTTGCTCACTTATTGGTAGATACTGGATCTTCGTTGAATGTGTTACCTAAGAAAGCTCTAGACCGATTAGATTGTGAAGGGTTGGAGTTGAAACCAAGTAACATTGTAGTCAGGGCCTTTGATGGGTCTAAGAGGATGGTGCATGGAGAAGTGGATATCCCGATTAAGGTTGGTTCTCAGGTTTTCGCATCTACATTGTATGTGATGGACATTCGGCCATCCTATTCTTGTTTGTTGGGTCTCCCGTGGATCTATAAAGCTGGGGCAGTCACCTCCACGCTCCACCAGATGCTGAAGTACCCAGTCAAGGGGAAAATTGTTACGGTACGAGGGGAGGAGGAGTACATGGTGAGCCACCTCAACTCTTTCCGATATGTAGAGATGGATGGGGAGTTCATTGAGACTCTGTTTCAACATTTTGAAGAGGTTCCCCAGACACTGGCGTCAGCTGAAACTATTTCTGAAGACCCTCCAATGAAGATGCCTTCCTTTAAGGATGCCCGGGATGTTGTTGAGAAAGGTGGGTGTGCAAATTGGGGCCAACTCCCTGATTTTTCACATAAGACTAACAAGTTTGGTTTGGGTTTCACTGCAGAAGCTCAAAGGGTTGTTCGGAGTGAACGGATCGGAAGACCTCCCCTGTTTATCAGCAATTCAGGAGTGAATGCCATTGAAGACGACGTTGAAGAATCTGAGTTCGACAGTTGGATCTACCCAACTACTGATGGTGGACTAAGCAATTGGACAGAAAAGGACTTCATCCCAATTTCTTTTGTTACCCAGTAATGAGACTTTTGTTTTGTATTTGTAACAGATAATGTTTTAAACTTTACGGCTCAGTGTCTTACCCGGGGCACCGTGGTTTCATTTGAGGGCTTTATGTGTGTCATCTACATATATCATTAATAAAAGCATTGGACGTTTCTTGCATTTCAAATTTCGCGCTCCTTGTTTTTCTTTTATTATACATTGCAAAACATCTATTTTACACACACTCACATATACAGGTCTACATCCACTCTGGATCTCACTGGTAACAATCTGCTACGGCCAATTATGACTTCGAAAGTCTGATCAACTTAGCCGAAGACGAAGGTGAAGATGATTGCGAAGTTCCTGGTGAACTTGCTAGACTGCTACTTCAAGAAGAGAGGGCCATACACCCGCATGAAGAGCCCGTGGAATCAGTGAATCTAGGTACAGAGGTAGACAAGAAAGAGGTCAAGATCGGTGCAAAACTAGAAGCTAGTGTAAAGCAACGGTTAATTCAGATGCTGCGTGACTATGTTGAGATCTTAGCCTGGTATTATGAAGATATACCTGGGTTGGATACCGATATTGTGGTTCACCGATTTCCTACCAAGGAAGATTGTCCTCCAATGAAACAGAAGGTTCGCCGAATGCGCCCAGAGATGTCTGAGAAAATCAAGACTGAAGTTATGAAACAGTTTGACATCGGTTTTCTAACAGTTACTTCTTACCCACAGTGGGTGGCCAACGTGGTTCCCGTGCCGAAAAAGGATGGTAAGGTTCGAATGTGTGCTGACTATAGGGATTTGAACAGGGCGAGCCCCAAGGATAATTTCCCTCTGCCTCATATCGACGTTCTGGTTGATAACACCGCACATCATAAGGTTTTCTCCTTTATGGGTGGTTTTGCCGGTAATAATCAGATTAAAATGGCTCCCGAAGACATGGAGAAAACAACCTTTGTTACTCAATGGGGTACCTTTTGCTACAAGGTCATGCCTTTTGGATTAAAAAATGTTGGGGAAACGTATCAGCGCGCCATGGTCGCTTTGTTCCACGACATGATCCATCATGAGATTGAGGTATATGTTGACGATATGATTGCAAGATCCCAGACTGAGGAAGAACATCTTGACCACCTTCAGAAGCTATTTGACAGATTGAAGTTGTACAAGCTGAGGTTAAACCCGAACAAGTGCACCTTCGGTGTGAGATCTGGTAAGCTGCTGGGTTTTGTCATAAGTGATAAGGGTATTAAGGTGGATCCTGCAAAGGTGAAGGCTATACAGGAGATGCCAGCTCCCCAAACAGAAAAAGAAGTCAGAGGCTTTCTGGGACGTCTGAATTATATTTCCCGATTCATCTCACACATGACTGCTACTTGTGAGCCAATCTTCAAGCTACTGAAGAAAGATCAAGTGGTGAGATAGAACGCTGAATGTCAGGCCGCTTTCGAAAGGATCAAAGAATATATCCAAGAGCCACCCATTCTGATGCCGCCAGTTGAAGGGAGACCTTTGATCTTATACTTGACAGTACTCGACAACTCAATGGGGTGTGTGTTTGGGAAGCATGACGAGTCTGGCCGAAAAGAGCATGCTATTTATTACCTTAGCAAAAAGTTTACCGACTGCGAGACCTGATACTCGTTGCTTGAGAAAACTTGCTGCGCTTTGGCATGGGCTGCTCGCCGACTGAGACAGTATATGCTGACTCACACTACTCTATTGATATCAAAAATGGACCCAATCAAGTATATCTTCGAGAAGCATGCCTTGTCCGGAAGAATAGCAAGATGGCAGATGATTTTGACTGAGTATGACATTCAGTATACGATCCAAACGACAATCAAGGGAAGTGTGTTGGCAGACCATTTGGCTCATCAGGCCGTGGATGATTACCAGTCTATGAACTTTGAATTCCCGAACGAGAGTATCATGATAGTGACTGACTGTGAGACATCTGGACCAGATGAAGGACCTGAGGAGGGATCCCGATGGTCTATGTACTTTGATGGAGCTTCAAACGCTTTGGGTAATGGCATTGGCGCCGTGATCATATCTCCTGAAGGCTCTCATCCTCCGTTCACCACCCGACTATGTTTCAACTGCACCAACAACATGGCGGAGTATGAAGCATGCATTATGGGTCTTCAAGCAGCTATTGACCTAAGGATTAAGTTTTTGAGTGTGTTCGGAGATTCCGCTCTCGTGATCAGTTAGATCAAAGGCGAGTGGGATACGAAACACCCTAATCTCATTCCTTATAAGGAGTATGGATTGACGTTGCTTCCACACTTCGAGGAGATAACTTTTGAACACTTCCCTAGAGAGGAGAATCAGTTGGCGGACGTGTTGGTTACGATGTCTTCTATGTTCAAAGTCAATTGGGATAACGAAGCTCCCCGGATTATCATTGAGAGGTTGGACGAACCTGCACATTGCTATGATCTTGAGACTGATGAGGTAGCGGATAAACCCTGGTTTCATGAGGTGAAGAGGTATCTCGAAGCTCAGGAGTACCCCGAGGGTGCATCTATTAATGACAAGAAATTTCTAAGGAGGTTCGCGGCGAAGTTCTTCATCAACAATGGTATTCTCTACAAGCGTAACCATGATTCGACCTTACTGTGATGTGTGGATAAGAACGAAGCAGAAAGGATCATGGCAGATTTACATGAAGGTACTTTCGGAACTCACTCCAGTGGACACACCATGGCAAAGAAAATCCTTCGGGCAGGATATTATTGGTCCACAATGGAAGCCGACTGTTATCAGCATTCTCGGACCTGTTACAAGTGCCAAGTCTATGCTGATAAGGTGCACATACCTCCAGTTCCTCTAAACGTCTTGACGGCACCTTGGCCTTTTGCAATGTGGGGCATTGATATGATCGGTGAGATCAGATCTACAGCGTCCAACGGGCATCGTTTCATCTTAGTAGTTATTGATTACTTTACGAAGTGGGTTGAAGCGGCTTCCTTTGCTATTGTAACCAAGAACGTCGTGGCATGATTCATTCAGCACAATCTGATTTGTCGATATGGTGTACCAAAGAGGATCATTACGGATAACGGTACAAATCTCAACAACAAGATGATTACTGAGCTCTGCAAGTAGTTCAAGATACAACATCACAACTCTTCTCCTTACCGGCCAAAGATGAATGGGGTTGTATAAGCGGCTAATAAGAATATCAAGAAGATTGTGCAGAAGATGACGGTGACGTACAAAGATTGGCACGAGATGTTACCATTTTCTCTTCATGGGTACCGTACCTCAGCATGGACGTCAACAGGGGAAACACCCTATTCCTTGGTATATGGTATGGAGGCAGTCTTGCCCATTGAAGTCCAGATACCCTCTCTTTGAATTATGAAGGATGCAGGTTTGAGCGAAGATGACTAGATTCAGACCCGGCTTGATCAACTGAACTTAATCGACGAAAAGAGACTTACTGCTATTTGTCATGGTCAGACATATCAAAAGCGGATGATCAAGGCATTTAACAAGAAAGTTAGACGACAAGAGTATCAAGTTGGGGATTTGTTGATCAAGCGCATTATATTACCTCAAGGTGATCCCAGGGGCAAATGGACCCCTACTTACGAAGGGCCATTTATGGTTAAAAACATTTTCTCAGGAGGATCCATGATTCTAACCACCATGGATGCTGACGACCTTCCTCACCTCGTCAATGCAGACATAGTGAAAAAATACTAGGCATAATCAAAGACCCGCTAGGTTGACTGGCCTAGGAAAAAATAAGGGCTTCCCGGTGAACCAAAAGGGTTCGGGCAAAAATAAGGGATGAAAATAAAAAAAATCTGTACACCCGGCAAGTCGAAAACCACAAAAAGGAGGCTTGGGCAAAAAAGGGTATCCCGGTGGACTGAAAACCCGAAAGGGCGGTCCAGGCAAAAGTTAGGGATTAAGGCGTAACACTATGTCTCATTGGATCACCTTGCATCTAGACTTCGATATCAACTATCAAGCTCGGACGACACTAATCAATTTGATCTACCTTCAACCAAGTAGCAAAGTGATGAGATGCTCGAGGACATAAAGGCAATAGCAGAGTTGGAACCCAGTGGGATTATTCACATAGCTGTTTTGTTTTCTTTTACACAAATGTATAAACTATCTGTTCGGCGGCGTTCTCTTACTAGGACGTCAGCCTCTTGTACAAAAACGCCTATTTACAAGCCAAATTTCAAAATCAATACAATTCATTTTCATAGAAATTTCAAACTATTTTTCCTTTTTCTGTTTTGTTTTGCAAAAGAACGTCCAATGTTCATTTTTGATATATGTATCTAACATTAATTGCTGCTCATAAATATTTACATGCGAAACAAAAGACGATTACTGGTAATATCAGAAACAGGGGCAAATAAGAATTCTCCAAACTGTACAGTTTCTCTGTCCACCAGGTACAAGGTAAATTCAGCTGTAGAATATGGTTAAGGTACTTTCACTCCCTACAGAGTAAGACAGTAATGACAACTCTCCCCAGCTGAGACTTGCAATTGTGAATGAATCAGTAATATTCTCCCCAAGTAGAGTTTATCTACCATCAGCACCGAAAAGGCTTAATATCCCCGACAGTCTTAATATTTCCCAGCAGTGTATAAGAATGTTCCCCGGCAGAATGCAAAATATCCCCAGTGGAGTCTGAAATTTTTCAAGCGCAGTCTAAAGAAGCTTCCCCAGTAGAGCTTGGAGAATCATCCTCAGTAGACTTTGGAAGATTGTCCCCAACAAGTTCAAAGGATTATCCCCATAAGAGTCTAAAGGGTTATCTCCTGTGAAGTCGCAACTGAAAGATCATCCCCAGTAGAGTTCTTTCCTTTCATAAACAAGAAGTCAATCCCCAACAGGATTCAGTATCACCAGCAACGGTAATTCATCCCCAGTGGAATTTATCGGTGGAATCCTCAGCTGAACATCTCTTCCCCACAGAGTAATCTCCTCATCAGTTTATTCCCCAACGGAGTCATCCTCTCCTGCAGGTTTAATCTCACAATCATCTTCGTTCGCTATCCCCGGCGGAAATGAAGAATCCAACTCTTTTCTCCAACAGCTATCAAGATTTATTTTCCCTAGCTAAAAAACATTACATTCCCATACATCATGACACATGCATATACGCATCATACAACACAATCTCATTTATTTTGAGAACATCATTGCTTGATATATATCATGCATTGCATACGACTGACCTTTACCTTTCAGGAAGGATGTAGTTAAGTTCTCAGCTATGTCAAACTACTGACCGGTTCTTAAATCTCAACTAAATTATTCTCGGTTGAATTATAGAGAAGGTTCTAAATCTCGATAATTTTCCTCCGTCGAAGTGTGGACAAGTTCTTAAATCTCAACAGAATTATCCTCCGTTGAAGTACAAACAGTTCCTAGACCTCGATGAAGATGTTTCATTCAGTCGAAGTACTGACCGGTTCTTAAATCTCAATTGAATTATTCTCGGTTGAATTATAGATAAGGTTCTAAATCTCGACAAAGTTCCTCCGTCGAAGCATGGACAAGTTCTTAAATCTCAACAGAATTATCCTCCGTTGAAGTACAGATAGTCCTAGATCTCGATGAAGATGTTTCCCTCAGTCGAAGTACAGACCGGTTATTAAATCTCAACTGAATTATTCTCGGTTGAATTACAGATAAGGTTCTAAATCTCGACAAAGTTCCTCCGTCGAAGTGTGGACAAGTTCTTAAATCTCAACAAAATTATCCTCCGTTGAAGTACAGACAGTCCTAGATCTCGATGAAGATGTTTGCCTCAGTCGAATTACTGACCGGTTCTTAAATCTCAACTGAATTAGTCTCGGTTGAATTACAGATAAGGTTCTAAATCTCGACAATTTTCCTCCATCGAAGTGTGGATGAGTTCTTAAATCTCAACAGAATTATTCTCCGTTGAAGTACACACAAGTCCTAGATCTCGATGAAGATGTTTCACCAGTCGAAGTACTGACCGGTTCTTAAATCTCGACTGAATTAGTCTCGATTGAATTATAGATAAGGTTCTAAATCTCGACAATTTTCCTTCGTCGAAGTGTGAACGAGTTCTTAAATCTCAACATAATTATTCTCTGTTGAAGTACAGACAAGTCCTAGATCTCGATGAAGATGTTTCACCAGTCAAAGTATTGAACGATTCTTAAATCTCAACTGAATTAGTCTCGGTTGAATTACAGACAAGGTTCTAAATCTCGGCAATCCTCCTCAGTCAAAGTACTGACCGGTTTTTAAATCTCAACTGAATTAGTCTCGGTTGAATTACAGATAAGGTTCTAAATCTCGGCAATCCTCCTCAGTCGAAGTACTGACCGGTTCTTAAATCTCAACTAAATTAGTCTCGGTTGAATTACATATAAGGTTCTAAATCTCGGAAATCCTCCTCAGTTGAAGTACTGACCGGTTCTTAAATCTTAACTAAATTAGTCTCGGTTTAATTACAGATAAGGTTCTAAATCTCGGCAATCTTCCTCAGTCGAAGTACTGACCAGTTCTTAAATCTCAACTGAATTAGTCTCGGTTGAATTACAGATAAGGTTCTAAATCTCGACAGATTTACCCCAGTTTAATTACGGACAGGTTCTTAAAACTCAGTGGAAATGTTCTCCCAGCTGAAGTACAGGCAAGTTCCTAAATCTCAACAAAGATCAGACTTCCCCAAGCGGAATCTTCCACAACAACGGGTATGCAAGTTCTCGCTAAGGAATCTCTTATGCGATTGACACTCCTCCAAATGGAATCTTTAAGCCCATCCTCCTGCCAACAATCTCCAAATGGCATCTGTAAGCCCATTCCTGACATCACAAGGCTGATACCACTTCGTGCGAGTGCAAATTTCTTGGCACTCTAGTGTTCAATCATCTTCCACCTTCGGATCACGAAAGGCACGAAGGCCAATATACATCCTCAGGTTTAAGAATATTGAACAGGGGCAGCTGTTGTACCCCAAAATTTTCCCTCTTATATTCATCAAAACATTTCAAGAAGAATCTCCAAGTTGCTCAAGGTTGCTCAAGGACTGACCAGACAAGCTATCTCCTAAGGCAGTCAACCCTAAATTAGGGTTTTGTGTTGCATCAATATCCTTGTGTCCAATTGACCTCAAGTTCTCCCCAATGTCCTAATATGTTATCAAGGTCATCCATGCCAAGTTTCAAGCCTTGCAGAGAAAGTTTGCTCAGTCAATTGCTCAAGGGTCCAAAAATCGACTATGCTAGGGCAAAAGTCAACTGTGACCCAAATACAGTCAAACTTCAATATTTTTTGCCAACATTCTCATTTTGAAGGATATTTCATCATTTGATTAAGGTTTGATCATGATTCATCAAAGATTGCTCAAAATTCATCAAGACTCAAAAGTTGCTAAATTAGGGTTTGTAGGAAAAGTCAACTCAACTTTGACCAAGCATAACTTTCTCATACTTTATGAGAAATGACCCATCCAAATATCATTTTGAAGAGGATGAAATTTCCTACAATCCATATTGTCAAATGGGCCCATTCTTTTCCACTTGATTTGAGCTTGAATCATTGCCCATGTGTCCTAGATTCAGCCATGAGCTCATATTTCATTTTTATTATTTTATTTGATTTTTTATTGAATTTATTCATTTTTAATCAAATAAAATCATGTAAAATCCAAAGCTTTGATTACATAAGATTTTTTTGTTGTTTAAGGTTTTGATTATCATCATTATCATCATCAAACTCGAATTAAACAAAATCATGGGCAAAAAGATTGAAATTTGGCAGATTTGAAAAGTTTTAAAGAGGAGATCAAATCAAATATGTATGCATTGATATGGGAAGATTCAATCCATAATTCTTACCCTAATACACTCCATAGTACATAAGCAAGCAAAAGCAATCGAAACAAGGGTTGACAATTGCAGAAAGAGGCAGAACAGAAATTGAAAAAAGCACCAAAAACATGAGATCGAAACCATAGCTAGAGGCACTTTCAGAGGCTGAGACCTGTCCCAATCTCTTCCTGGGTGTTCACACAACTGATCTGGATCAAAAGCAAGCGTTCTCAGACCTTCACAAGCGCTGTAAGTGTCACGATATCTAGCTCTGTTCTTGAAATCGTAACTCTCCATTCTTGCATCATTTGAACAAACTAACTGCATATTTGTGATCCTCACAACATTTCCAAGCTTTTTGCATTATTTAATTTCGTTTACATGACATGTATTGCAAAATGCCATAGCTAGGTTTTCTTGGATATTTTTGGGCGTTTTTATTTCAGGAATAATTGACCACCAAGAAGGGTATGGTTGTGACCGGGATGATGAGACGAGCACAACCATGCCCTTGGAATTCATTTTTGTGGCCTGAGGAGGATTTGGAGATGAACAATGATGTAGCTACGGACTTCTGTCAGTTGGTATAGGCCTGTGTACTTTTGGCCACAGACGGCAGGTTGAAGACGATGCGTGGCGCCCCATCATTGGGCCAATCAAACCACGCGCGCATTTTTTTTAATTTCTGGCAATAGTTTTTCTTTTTATATAATATATATTATTTCCATATTATTAACAAACAGAACAACTTGGTGCATTGGCAAGGCAAGCGTGCAAATATCCATCAGGACCTGGGTTCGAATCCCAGGTCCCCCCACTTTCCTTAATAATTTTATTTTTCAGATGATCACATGTATACTCAAGCGTGTAGCCCACCATGGTCCATCAATCCTCCAATTGCCAAATGGCCCAAGGCCAAATCTGATGGTCAAGCGCTAGGGGTCTACAGGGAGCCAAGTCAATGCATAGACACCAGATCACCAGGAGTCAACAAAGGCCAGCGCTTTTGGGCCTTCCAATTGCTGTTCAAACTCCCAATTCAGGCCCATACCCCCCTTTCTCTCATTTATTTTGTTTATTTATTTTATTTTATTAATTGTTTTATTTTTTTTGTTTAAGTTACTAACCAATCACAAAAATCCTTTTTCTCATAAAATAAAATCACCAAAATTTCTATTCAATCAATTTTTTATTTTTTATTTTTATTAATAAACACTAATTAATTAATTTAGATTTTAATTAGAGTAACTTTAACCTATTTTTTGTAAATAATTAAAATTAAATTAGATTTAATTAGGTTTTAATTACTAACATTAATTATTTTATTTTTCTTTCTTAATATAACAAAAACCCAAAAATAATTTATTTTTATTAATTTATTTATTTAATTTAATTTAGTAATTAATTTAGATTAATTTCTTTCTTAAAATAAAAAAACCTAAAAGATGTCTTCTTTAAAGGGTCAAAACCCTAATTTGCGCTCGATTTAATTTCCCGCACGCGTTGTTAATTTTTATCCAATAATGTACTTGCTCCCGATTTGTAATAGTTAATAGGACTTTTATTTATTTTTATTTGCTTTATTTTACTTTTCAAAAGGGTTTGTCTTTGGCGATGTAAATACCCGACGCCTTGTAATTTAAATTCTGCATTTTGTTTTCGCAAAATATAATTTTTAGATGTTTGATAATAGGGTTGCATGACAGGACTGAATGTTTTAACCTAAAATCAACTTAGATCACCCTTAACATGTACAAAGATAAAAATAACGGAAAACAACACACTCGCACATGCGCACTCTTAGGGTACACCCCACTTGGTTGCCTTCGTACACGGTCATTGAGTATAGGTCATTTTAGAGGTCGTCCTCTTCTCTAAAAGATCATAGTTGCCTCGAAACGGTTGCCTCGGATATTGTTGCCTCAAACAAATAATCTAAGACATTAGGGTTACTGCTAAGGCGTCCTAACATTGCTTTAGTGACCGTAAGTCCCGCATTCGAATTAACCCTTAAACTCCAATGACGATGCTACCTACTCATCAATAGTGGGATAGCATTGTCTAAAGGACATTAGTATAGAACGATTCCTTTTTCGAGTAGGTAGATGGTTCTTAGATACTTGCTCTTTCAAAAACAAAAACTTTTCACACTTACACTTTTCGAACAAAGTTTTCAAAAACACTTCATACACTCTTGAGGACAGAAGCAAGAGTTAAATCGAAGTTTTCAAAACAAAACCTTTTTCAAACCCACAAGCACAAAGAAAGAAATTTTGAAAACAATTGAGCAAGTACCTAAGAGCCCGTGGATAACCACGGATAGAAAGGGTGCTAACACCTTCCCTTTCTATAATCTACTCCCCGAACCCGAGAAATATCTCGAAAATGGACTTTTTCTGTGCTTTTTTCCTTTCCTTGTTGGATAAAATAAAAGTCGATGGTGACTCTTGCTTACCGCGACATTTTGCAAAAACAAGCGCAAAACGCAAACCAGCATTCCAAAAACAGTCAGTTCTTCCCACCGTATCACAGAACTGGCGATCATCCCCAGCGGAGTTCATTCCTTTCACAAACGCAAATTCAATCCCCAACAAGATTCAGTATCACTAGCAACGGTAATTCATCCCGAGCGGAATTTATCGGCGGAATCCTCAGCATATCATCTCTTCCCCACAGAGTAATCTCCTCCTCAATTTATTCCCCAACGGAGTTATCCTCTCCTGTAGGTTTATTTTCACGGTCATCTTCATTCTCCATCTCCAGCGGAAATGAAGAATTCAACTCTCTTCTCCAGCAGCTATCCGGGATTTATTATCCCCAACTAAAAACATTTCATACATCATGACACATACATATACACATCGTACAACAAAAATCTCATTTATTTTGAGAACATCATTGTTTGATACATACCATGCATTACATATAGCTAACTTTTACCTTTTAGGAAGGATGCGGTTGAAATCTCAACTATGAAGCTTTTACCTCCGTCGAATTACAGACGAGTTCCTAAATCTCAGTAGAGTTTTCTCAGTTGAATTACGGGAAAGTTCTTAAATCTCGATGAAGATGTTTCCCTCAGTCGAAGTACTGACCGGTTCTTAAATCTCAACCAAATTATCCTCAGTTGAATTACAGATAAGGTTCTAAATCTCGACAAAGTTCCTCCGTCGAATTACTGACAGTTCTTAAATCTCAACAGAATTATCCTCGGTTGAATTACAGACAAGTCCTAAATCTCGATGAAGATGTTTCCCTCAGTCGAAGTACTAACCAGTTCTTAAATCTCAATTGAATTATCCTCAGTTGAATTACAGATAAGATTCTAAATCTCGACAAATTTCCTCCGTTGAATTACTGACAGTTCTTAAATCTCAATAGAATTATCCTCGGTTGAATTACAGATAAGTCCTAAATCTCGATGAAGATGTTTCCCTCAGTCGAAGTACTGACCGGTTCTTAAATCTCAATCGAATTATCCTTAGTTGAATTACAGATAAGGTTCTAAATCTCGACAAAGTTCCTCCGTCGAATTACTGACAATTCTTAAATCTCAACAGAAATATCCTCGGTTGAATTACAGACAAGTCCTAAATCTCGATGAAGATCTTTCCCTCAGTCGAAGTACTGACCGGTTCTTAAATCTCAACTAAATTATCCTCAGTTGAATTACAGATAAGGTTCTAAATCTCAACAAAGTTCCTCCTTCGAATTACTGACAGTTCTTAAATCTCAACAAAATTATCCTCGGTTGAATTATAGACAAGTCCTAAATATCGATGAAGATGTTTCCCTCAGTCGAAGTACTGGCCGGTTCTTAAATCTCAACCAAATTATCCTCAGTTATATTACAGATAAGGTTCTAAATCTCGACAAAGTTCCTTCGTCGAATTACAGACGAGTTCCTAAATCTCAGCAGAGTTCTCTCAGTTGAATTACGGGCAAGTTCTTAAATCTCGATGAAGATATTTCCCCCAGTTGAATTACAGACAAGTTCTTAAAACTCAATATAGATGTTTCTCTCAGTTGAATTATAGACAAGTTCCTAAATCTCGACACCTCAGTTGAATTACGGGCAAGTTCCTAAATCTCAACAAAGATCAGACTTCCCCAGCGGAATCTTCTACAATAACAGGTATACGAGCTCTCGCTAAGGAATCTCTTATGCGATCGAAACTCCTTCAGATGGCATATTTAAGCCCATTCCCTCGTCACCAATCTCCAAATGGCATCTGTAAGCCCATTCCCGACATCACAAGGCTGATACCACTTCATGCGAGTGCAAATTTCTAGGCACTCTAGTGTTCAATCATCTTCCACCTTCGGATCACGAAAGGCATGAAAGCCAATCTACATCCTCAGATTTAAGAAGAATGAACAGGGGCATCTGTTGTACCCCAAAATTTTCCCTCCCATATTTCTCAAAACATTGCAAGAAGAATCTCCAAGTTGCTCAAGGTTGCTCAAGGATTGACCAGACAAGCTATCTCCTAAGACAGTCTATCCGAAATTAGGGTTTCACATTGGATCAAGATCCTTGAGTCCAAATGACCTCAAGTTCTCCCAAATGTCCTAATATGTTCTCAAGATCATCCATGTCAAGTTTCAATCCTTGCAGAGGAAGTTTGCTCAGTCAATTGCTCAAAGGTCCAAAAATCGACGGTGTTATGGAAAAAGTCAATTGTGACCTAGATACAGTCAAAATTCAATATTTTTTGTCAACATTCTCATTTTGAAGTTTATTTCATCATTTGATCAAGGGGTGATCATTATTCATCAAGGATTGCTCACAATTCAAAATGATTCAAAAGTTGCTAAATTAGGGGTTTGTAGGAAAAGTCAACTCAAATTTTGACCAATCATAACTTTCTCATACTTTATGAGAAATGACCCATCGAAAGCTCATTTTGACAATTACCTACAATCCATCTTCATACCCCAAGATTAAAATATGCACTCACAAGAAGTTATGAATTTGGACATTATAGGTCATTTTGAAAAGTCACCAAAAACACCTTTTTTGTCAAAGATTATAACTTGAGCATGGAATATCAAAATGAGATTAGACCAAAAGGTTTGGTTAGAGGACATATCAAGCTTTCTAAAAAGTTCAAGAACACCTCCAATGAGTCAAAATTGAGGGAGTTATGCATTGTCAAAGTTGGACAATTTTTGAAAAAATGCATGAAGCAAATATTGACCAAACTTGGATTTTTTCCAAATGGGCCTATATTTTCAAGTTTTAAACTCATTCCTAACATGGTCCACGACCTCTAAGCCCACCCATACATTTTTCTACTATTTATGCTATTTACTTTGATATTTTATTCATTAAAATTCAGAATTAAATAAATAAATAATAGAAATAATGTAAATTTTGATGTGAATCCATTTTGGGAAAGTTTTATGCTGGTTTATGTAAATTGATTTCGTGCAGTAACTTTTCAAATATGTCCAGGTTCATCCACATGTGAAAATGGCATAAAATCATCAAATGTGGCATTTTTTTCAAATCTTGATCATGGTCTTAAAACACAACATTATGTGGGAGATTCTTTCCATGCTTTCTTGTCTCCTCATTCTCCTCTATAAATATAGAGCCATACAAGCTTGAAAGGGACGAAAATCCTCTCTAAAAAGCTCTCAAAATCCTCTCTAAAAAGCTCTCAAAATCCTCTCTAAAAAGCTCTCAAAAAGCTCTTCAAAAAGCTCTCCAGAAATCAAAGAATTGGTGCAAGTCATATCTCGAGGTTCCGATCTCTCTCAATTGACATCAAGCCTCAAACAATCCTCTTGAAGTCCTCAAGAGTCTTACAAGGCCCAAGAGAAATCCATCACACGCCTAGCACGCCCCCATTTGACAACACCGGTTTGGTAAAATTTTAAATTTCGAATCTCTAACTTTAATCATATTTAATGGTATGCTAACGTTTGCTTGAGTTTATATAGAATAGTTATGGATGTTTGAATCATAGGTTCCATGCAAGAATAAAAAAATACCATAGTTAGAGCATGAAGCTTTCGAAGATTCGGGCCTAGAGATTTCTGATGATTGCACCCCCACATTGCAGGCCCAGTTTGCTTTTCTCTAATTCTTTTATATTTATATTATTTCATTTATTTATTTTACTAACCCATCAAATTATTTTCTTTTTTATCAAAAAATCACAAAACATTTTTCTATCCAATTAAATTCAAGATATTTATTTTTTATTAAAAAAAGTAATTAATTTAATTAGGTTATTAATTATTAGACACTTTAATTTCTTTTTTACATAATTAAAATTAATTAGAATAAATAGGTTTTATTATTAACTTAATTATTTTATTTCTTTCCTAAAATAACAAAAACCCAAAAATATGTCATTTAATTATTTTCATTAATTAATTTAATAACCAATCAATTTTGCATTTAATTTAAAAATCTAATTTCTTTTCTTAAAAAAATATTAAAAAACAACAAAAAAACATTTTCTTTTTTTAATTAGGATAGAAGGGTCAAAACCCTAATTTCTCGTCGATCTAATTTTAATCGCGCGCTTTATTATTATTTTGCCCAATTATTGTATCTGCTCACAGTTTGTAATAATTTAATTAGGACGTTTATTTACCTTTACCGCTTTTTTTTTACGATATTTAATGTAACTGCTCATGGGATGTAATAGTTTAATTAGGACGTTTATTCTACATTTATCGCTTTAATTTAGAAGGGTTTGTCTTTGGCGATGTAAATACCCAACGCCTTGTAATAATTTAGTTTAAATTTCGCACCTTTAATTTCTGCAAATTTATAACTGCTAGATGTTTGATAATAAGGCTTGCATGATAAGAATGAATGTTTAATCTTAAAATGGTTAGATCACCCTAAACATGTGCAAAGATAAAAATAACTGATATCAACACACTCGCACATGCACACTCCTAGGGTACACCCCACTTGGTTGCCTTTGTAAACAGTCATTGTGTATAGGTTGTTTTAGAGGTCGTCCTCTTGTCTAGAAGATCATAGTTGTCTCAAAATGGTTGCCTCGGATATTGTTGCCTCGAATAAATGATCTAAGACATTTGGGTTAGCGCTAAAACATCCTAACATTGCTTTAGTGACTGTATGTCCCTCTTTCGAATTGACCCTCAAACTCCAACGACGGTGCTACCTACTCACTAATAGTGGGATAGCATTGTATAAAGGAAATTAGCATAGAACGATTCCTTTTTCGAGTAGGTAGATGGTTCTTAGATACTTGCTAATCCAAAACAAAACTTTTTTTCACACTTACACTTTTACAAACAAAGTTTTCAAAAACACTTCATTACACTCTTAAGGACAAAAGCAAGAGTTAAATCGAAGTTTTAAAACAAAAACTTTTTCAAACCCACAAGCACAAAGAAAATAATTTTTGAAAACAATTGAGCAAGTACCTAAGAGTCAGTGGATAACCACGGATAGAAAGGGTGCTAATACCTTCCCTTTCTATAATCTACCCCCCGTACTCAGAAATATCTCAAAAAAAGGAATTTTTCTGTGCTTTTTTTCTTTCCTTGTTGGATAAAATAAAAGTCGGTGGTGACTCTTTCTTACCGCGACATTTTGCGAAAACAAAACGCAAAATGCAAACCAGCATTCCAAAACAGTCAGTTCTTCCCACCGTATCACACATACATTTAATATAATAAACAATGAGCGGTATCTAGCAACACATCACTGCTACCCAAGTCACGAAAATGTCATGTAATCTGACAAACCTTTTCCATGATAATATTTGTGTGTATATTTACCATTTAACCTCATGTATATATTGAACACAAGACATAGACTGTGTCATCCTTGTCAAGTTCAATATTGGACCCTTAGACATTTATCCTATTACGCATGATGGGAAAATTTCATCTAGGTCATTCATGTCCCTCAACATGCTTTGTGAAGTACCCATCAATTGTCTTTATGGTCATCCAGTTGCAGGTAATGTTTGATCAACAACAAAGAACTTAACTCTACATCTAGGGTCCATAGTGGTTTCAGGTCGAAGGGTGGTATACACCACTTATCACCATGAGAATAACTTATGACACTTTGCATAACATTCTATATAATATTCTCATAGCGGGTCAATCCAGTATAAATATTACTCCTAATATTCATACATATGTCAAGACTTGATAACTCCTTATCCATGATCCATGAGATGTGATCATCATTATATCTTCATAATAATCTCAATTCTTTAATGTTATTCTGCTTCACAATAAAGCTTGACTACAGATAATTTAAGAATAGTGTCCTTATGTTTAATGGGATCTGATGATTAAGTCACACTTAACATTTCATTAAATAGACTAACTGTTCTAGGGACTTTATCATTTTGGAAAAACAAACATAATAAAGAAATGCCTTTTATTATTAATAAATAATTATATACAAGTACCAAAAGTATTGACCTCTAGGGCTTACACCAATAATCTCCCACTAGTACTAGAGGAAATCGAGTATACATATAATACCCATAAATCTAGTATGGCCATCATGCTTCTACTGGGCAAGAGGCTTTATTAGTGGGTCAACGACATTCTCAAGTGTTGGTACTCTGCATATCATCACATATACTATTTCTATCATCTCTCAAATGAGGTGATATTGTCTAAGTGTGCATTTGGATCTGTGATACGGTGGGAGAACTGACTTGAGGGTTTTGCATTTGATCGCATATGTTGCAGTTAGCAAGAGTCGTCACCGACTTTTCTTTTATCCAAAAGGAAAGGTGAAAAAGCACAGGAAAGACCTTTGAGATTGTTTCTTGAGTTTGGGGGGTAGATCATAAAAAGGGAAGGTATTATCACCCTTTTCATCCATGGTTTTCCATGGGATCTTAGTTACTTGCTAGATCACTTTCTTTTGTTTGAAATTGTGCTTTGTGTGGTTTTTGAAAGTATTTTGTAAAAAGGTCGTTGTTTAGGCAATCTTTGTAATGATTCTCGTTCGTAAGAATGTATACAAAGATGTTGATCTTTTGAAAATATTTTCAAGTTTGTAAGATGTTTTGAAATGTGTAGATGTTGTTTTGAAAATAGCAAGGAGGTTTGTTTTGAAATGGAGCAAGTAATTAGGAGCAATCTATCTACTCAAATGTCTTTCTTGTCCATTTCTTTTCCTTTGACATTGTTGTCTTACCATTGATTTGGTAAGCAACCCTATCTTTGGATGTAAACGGGACAGGCGTGGGTCATCGTATAACAGTGATTAGAAATGTTGCAAGGTATCTTAGCATTCTTTTTTAGGGACTAAGATCATTTGTAAGGCAACTTAGATAGCGTCATCGAGGGGATATGATCTTGTATTTGCTTGTTTTGGCTAAGATACCTCACATGCGTAATATGGCCATTTATAAGGCAACCAAATGGATTTTACCCTAGGGGTGCTTATGTGCAAATGTATCATTTTCATGCTTGTTTTTGTCTTGAATTAGGGTTTTTCTACTTGTTGATTTTAGTCTTTCTATACAAACCCTAATTACTAGCAATTGTATATAAAGCGATAAATTATGGAATTTAAAATTACTACGTTATTACAACATTTGTGAGAGGGGGTGTACAAATTACAAATGGGGATTACAAAAAATTAAACCCTAATTAGTCTATTACAACCAAATTGAATTTATACAAGAATTGAAATAAATAATGCACAAGATGAATTAAATATACAAGAAGATAAATGTGAAGAAAAATGGATATTTTGTTTGATGTTTTATGAAAAGGAATTTTACCTTAACCTAATAAAATAAAGAAAATAATTTATTAAGTTTGAAATTGTTGAGAAAATATTTTAGGTGAAAACCCTAATTCTATTAATCAAAAGAAAATAAGTTTAAGAAAAGTATTACTTTTTGGAATTTTTTATCTTGAAAATATTTATAGCATTATAAAATATTTTTAGTCTTTTGGGTATTAAAATAATATATTTTAAATGGTGTGAAGAAAAATAAATAAATAATACATTATTAATTAAGTTTATAAGATTTACTTAAATAAATAAATAAAGTATGAAGAATGAAAAATATTTTTATTTATGGAAAAAAATAAAATAAAATAAGTCAAAATATAAAATATACTTTTTTGCATTTCTATCATTTTTTTTTTTGTATTTAGAAAATATATTTGAGAAAATAAAAAAAATAAAATGAAGAAATAAAATAAAATTGGGCCAGGGTGCAAATATGAAACAAAGGGGGGAAGGTTAGAAAAAAAGTCAGGCCCATGAGTGGAAGGCCCATGCGTTTGTTTGCTGGAACAAAAAGAAGACAAAATAATGTAAAAAATTGCAAAAAGGCAGCGCTGAGGTTCGAACCCATGACCTCTATCAATAACGTGTGTTGCCTTACCACTGGGGTGACTGTACATCCGTTAACTTAAATGAAAGAATAAATACATAAGGTAAAACGTCTCCATGACCTGTACTTCGTCTTCAACCTTCAGTCAGCCAGATCCCCTGTATCTCATTCATTTCTCAACAAAAATGGAAGATGCAAACATGAAAGTTGTGATATTCTTCCTCACGAATCCAACCATATAACTTATGTAAGCTAAAAGTCAAAGATGAAGACTAATTTTGCTGGCCCTAAATTGAAACCTAATTTTTTCAAAAAGTTCAAATCTAAAATTCTCTACACACTGTCAATATAAATGAAAACTATGGACATGGTTAGCTTTAGAGCAATGATATCTACATTTTTACTTCAGAATGTATGCACAGAGGATGCTTGTATCAAGATATTGAAGTTAGAAAACTTACCTGTTGCAGATGGATTCTTGTATGGAGTTTGAGTAAGCTTTGAGGTGTCCTAAGAATCTATTTAGCTTGCCTGGACCTCCTTAAGTGTATTCCAACTCCTACTTTGCTTTGAAAGTCCTTGAATCTCCCTACTCAAGTCAACCTGCAAGATTGATGTTTGAAAATGGTGAATAGTGATGTAGGGGTTACAGTCTTGAAACAGGGGCTTGGATCACTTGTGTATACTGTATGTAAGGTGTTTGAATGATTAAGAATCAAAACGCACGAGTGGAAATGAAGATGGAGAGTTTTGGCTCAAAACTGTCAAGTTGAGCAGTCTTGTGCAGCAAGGGTGTTTGGGAGAGTTTTAGGATGCTTCAATTCGTGTTTTGTGTTGCAATTGACTTGTTAATATATATGGAAAAGATCTCAGCACAAAATCACTCCAGGCTTCTGAGTTATAGGGTTATGGCTCTATAACTTGCTTTTGAAGAAAACTGAAATGACAAATCTCAAATGTTGTACAAGCATGTCCTGAGCTTCTTCAGGCCTTAGACACCTTGCTTTTGAATTATAAGGGTTGTGTGTGCAGAAAGAACAAGTTAGAAGCTCAAGACAAGTTGACTTTGTGATTAAAGCAACTTTTCAAGAAAGGAATGATAACTTTCTTCCAAAAATGGCAAATTGGCTTGGACAATGCTTGGATCACTTGGATAATAGCTCAAAAGCAAGTGTAATCTTCTGGTTATGGAGATATCTTGAGGTTTAGAAGCCTGCAAAACAAGATTGTGCAGCATAGGTTTGAAATTGGATTCTTGTTCATCACAAAATGCCTTGTAATTCAAGTGACAAAACACTAACTTCATCTCTTCGATTCTCCCTACTCAAGAATGATCTCAAGGAGTTCTTGGACATTTTGGAAATCTTGCAATGTGCTATACAAACCATCTTTGAATTTCTTTTTAAGATTCCCCTTGGAACTATATGACAAAGTGCCATGAAGTTGGGTCAAAATCCTAACCAAATTAGGGAAAATTTCACTAAGTGTGTTAGTTTCATGACCCTATGTTCATAAAAATATAACTTGAGATCCAAGAATTTTTGGAAGCAGTTGTGTGAAGCAAAGTTGTACATTTCATGGAGACCTACAACTTTCATGTTGGAAGTTTCTCTTGAAGCATCTTGCATCATGGTGAAAATTTGACTCAAAGTTATGAAAAAAGCATGAATTTTCAACACTTAGAAAATTTTCTAAGTTTAGAAATTTTGACTTTTCAAAATGAAATCTTGACTTTTTGATTTCTTGATGAATAAGTTTCATATTTTGACATGTTTTGATGAATTATGATCTTTGGCCCTTGAATTTGACTAAAAAGTCAAAGTTTGACTTTTCAGTATACAATTGACTTTTGATTAATTGACTTAAAAATTCATTTGTCAATCCAATGGACTTGCAATGTTTTGAACCATATCATTAGGTAAAAATGATGAAAATGGACTCTTGAGATCATGCTTTAAACAAATTGACCATTTGCTAGGTTAAAAAATCAGAAATTTCCCTTTTCCAGTCAATACCCTAATTTTAACCATTTTGCCCTTTTGGGGATTTGATCAAATCTCTTGAGTAATTGTGGTCCAAACTTGATCAAATGATACACATGGGTTTAAAATGTTGATGTGGATAAAAAATTATGAGTTTTGACTTTAAATTGGCCATGGTTGACTTTTCCCCCCATACAGCTGATTGTTAGGTCAAGTGCTCAATTGACTGATCAAAAGTGTGATCCAAGGCTTAAAACTTGACATAAGTAATCTTGGGGGTCCATAATGATCCATGAAAATCATATGGGGCATTGGAAGTCCAAAAATCCTTGTGCAATCTGAAACCCTAATTTTTGTCATCAGGGCATAAGGAGGTGTCTTGAGCTGATCAAAGCCTAATGCAGTCTTGAGCCCAAGGAGATATTGTGGGTAAATTCTTGATAAGTGAGAGGGAAAATTTTGGAGTACAACAGCTGCCCCTGTTCAATCTTCTTAAGCGTGAAGAGTTAGATTGGCGAGTTTTACCATTCGTGACTCGAAGGTGGAAGATGGTTGGACACTAGAGTGCCCAGAAATTTGCACTGGGTGATGTGATGGTTGAGGGAATGGGCTTAAAGATGCAATTTGGAGAGGTGATAGAAAGTTGTAGGAGATGGGCTTAAAGATTCCATCCAAAAGTGATTGTTTGAATTGTAACTTGTAAGCTGAAAGAATGAGTATCAGAATAGCGTCCGTGTCTGTAGTGTATCTGAACTGCATCTGGGAGTTGATTTTGAATGAGTATCAGAATAGCGTCTGTGTCAGCAGTGTATCTGAGCTGTATCTGAGATTTGAATATGAATGAGTATCAGAATGGCATCCGTTTCTAGAGCGTATCTGAACTGTATCCGAGAGTTGAATCTGAATGAGTATCAGAATGGCGTCTGTGCCTGAAGCGTATCTGAACTATATCTTAAAGTTGAATCTGAATGAGTATCAGAATGGAGTTCGTGCCTTGAGCGTATCTGAAATGTATCTGAAAGTTGAATCTGAATGAGTATCAGAATGGCATCTGTGTCTGGAGCGTATCTGAACTGTATCTGAGAGTTGAATCTGAATGAGTATTAGAATGGCGTCTGTGCTTGAAGCGTATCTGAATTGTATCTAAGAGTTGAATCTGAATGAGTATCAGAATGGCGTCCGTGTCTGGAGCGTATCTGAACTGTATCTGCAAACTGAATCTAAATGAGTATCAAAATGGCATCCATGTCTGGAGCGTATCTGAACCGTATCTGCAAACTTTGAACATTGTTAATGGTAGTTGTTAATCTTATACTGTGATCGGTGGATCTGGAATTGACTGTTTAAAGCTGGTTCGTGAAATGTCGCGGAAGCAAGAGTCGCCACCGTCTTTTATTTTCTCCAAATGGAAAGGACAAAAGCACAGAAAAATTCCTTATAGAGATTGCTCTCGGTTCGGGAGGTAGATTATAGAAAGGGAAGGTGTTAGCACCATTTCTATCCATGGTTATCCATGGGCTCTTAGATACTTGCTCAATGTGTTTTCAAAAAATGGTTTGTTTGCTTTTCAACTGTGGGTTTTAAAAAGTTTCTTTGAAAATTTCAGTTCGACTCTTGTATCGGTCCTCAAGAGTGTTTGAAAAGTTGCTTTCGAAAGCTTTTTGAAAAGGTGTCGGTGTGAAAAGTATTTTTGATTTGTTTTGAAATTAGAGCAAGTATCTAGAGTCGTCTACCTACCCTAAGGAATTCGTCTGTGTAGATGTCCTTAAAGTAGTGCCATCCCACCATTGAGAGGTAGGTAGCACCACTGTTGGAGGTGTTCGGGTCAATTCGAAGGTTCGGGACGTGATGATCACCGGAGCAATAGGAAGACACCTTAGAAGCTACCCTCATGCCAGGTTCCTGGATCATGAGGACTTACTAAAACATCCTCTACTCGACGATCACCTTTCGAGGGGCAAGGCAACAATGAGGCGTACCCTAGGGGTGGTGTGTGATTTGTGTGTCATGTTCATTTGCATTTATCTTATTCATGTCATAGGTGATTTACGCGTTGCTTTTACTTTGACATGCATTCTTTCATGCAGTTTAATTAACAGTTTAAAAGTTGCGAGAAATATAAAATGCCTACGCTATTACAAAGGCGCGGGTCCACATCGCCAAATTTAATCCAGGACCCGATTTAAAAATAAAGTGCGAGAAATATAAATGTCTAATTTACATGGCTTTGGGAGAATTACATGAATATTATAAGAAAGGAAATAAATGCGCGAAACGAACTAATAATCGAAAGCGAGGGCGTTGGACCCTTTTTAATGAAATTAAATTACGATTAACAAATTAATTAAATTAAAATAAAAAGAAAAGATTTTTTTTGGAGTTTTTTGTATTTATGGATTTTTAATAAGAATTAATGGAATTTAAAACCTAATTCTAACTATTTTTTAATTTATTAAAAAAAACATGTTAAAGTTAAACCTAGAATTAACCTAATTTTTTAATACAATTTTATTTACAAGAAAATAATAATTAATAATTAATATGGTGAAAAAGAAAAAAAGGATAAAAATATAAAACCCTAATTCTACACTTTTTAAGTTTAAAAAAAAAATATTAACATTTAAACCTAAAATTAAGACTAAATTAATTAGTGAGATTTATTTACAAAAATAACATTTAAATAAAATATATTTTATTTTGTCTTTCTGATTTTTTTTTAATTATTTTTATGTTTTATGAAAATATTAATTTATGCATTAAAAAGAAATAATGAAATTAAAACAAATAAAAATAAAATAGGGAAAAAAGAAAGGAAATGCAAACCCTTGGGGGTGTTGTCTCAGCAATTAGGCCCAATAGACCCTTGGCCTGGTTGACTTTTCATGCTGGCGTGTGGCTTCGTTGACCAACGCACATGGTACTCTTCAAACATTGGCCTTTGGATTAGGATTATGGGACAAGTGGCGTGCCTGGATTGTGAACGTATGGTAGGCTTTTGAGCTTGTGTAGTACCTGAACATTTCGTAAAGAAAAATAACAAGGATATGGGGGGACCTGGGATTCGAACCCAGGTCCCAAGGTTTGCCAGCGTTGCTTTCCACCATCTGTGCTGCTCAAACGCGTTGTATGTAAAACAAATAATAAATCATATAAGAGAAA
This sequence comes from Vicia faba, assembly GCA_948472305.1. Classification (NCBI taxonomy): domain Eukaryota; kingdom Viridiplantae; phylum Streptophyta; class Magnoliopsida; order Fabales; family Fabaceae; genus Vicia; species Vicia faba. The sequence goes on along the minus strand of OX451736.1, from coordinate 1,202,735,921 downwards.
ATTAGCATTAGTGGCCTAGAAGCAAAAAAACGCGCGCTGAATTCAAATTGCCCAGTCATATCATGCCACATGATCTTCTTCTCCACTCGTTTGCGTTTTTACCTGAAAAGCAAGCTAAATAGCGGGGGTTTTAAACCCCCACAATCTGAAATGCAGAAAAATAGCGAATAGGAATTAACAAAACATAAAAAGGGCGCGATGGATGTTCTAGATCCCTTGGAACGTCACGAATTCAATGGTGTAAGTCTCGTGTTCTAATTTTACCATAAGCCAAAGTCCCCAATTCAAGGTTCCTGAAACCCTAGGCATCGTTCATGGCAACTCTTCATATATGCAATTATTCTTCAATTAAATCATACTACTAGCTTCAGAATCAACACATTAGTATAAATCAACAATAAAAATGCATGGATATGGCGTGTAGATTTGAATACGATTAAGGAAAAATCCAGGTACAGGGTAACTGCGTTCTACCGTTTCTTTGCGTTAGAAGCAGTGATTTTGATCCAGGAACGTCTCTTGAGACCTTTGCAAGCTAATGGAATCAATGTTTTGCCTTGAAACGCTTTAGAATCGTGGTTTCAGTTTTGAAAAATTTCACAAAAAGTGCAAAGTTGTTTATGATGTGTGGCGCAGCTTCCAGGTTCCTTGCACTAGGGTTTTGATCAGTATAAGTATGGGATCAGATTAGGGTTGAAATTTGGATCCAAAACTCTTTGCATTGATGTATAAGATATTTGATTTTCATGGCATATCTTCCAAATCTTTTCATGTGCTTTTGGTGCCAATTATGATCAAATCTCCTTGATTCTTTCCATATTAGATAGGGCACGAAATCTTGAAGGTATTCCATGCATAAAAAGATTTGAAAAGCTTGTTTTAGTATTTTTCACATATTTTATTTTATTAAATGAATTAATAGCAATTAAAAATTCAAATAAATAAATAAAAATGATGAATAAATCCCCTTTGGGCCAAATGGTCGTGCATGTGCTTTGGATGATTGATCTTGGAAGAAAATGTGGCCCATTAGCAATTTTGAGGCCTTTGAAGCAATGTTGACTTTTCAAAATTCCCAAATATTTCCCAACTTCCACAAGGCATATCTTGCTCAATTTTTAAGCTTTGATCATGTTCTTGGACATTTTGGAAAGGTCTTGAAGTCCTCTAACCAATGCCTTTGGTCCCATGTCATTTTGATTTACCAATCCCAAGTTATGGCCTTTTACTTAAAGTCCCTTTTTGTTGACTTTTGAAAATGACCTATAATGTTGAAATTGATAACTTTTTGTGAGAGCATTTCTTGGACTTGAAGTGTGAAGAGGAGTTGTAGGAAATGTCTTTCTCTTCAAAATGAGCTTTGGATGGGATTTTTCTGATAATCCATGTGGAAGTTATGCCTTGGTCAAGTTACAGTTGACTTTTTCAACTGTCCAAATATGGAAACTTTTGCATCTTGAGACTTTTTGAGCCATGCCTTGAAAATCATGATCAAGAATTGATCAAATGATGTTTGTGGCTTCAAAATGAGATGTTGACCAAAAATTTGAACTTTTGACTGTCAAATGACCATTTTGCCCTTATAGTTGACTGTTGAGCAATTAGGGTTTTTGACTGTGCAATTTTGTGCTGTAAGTCTTGAAACTTGGTATGAGGATGCTTGACCATGTTTGTAGGCATGTGGGACTTGATTGGACCCTTGGAAACTTCATTTTCTTTGTCAGAACCAAAACCCTAGTTTTTGACTGTTAGGAGGCCTTTGAACTGTGCAACCCTTGGGGAATTTTGAAGCATGCTCTTTGCAAATTTTGAAGAATATGGGAGGGAAAATTTTGGGGTACAACATATACTAAAAAGGGTAAAATGTTAGCTAAAATGAAAAGTCATGTTGTATGAAATGTATGATATAATGCATTTGTTTTATCAATGTTTATGATATGCGGATTCCATGTATGCGTATGTGAGTTATTCTATTGCGCTACTGTTTGATTGGGGAAAATAAATCCATGAATGTTGTTGAGGATATGTAAGTCTTCATGTCTTGAAGTCGAAGTGTTGATGAATTTTTGTTTAGAGAAATAAACTCTGTTGTAAGGGAAATGTCATCTACTGCTTGAAAAATTTGTTTGGGGAATCTGGAGAAATTGGATGATTTCTACCGGGGATTGATAATTGGAAGCTTTGTTCTGTTGGGGATTAAACTGTACACTGCAGGGAATTTTTATGGAAAATAAACTTAGAGAGATTTCCCTATCTCTTAAAGCCATCAATAATTGTCTTTTTATTTTGTTTATTTGTAAACAGTAATTATGTTCAAATGCATATGTTCAACAATGAATCATTGGAAGTTTTTGTAAACAAAACACAAGATTAAATAAAAACAGATAGTTTTGTACTTTCAAAGGAATATCTTTGTATTGACTTTGAGTAAGTATTCTTGTACAATGAGACAAACATTCTAGTAAGAGAATGCCTTCGTAAAAATGAAAATTTTAATACAAAGAAAAGATAGCTATGTGTAATAATCCCATGGGGTTCTCATCCTTCTATAGCCTTTGTATCTCTGAGCATCTTGTCTATTTGTTGCCTTGTTCGAAGATGATTGAATTGGTCAGAAATGTCGAGTTTGCAAGTTGTCCGTAAGGTGATCCAACGGGACATAGTCATACGCTTTAATTCCCTAAATTTTTCCTGGACCACCCTTTCGGGTTTTCAGTCCACCGGGATACCCTTTTTTGCCCAAGTCTCCCTTTCAGGTTTTCAACTTGCCGGGTGTACATATTTTTTTTGTTTTTATCCCTAATTTTTGCCCGAATATTTTTGGTTCGCCGGGATGCCCTTGTTTTGCCTAGGTGTGTCAACCTAGCGGGTCTCTTATGCGTAGTATCTTTTGACTATGTCTGCGTTCGCAGGGTGCGGCAGGTCGTCACCATCCATGGTGGTCAAGATCATTGCTCCGCCAGAAAAAATGTTTTTGATTACAAATGGCCCTTCGTATGTAGGAGTCCATTTTCCTCTGGGATCACCTTGCGGTAGTATGATAATTTTGATTACCAGATTCCCAACTTGATACACTTGGTGTCTAACCTTTTTGTTGAAAGCCTTGATCATCCGTTTTTGATGTATTTGACCATGGCAGACAGCAGTAAGTCTTTTCTCATCAATCAAATTCAATTGATCAAGTCGAGTCTGGATCCAATCGTCTTCATTCAAACCTGCATCCTTTATAATTCTTAGAGAGGGGATCTGAACCTCAATAAAAAAGATAGCTTCCATGCCGTATACCAAAGAATAGGGTGTTGCCCCGGTCGATGTGCGAGCTGTAGTATGATACCCGTGGAGAGCGAGTGGTAACATCTCATGCCAGTCTTTGTATGTGACTATCATTTTCTGCATTATCTTTTTAATTTTCTTATTCGCAGCTTCGACAACATAATTCATCTTTGGCCGGTAAGGGGAAGAATTGTGATGCTGGATCTTGAACTGCTCATACAGGGCGGTGATCATAATATTGTTCAGATTTGTACCATTGTTAGTAATGATCCTCTCCGGGATACCATAACGACAGATGAGATTCTGCTTGATGAACCGGGCAACAACAATTTTGGTAACGGAAGCGAAAGAAGCTGCCTCCACCCACTTTGTAAAATAGTCAATGGCCATTAAGATGAAGCGGTGTCCATTGGAGGTTGTTGGCTTGATTTCCTCAATCATATCAATCCCTCACATAGCAAAGGGCCAAGGAGCCGTCAAGACATTCAGAGGAACCAGAAGTGCGTGCACCTTGTCAGCATAAATCTGACACTTATGGAAGGTTCGAGAGTGTTGATAACAATCTACTTCCATGGTAGACTAGTAATAGTCTGCCTGTAGGACTTTCTTTATCATCGTATGCCCACTGGAATGGGTGCCAAAAGTGCCTTCATGTAATTCATCCATGATCCTTTCAGATGCAACCTTGTCTACGCACCAAAGTAACACAGAGTCATGGTTGCGTTTGTAAAGAATGCCATTACTAAGGAAGAACTTAGCACAAAATCTTCTTAAGAACTTCTTATCATTGATTGAAGCTCCTTCTGGATATTCATGGGCCTCGAGATACCTCTTGACTTCGTGAAACCAAGGCTGGTCCACTACTTCTTCAATATTAATCTCGTGACAGTGTGTTGGTTCCTTCATTCGTTCGATGGTGATATGGGGAGCCTCATTATCCCAATTAAGTTTAAACATGCTTGAAGGTAATCTTCTCAAAATGTGGTAGCAATGTCAAAACATGTTCTTTGTTAGGGATAAGGTTAGGGTGTTTGGTGTCCCATTCCCCTTTGATCTGGCTAATAATCAAAGCCGAATCTCCGAATACATTTAAAGATTTGATCCCAAGTCTATGGCAGCTTTGAGACCAAAGATGAACGCTTTGTATTCTGCCATGTTGTTTGTACAATTGAAGCAGAGTCTTGCCGTAAAAGGAGTATGACATTCTTCAGGAGATATGAGTACAACACCAATACCATTTCCAAGTGCGTTGGATGCCCCATCAAAGAACAGGGTCCATCAGGATCCTTGTTCAGGTCCGTCATATCGCCTGAATTCTTCACAGTTGTTTACCATCATGATGTCTTCATCTGGGAATTTGAACTTCATGGACTGGTAGTCTTCTACAACTTAGTGAGCAAGGTGATCAGCTAATACACTGCCCTTTATTGCCTTCTGGGTAGTATACTGTATGTCATATTCCGTCAGGATCATCTTCCATCTTGCTATTCTCCCAGAGAGAGAAGGCTTCTCGAAGATATATTTTATCGGATCCATTTTAGATATCAACAAGGTAGTATGGGTCAGCATATACTGTCTTAGCCGACGAGAAGCCCCTGCCAGAGCGCAACAATTTTTCTTGAGCAGTGAATATCTTGTTTCACAGTCGGTAAACTTTTTGCTTAGGTAATAAATAGCATGCTCTTTTCGGCCAAACTCGTCATGCTGCCCCAGCACACACCCTATTGAATTTTCTAAAACAGTCAGATACATGATTAATGGTCTTCCCTCGACTGGTGGCATTAAAATAGGAGGCTCTTGTAGGTATTCTTTGATCTTGTCGAAAGCCTTTTGGCATTCATCATTCCATTTGACTACTTTATCTTTCTTCAATAGTTTGAAGATTGGCTCACAAGTAGCTGTCAGGTGAGAAATGAATCTGGCAATGTAGTTTAAACGTTCCAAGAATCCTCTGACTTCCTTCTCAGTACGAGGAGCAGGCATCTCTTGTATCGCTTTCACCTTGGAAGAATCTACTTCAATACCCTTGTTACTAACGAAAAAGCCTAGGAGTTTACCAGACCTCACTCCAAACGTGCATTTATTTGGGTTCAACATCAACTTGTACTTATTTAGCCTCTCAAACAGTTTCTGTAAATGATCAAGATGCTCTTCTTCTGTTTGAGATCTAGCTATCAGGCCGTCCACATAGACCTCTATTTCGTGATGTATCATGTCGTGAAATAAAGCTACCATGGAACGCTGATAGGTTTCACCAACATTCTTCAGTCCGAACGACACCACCTTGTAGCAGAATGTGCCCCACTGTGTGACAAATGTTGTTTTCTCCATGTCTTCAGGCGCCATTTTGATTTGGTTGTAACCTGAGAAACCTTCCATGAAAGAAAACACTTCGTGATGTGTTATATTGTCAACTAGGATTCAATGTGGGGAAGTGGGAAATCATCCTTAGGGCTTACCCTATTCAAATCTTTGTAGTCCACGCACATTCGTACCTTGCCGTCTTTCATGGGTACGGGAACAACATTGGCAACCCATTGCGGATAGGATGTGACGGCCAAGAATCCAGCGTTGAATTGTTTCATGACCTCCGCTTTAATCTTTTCTGACATGTCCGGTCGCATGCGATGGACCTTTTGTTTTACTGGTGGACAATCCTCTTTTGTAGGCAGACGATGTACCACAATATCTGAATCAAGTCCTGGCATATCTTCATACGACCAGGCAAAGACCTCAACATACTCGTGTAGTAGCTGAATCAGACGCTCCTTGGCACTCGGTTCCAGATTGGCACCCACCTTGACTTTTTTTTGTCTTCTTCGGTACCCAGGTTGATTGTGTCCACGGGTTCCTCGTGAGGCTGAATGGTTCTCTCTTCTTGTTGTAGTAATCTGGAAAGTTCCCCTTGTACTTCACAATCTTCCTCACCTTTGTCTTCGGCTTGGTAGATTATATTTTCCGAGTCATAAAAAGCCATAGCATAACGGTTATCCATGGGATCCCGAATGGATGTAGACCTGCATTATGAGTGTGAGTGTGTGTAAGGGTATAGCTATCTTTGAAAGAAATGAAAATGTAAAAACCAAAAACGATGAGCACAAAGTTTGTATGTAAAACGTCCATGATTCATTGATGTCATGTGGAAATGAGATGATAACCCTTACAAATGGACCATTGTGCCTCGGGTAAGACGCAAGGTTTTAAGAGTTTAAATTGTTTTTAATATTACAGATCCACCAAAATGTAAAGACAAATTACTGTGGGATAAAAGTGATCGGGACAAAATCTCTAACCTCCCAGTTGTTGAACCCTCCACTGACATTTGGGAAGATCCAATCCTCCAGTTTGTAACCATCTTCATCATCCTCTACCGCGCTGACTTCACGATTGTTGATCTTCAGGGGTGGTCCTCCAGCACGAGCACGACGTACAACCTTCTGAGCACCTAAAGTGAAACTTAGGCCAAACTTGTCAGACTTGTATGGGATATCTGGGAGTTGTCCCCAGATAGTGCATCCTCCTTCTTCTATCACTGCCTTTGCATCCTTCAAAGATGACATCCTGAGTGGAGGCCTTGTGATCTTGGGAACAGCCTTAGTCACTGCCACATCTTACGGGACCTCTTCAAAGTATTGGAATGGAGTTTCAATAAATTCACTATCTAATTCCACATATCTGAAAGAATTGAGATGGATGATCATATACTCTTCTTCTCCATGAACAGTGATAATTTTCCCTTGAATCTGATACTTCAGCATTTGGTGCAACGTAGAAGTGACAGCGCCAGCATTATGAATCCATGGTCGGCCTAGCAAGCAGGAATGTGAGGGACGGATATCCATTACATAAAAAGTTGAATCAAATGTTTGGGTTCTAACCTTTATGGGGATATCCACCTCCCCATGTACCATCCTTTTCGAGCCGTCAAAAGCCCTTACTACTATGTTAATTGGCTTCAATGTCAATCCCTCACAGTCCAACCTATCAAGAGCTTTTTTAGGCAATACATTCAGAGATGAGCCAGTGTCCACCAAAACATGATCCAGGGTTGTGCCCCTACATTCAACTGAGACATGCAATGTCTCATTATGCTTCCTTCCTCTTGGTGTTAAATCAGCATCCGAAAACCATTATCTGCAGTCAAGCTGGCTACGCAGTCTTGGAACTGATGGGCAGATGTCTCTTGGGGGTACATGGGCAATTTTCAGGAATTTTACCAAGGCTTTTGCGTGCGCCTCGGAACATAGTAGTAAAGCCATCATGGAAATTTTAGATGGAGTCTGCCCCAGTTGCTCAACTACATCGTAGTCGCTTCTTTTTATGATTTTTAGAATTTCCTCCATCTCTTTTCGGGAGGTCTCAGGGATAGCCAATGATTGTGCCTTTGTTCGGACAGGCTCAATCAGAATACTTTTACCTCGAGTCTCAGTTAACTCGGTAGCAGGAATGCCAGTAGGAGTGATAGCAGGGATTGTAACAGCTTTGTCAGTTGGAATATTAGTGGATATGATTGTAGGACTGGGAATAGTCTCCGGGGGAGCAGCAACAACATGAATGATTACGGGTCCAGAAACTGCTTTTTGGGGAGCAATTTCTGGAGAGAATATCCTTCTGCTTCGGGTAATCTTGCTAGTCCCTGCAATATTACTGATATCAGGGTCAACTTTTTCAGAACTTAAATCTTCGGCAGCTGACCAGTCTTCTTTGATACCGTGGTAGTAGACATCCCCTCCATAATTCCATGGTATGGTTTTGTCTGACGAATACGGGACTGGTCCAGGCATTATAATTATCAAAGGAGCTGCTTTTGGAACTGATATAATTCTAACGGGTCTTTTGGTGGAGACGCTGGAAGAATTGGCGGGAATGGTAATGATAGACACATCATTAAGAAGAACAGGTGGAACTGAAGTCTTTTCAAACAAAATTTCCTTGTTATCTATTAGGCACTGAACGCCTGCTTTCAACAAAGAACAGTTGGTTGGTGAGGACAGACAGAAATGGCAGCCTTTAGCGCAGCCTGGGAATACACCGGTGTGATCGGTGGAAATAGAACTGACTGTTTTGAAATGTTGGTTCGCGAAATGTCGCGGTAAGCAAGAGTCGCCACCATCTTTTATTTTCTCCAACAAGGAAAGGACAAAAGCACAGCAAAATTCCTTTTCGAGATGTTTCTCGGTTCGGGAGGTAGATTATAGAAAGGGAAGGTGTTAGCACCCTTTTTATCCGTGGTTATCCACGGGCTCTTAGGTACTTGCTCACTATGTTTTCAAAAATGTTTTGCTTTTCTTGTGTTTGTGGGTTTTGAAAAAGTTTATTTGAAAACTTCGATTTAACTCTTGTATCAGTCCTCAAGAGTGTATGAAGTATTGTTTGAAAACTTTTGTTTGAAAATGTAAGTGTGAAAAGTATTTTTGTTTTGAAAGAGCAAGTACCTGAGAACCTCTACCTACTCAAAAGAAATTAAGCTGTGTAAATGTCCTTTAGACAGTACTATCCCACTATTGAGAAGTAGGTAGCACCGTCGTTGGAGTTTTTCGGGTCAATTCGATTATAGGGACATGTGGTCACCAAAGAAATAGTAGGACGCCTTAGCGGTAACCCTAATGTCTTAGATCGTTTTATCTGAGGCAACCGTTTCGAGGCAACTTGGATCTTTAGACAGGAGGGCGACCTCTAAAACACCCTATACTCAATGACCACGTCGAGGCAACCAAGTGAGGCGTACCCTAGGAGTGGCATGTGCGAGTGTGTCAGGATTCAGTTAAGTTATCTTTGCACATGTCATGGTGAGCTACGATTGTTTTTAATTTCAGAGATAAGTCTTGTCATGTATAGCCTATTTAACATACATCTAACAGTTAAAAGTTACGGAAAATAAAGCTAAGCTATTACAAGGCATCGGGTATTTACATCGCCAAAAACAAACCCTTTGAAAAAAGTAAATTGCGGAAAATTAAAGAAAGCGATAAAAAGTCCTAGTTAACGCTATTACATCCTCGGAGCAATTACATAAATATGGTCAAAAATATGAATAAAAAATAAACATACGCGCGAAGGAAAATTGAATCGGAGAGTCTTTAGGGTTTTGACCCTTTTTGAGAAAGAAAGAAGTTTGATTATTTTGCAATTAAATTAAATTAAACCTAATTAATTAATTAAAAGAAATATTTTTGGTTTTTTATGTTTTAATGAAATAAAATAAAAAAGAAAACATGATTAAAAGTTATCAAAACCCTAATTCTAATTTATTTTAAATTATTGTGAAAATATTGAAATTAACCTAATAAAAAAAAGACTAAATTAATTTGTTAGTATTTATTTACAAAAATAATAAAGGGTGAAATTAATAAATAATAATAATAATAAAAATATTACATTTTTAGTTTTCTGGATTTTATTATGAAAAAAAAAAGTTAATTTGGTTAATTAAATAATAATAATAATAATAATTAGTAAAATAGTTAAATGGAAAATATAAAAGAAAAAAAATAAGAAGAATAAACTAGGGGGGGTACTGGCCCAATATGGAGGTAGGTTTGGAAATTCTCAGGCCCATTAACTCCAGCCACGTTTGACTTTGTTGATTCTCCATGGCACATGTTGACTGGGAGTATGGTGATCATCATCTCATGGCCATTAGATCTGTGCCTGTAGCCACAGGGCGCATTGATGTTTGAGATGCATGGTGGGTACCCTTTTGGAAAGCTGCACAAGAATATGTTAAGAAAAATAGCATAAGCGTTTTGGGTGGACCTGGGACTCGAACCAGGGTCCCAATGCTTTCAGACCAACACACTCACCACTCAACCACGCTGATTTTATTGTTATTGAAACAAGTGACAATTATTATATTAAAAAATTGGTCAATATGCTGAAAAAAGAAAAAATAACGCGCGTATTTTTAAACCAGCCAACCATGAATCAACACCTCATCATCTTCCTCCTTGTTCCTGCAAAAAACACAAACAGATAGCGGGGTTTTTAACCCCCACAATATGCCATGAGGAAAAATAGCGATTAGAGCTATGGTTTATATAAATGTTTCGCGATGGTTTGGTTTTGTTCGTCTTGTTCTGACGAATTCAGTCATGGGTCTCACACGTCTCAATTTTTCCTGGTTTAGGAATCCCCAATTTCAAAGCTTATGAACCCTAAAACTTGTTCATGGAATCTTTGGATTTATGGCATTTCAGTTCAATTGAGCTATACCATTAGCTTCGTACGGTCCCTATTAACACAAAACAATTAAGAAAATATGTTATATGTGCATGAATTAGGAGTTACGATTCTGGAAAAAAAAGTGGCAAACCTTTGTTCTGTGCGTGATGATTCCTTGAGTTTTAGCACGTGAATTCAATTGCAAATTATCCCTGGGACCTCCTGCAATGTGTTAGAATCAATAAAAACCTTTGAATCGCTCTAGAATGCCAAAGTCAGTTTTGAGTTTTCTTGGAAATTTTTCAATATGCTATATGCTTTTCTGCAGCTTTCTTGCACGTTTGTGCATCAGGGTTTGCTTGCATATATATAGAGGAATGGAATTAGGTCAAAATCTTGAGCAAAAATCCATTGAATTGATGATTGAATATTTGATTGAAAATCAAATCTTTTTGCATTTTCATGATTGAATAAAGTTGCCAATTTTGGAGATTTTGCATCTTTGACTTGGTGCACGAAATTGCCAGCATATCTTGACCATATTTGCTTCACAAAAAGATTGAAAAAAACAAATCTTCTATTTTCCTACAAGTTAAATTAATTAAATGAATTAATATCAATTAAAAATCCAATTAATTAATAAAAAATAAGAGAATAAATTCAATTAAGCTTGATGGGTCGTGCATAGGCCAAGGATAAAGTTTCAAGAAGAGATTTGAGGCCCATTAGCAAAAATGAGGTGTTTTGAGTAAAGTTGACTTTTGCAAATTCATAAAAGTTTCCCAACTTCTCTAATGCATATCTTGCTCAATTTTGATCATATGAACATGTTCTTGGACATTTTGGAAAGGTCTTGAAGTCCTCTAACCAATGCTTTTGGTCCCATGTCATTTGGATTTACCAATCTCAAGTTATGGCCTTTGACTCAAAAGGTACTTTTGTTGACTTTTGAATTTGACCTATAATGTAAAAATTGATAACTTTTTATGAGAGCATTTCTTGGACTTGGAATGTGAAGATGGTTTGTAGGAAATGGCATCCCCTTCAAAATTAGCATTGGATGGGATTTTTCTGATGAACCATGAAAAAGTTATGCCCTGGTCAAGATACAGTTGACTTTTCTGCTGTCCAAAAATAGTAACTTTTGCATCTTGATGATTTTTTTGAGCTATCCATGTGGAATCATGATCAAGACTTGATCAAATGATGATTGTGACCTCAAAATAAGACGTTGACCAAAAATTCTGACTTTTGACTGCAAAATGACAATTTTTCCCTTGCAGTTGATTGTGGATCAAATGAGGCTTTTGACTGTGCAAATTGGCACTGTGAGCCTTGAAACTTGGCATGTAGGTGCTTGAGGATGTATATGGGCCTATGAGACTTGATTGAACCATTGAAAACCCCAAATTCCTTGAAATAACCAAAACCCTAATTTCAGCTGGCTTAGGAGGTGGTTTGACTATACAATCTCTTGAGCAATCTTGAACCATTTAAAGATGATTTCTTGATAAACCTTAAAGAATATGGGAGGGCAAATTTTGGGGTACAATAGTTGCCCCTGTTCAATCTTCTTAAACCTGAGGATATAGATTGGCTTGCGTGCCTTTTGTGATCCAAAGGTGGAAGATGATTGAACACTAAAGTGCCCAGAAATTTGCACTCGCATGGTGTAGTATCAGCAATGTGATGTTGGGAATGGGCTTACAGATGCCATTTGGAGATATGATATATGGGAGGATGGGCTTATAGATGCCATCTGGAGATGTGACAGAATCTTGTCGGGGATGGGCTTATAGATGCCATCTGGAATTGCAACTTGGTAGGTTGAAAGAAGGAACCTGTGTAGGGTTGCCTGATGATGAGTCTGTGTAAAACTACATCTTAGAAGAGAAGAAAATGGTGTAGGGTTGCTTTATGATGATCAAGTAAATAGTTGTCCTGTCTGTTTTCAGGTATTAATCTATAATCCGTCGTCCACAGATATTTCCTGGCTAGTTACAAGTGTTGATCTGGAACTTAAGAAAGGTTGGCCGATGAGATAGTTGTCCTGTCTGGTTTCAGGTATTAATCTCTGACTTGAGAAAGAAAGATAGTTTTCCCGTCTGGTTTCGAGTATTAATCTCCAGTCTCCTCAATGTAGATAACTTTCCTGGCTAGTTACAGGTATCGAATCTACAATCAGTCGTCCACAGATATTTCCTGGCTAGTTACAGGTGTTGATCTGGAACTTAAGAAATGTTTGGTCGAGATAGCTTTCCTGTCTGGTTTCAGGTATTAATCTCTGACCTGAGAAAGAAAGATAGTTTTCCTGGCTTCCTACAGGTATTAATCTTCAGTCTCCTCAATGTAGATAACTTTCCTGGCTAGTTACAGGTATCGAATCTACAATCAGTCGTCCACATATATTTCCTGGCTAGTTACAGGTGTTGATCTGGAACTTAAGAAATGTTTGGTCGAGATAGCTTTCCTGTCTGGTTTCAGGTATTAATCTCTGACCTGAGAAAGAAAGATAGTTTTCCTGGCTTGCTACAGGTATTAATCTTCAATCTCTTCAATGTAGATAACTTTCCTGTCTGGTTTCAGGTATAGATCTACAATCAGTTCATATAGGTGGTTTTCTTGTCTGGTTTCAGGTGTTAACCTATAATCAGTCGTCCACAGATATTTCCTGGCTAGTTACAGGTATTGATCTGGAACTTAAGAGAGGTGGGTCACGAAGATAGTTTTCCTGGCTGGTTTCAGGTATTAATCTCTGATTTGAGAAAGAAAGATTGTCTTCCTGGCTGGCTACAGGTATTGATCTTCAATCTCTTCATGTAGATACTTTCCTGGCTAGTTACAGGTATAGATCTACAATCAGTTGTTCACAGATATTTCCTGGCTAGTTACAGGTGTTGATCTGGAACTGCAAAAGTTGATGGTAATCATCTTTTGATTGACCTTTTCCTGAAAAGGCAAAACATTAGTTGTATGCAATGTCATGATGTATGAAATGCATGATGTCATGATGTTTTCAAAAATAAATGAGATTGTGTCGTATGCACTTTATCATGTATGAAATGTGAAATGTTTATGAATGTATTTTCGTCTGGAAAATAAATCCTTGACAGATGCCGGGGAGTTTGTTAAATTCTGGGCTGATATTTGAAGAGTAGAGTTCTTCGTTTCCGCTGGGGATAATGAACGAAGATGATTGCAGGAATAAACCTGTAGGAGAAGATGACTCCGTTGGGGAATAAACCCGGTGAAGAGATTACTCTACGGGGAATTACTCTGTGGGGGAAGAGGTACTTCGCTGAGATTTTAACGATAACTCCGCTGGGGACTCCGTTGATAAGTTCTGTTGGGGATTTTGATGAACTCCGCTGGGGATAGAAAGAACTTTGCTGAGGAGGATCTTTCCGTTGCAATATGCTGAGGATAACCCAGTTAGTCTCTGGTGGGGGATAATCCTTTGAATATGGATGAGGAGATATATTTGTACTTTGCAGGGGACAAGCTTCTAGAATCTACTGGGTAAGATGATTCAACTCTGTTGGGGAAGCTTTTCGGACTGTGCTGGGAAATGGCTCCAATAAGGGTATCTTGTATTCCGCCGGGGAACAATCTTATATTTCGTCGATGAATATTAAGATTGCCGGGGATGCTTGCTGAGGAATATCTGTATACTCTGCTAGGGAATATTAAGATCTTCGGGGGATACCCAACTTGTTCGGGACTGACAGTAGACTAACTCTTCTTGGGGAGAGTATTGCTGACTTGCTGGGGATACTGTGCCTTTTTAGGGCTGATGGGAGACTAACTCTGTTTGGGGAGAGTACGGCTGAATCTTGTCTTACTCTGCGTGGAGTGAAGGTATCTTGGTCATATTCTTCAGCTGAACTTACCTTGGTACCTCGGTGGACAGAGCAACTAGATCGCTTAGACAATTCTTATTGCCCCAGCTTCTGCGAGAGAAGAAGGCCTATGAGGTCCTGATAACTTCCGATTGACAAATCTTCTTCTGGTAGGAAAGTGACGAGATGACGGGACATAGTCGTACGCTTTGATCCCTAACTTTTTCCTGGACCGCCCTTTCGGGTTTTTGGTCCACCAGGATACCCTTTTTTGCCCAAGCCGCCTTTTCAGGTTTTCGACTTGCCGGGTGTATAGATTTTTCATTTTCATCCCTTATTTTGCCCGAACCCTTTTGGTTCGCCGGGAAGCCCTTATTTTTTCCTAGTCCAATCGACCTAGCGGGTCTTTGATTATGCGTAGTATTTTTTTTTTTACTATGTCCACGTTCTCAGAGTGCAGGGAGTTGTCACCGTCAGTAGTGTTGTGTTGCCATACTACCAGAAGATCTTCGTTTGATCATGCAAGATTCGTTGCTGGAATTCATGTCCAATCCCCCAATTGATTCAGATGGAGATTTGCCCCTGGTTATTTGGCGTTTTGAGAGATTCCTTGAATCTTGACTTAACTGCCCCGGATGATGGACAATGCTCATGCCGTGCCCCTTGACTGGAAGTCTTTTTCCCCTTGAGATTTTTTTTATTGAAAAGGTTTTTGTTCACTAGATATTCGTCGTGCGAATTTCTCTGCTTGTTTGAACCTATACTCATATGCAAACAATGCTATTTTAAGAATGCAAAGCTTATGTCTGTCTTGATGTTTTTTGAAAATGCAGTTTTCAATAAAACAAGTGAATTTTTGTAAAATGTGATGTCAACTCAGGATTTATCAGCGAGCCCTATAGGAGTCAGGATACCTTTTGTAACAGTATGCTTTCGAACTAACCCATGCTTCAGCTAGGACTTGTAAGGGTTATAACGTGGCCTGGTTCACGGTTTTAAGAAACAAAGGATAAAGGCTCAAAATTTATTTGTACCCACCCGCTCTTCGTGATGTTCTTCGATCCTAAACTCAGCTAATCGTGCATTAGATCTTGTTTGAGTCATTGCTTTGATATTCCAGTGATGGTTCGGATACTGACAATTTATTTTGAATAGGCAGTCGATTTTTTTTGTTGAGAGTCTGTAGGACCTCTTTCTTTTTGATTTTATTATCCCTGTTTTTTGCCTGAACTGTTTCTTTTGTGATTACAGTCAGCGGGATGCCCCAGTTTTGTAAGTCTCCTTCATAGGTTTTGACTTAATGGGCTTTTATTTCTGAGAGATAATGACTGCCTGTCTTTATGATTATTCGGAACCATCACCGTCTTTTGTTTCGGAAGGACCTCTTTGATGCCATTCATTGTGCACTTGGATTAGCTGAGAAAACTACCCTGCCCCAGGTTATAATTAAGGGTTTTAATTTGTGAAAAGAAAAACTCCAACTTCTTTGGCTCAAAGGGGTTGACTAGGGATTATCTTTCTTATAACTCCACTGTTTAGGATTTGAAACAATGCCTGTACCTCATCAGCGGGGTCTGTTCAAAAGCATAATGTAAGGATCATGGTATCGTTTTCGTCATCCTCCCTCAAAAGGCTTAGAATTTTTTAATCGAGAGTTGAACATCACAAAAAAATGAAAGCAATTTGAATATAGTGAATACGAATGGATTAATTCAAAACAGACATATGCGATGCATTAATGAAATAATAAAGTTTGACATGATTAAATGTTTGAACAATCAAAAGGAAATTACAAATTGAAAATTCCAATGAACAAAAAGTCTTCTCGTCTCAGGACTTGTCACCTCAAATGGTGGACCTTGGAGGGATAGTAGAAGAACTCAACCTGACCATCTTGTGCAAACTCCAATGCTCCTTCATCAATCAGGTTTTGGATTTTGTACCTCAACTTCCAACAGTCGTTAGTATCATTCCCCGGGTTGTTAGAATGGTATGCACACCTGGCATCAGGATTGTAGTTGGGTGAAGAAGTCTTAGGATTCGGGTGAGGTCCTATCAACGTCACCAGATTCAAATTCAACAGGTGTTGCAAAGCTTAGGACAGCGGCATGTTGAGCTTGGTAAACGTCCTCGGAGTAACCCGTTGCTTATGGTCAGGTTGTTGTTGGACCTGTGAGGTGGTGGCACCCTGGAGAGGTCCATTCTTCCTCAGACCAAACCTTTGACTTCTCGGAAGTTGATTAATGACTTGATCCTCAACCTTGACTATTTGCTTCATACTGTTGTATCTGTCTTGATGAAGCTGGTTGATCACGGTTCTCAACTCTTCTTGCTCCCGAGCTAAGCCTTGGATAAGAGCCATCTGCCCCAACATCTGGGTTTTCATTGCATCTACCTCAGCTTGCAGATGTTTCAGTCGTTCGTCCTTACTGTCTTCAGGACTCTTCTTGACCAAATTCCCCATGAGGAGTGTTCTCAACTCTTCCTGTCCTTTGGATAGGCTTAGGAAGATTTCCCTGAACTGAGTCTCTTGAGTATGAAGATCCTGGTTGTCTTGTTGGAAAGCCATTGCTGAAATAAACAACGAGAATGTGAGAGACCTGTAAAGGGTGACCTGTGATGCAATGATATGTATGATATATGTATGCAATGTTTTCAAGGATCTCGCGGGGTAAACAGGAAACTGTTAGAATTTGAATTTTACAGCTTGATTGAAGGAACTTCCTGTTATTAAGAATCCTTCTTCAAGAGTCAGGCTCACCATATCGAGTGGGCCATAGCCCCTGACTCAAGTCATCATGCTTGGATTTTTGGACAACCCTGGCTAGAGGAAAATAAATCCCCTTTGCCCCTTGCTAGACATTTGGTTCCTCCTGACCTGCATCACAAACCCTTGAGACTCTTGAAATGGGTTAGTCCTTATGCGAGATGTATGCAATGTTATGATGTTATGATGTTATGATAAGGGCATACCACAAGTATTCACAAAAGGCACACATGGTAAAGGCACACAAATCACACAAAAGAGCCCTTAGATTTCAGGCCAGCATGAAGTTTAGGTACTACCCTCTTTCAGTTTCAGTTGGTTAAGACTTGTCCTAAAAAATAGTAACCGGGTTCTAGAGGATCTCAATATTACTGACTACCCTCAATCGGTCGTAACTCCAGCTTAGCAACCTTTTCTTGCGGCCAGAACCATCGCGAGAGTTTAGCCTTAATGAGTGTAGCATACTGCTACTGTTCTATGGCCAAGTTGGTCAATTTAAGGTTCTAAGGTCAGTTGGTGCTTAATGACTCCTCAGAAGACCCATATTCTCCTCGTTCCAACACAAGGGATATCGGTACAAACCAAGGTGTCACACCAACGTAGCTACTGCTTCACCCGTGTCGGTCTACGCCGGACATGTCCCTCACAGTTTATTGCTACTTACCTAAAAGGTATCCCCAGATCCGGGTTAGGATCTATAAAACTCCGATACAAGCCCACAAAATTAAAGCATACAAGGCATACAATTGAAAACACAGGTGATCTAATCCTAAGGTACACCTCACTTATAATATTTCCCCAGCAGAGTCGCCAGTTCTGTGATCGGTGGAAATATAACTGACTGTTTTGAAATGCTGATTCGCGAAATGTCGCGGTAAGCAAGAGTCGCCACCGTCTTTTATTTTCTCCAACAAGGAAAGGACAAAAGCACAGCAAAATTCCTTTTCGAGATGTTTCTCAGTTCGGGAGGTAGATTATAGAAAGGGAAGGTGTTAGCACCCTTTATATCTGTGGTTATCCACGGGCTCTTAGGTACTTGCTCACTATGTTTTCAAAAATGTTTTGCTTTTCTTGTGTTTGTGGGTTTTGAAAAAGTTTGTTTGAAAACTTCGATTTAACTCTTGTATCAGTCCTCAAGAGTGTATGAAGTGTTGTTTGAAAACTTTTGTTTGAAAATGTAAGTGCGAAAAGTATTTTTGTTTTGAAAGAGCAAGTACCTGAGAACCTCTACCTACTCAAAAGAAATTAAGTTGTGTAAATGTCCTTTAGACAGTACTATCCAACTATTGAGAAGTAGGTAGCACCGTCGTTGGAGTTTTTCGGGTCAATTCGATTATAGGGACATGTGGTCACCAAAGCAATAGTAGGACGCCTTAGCGGTAACCCTAATGTCTTAGATCGTTTTATCCGAGGCAACTGTTTCGAGGCAACTTGGATCTTTAGACAGGAGGGCGACCTCTAAAACACCCTATACTTAATGACCACGTCGAGGCAACCAAGTGAGGCGTACCCTAGGAGTGGCATGTGCGAGTGTGTCAGGATTCAGTTAAGTTATCTTTGCACATGTCATGGTGAGCTACGATTGTTTTTAATTTCAGAGATAAGTCTTGTCATGCATAGCCTATTTAACATACATCTAACAGTTAAAAGTTGCGGAAAATAAAGCTAAGCTATTACAAGGCGTCGGGTATTTACATCGCCAAAAACAAACCCTTTGAAAAAAGTAAATTGCGGAAAATTAAAGAAAGCGATAAAAAGTCCTAGTTAACGCTATTACATCCTCGGAGCAATTACATAAATATGGTCAAAAATATTAATAAAAAATAAACATACGCGCGAAGGAAAATTGAATCGGAGAGTCTTTAGGGTTTTGACCATTTTTGAGAAAGAAAGAAGTTTGATTATTTTGCAATTAAATTAAATTAAACCTAATTAATTAGTTAAAAGAAATATTTTTGGTTTTTTATGTTTTAGTGAAATAAAATAAAAAAGAAAACATGATTAAAAGTTATCAAAACCCTAATTCTAATTTATTTTAAATTATTGTGAAAATATTGAAATTAACCTAATAAAAAAAGACTAAATTAATTTGTTAGTATTTATTTACAAAAATAATAAAGGGTGAAATTAATAAATAATAATAATAATAAAAATATTACATTTTTAGTTTTCTGGATTTTATTATGAAAAAAAAGTTAATTTTGTTAATTAAATAATAATAATAATAATAATTAGTAAAATAGTTAAATGGAAAATATAAAAGAAAAAAAATAAGAAGAATAAACCAGGGGGGTACTGGCCCAATATGGAGGTAGGTTTGGAAATTCTCAGGCCCATTAACTCCAGCCACATTTGACTTTGCTGATTCTCCATGGCACATGTTGACTGGGAGTATGGTGATCATAATCTCATGGCCATTAGATTTGTGCCTGTAGCCACAGGGCGCATTGATGTTTGAGATGCATGGTGGGTACCCTTTTGGAAAGCTGCACAAGAATATGTTAAGAAAAATAGCATAAGCGTTTTGGGTGGACCTGGGACTCGAACCTAGGTCCCAATGCTTTCAGACCAACACACTCACCACTCAACCACACTGCTTTTATTGTTATTGAAACAAGTGACAATTATTATATTAAAAAATTGGTCAATATGCTGAAAAAACAAAAAATAACGTGCGTATTTTTAAACCAGCCAACCATGAATCAACACCTCATCATCTTCCTCGTTGTTCCTGCAAAAAACACAAACAGATAGCGGGGGTTTTTAACCCCCACAATATGCTATGAGGAAAAATAGCGATTAGAGCTATGGTTTATATAAATATTTCGCGATGGTTTGGTTTTGTTCGTCTTGTTCTGACGAATTCAGTCATGGGTCTCACACGTCTCAATTTTTCCTGGTTTAGGAATCCCCAATTTCAAAGCTTATGAACCCTAAAACTTATTCATGGCATCTTTGGATTTATGGCGTTTCAGTTCAATTGAGCTATACCATTAGCTTCGTATGGTCCCTATTAACACAAAACAATCAAGAAAATATGTTATATGTGCATGAATTAGGAGTTACGATTCTGAAAATAAAGTGGCAACCCGTGGTTCTGTGCGTGATGATTCCTTGAGTTTTAGCACGTGAATTCAATTGCAAATTATCCCTGGGACCTCCTGCAATGTGTTAGAATCAATAAAAACCTTTGAATCGCTCTAGAATGCCAAAGTCAGTTTTGAGTTTTCTTGGAAAATTTTCAATATGCTATATGCTTTTCTGCAGCTTTCTTGCACGTGTGTGCATCAGGGTTTGCTTGCATATATATAGAGGAATGGAATTAGGTCAAAATCTTGAGCAAAAATCCATTGAATTGATGATTGAATATTTGATTGAAAATCAAATCTTTTTGCATTTTCATGATTGAATAAAGTTGCCAATTTTGGAGATTTTGCATCTTTGACTTGGTGCACGAAATTTCTAGCATATCTTGACCATATTTGCTTCGCAAAAAGATTGAAAAAATCAAATCTTCTATTTTCCTACAATTTAAATTAATTAAATGAATTAATATCAATTAAAAATCCAATTAATTAATAAAAAATAAGAGAATAAATTCAATTAAGCTTGATGGGTCGTGCATAGGCCAAGGATAAAGTTTCAAGAAGAGATTTGAGGCCCATTAGCAAAAATGAGGTGTTTTGAGCAAAGTTGACTTTTGCAAATTCATAAACATTTCCCAACTTCTCCAATGCATATGTTGCTCAATTTTGATCATATGAACATGTTCTTGGACATTTTGGAAAGGTCTTGAAGTTCTCTAACCAATTCCTTTGGTCCCATGTCATTTGGATTTACCAATCTCAAGTTATGGCCTTTGACTCAAAAGGTACTTTTGTTGACTTTTGAATTTGACCTATAATGTAAAAATTGATAACTTTTTATGAGAGAATTTCTTGGACTTGGAATGTGAAGATGGTTTGTAGGAAATGGCATCCCCTTCAAAATGAGCATTGGATGGGATTTTTCTGATGAACCATGAAAAAGTTATGCCCTGGTCAAGATACAATTGACTTTTCTACTGTCCAAAAATAGTAACTTTTGCATCTTGATGATTTTTTTGAGCTATCCTTATGGAATAATGATCAAGATTTGATCAAATGATGATTGTGACCTCAAAATAATATGTTGACCAAAAATTCTGACTTTTGACTGCAAAATGACAATTTTGCCCTTGCAGTTGACTATGGATCAATTGAGGCTTTTGACTGTGCAAATTGGCACTGTGAGCCTTGAAACTTGGCATGTAGGTGCTTGAGGATGTATATGGGCCTATGAGACTTGATTGAACCATTTAAAACCCAAAATTCCTTGAAATAACCAAAACCCTAATTTCAGTTGGCTTAGGAGGTGGTTTGACTGTACAATCTCTTGAGCAATCTTGAACCATTTGAAGATGATTTCTTGACAAACCTTGAAGAATATGGGAGGGAAATTTTTGGGGTACAACAACCGGAAATCAACAAATTCTTTTTGATAATCAAGAGTGGGGTCACAAGTTCATCAACTGAAGTAACAAACATATCTTCTTCAATGGCGTTGTAGTATGGTCGTGTTTGGGCATAGGGGCAGAAATGACATTTTGCTTTTCGGGCGCATCGAATTCAATCTTTTTGGCTTCAATGAGGTCTTGTACTTTGTTCTTTAGAGCCCAACAGTTGTTAGTGTCATGGTCGGGACTCTCAGAGTGGTATGCACAGTGGGAATTAGGATGATAGTGAGGAGATGTTGTGTTAGGATTGTTTGGAGCTTCTTTCAAGGTCACTAAGTTGGATCTTAACAGATGTGGCAATACTTGAGATAAGGTCATGTTAATTCTGGTGAATTGTCTGGCTGGTCTTTCCATCCATGGTTGGTTGTTTCTTTGCTGATCAGGAGCAGGTTTAGGAATCATAATAGCCCCCACCATTGGACGGCGTTCGACCTTATCTTGATTTCTCTGAGGATAAACAGCAACCACTTCTTTCTTTCCGATAAATGGCTTCCTTATAGCAGCAGAGGATGTATCTTTTTGAATCTTTCCACTCTTTATCCCGACTTCTATCCTCTCTCCGGTCAATATCAGTTCAGTAAAACCTGCCGATGAACTCCCAATTAGGTGATTGAAGAAGGGACCAGACAAGGTGCCCAAAAACATGTCTACTAATTCTCTTTCAGATAGGGGAGGTTGAACTCTTCAAGCCAAGTCTCTCCATTTTTGTGCATAGTCTTTGAAGCCCTCACTTGAAACCATGTGTTGTACCCCAAAATTTTCCCTCCCATATTTCTCAAGACATTACAAGAAGAATTCCCAAGTGGCTCAAGATTGCTCAAGAAGTGGATAGTCAAGTCATCTCCTAAGGCAGTCAACCTCAAAATTAGGGTTTTGTGTTGCATAAAGGTATTTTCATCCAAATGAACCCAAGTTCTCCCCAATGTCCTAATATGTTCTCAATTTCATCCATGTCAAATTTCAAGCCTTGCAGAGGAAGTTTGGTCAGTCAATTGCTCAAGAGGCCCAAAAATCGACTGTGCTAGGGCAAAAGTCAACTGTGACCTACAAATAGTCAAACCTCAAGCTTTTTTGTCAAAATTCTCATTTTGAAGGATAATTCATCATTTGATCAAGAGTTGATCATGATTCATCAAGGATTGCTCAAGATTCATCAAGATTCAAAAGTTGCTAAATTAGGGTTTTGTAGGAAAAGTCAACTCAACTTTGACCAAGCATAACTTTCTCATACATTATGAGAAATGACCCATCGAAATCTCATTTTTAAGAGGATGAAATTTCCTACAATCCATCTTCACACCCCAAGATCAAGAAATTCACTCACAAGAAGTTATAAATTTGGACATTATAGGTCATTTTTGAAAGTAAACAAAAACACCTTTTTTGCCAAAATTTATAACTTGAGCATGGAATATAAAAATGAGATGAGACCAAAAGGGTTGGTTATAGGACATCTCAAGGTTTCTAAAAAGTCTAATAACACCTCCAAAAGTTCAAAATTGAGAAAGTTATGTATTGTTGAAGTTGGGCATTTTTCCAAAATTGCCAAAAGTCAACTATCCCCAAAACTTCAAATTTTGTCAAATGGGTCCACTTTTTTCCACTTGATTTGATCTTGTCACACCACACACGTGTCCTATCTTCAGGTTTATGTCCATTGTTTTATTTTTCTACTTTATTTTATTTTTATTGAATTAATTCATTTTAAATCAATTTAAATCTAAATAAAATCTAAAAATTGATAACTTGATATCTTTTTGATCATTACAGCTTTCAATTATCATGATGGACACAATCAAATTCGTATCAAGCTATCTGATGCACAAAATATTTGATTTGAGACATTTTTGGAAGCCTGTTCATGGGAGATCAAATCATATCTTCAATCATCAATTCACATGGATTCAAGGCCCAAAATTAAACCTAATGGCTTCTATTATACTCACACAATGCAGAGGCACAAAGGACATGACCTGAAAGCTGCAAAATCTCAAATACCAAAACTTGAAAAAAGCTTGAAAAGTTGGAAATCGAAATAAGCCTTAGAGTCCAATTCAAGGAAAAATCTCCACGCTACTCTCTTGCTGGACGTCCACTGGATCTATTGGAATCAAAACCAAGCCCTGAAACCTCCTAGATCACGCTGTAAGTGTCCATGAACATGACCCTGTACATGAAATCGTGACTCCATATTCCTGCATCCATTGAGCATTTTTTTTGTACAATCATGCTTATCATTCAATTTTAAGCATTCTGCAATATTTAATTTCGTTTTTATGGCCAGTAATGTAATACCCGAACCTAGGGTTTCCGTTTCTTGTTTTTAGGCGTTTGCTTTGCAGGTAAAATCAGGACCAACCATGGACATGGATGAGTTCAGGAGGAAGAGACGAAGCGAACCAGAGTCGTATCATCAATTTATATGGCCTACAATTGATTTTAGGAACGAGCCATGGATTTAGCTGCAGATGAAATCCGCATGTAAATAACCAGGCTTTTCGTTGAAGAAGACGACCATGTGTCTTCTCCCCATTGGCTGATTCAAATGGCGCGCCATATTTTTTTATTTTTCTGGCATAATATTTGTTTTCACATATTTTATTCTTTTCTTATCATATTAACAATAAAACGCGTTGGTTGAGTTGGTAAGTATGTTAGTGCATTGTCTAATGGGACCTGGGTTCAAATCCCAGGTCCCCCAAAATGCTTGTTATTATTTTGTTTCAGGTATTCAGGCACATTTCATCAACTATGGTCCACCATATGCTTGCAAATCTCAATGTGCCAGATGGCCTTCAGGCCAAATCTGGTGGCCAGGAATGAAGGACCATCATGTTCCCTAGTCAAAGGCGCATACTGGATTGGAAAAGTCAAAGCAGGCCAGTGTAAATGGGCCAGACAATTGCTATTCAAACACCCTGATTCAGGCCCAGCACCCTTTTGTTTTGGTTATTTCTTTTTCTTTATATTTCTTTTATTTAATTGTTTTTTTTAATTTACTTTTTATATTTTTACTAACCAATTAAAATCTTTTTCTCATAAAAATCAAAAACATAAAAAATGTTATTTTTATTTATTAAAATTAATTTCATCATTTTATTTTTGTAAAGAAATATTAACCTAATTAATTTAGTTCTAAATAGATATAACTTTTAACATTTTTTGCAATACTTAAAATTAAGTTAGAAAATTAGTTTTTTTTAATGATTTTGACCCAATTTATTTTATTTCCTTAAATATAAAAAAAATCCGAAAATATCTTTTTAATTAATTAATTTAATTTAGTTTAGTTATTAACTTAGATTTAATTCCATTTAATTCAAAAATAACAAAAATCTTTTCTTTAATAAAAAAGGGTCAAAACCCTAAAAAATGTGTCGATTCAATTTTCTCGCACGCGATCAATTTTGTCTTATTATTGTAATTGCTTCCGGAATGTAATAGTTTTTAATTAGGACTTTATTTTATCGCTTTATTTTATTTTCCACAATTTAATTAAAGGGTTTGTTTTTGGCGATGCAAATACCTGATGCCTTGTAATAGTTTAGATTTAATTTCCGCAATTTAAATTCAGCAACTATACACTGCTAGATGTTTGATAATAGGGAATGCATGACAAGATCAAATGTATGAACTTAAAATCAACATAGCTCACCCATGACATGTATAAAGATAATATAACCGAACTAACACACTCGCACTCTTAGGGTACACCTCACTTAGTTGCCTTCGAATGTGGTCATTGAGTATAGGAAGTTTTAGAGGTCGTCCTCTTGTCCAAAGATCATAGTTGCCTCGAAACGGTTGCCTCGGAAAAATGATCTAAGACATTAGGGTTACCGCTAAGGCGTCCTAACGTTGCTTTAGTGACCACACGTCCCTTAAATCGAATTTACCCTTAAACTCTAACAACGATGCTACCTACTCATCAATAGTGGGCTAGCATTGTTTAAAGGGCATTAGCACAGTTTAATTCCCTTTTCGAGTAGGTAGATGTTTCTTAAGTACTTACTCTCTCAAAACAAAACAAAACTTTTCGCACTTATACTCCTTTCAAATAAAAAACTCCTTTCAAACCCACAAACACAAAGAAAAGCAAATTTTGAAAACACTTTGAGCAAGTACCTAAGAGCCCGTGGATAACCACGGATAGAAAGGGTGCTAACATCTTCCCTTTCTATAATCTACCCCCCGGACCCGAGAAACATCTCGAAAAAGGAATTTTTCTGTGCTTTTTTCCTTTCCTAGTTGGATAAAATAAAAGTCGGTGGCGACTCTTACTTACCGCGACATTTTTCAAAAACAAACGCAAAACGCGAACCAGCATTCCAAAACAGTCAGTTCTCTTCCCACCGTATCACAAAACTGGCGACTCTGCTGGGGACTTTTATAAGTGGGGTATACCTTAGGATTAGATCATTTTGTTTTCAATTATATGCTTTGTATGATTTACATTTGTGGGCTTGTATCAGAGTTCTATAGATCCTAACCCGGATCTGGGGATACCCTTTAGGTAAGTAGCAATAAACTGTGAGGGAACTGTACGGCGTAGACCGATACGATTGAAGCAGTAGCTATGTTGGTGTGGCACTTTAGATTGTACCGATATCCCTTGTGTTGGAACAAGGAGAATATGGGTCATCTAAGGGGTCATTAAGCACCAACTGACCTTAGAACCTTTAAATTGACCAACTTGGCCATAGAACAGTAGCAGTATGCTACACTTATTGAGACTAAACTCTCGCGATGATTCCAGCCGCAAGAAAAGGTTCCTAAACTGGAATTATGACTGATCGAGGGTAGTCAGTGATATTGAGATCCTCTAGAACCCGACTACTATTTTTAGGACAGGTTTAAACCAACTAAACTGAAAGTGGGTAGTACCTAAGCTCCTTGCCATCCTGAAATCTAAGGGCTCTCTGTGTGACTTGTGTGCCTTTACCATGTTTGCCATTTGTGAATACTTGTGGTGTGCTCTATATCATGACATCATGACATCATAACATTGCATACATCTTGCATAAGACTAACCTATTTCAAAGACAGGAGGGATTCATCTTTGTTCTGTTTTGTAGGTCATCATGATGCCTATGCATAGAAACACCATCCGGATTAACTTTGTCCATGTTCCTACCTTGCTTAAAGAGTTGGTTGCAAAGATGCCTGATACTAGCTCTTTCATCAGAAGACATGGTTATCTTCTCAGTTTGGTCACCTCCAAATTGGACGAACAGATGATGAGTGTTTTGGTCCAACTCTATGATCCGTTGTACCATTGTTTTACTTTTCAAGACTATCAGTTGGTTCCCACCCTAGAAGAATTCTCTGAGTTGCTCGGTATCTCTGTTGTGGAACAGACCCCGTTTACTGGTTGGGAAAAGGTTCTTAGGCCCGAAGAGATTGATGCAGCCCTTCATTTGACCAAAGAGGAGGTAATGGCTAATTGGGAGACTAGAAGTGGAGCAAAGGGCTTTCTGACTAAGTTTTTTGTGGGTAAGGCTAACTATTTCTGGGATAGCCTAGACTTCAAGGCATTCAAGGATATTCTAGACCTTCTGATATACGGCTTAGTATTGTTTCCGAACTCTGACTCCTTTGTTGATGTGAATGCGATAAAGATCTTCATCTCTCGGAATCATGTACCCACTCTCTTGGGTGACATCCTTCATCAGCTTTATGCTTGTACCGCCCGAAAGCGGGGAACCTTGATATGCTGTGCTCCCTTATTGGCAAGGTGGTTTATTTCGCACCTTCCCAAGTCAGTGCTTAAGAATAAAGAAGGCATGGGCTGGGCTTATAGGGTTATGTCTCTTTCTCATAGTGACATTATCTGGACTCTCAAGGGTATGGACGAGGTGACTGTTGTTGATCGATGTGGGAGGTATCCCAATGTTCCACTGTTAGGAACCCATGGAGGAATTTCTTACAACCCATGCTTAGCTCTACGTCAGTTTGGGCGCGCCAGAAGAGAAGGACCTCATGAGATGATAATGCCTAGTATCATCTTTGATTTTCAAGGGGATAGCGACGAGCAACGTCGCAGATTCATAAGGGCTTGGGATAGAGTTCACCAATAAGATCCACATGAGCTGGGCCCAAAGACTTCACTTCTGATGAGCCATATCTCAGATGGGTCTGCATCCGTGCCTAAAAGCTAGGTATGCCATATGAAGCTGCCCGGCCTGTCACTCTTGAAGTTGCTAATGAAGAAGGAGTTTTTCCAACCATCCTCCATCCTTATATGCCCACTGACATTGGGGCGCTGAAGAGATCTTGGATGCAACTGAGGGAAGAACTGGATTCTTACCGAGAGAGGTTCAATGAGCAAGAGCAGAAGATCCAGAAGATGACTAGGAAGTTGGAGAACGAGCGGATTCTCAACGACTATGTCCACACTGATAAGAAGAGACCATCAGAGCGTTGATTGACCTTTGATTGTTTCTTTTCCAATTTTCATTTACTTTTAAGTATTTCCATTCTTGTAAACGCCTTAAGGGAAATTTGTTGAACAATTTGAATTACAAAGCTTATCTAATAAAGTGTGTTTCCTTTCTTGTTTACAAATTTGAATCTCCCGATTGTCTTTGAAATCATAAATCATATGCATTTCATCTCATGCACTTCATAAACAGGTACCTATTACAGGTCTCTTATCTTCTTCTCTTTTTATTTCAGCAATCATCATGTCGGCTGAACCTTCAACTGAGCAAGCTATCAAGGCCCTCCAAGCCCAGAATGCCCAATTTCAAAAGCTGTTCATGAATCTAGCTAAGGGTCAGCAAGACTTGAAGACCCTGATTCTGAAAGAGAAGAAGAAGAAGAAGAAGAAGAGGACAGTCATGTTCAACACTGGTCCTAGGTTTGGAAACAAGCTTCGGGATGAAGTTGATTTGACCACCTCATCTGGAGGGAAAGATAGTCCAGAAGAAAGGAGGGCTCCTAGCCCTGTGGTCTCCGACAACAAGACGGACTATGATGAAGAACAATATCCTCCTGCTGAGGATAGGTACAAACAACTGGAAGACCGGTTAAATGCTATGGAAGTTCAGAAAGTGCCTGGTCTGGACTTTGGTGATCTAGTTCTATCATCTGTGGTGGTGATTCCCCACAAATTCAAGGCGTCGGCCTTTGCTAAGTATGACGGAGTTTCTTGTCTGAAGCTGCACCTCTGGTCATATGTGAGGAAGATTCAGCCGTATACCGCTGATAAGAACCTATGGATCCATTCTTTCAAGACAGACTCTCAGGGACTCAGCTTGAGTGGTTCTACCAGTTGGACGGAACCAGTATTCGCAGCTGGGAAGATTTGGCTATTGCATTCTACAGGCAGTATCAATATAACTCCGACCTCGCTCCTACGTGTACCCAACTCCAGGGTATGTCAATGGGAATGGGTGAAGGATTCAAAGATTATGCTCAGAAATGGAGGGACCTCGCCGGAAGAGTACAACCACCCTTGGCTGATCGGGAGCTTGTGGACATGTTTCTGGGGACCCTGTCTGGTCCATTTTTCAACCACCTAATTGGAAGCTCTTCGTCTGGGTTTACAGAGCTTATTTTGACTGGTGAGAGGATCGAGGTTGGTATTAAGGCTGGGAAGATACAGAAGGGTGCCTCATCAAGCACCGAGAAGACGCCGCTTAAGAAAGAGTCAAGTGTTGTCTACAGCTTGAAAAGACAGGGTAGACCTGAACACCGCCAAGCTGTTAATGCGGTCGTTATTTCAAAACCTGTCGGTGCTCCACAGCATAATAATGAACAAAAAGACGAGAGGCCTCGAAGGCAATTCACCCGTCTCAACATGACTTTGTCTCAAATTCGGCCACAGTTGCTGAAAACCAATCTGGTGACTCTAAAGGAAGCCCCAAAGAATTCAAATACAACATCACCAAAGTATAACCCTAATGCCCGCTGTGCTTATCACTCTGATAGCCCAGGGCATGATACGGATGATTGTTGGACTTTGAGGAGCAAGGTACAAGACTTGATTGATGTGAAGGAGATCGAGTTTAGAGCACCAGAGAAGCCTAAACAAGATGCAGGGGTGAATGCTATCAGGGATGACGATGATGAAGAGTTTAATATCGACAGTTGGATCTACCCAACTGCCAATGGTGGATTAAGCAACTGGACAACGAAGGATTCTATGCCCGTTTCAGTTATCACCCAGTAATGAAGCTTTTTGTTTTGAATATGTAACAGACAATGTTTTAAACTTTATGGCCCGGTGTCTTACCCGGGGCACCGTGGCTTCATTTGTGAGGGCTTTTGTGTGTCATTTTCATATATCATTAATAAAAGCATTGGACGTTCTTGCATTTCAAATTTTGCGCTCCTTGTTTTTCTTTATTATATATTGCAAAATAGCTATTTACACACACTCACATATACAGGTCCACATCCACTCTGGATCTCACTGGTAACGAATCTGTTACTGCCAGTTATGACTTCGAAAATCCGATCAACTTAGCCGAAGACGAAGATGATTGCGAAGTGCCTAGTGAACTTGCAAGACTGCTACTCCAGGAAGAGAGGGTTATTCAACCACATGAAGAGCCGGTAGAATCAGTGAATCTGGGTACTGAGACAGACAAGAAGGAAGTCAAGGTTGGTGCAAATCTGGAGCTTAGTGTGAAACAATGGTTGATTCAGATGCTGCATGACTACGTTGAGATCTTTGCCTGGTCTTATGAAGATATGCATGGTTTGGATACTGATATTGTGGTTCACCGCCTGCCTACTAAGGAAGACTGCCCTCCCGTGAAACAGAAGGTCCGTCGAATGCGCCCAGAGATGTCTGAGAAAATCAAGGATGAAGTTATGAAACAGTTCGACGCCGGTTTTCTAGCAGTTACTTCTTACCCTCAGTGGGTGGCCAATATGGTTCCTGTGCCAAAGAAGGATGGTAAGGTTCGAATGTGTGTTGACTACAGGGATCTGAACAGGGCAAGCCCCAAGGATGATTTCCCGCTGCGTCATATCGACGTTCTGGTTGATAACACCGCTCACCATAAGGTCTTCTCCTTTATGGATGGCTTCTCCAGTTATAATCAGATCAAAATGGCTCCCGAAGACATGGAGAAGACAACCTTTGTTACTCAGTGGGGTACCTTTTGCTACAAGGTCGTGCCTTTTGGACTGAAGAATGTTGGGGCAACGTATCAGCGTGCCATGGTTGCTTTGTTTCATGACATGATCCATCATGATGTTGAAGTATACTTTGATGATATGATTGCAAGGTCCCAGACTGAGGAAGAACACCTTGACCATCTGCAGAAGCTGTTTGACAGGCTGAAGTTGTACAAACTGAGATTGAACCCGAACAAGTGCACCTTCGGGGTGAGATTTGGTAAGTTACTAGGTTTTGTCGTAAGCGACAAAGGTATTCAAGTGGATCCGGCAAAAGTGAAAGCTATACAAGAGATGCCAGCTCCCATAACAGAGAAAGAAGTCAGAGGCTTTCTGGGAGGTCGGAATTACATTGCCCGGTTCATCTCGCACCTGACTGCTACTTGTGAACCAATCTTCAAGTTACTGAAGAAAGATCAAGTGGTACATTGGAACGATGAATGTCAGGCCGCTTTCGTAAGGATCAAAGAGTATCTCCAAGAGCCACCTATTCTGATGCCTCCAATTGAAGGGAGACCTTTGATCTTATACTTGACAGTACTCGACAATTCAATGGGGATGTGTATTGGGGCAGCATGACGAGTCTGGCCGAAAAGAGTATGCTATTTATTACCTTAGCAAAAAGTTTACCGACTGTGAGACCCGATACTCACTGCTCGAGAAAACTTGCTGCATTTTGGTATGGGCTGCTCGCCGGCTGAGATAGTATATGTTGACTCACACTACTCTATTGATATCAAAGAGGGATCCAATCAAGTATATCTTCGAAAAGCCTGCCTTGTCCGGAAGAATAGCAAGATGGAAGATGATCTTGACTGAGTATGACATCCAATATACGACTCAAAAGGAAATAAAGGGAAGTGTATTGGCAGACCATTTGGAACATCAGGCAGTGGATGATTACCAGTCTATGAACTTTGAATTCCCATATGAGAATATCATGCTAGTAACTGATTGTGAGACACCTGGACCGGATGAAGGACCTGAGGAAGGATCTCGATGGTCTATGTACTTTGATGGAGCTTCAAACGCTTTGGGTAACGGCATTGGCGCCGTGATCACATCTCCTGAAGGCTCTCATACTCCGTTCACCGCCCGACTATGTTTCAACTGCACCAACAATATGGCGGAGTATGAAGCATGCATCATGGGTCTTCGAGCAGCAATTGACCTAAGGATTAAGTTTCTAAGTGTCTTCGGAGATTCCGCTCTCGTGATCAGTCAGATCAAAGGCGAGTGGGATACGAAACACCAAAATCTTATTCCTTACAAGGAGTATGTATTGACTTTGCTTCCCCACTTCGAAGAGACAACCTTTGAACACTTCCCTAGAGAGGAGAATCAGTTAGCAGACGCGCTGGCTATGATGTCTTCTATGTTCAAGGTCAACTGGGACAATGAAGCTCCCCGGATCATCATTGAAAGATTGGACGAACCTGCACATTATTGTGATCTTGAGACTGAAGAGGTAGCAGATAAACCCTGGTATCATGAGGTGAAAAATTATCTTGAAGCTCAGGAATACCCTGAGGGTGCATCTGTTAATAACAAGAAGATTCTGAGGAAGTTCGCAGCAAAGTTCTTCATCAACAATGGTATTCTTTACAAGCGTAACCATGATTCGACCTTATTGCGTTGTGTGGATAAGAATGAAGTAGAAAGGATCATGGAAGATTTACACGAAGGTACTTTCGGAATGCATTCCAGTGGGCATACCATGGCAAAGAAGATCCTTCGGGCAGGATACTATTGGTCCACAATGGAAGCCGACTGTTATCAGCATTCTCGGACATGTCAGAAGTGCCAAGTCTATGCTGATAAGGTGCACATACCTCTAGTTCCTCTAAACGTCTTGACGGCACCTTGGTCTTTTGCAATGTGGGGCATTGATATGATCGGCAAGATCAAACCTACGACATCTAACGGGCATCGTTTCATCCTGGTGGCTATTGACTACTTTACAAAGTGGGTTGAAGCAGCTTCCTTTGCTACTGTAACCAAGAACGTCGTGGCACGGTTCATTCGGCATAATCTGATCTGTCGATACGATGTACCAGAGAGGATCATTACGGACAATGGTACCAATCTCAACAACAAGATGATCACAGAACTCTACGAGAAATTCAAGATACAGCATCATAACTCTTCTCCCTACCGGCCAAAGATGAATGGGGCTGTAGAAGCGGCTAATAATAATATTAAGAAGATCGTGCAGAAGATGACAGTGACATACAAAGACTGACACGAGATGTTACCATTTGCTCTTCATGGGTACCGTACCTCAACACGGACGTCAACAGGGGAAACACCCTACTCCTTGGTATATGGCATGGAGGCAGTCTTGCCCATTAAAGTTCAGATACCCTCTCTTCGAATTATGAAGGATGCAGGTTTGAGTGAAAATGACTGGATTCAGACCCGACTTGATCAGCTGAACCTAATCGACGAAAAGAGACTTACTGCTATTTGTCATGGTCAGACGTACCAAAAGCGGATGATCAAGGCATTTAACAAGAAAGTCAGACGACAAGAATATCAAGTTGGGGATCTGGTAATCAAGCGCATTATTCTACCTCAAGGTGATCCCAGGGGCAAATGGACCCCTACTTACGAAGGGCCATTTGTGGTTAAGAACATTTTCTCAGGAGGAGCTATGATTCTAACCACCATGGATGGTGACGACCTTCCTCACCCCGTCAATGCAGACATGGTGAAAAGATACTACGCATAATCAAAGACCCACTAGGTTTACTGGCCTAGGCAAAAATAAGGGCTTCCAGGCGAACCAAAAGGGTTCGGGAAAAAATAAGGGATGAAAATAAAAAAATCTGTACACTCGGCAAGTCGAAAACCTGAAAAGGCGGCTTGGGAAAAAATGGGTATCCCGGTGGACTGAAAACCCGAAAGGGCGGTCCAGGAAAAAATTAGGGATCAAAGTGTAACACTATGTCTCATTGGATCACCTTACATCTAGACTTCGGTATCGACTATTAAGCTCGGACGACACTAATCAATCTGATTCATCTTCAACCAGTAGCAAAGTGATGAGATGCTCGAGGACATAAAGGCAATAGCAGAGTTGGAACCCAGTGGGATCATTCACATAGCTGTTTTGTTTTCTTTTCACAAATTGTATAAATTCTATTTGTTCGGAGGCGTTCTCTTACTAGGACGTCAGCCTCTTGTACAAAAAACGCCTATTTACAGGCCTAAACTTCAAATCAATACAAATTCATTTTCAAAGAAATTTCAAACTGTTTTTCCTTTATCTGTTTTATTTTGCAAAGAGCGTCCAATGTTCATTTTTGATATATGCATTTGACACTAATTGTTTCTCATAAATATTTACATGCGAAACAAAAGATGAATTACTGGTAATAGCAGAAACAGGGGCAAATAAGAATTGTTCGAACTGCACAGTTGCTCTGTCCACCAGGTACCAAGGTATATTCAGCTGAAGAATATGGCTAAAATAATTTCACTCCCCACAGAGCAAGACAATAATGGTAGCTCTCTCAGCTGAGAGTTACAACCATGAACAGATCAGCAATACTCTCCCCAAGCAGAGTTAGTCTACCATCAGCACTAAAAGGGTCTTAATATTCCCCAGCGGAGTATAAGAATATTCCCCATCAAGTATAAGAGTATCCTCGGCAGTCTTAACATTCCTCAACGGAGTATAAGAATGTTCCCCGGCAGAATACAAAATACCCCAGTGGAGTCAATTTTCCAGCACGGTCTAAAAAGCTTCCCCAACGAAGTTGAATCATCCTCCCCAGTAGACTCTGGAAGCTTATCCCCTGCAGAGCACAAATAAATCTCCCCAGCCAAATTCAGAGGGTTATCCCCACAAGAGTCTAACAGGATTATCCCTAGAAAGTCGCAACTAAAAGATCATCCCCAGCAAAGTTCTTTCCTTTCACGAGCAGGAATTCAATCCTCAACAGATTTAATATCACCAGCAACGGTAATCCATCCCCAGCAGAGTTTATTGTTAAAATCCCCAGCGAAGCTTATCAGCGGAATCCCCAGTAGAATTTATCAGTGACATTCTCAGCAGAGCATCTCTTCCCCACAGAGTTAATTCCCCTCGGAGTAATCTTCTCATCAGTTTATTCCCCAACGGAGTTATTCTCTCCTGCAAGTTTATCACCTTCGTTCATCATCCCCAGCGGAAACAAAGATCTCAACTCTATTCTCCAGCAGTTCCGGGATTTATTTCCCCCCCGCTAAAACATCACATTTTCATACATCATGATACATGCATATACGCATCATACTATAAAATCTCATTTATTTTGAGAACATCATTGCTTGATCCACATCATGCATTGCATATGACTGACCTTTACCTTTCAGGAAAGATGCAGTTAAATTCTCAACTATGTCAATGGAGACAAAATCAGTTAAATCGATTCCTAAAGATTTCTCTGAGGCCAGTCAATGGAGACAAAATCAGTTAAATCGATTCCTAAAGATTTTACAGAGGCCAACCCGTCAATGGAGACAACCCGTCAATGGAGACAGCCCGTAAATGGAGACAAAATCAGTTAAATCGATTCCTAAAGATTTTTATGAGGCCAACCCGTCAATGGAGAAAAAGTCAGTTAAATCGATTCCTAAAGATTTTTCTGAGGCCAGTCAATGGAGACAAAATCAGTTAAATTGATTCCTAAAGATTTTTCTGAGGCCAACCCGTCAATGGAGAACACCCGTCAATGGAGACAACCCGTCAATGGAGACAACCCGTCAAAAGAGACAACCCGTCAATGGAGACAACCCGTCAATGGAGACAACCCGTCAAAAGAGACAACCCGTCAATAGAGACAAAAACAGTTAAATTGATTCCTAAAGATTTTTCTGATGCGAACGCAGTCAATGGAGACAAAACCAGATAAATCGATTCCCAAAGATTTTTCTGATGCGAATGCAGTCAAAGGAGACAAAACCCCCTCTGGTCCAGTTAAATCGATTCCTAAAGATTTTTCTGATGCCAATTAGTCAAAGAAGAAAAAACCACCTACCGAAAATCACCAAATGGCATCTGTAAGCCCATTCCCGACATCACAATGCTGATACTACACCATGCGAGTGCAAATTTCTGGACACTCTAGTGTTCAATCATCTTCCACCTTCAGATCACGAAAGGCCCGAAAGCCAATCTACATCCTCAGGTTTAAGAAGATTGAACAGGGGAAACTGTTGTACCCCAAAATTTTCCCTCCCATATTTCTCAAGACATTACAAGAATAATTCCCAAGTGGCTCAAGATTGCTTAAGAAGTGGATAGTTAAGTCATCTCCTAAGGCAGTCAACCTCAAAATTAGGGTTTTGTGTTGCATCAAGTGATTTGCATCCAAATGACCCCAAGTGCTCCCCAAATTCCTAATATTTTCTCAAGTTCATCCATGTCAAATTTCAATCCTTGCAGAGGAAGTTTGGTCAGTCAATTGCTCAAGAGGCCCAAAAATCGACTGTGCAAGGGCAAAAGTCAACTGTGACCTACAAATAGTCAAACCTCAAGATTTTTTTGTCAAAATTCTCATTTTTAAGGATAATTCATCATTTTATCAAGGTTTGATCATGATTCATCAAGGATTGCTCAAGATTCATCAAGATTCAAAAGTTGCTAAATTAGTGTTTTGCAGGAAAACTCAACTCAACTTTGACCAAGCATAACTTTCTCATACATTATTAGAAATGACCCATCCAAATCTCATTTTGAATAGGATGCAATTTCCTATAATCCATATTCACACCCCAATATCAAGAAATGCACTCACAAGAAGTTATAAATTTGGACATTATAGGTCATTTTTGAAAGTCAACAAAAACACCTTTTTTTCCAAAACTTATAACTTGAGCATGGAATATAAAAATGCGATGAGACCAAAAGGGTTGGTTAGAGGACATCTAAAGGTTTCTAAAAAGTCCAAGAACACCTCCAAAAGTTCAAAATTGAGGAAGTTATGCATTGTTGAAGTTGGGCATTTTTCTAAAATTGCCAAAAGTCAACTATCCCCAAAACTTCAAATTTTATCAAATGGGCCCACTTTTTCCACTTGATTTGATCTTGTCACACCACACACGTGTCCTATGTTCAGTTTTATGTCCATTCATTTATTTTTATATTTTATTTGATTTTTATTGAATTAATTCATTTTAAATCAATTTAAATATAAATAAAATCTAAAAATTGATAACTTGATATCTTTTTGATCATTACAACTTTCAAATATCATGATGGACACAATCAAATTTGTATCAAGCTATCTTATGCACAAAATATTTGATTTGAGACATTTTTGGAAGCTTGTTCATGGGAGATCAAATCATATCTTCAATCATCAATTCACATGGATTCAAGGCCCAAAATTAAACCTAATGGCTTCTATTATACTCACACAATGCAGAGGCACAAAGGACATGACCTGAAAGCTGCAAAATCTCAAATACCAAAACTTGAAAAACTTGAAAAGTTGGAAATCGAAATCAGCCTTAGAGTCCAATTCAAGGCAAAATCTCTGCGCTACTCTCTTGCTGGACGTCCACTGGATCTATTGGAATCAAAACCAAGCCCTGAAACCTCCTAGATTGCGCTGTAAGTGTCCATGAACATGACCCTGTACATGAAATCGTGACTCCATATTCCTGCATCCTTTGAGCTTTTTTTTTTGTACAATCATGCTTATCATTCAATTTCTAAGCATTCTGCAATATTTCATTTCGTTTTTATGGCCTGTAATGTAATACCCGAACCTAGGGTTTCCGTTTCTTGTTTTTAGGCATTTGCTTTGTAGGTAAAATCAGGACAAACCATGGACATGGATGAGTTCAGGAGGAAGAGACGAAGCGAACCACGGTCGTAGCATCAATTTATATGGCCTACAATTGATTTTAGGAACGAGCCATGGATTTAGTTGCGGATGAAATCCATAGGTAAATAACCAGGCTTTTAGTCGAAGAAGACTACCATGTGTCTTCTCCCCATTGGCTGATTCAAATGGCGCGCCATATTTTTTTATTTTTCTGGCATAATATTTTTTTCCACATATTTTATTATTTTCTTATCATATTAACAATAAAACGTGTTGGTTGAGTTGGTAAGTATGTTAGTGCATTGTCTAATGGGACCTGGGTTTGAATCCCAGGTCCCCCAAAATGCTTGTTATTATTTTGTTTCAGGTATTCAGGCACATTTCATCAACTATGGTCCACCATATGCTTGCAAATCTCAACGTGCCAGATGGCCTTCAGGCCAAATCTGGTGGCCAGGAATGAAGGACCATCATGTTCCCTAGTCAAAGGCGCATACTGGATTGGAAAAGTCAAAGCAGGCCAGCGTAAATGGGCCAGACAATTGCTATTCAAACACCCTGATTCAGGCCCAGCACCCTTTTTTTGGTTATTTCTTTTTCTTTATATTTCTTTTATTTAATTGTTTTTGTTAATTTACTTTTTATATTTTTACTAACCAATTAAAATCTTTTTCTCATAAAAATAGAAAACATAAAAAATATTATTTTTATTTATTAAAATTAATTTCATCATTTTATTTTTGTAAATAAATATTAACCTAATTAATTTAGTTCTAAATAGATATAACTTTTAACATTTTTTGCAATACTTAAAATTAAGTTAGAAAATTAGTTTTTTTTAATGATTTTGACCCAATTTATTTTATTTCCTTAAATATAAAAAAAATCCAAAAATATCTTTTTAATTAATTAATTTAATTTAATTTAGTTATTAACTTAGATTTAATTCCATTTAATTCAAAAATAACAAAAATCTTTTCTTTAATAAAAAAGGGTCAAAACCCTAAAAAATGTGTCGATTCAATTTTTCTCGCACGCGATCAATTTTGTCTTATTATTGTAATTGCTTCCGAAATGTAATAGTTTTTAATTAGGACTTTATTTTATCGCTTTATTTTATTTTCCGCAATTTAATTAAAGGGTTTGTTTTTGGCGATGTAAATACCCGACGCCTTGTAATGGTTTAGATTTAATTTCCGCAATTTAAATTCAGCAACTATACACTGCTAGATGTTTGATAATAGGGAATGCATGACAAGATCAAATGTATGAACTTAAAATCAACATAGCTCACCCATGACATGTATAAAGATAATATAACCGAACTTACACACTCGCACAGGCGCACTCTTAGGGTACACCTCACTTGGTTGCCTTCGAATGTGGTCATTGAGTATAGGAAGTTTTAGAGGTCGTCCTCTTGTCCAAAGATCATAGTTGCCTCGAAACGGTTGCCTCGGTAAAATGATCTAAGACATTAGGGTTACCGTTAAGGCGTCCTAACGTTGCTTTAGTGACCACACGTCCCTTAAATCGAATTGACCCTTAAACTCCGACGACAATGCTACATACTCATCAATAATGGGCTAGCATTGTTTAAAGGACATTAGCACAGTTTAATTACCTTTTCGAGTAGGTAGATGATTCTTAAGTACTTGCTCTCTCAAAACAAAACAAAAATTTTCGCACTTACACTCCTTTCAAACCCACAAACACAAAGAAAAGCAAATTTTGAAAACACTTTGAGCAAGTACCTAAGAGCCTGTGGATAACCACAGATAGAAAGGGTGCTAACACCTTCCCTTTCTATAATCTACCCTATCGGACCCGAGAAACATCTCGAAAAAGGAATTTTTCTGTGCTTTTTTCCTTTCCTAGTTGGATAAAATAAAAGTCGGTGGCGACTCTTACTTACCGCGACATTTTGCAAAAACAAACGCAAAACGCGAACCAGCATTCCAAAACAGTCAGTTCTCTTCCCACCGTATCACACCATGGCCATACTCTGGAGTTGAGTATGGGTTGGCGCAAGATCAGCGTTGCATTGGTATAATTTGTAAAAGGCTGCAGCAAGATCTTCCCAGTTATGAACATTGGCTCTTTCTATCTAATAAAACCAATCAAGTTGAGTTCCAGAAAAATTGTCTTGGAAGAAGTGTACCCATAAATCTTTGTCGGCGGTATGGGGCTGGATTTTCCTCACATAGGACCGGAGATGCATTTTTAGACATGAGACTCCGTCATACTTGGTAAACACAGGTGCTTTGAATTTTGGAGGAATGACAATCCCCGGTACTAAACCTAATTCCTCAAAGTCCAATCCAGACACTTTTTGGATTTCCATTGCGCTCAACCGCTCTTCAAGATGTTTATACGTGTCATCAGCTGGAGGGTATTGTTCTTCAGAATAGTCTTCTTCTTCTTCCTCTTCTGATTCCGACGGGACAACTGTTTCCTTGCCTTTCCCATCTTGATTGTCTCTCTTACCGGATGTTGTTGCAAAGTCTAGGGTTCTCCTTGTCTGTCCATGAAATCTTCTTCCCATGTTTAGGACTCCAATTACCTTCTTTGTCTTCTTTTTCTTTTCCTCGGCCGGCAAAGTCTTCAACTATTCTTGTCCTTTAGCTAGGGTCAAGAACAACTGTTGAAACTCTGCATTCTGAGCTTGGAGGTCTTTCACTGTTTGCTCGAGATCTATCTTACTGAAATAAACAGTAGAGAGATGAGGATACTTGTTGTAAGAAACCTGCTTATGTTATGATGAATGATAAATGCGTATGCAATGATTTCAAGGATTTTAAGATTCAAATTCGTTTTTAGACAAAAAGGAAACACACGTTATATTAATAGATTAAAGCTTGAGTACAATAATGCCTTCTCGGGAAATACAAGAAACTCTAAGATAAAAAGGTTGTGCGCATCCTCTTTGGTGCAATGTAGGCATTCAGAGTCTGCTCCTCATGAAGTAGCCTAGTGAGTTCTAAAACCTTCTTCTCGCTTGCGTAGAATTGGGCTTCGAAGGTATCTCACTCTCCCTTGAGTTGTACCCAATCCCTTTGTAGGTCTTCAAGAGAGGTAGGCATGTCAGGATGTAGGATAGTGTATGGAACATATCCTTCCAAAACAGGCTCTATGATAACCGGGAGAATGAAGGGGTAAGGCATCATAAGACTTTGAGCACAAGCTCGTACCCATTTGAGGTAAGGCTCAAGAGGGATGGAATTTTTATGTCTCAATGTCTTGCTATCTACCTTGTTCAACATCCTCCAAGCTCGGATAAATCTCTGGTAAAGACCTTTGTCGTTGTTGTCGTAGTCAAATACCAGACCTTGAATCAAAATCTCGTGCGGGCCATCCCTTCGTGCGTAACCAAACTGTCTTAAGGCTAAGCAGGGGTTGTAGGTGATACATCCCCTAATGTCAAGTAAAGGGACATTAGGAAATTCTCCACAACGGTCGATAATAGGAACATTCTCTATGGATTGGGAGCACCAATGAATGTCTGAATGTTTGAGCGTCATCAACCTTTGTGACCACCTTGAACCTTGCTCATTATTTAATACAGATTAGGGAAGATACAAAATAAACCATCTTGTCAATAGAGGAGTGCAACACATAATAACACCTCTTTTCCTCATTGTGCGAGTGTGAAAAGAGTGTAGGATATCCCCTAGTAATGTAGGCACCGGGTTGCGGGATATGAAGATTTTGACGGTGTTCACATCTATGAGTTGGTCAGGATTTGGAAACAACACCATCCCATAGATGAGGAGAGCCACAATTTCCTCAAAGGCTTGCAGATCCAAAGAATTCCAACATCTTTGGGCTTTCTCAAACAAGAACTTTGCTAGGAAACCTTTGACACCACTCCTTGTTTCCTAATGAGTTGTGACATCAGATGAGTGCAAGTGTAGAGCTTGAGCAATCTCTTCTGGCTTTGGGTCTCTTTCCGTACCGTTGAAAGGTAGTTGATTGAGAATGGGAATCCTCAAGAGTCGAGAGAATTATTCTAAAGTAGGCACAAGTTGATAGTCGGGAAATGTGAAGCAATTGTGTAAAGGATCAAAGAACTGAAAGAGCACCTTCACCATGTCCTCATCTGTGTTAGAGGTGACCAAGTTGAGTAGACGACCATGTCTCTCGGTGAATGGATAATTTTCAAGAATCCTTGAGGCTAGCTCCTTAAGTTTTGAAGGGATCCTTACAAGGTTGACTTGAATAGTTTTCCTGCGAAGAGAATCCATATCCTACAAAACAAGAACAGAGATGAATCCCAAAATCCTTGAAATGGTTAGGTAATGTGTATGATGTTATGATGTTCATGATGTTATGTACAAGTATATATATACAAACAAAACAAATAAGTCCCTAGGTTTAGGCTTGCATGGAGTTTTATAGGTAAGTACCCTCTTGAAGTTTAGTTGGCTCAGGCTTGTCCTAGTAATAGTAACCGAGATCTAAGGAGCTCAATATCACTGGTTTGTTTCCTTGGTCATTGTTTCAGCACAAGCCTCTTTAATGGCGACCGAAATATCCCAAGAAACCAAACCTCAATGAGTGTAGTATCGAGTATCTACCAACTTCGGACTGCACCAAAGCCGGTCATCTCACTTCATCCTAAAGGCCAAGTTGGTCAAGTAAATGTTCTAGAAGTTCATTAGTGCTTTATGACATCACTCAGCGGCCCCGTATTCTATTTTATTAACTCAAAGGCTACCGGTACCCACAAATATGTCGCACTAACGTAGCTATTGCTTAGACCATGTCAGTATACCCCGCACAGTTTCCACAACGTATTGCTACTTACCTATAATGTATCCCAAATCCGAGTGGAGGATTCAAACCCAAATAAAGAACCATAAT
The DNA here is from genome assembly GCA_948472305.1 of Vicia faba. NCBI lineage: Eukaryota > Viridiplantae > Streptophyta > Magnoliopsida > Fabales > Fabaceae > Vicia > Vicia faba. The sequence continues at coordinate 1,202,693,537 of OX451736.1, read as the reverse complement.
GTAAAGCATACAAGTCAAACAATGTAAGAAAGTAAATGTGATCTATCCCTAAGGTAACCCCACTTTTAGAAAATTCCCCAGCAAAGTCGCCATTTCTGTGATACGGTGGTCGAACTGACTTGAGGGTTTTGCGTTTGATCGCAAATGTTACAATTAGCAAGAGTCGCCACCGAATTTTCTTTTATCCAAAAGGAAAGGTAAAAAAGCACAGGAAAGACCTTTGAGATTGTTTCTTGAGTTCGAGGGGTAGATTATGAAAAGGGAAGGTATTAGCACTCTTTTCATCCATGGTTTTCAATGGGCTCTTAGTTACTTGCTAGATCACTCGCTTTTGTTTTAAATTCTGTTTTGTGTGGCTTTTGAAAGTATTTTGTAAAGAGGTCGTTGTTTAGACAATCTTTGTAATGATTCTCGTTCATAAGAATGTATACAAAGATGTTGATCTTTTGAAAATGTTTTCAAGTTTGTACGATGTTTTGAAATGTGTAGGTGTTGTTTTGAAAATAGCAAGGAGGTTTGTTTTGAAATGGAGCAAGTAATTAGGAGCAATATACCTACTCAAATGTATTTCCTGTTCATTTTCTTTTCCTTTGACATTGTTGTCTTACCATTGATTTGGTAAGCAACCCTATCTTTAGATGTAAACGGGACGGGCGTGGGTCATCGTATAACCGTGATTAGAAATGTTGCAAGGTATCTTAGCAGTATTTTTGAGGGACTAAGATCATTTGTAAGGCAACTTAGATAGCGTCATCGAGAGATTATGATCTTGTATTTTCTTGTTTTAGCTAAGATACCTCACATGCGTAATATGGCCATTTATAAGGCAACCAAGTGGATTTTATCCTAGGGGTGATTGTGTGCAAGTGTATCATTTTTATGCTTGTTTTTGTCTTGAATTAGGGTTTTTCTACTTGTTGATTTTAGTCTTTTCATACAAACCCTAATTACTAGCAATTGTATATAAAGCGATAAATTGCGGAATTTAAAATTACTACGCTATTACAACATTTGTGGGAGGGGGTGTACAAATTACAAATGGGGATTACAAGAAATTAAATCCTAATTAGTCTATTACAACCAAATTGAATTTATACAAGAATTGAAATAAATAATGCACAAGATAAATTAAATATACAAGAAGATAAATGTGAAGAAAAATGGATATTTTGTTTGATGTTTTATGAAAAGGAATTTTACCTTAACCTAATAAAATAAAGAAGATAATTTATTAAGTTTGAAATTGTTGAGAAAAGATTTTAGGTGAAAACCTTAATTCTATTAATCAAAAGAAAATAAGTTTAAGAAAAGTATTATTTTTGGCATTTTTTATCTTGAAAATATTTATAGCATTATAAAATATTTTTAGTCTTTTGGGTATTAAAATAATATATTTTAAATGTTGTGAAGAAAAATAAATAAATAATACAATATTAATTAAGTTTATAAGATTTACTTAAATAAATAAATAAAGTATGAAAAATGAAAAATATTTTTATTTATGGAAAAAAAATAAAATAAGTCAAAATATAAAATATCATTTTTTGCATTTTTATCATTTTTTTTTGTATTTAGAAAATATATTTGAGAAAATAAAAAAAATAAAATGAAGAAATAAAATAAAATTGGGCCAGGGTGCAAATATGAAACAAAGGGGGGAAGGTTAGAAAAAAAGTCAGGCCCAGGAGTGGAAGGCCCATGCGTTTGTTTGCTGGAACAAAAAAAGACAAAAAATGTAAAAAAATTGCAAAAAGGCAGCGCTGAGGTTTTAACCCATGACCTCTATCAATAACGTGCGCTACCTTACAACTGGGGTGGCTGTACACCCGTTAACTTAAATGAAAGAATAAATACATAAGGTAAAATGTCTCCATGACCTGTACTTCGTCTTCAACCTTCAGTCAGCCGGACCCCCTGTATCTCATTCATTTCTCAACAAAAATGGAAGATGCAGACATGAAAGTTGTGCTATTCTTCCTCACGAATCCAACCATATAACTTATGTAAGCTAAAAGTAAAAGATGAAGATTAATTTTGCTGGCCCTAAATTGAAATCTAATTTTTTCAGAAAGTTCAAATCTAAAATTCTCTACACACTATCAATATAAATGAAAACTATGGACATGGTTAGCTTTAGAGTAATGATATCTACATTTTTACTTCAGAATGTATGCACAGAGGATGCTTGTATCAAGATATTGAAGTTAGAAAACTTACCTCTTGCAGATGGATTCGTGTATGGAGTTTGAGCAACCTTTGAGGTGCCCTAAGAATCTGTTTAGCTTGCCTGGACCTCCTTGAGTGTATTCCAACTCCTACTTTGCTTTGAAAGTCCCTGAATCTCCCTACTCAAGTCAACCTGCAAGCTTGATGTTTGAAAATGGTGAATAGTGATGGAGGGATTACAGTATTGAAATAGGGGCTTGGATCAATTGTGTATGATGTATGTAAGGTGTTTGAATGATTAAGAATCAAAACACACGAGTGGAAATGGAGATGGAGAGTTTTAGCTTAAAACTGTCAAGTTGAGAAGTCTTGTGCAACAGGGGTGTTTGGGAGAGTTTTAGGATGCTTTAAATCGTGTGTTGTATGTCAATTGACTTGTTAATGTGTATGGAAAAGATCTCAGCATAAAATCACTCCAGGCTTCTGAGTTATAGGGTTATGGCTCTATAACTTGCTTTTGAAGAAAACTGAAATGACAAATCTCAAATGTTGTAAAAGCATGTCTTGAGCTTCTTCAGACATTAGACACCTTTCTTTTGGATTATAGGAGTTGTGTGTGCAGAAAGAACAAGTTATAAGCTCAAGACAAGTTCACTTTGTGATTAAAGCAACTTTTCAAGAAAGGAATGGTAACTTTCTTCCAAAAATGGCAAATTGGCTTGGACAATGCTTGGAACACTTGGATAATAGCTCAAAAGCAAGTGTAATCTTCTGATTATGGAGAGATATTAAGTTTTAGAAGCCTGAAAAACAAGATTGTGCAACATAGGTTTGAAATTGGATTCTTGTTCATCACAAAATGCCTTGTAATTCAAGTGACAAAACACCAACTTTATCTCTTCGATTCTCCCTACTCAAGAATGATCTCAAGGAGTTCTTGGACATTTTGGAAAGCTTGAAATGTTCTATACAACCCATATTTGAATTGCTTTTGAATATTCCCCTTGGAACTATATGACAAAGTGCTATGAAGTTGGGTCAAAATCCTAACCAAATTAGGGAAAATTTCACTAAGTGTTTTAGTTTCATGACCATATGTTCATAAAACTATAACTTGAGATCAAAGAATTTTTGGGAGAAGTTGTGTGAAGAAAATTTGTAGATTTCATAGAGATCTAAAACTTTCATGTTGGAAGTTTATCTTGAATCATCTTGCATCATGGTGAAAATTTGGCTCAAAGTTATGAAAAAAGCATGAATTTTCAACACTTAAAAAATTTTCGAAGTTTAGAAATTATGACTTTTCAAAATGAAATCTTTACTTTTTGATTTCTTGATGAATAAGTTTCATATTTTGACATGTTTTGATGAATTATGATCTTTGGCACTTGAATTTGACTAAAAAGTCAAAGTTTGACTTTTCAGTATACAGTTGACTTTTGATCAGTTGACTGCAAAATTCATTTGTCAATCCAATGGACTTGCAATGTTTTGAACCATATCATTAGGTAAAAATTATGAAAATGGACTCTTGAGATCATGCTTTAAACCAATTGACCATTTTCTAGGTTAAAAATCAGAAATTGCCCTTTCCCAGTCAAAACCCTAATTTTGACCATTTTACCCTTTTGGGGATTTGATCAAATCTCTTGAGGAATTGTGGTCAAAACTTGATCAAATGATACATATGGGTTTAAAATGTTGATGTGGATAAAAAATTATGAGGTTTGACTGTAAATTGGCCATGGTTGACTTTTTCCCCAATACAGTTGATTTTTAGGTCAACTGCTCAATTGACTGATCAAAAGTGTGATTCAAGGCTTGAAACTTGACATAAGTAATCTTGGGGGTCCATAATGATCCATGAAAATCATATGGAGAATTGGAAGTCCAAAAATCCTTGTGCAATCTCAAACCCTAATTTTGGTCATCAGGGCATAAGGAGGTGTCTTGAGCTGATCAAACCCTAATGCAGTCTTGAGTCCAAAGAGATCTTGTGGGAAATTCTTGATAAGTGAGAGGGAAAATTTTGGGGTACAACAGGATCATTGGTGGATCTATGCTTCTTAGTATGTGCTATAACACCATTGTCATCACAATAGAGATCAACGGGGTCCACAATGCTATGGACTATGCCAAGTTCATAATTAACTTCTTGATCTAAACAATTTCCTTTGTTGCATCCAAGGAAATAATACACTCGAATTTGGTTGTAGAATCAACAAATATATCATGATTTTAACTTTTCAAGTTTACAACACCACCATTTAAGCAAAACACATAACCAGATTTGAGTAACATGTCATCTACATATAATATCAAGATGATGATCATGCTCCCACTAACCTTATTAGAGACACAAGGCTTATTTTGATCCATGATTAATACATCACCTTGATCAATTACGAGATAACCATATCTCTTAGGCTGGTGACGTATTATTTTTGATCTATGTTAGTCTTGTTCTACTTGAGCAGGTTTCTCTTCCACAACTACTTGTGTTTCCTGATCTAGTTCCTCCAAAGGTGTATCACTGCTTTCGTGATTCTTAAATTTATTCAAACTCTACTTTCCTCCCACTGTTTCCTTTGGAAATAAATTCCTTTTCCAAGAAAACTCAAGTTCAAGCGACAAACACTTTGCCATTAGAAGTATTGTAGAAATAATATCCTCTTATTTCTTTAGGATACCACACAAATAAGCATTTGTCAGATTTGGGATCAAGATTTGTTAAAATTTATCGTTTCACATAAAATTTGTAACCCCAAATCTTCATGAAAGACATAAGTGGTCTCTTACCACTCCATATCTCATATGTTATCTTCTCAACCTTTTTGGATGGAACATGGTTAAGTGTGCAAGTTGTTGTCAATAAAGTGTATCCCTAAAAGGATTTTAGAAGATTGGTGTGACTCATCATAGATCAAACTATGTCTAACAATGTTCAGTTTCTTCTCTCAGATACACCATTCCATTGTGGTGTTCCCGGAGGAGTAAGTTGGGATAGAATCCCATATTCCTTTAGATGGTATCAAACTCTAAGCTTAAATATTCACCGCCTCGATTTGATCTAAGAACTTTAATATTCTTATCTAGTTGGTTTTGTACTTTATTCTTGAATTCCTTGGACTTTTCAAATGTTTCGGTTTGTGTTTCATTAAATACACATAACCATATCTACTGAAATCATAAGTAGATGTGATGAAGTATTGAAAACCTCCTATGGCTGGTATTTTCAGTGGTCCTCATATATCATTATGTATGAGGGCCAAAATATCGTTAACCCTTTCACCTTTTCCTGTGAATGGGGACTTTGTCATCTTTCCATTACTGACCATCAGAGTGGACTTCCCTTTTGACTTTACATTTTGCTCAGCAGTTCTTAACATGCTTAGCAACTCTGGAAGACTTTTGTCTATGTCATTCGTGTTGAAATTCAAGACAAATTGACTTAAGCTCTCTGGTAACGATTGCAAGATCAAGTCAGTCGCAAGTTCTATGGGAAACCCTAACCTTTCAAGGTTCTCCACATGCCCAATCATCTTGAGTACATAGGGACCTACAGGGGTTCCCTCAGCGAACTTGCTATTAAAAAGGGCTTTTGAAACCTGAAACCTCTCATTTCTTTCCTGCTCTTGATAAAGTATCTTCTGATGTCTGATCATATCAAACGCTGACATGTTCTCATGCTGCTTTTACAACTCTGAGTTCATGGTAACTAGCATAAGGAAAGTGGTTTCATTGGCATCATCAACATGCTTCTTATAAGCATCTCTTTCTGCCTTAGGTGCAGAACTAGGAGGTTCCACTTCAGGAACAGGTGTCTCCAAGACATACATCTTTTTATCATGCTTGAGGATAATCCTCAGATTTCGGTGTCAATCTAGAAAATTTGTCCCAGACAGTTTTTCATTATCAAGGATTGATCGCAAAATATCGTTAGAGGTGTTTTTTATCATGTTAATCTACAAGAAAAATATGAAAATATAAGTATCATTAAAACAACATATTCAATTAGGCCTTTAATCAAATATGCTCCCACTATTTTACTCAAACCAAATGACCCTCATCATTTGATTCGGAAAATCCTGTTGGAAGATTTTCTAGTGGGTCGAGATCCATATTTCACTTTGTTTTAAGTCAGCGTTAGGCTAATTACACAAAACTAGGATATTTAGGTAGGAACTCCTTCCAATTGTATCTCATACAATTCTCGAATATTTTCAGTTGGGTGAATAACTCCTTTTTCTAATCCATCATATGAATCATTCCCAACTCTTGCTTCTAAACATGTATAATCTTATTATAATTTGTTTAGTTAAGTTTGATCTAGTGTTTTAGCAATTTGATATTACATTTATTCCATTGCACCTTACTAATATAGAACATACACCTTGCGTTAGGCGAAACCTACATTATTCGATACTAGTCTTGATGAGTGCTAAAACTTTGAACACATAAACTTAATATTCCTTTTGAGATAATTTGATATTAGTTTGATCTCACCGGCTTAACATGCAAATTATCTCTCACATGCATCAACATATAAACACATGCATCAACATACATATAGAAAGATACAGTTATGGCCTCTAACGAAATTGTTCTCCTAAGCCAACGAGAGAAACTAAGCTAACCTAATAATGATATAAACTTCTCCAAGATAGATCTCCATGGTTGTCTTTCTTCAATCTTGCCTTCTTCATTTTCTTAATTACATTACATTACATAAAAGAATACTTATTTTACATACGAGGGAATGGGATGAGAAATGAAGTTACATAGAGAGATTAAAAGAAAGGCAAGACACGCAGGTCGTATTTTAAAATCCCAAAAAATAAAATAAAGAAATCTAAGGCCATAACTGATCACCACAAGACAACAATAATAAACACTTTATTATTATTATTAATTTAAATTATGTTAATTAAAAAAATTAAATTAATATTTAACAATTGATCAGGTAGAGTTATCTTTGATTTGTTGCCTTATTATAAAAGTATATCAAATTATTTAAATAAAATAATAATAAAAATTATTATTATACTAATTAAAGTAATTTGATAAAACTATGTGGCTAATATAATAGACTGTTATGCCACCATAATATATAAGACAATGTTTGACTTATTTTTTATTATCGACACATCATCACGTTACTGATTCCTACAACAACTTTCGTGATAACATATGTTGTAACTTTTCATATTCATTTTAAATATAATAGTAACTATTATTATTATATTATAAAACAAATAAAAATTATAATAATAACAATAACAACTATTATTATTATTATTATTATTATTATTATTATTATTATTATTATTATAAAATTTTGCAAATCTGATGCAGAATTCTTGTGTCGTTACAAACTCAAATTTTATAACTCTTGATAATACAACTCTTGTATCGTCATAAAATCTAATGTAACATATTCATACTATCAAAAATATGATGATCGATTATTCAATTAAAATGATCCAAATGTCATTGCTTCACCATACAAATGTCGAATTCCGAAGCAAAATGAACATTGACCATTCATATAAAACACAATCATCACACTAATTGGATCAATGAAATTAAAGGTATATCAAATATATCGCCTTTGCATCTGAATTATCCATATCTTATATGAATTTGATCAATCAATTTTGTGTAACTTATAGATGATCGATGTATCGCTGCTTCACCATACAGAAGTCGGATTTCGAAGCATAGTCAACATTGAATCATCCATATCGTATACAACATGATGCCAAAAATTAATTTTCTTAATCATTTAATTCATTATGTGTTTTAATCGAATTAATGCAAAAGTATAAAAAATAAAACAGCTATCAGATCCATGGTTTTATAAGTGGCTCTGATACCACTGAAGGAAACTTACGACTCAATATGCAGTGGAAATTAATTTTCCTTTAGTGATCCTTACGAACGTGCATGGTCAATGGTAGAAACTATTACCTCTTGTGGCAATTTAGATCTTTCATGATCTGATCGCGAGCTTTGATGAAGAACAACACCTCTACTCAATCCACACGAATAGACAACCTTCAGTCTCAGTGATAGCTGCTACGAATGAAGGCTCTATTGAGAGAGAGAGAGAGAGAGAGAGAGAGAGAGAGAGAGAGAGAGAGAGAGAGAGAGAAGTACGGCCAGGGTTTCACAAACCCTGATTTCATCAAGTGAGAAAACTTATACACAAGGTTTTTATTTATAGAACCACTTGTGTGGACTGCAAGCTAAAAACTCAACTTAAGTGATCCATATAATAAAATAATAATAATAATAATAATAATTTTATTATTATAATAACTTTTATTACAATAACTATTATTATAATTATTATTGTAATAAACATATTTTATTATTATTATTATTATTATTATTATTATTATTATTATATTTTATAACTATTATAATATAATAATAATAATAATTATTATTATTATTATTATATTATATGATATTCCATATTTCACTTCAATGTACCGTACCTTACGGTGTTCTATAATTCTCTAAAGTACATAGTATCTTACGATGTTTCTTATTTATTCTATCTCTCATCAATCTGTTCTTATGCGTGTGACCCTGTAGGTTCTCGTAACATTGACAATTATATTAAATCATATATTTAATATAATAAATAGTGAACGATATCTAACAACATATCACTACTACCCAAGTCACGAAAGTGTCATGTGATCTGGCAAAACCTTTTTCGTAATAATGTTTGTGTGTATATTTACCCTTTTGTCCTCATGTCTATTTTGAACACAAGGCATAGATCGTGTCACCCTTGTCCAGTTCAATATTGGACACTTAGACATTTACCCTATTACACAGGATGAGCAAATTCCATCTAGGTCATTCATGTCCCTCAGCATGCTTTGTGAAGTACCCATCATTGTGTTGGCTGAAGATTTTGATGATATTATTAGAAGCAAAGTAAATTGGACGTTTCGATTGAGATGAAACAAAACGTCATGTTTCGAAATGGTAGAAGCAGTGCTTCGAATGGGCATATCAAAGCTTGGAGCTTCGAGTGACAGTTATGAGAATATATCCAAAGAAGTCTCGAAATGATAACAAGGCTGTGTCTAGGAAATGCGTTCGAAGCAAAGAAGTGCCAAAACATTTGAAATTCAAATGCAAGCAGGATGTTCGAAATTTGAAATATATGCGCTGGAGCATTCGAAGACACGTGGAAGCAAGAGAGAGGCATTTCCCTGCATGTTCTGAACGTGGCATAATCTTATAGCAAGACCGTTATGGTCAAAGTAGTATAAATAGAAGTCTTAGCATTAGGATTTCGTGTGTCATATCTATTGTACAAAAAACTCAGTAAACATTCAAATTACCACATGGCTAGGGAAACGAATGCAAGAGCAATGTACGTATGATAACACCACATGTTTATGATTTAATGAAAACTCTTTATCATTTCCAGTACTTTCCTTTATCTTTATGTCAATACCATTTACAAGTTTAAGCATTTAAAGTACTTTCATTCGAAATCTTTTCACTGATGCCTTACATTTAAATGCTTTCTTTCCATTTCAAATACTTTACATTTCAGAAACTGTTATACATTTCATGCCTTTATCTTCAAGTTTTTATCCTTCAAACACCTTTTTCACTTAAAGCCATTTTACAGTTTTCTTGCATTAAACGCTTTCTTCATATTTCGAATCTTTTACATTAACCGTTTTTACGTTTCGAAATCATTTACTTGTCTTTTATGCAGTTTTTACATGTCTTTACAATTGACCTTTATTCATGCAATTTAGTTTCGCGCACATTTATTTTGATCACACCTTTAGATCCTTAATAGAAAAATCGAAATAAGTTAAACACCTACACAACATTCTAAATACCAACCATGAATACCAGTTCGATCATGAGAGTTACCCTAATGACCAACACGTCCTAGGATCAATCTAGTCGATCCTGCGAGTTACCAGAGAAATTGAATAACAATCAGTAAGTTTATTCGATAGTTTGGAGGACTAGCGGTTGTTTACCAGAAATCACTGTAAACAAATTGGCACACCTGGTGGGACCAATCGTTAGACGTTATGGAATTTAGAACAGAAATAAAGATTGTTGATACGTAACCATTATAAAAAGACCCTCTGAGTGATAAGTTTGTTGTTTTATGAACCTAAGAAGTGGTAAAATAACCAACAGTAACCAACCCTTATCCAGAAGAAAACGTTTGAACAAGATGTCTAGTTCTGACAATCAACAAGGGGAACAAAATGCCCCACATACAACAGGCACTAATGTATCCGCTTCGATGGGAACGTCTAATGTGATCCCTTCGATTGCACAGTCTGTTGCATCTTCTACCAGTAATATAGCCACTAATGGAGTAAGTGGCATATCAACTAATAGTTCGATCTTAGGAAATACTGGAACCATTGGTTATCCTGGGGGATTCGTTCCACCATCAGGGACACAAACCCATTTCGCCACCCCACTAACTAGACCACCCGATTTCGATGGTAATAGAACCAGAAATTCCTCTTATGGAATGCCAACATCTTTTATGGCAGGTTTACACAATTCCACATCGAATTCATCACCACAATTAGGTTCTGGGTCTGGGGCGAATCAGTTTATGACAAATAACCAAGGGTCAGTGGGTTATAGCGTAATGCCTATTTTAACCACAGAAAACCAGTTGGCCTTTAGGAAATTGATGGATGACAGTAACCATAATATGATAGGGGTATTAGCACAAACTATGCAGGAAATATTTGCCCCAATAGTACAAAATGTGACTGTGACAAACAGAGAAAACGCAGATAACATGAGTCAAATAGCAGATTTCTTTGCTCCCCCAGAGAGGCGTAGGCAGAATCAGGCGGGAGTTCGAGCAAACATACCTATTATGGAATAAGTTGCTAACGATCCAACTTATAGGCCACCTAGAGAAGAAGTTAACTTGGGGGCAAGGGCACAAAGTCTAGAAGCCCCAATGATCCCAGACCCACAAAGGGAAATTATGGAACCAGGGGCAAGGGTCGAAAGGCTGGAAGTCCCAGAGTTTCGAGAAGAACAACCTAGGGGGGTTGTCATGGTGGGTCAAAATCAAGATGCTGATGCAGTCGTTCATAGAATTCGAAACGATAACATCTTGGCAGAAAACAATTTAACCACCATGATAGAGAGAGTCATGGCCCAGAATGGCCTCAACACAGGAATTAGAAGACCAAATTATGCTTCTCCTATATTAGATTGCATAATGCATACTGATTTACCAAGGGGATATAAAGTCCCTAGGTTTACAAAGTTCGTTGGGGATACCAATGAGTCAACAGTCGAACATATAGCCAGATATCTAACCGAAGCGGGAGATATAGCCAATAATGAAGACCTCAAGATCAAATATTTCCCAAGTTCCCTGACTAAAAACGCCTTCACATGGTTCACCACTTTGCCTCCTGGGTCCATTGATACTTGGGCTCTTTTGGAGAGGCTATTCCATGAACAGTTTTACATGGGACAATCAAAAATAAGCTTGAAGGAATTATCCAGTGTCAAGAGAAAGTTCACTGAACCCATAGATGATTATCTGAATAGATTTAGGCTTTTGAAATCCAGATGTTACACAGTGGTGCCTGAACATGAGTTAGTCGAAATGGCCGCTGGTGGTTTGGATTACTCTATTCGAAAGAAACTAGACACTCAATATTTGAGGGACATGGCTCAGTTAGCCGACAGGGTTCGACAGGTCGAAAGGCTAAAGGCCGAAAAGGCCAGAGTCTTTAAAAATAACAAGAAGGAAAGGATCTCCTATGTTGGAACTGAGGAAGCAGAAGATTACCCTGAATTCGAATTCGAAGAGGTCGAAATCGACCTCGTTGAATTAAAACAGGCACCAGCTTACTCCTGCAAATTATTAGTTCCCACAAAAGGGAAAGAGATTGTTGAAAATGAGAAAAGTGACAAATTCCCAAAGAAGGTTTATACCTTCGATGTCACTAAATGTGACGAGATTTTTGATTTACTTGTCAAAGATGGCCAACTCATTGTGCCATCAAATGTCAAAATACCTCCTTTAGATCAAAGAAAGAAGAGAGGATTTTGCAAATATCATAGTTTCCTAGGCCACAAAACCTCACAGTGTTTTCTTTTCAGGGACCTAATTCAGAACGCAATCAAAGATGGCAGGCTGAAGTTTGCTGATAAAGCAAAAATGAAAGTGGACGAAGATCCTTTGGACGTGGCAGACACCAATTACTCTGAGCCTGCATGCATTGGAGAGATTAACATGGTGGAAGCTGACCAAAGTGATGCCCCAATGGGAGAGAAAGGTACTGAAAACGAAAGCTGGGTGATAGTCGAAGTCGATAAGGAGGTCACTGAAGACGTCCAGAAGCAACCAGAGACTTCGATTGAAGCAGCACCTTTAGCTGTTGCAAAAGAAATCCAGGCTACTGAAGGCCAGGAAAATCAAAACCAAGAGTTGACACAGGTCACTGAAGGCCTGAGGCTGGAATTGGAGAAAGTCCAAATCACGAAGCCAACTTCCCCTCAGAAAGAAGTATGGGACACTTTAGGGGAACCCAGTGGAAAATTTGACTATTTGGTCAAATATTCTGCCCCAGAGAGTTCAAAAGTCCACATTGAAGATATAAAGCCCACGGGATGGGGAGATGATGAAGCAAAGGGGGAAGACATTGAAGTAAACATGGTGGATATGGAGAGACCTCGCTCTGAGATGGAGGAGGTAGAAAGATACTTAGAAAAAGAGAAGTATAAAATGGAGGATAATCATGCTAGAGATGCTAGTCTCAAGGATTACCTCATGACGTGCCACAAGGGAGATACATGAATGATATTGTGCCCTAGGTGCAGCATCCTCTGCAATCAGAGAATCGCTGCGAACTTCGAGAGGGTACAGAGGGCTCGAACTGGCAACAATTGGCGCCATGATAACCAGCTATTCAGGTGTTATCCTAAGGCTGGAGAAAGTTTGCTGGAATTTGTGTTTCGCTGATATAAAGGGGCAACCAAGTGCTTGATATGCCCAAGGTGTTCTGCTGTGTATGATCAAAGCATGGCCAGAGCCTTCGAAACAATTCCCTTCGCCCCTTGCTGGAACCATCAAGAAACTGTTCATATGGGCCCACGTTTCGATAGCAAATACAAACAACGAAGGCCTGATAGTCCTCATCCCAAGGGTGCTCGAAGAGTGACGTTCAAACTCCCTGCTGAAGTGCCAACCGACAGATGGTTGCAAGTCAGAAATGACAAAGGCAAAGACAGATGGAGAAACACTGAACGAAATGCATGCCATGCTATGACATACAGGAGGCAATTCAACATAGCAAAAAGGGAAGAGGTAAGATTAGAGAACTACAAAGGAAGGAACCCCGTGTCGAGATCCCAGTGGCGAAGGCAACAGAGGATTCAAAAGGCTGAGAGGGAAGCTGTGGCAAATAAAGGGGCAACTTCAAAAAAGAACCAAGGTGAATCTAGCACTAACAAGCCCACACCAAAAGATCAAGCTAAAGACAAACCCCCAGTTAATAGGAGGCTTTTCTCTGAAGTACAACTAGATGAACCAAAGGAATACACTCCAGGCCCAGAAGAAGACGAAGATAGGATAACTGATAACTTCGAATCGGAGGGGGAGTCTTCGTTCAACCTAAACTGCAACGTGGTATCTGTGCTTCCCTGTGAATTTGGACAGGAAACTGAAATTGATGAACATGAGGAAGAAGATACCATAGACTTGATGAAGCATAGGCCTGTGTGCTACTATGTGATGGACAATGGGGCTGTCGAGGAGCAAAATGCGTTCTTCGAACATCCAGAACCAGCTATGAAGAAACATCTTAAGCCACTATTTATTAGGGCAAAAGTTGGTGCCCATGGCGTGAATAAGGTTCTAGTGGATGGGGGTGCTGCAGTCAATTTGATACCCCACTTCATGCTGAAAAGATTAGAAATACGCGAAGGAGACATCAAGCCCCACAATATGGTTCTATCCAATTATGAAGGGAAAGTGGGCAAAACACTGGGAGTGGTTCAGTTGGACTTGACAATAGGCTCAAGCTGTAGGCCCACCATGTTCATGGTGATCGAAGCCAAGGCCAACTATAACTTATTGTTGGGAAGGGAGTGGATCCATGGCGTAGGGGCAGTTCCTTCGTCAATGCATCAGCGTTTAGTTCTATGGAGAGAAGATGAGATCGTGGAAAACATTGAAGAAGACCAGAGTTACTTCATGTCAACAGTCAATTTAGTTGACAAGAGGAATTATGACAAACATCTGGCAAAGATTGCTCCATGTGTTCCAAATGATGAAATCAACGAAACCAGAAACGCCCACTACTACATGACCCTTCGCCATGATGGCCTATACTGGGATAGAAGAATAATCAGTGAAGACGAGGGAGTCGAAAGTACTATACAAAGACGGCCAGCAGGCTGGGACTTCGACAACCTTATCCATGACTGAGTCCTCCTTTTTTGAAAGGATTTCGGCCTATATGGCTGAGAACGAATCAAAGGCGGCCTTAGAGGCTGAAATAAATAAATTAGCTGTAAAGATGAACGAAATAAGTGGGGATGGCTCGAAATGCTCACCCTTTAAAGAACTTGAGATGGATCAAAGGTTGGACGCCATCTACGATAAAGAACCCTTAGGCTTCGAAAGGGACCCCATAGACTCAGGTGCCAAAATGTTGGCGCAGGATCCACTCGAAGAAGTCAACTTAGGGGATGCAAACACGAAAAGAATAACCTACATAAGTGCAAAACTTAGCCCAGGCCTCAAGCAGGAAGTGATCGAGGTCCTCAAGAAAAATAAAGATTGCTTCGCATGGGATTATGACGAAATGCCTGGTTTAAAGAGGGAGTTGGTCGAACACAGACTGCCAATCAAAGATGGCAAGAAGCCCATCAAACAAACTCCTAGAAGATTCGCACCAGCGGTTCTCACAAAGATTAAAGCTGAGATCGAAAGGTTGCTGCGTTGCAAATTCATCAGAACCACAAGGTACATCGAATGGTTAGCAAATATAGTACCTGTTATTAAGAAAAATGGTTCTTTAAGAATTTGCATAGATTTTAGGGATTTAAACACTGCAACCCCTAAGGATGAGTATTCCATGCCTGTGGCAGAAATGCTAGTAGACTCTGCTGCAGGGTTCGAATATTTGAGTATGTTAGATGGATACTCTGGGTATAATCAGATTTTTATTGCTGAAGAAGATGTTGCCAAGACAGCATTTCATTGCCTAGGAGCCTTATGCACCTACGAATGGGTGGTGATGCCTTTTGGTTTAAAGAACGCTGGGGCAACTTATCAAAGGGCAATGAATTCGATTTTTCATGATTTCATTGAAACCTTTATGCAGGTGTATATTGATGATATAGTCATCAAATCTATATCTGCAGAAACACATTTGCATCATTTGGGCCAATCATTCAAACGAATGAGAAAACATGGCTTAAAGATGAATCCCCTTAAATGTGCATTTTTTGTGCAGGCTGGAGATTTCCTTGGTTTTGTGGTTCACAAGAAAGGGATTGAGATCAACCAGAACAAAACCAAAGCCATAATGGAGACGAAAGCACCTACGTCAAAAAGGGAGCTGCAATCTCTGCTAGGGAAGATTAACTTCCTCAGAAGGTTCATTTCGAATCTAAGTGGAAGAACCCAAGCTTTCTCTCCGTTGCTTCGTCTAAAGCAAGGCCAAGCCTTTGAATGGAATGAAGCCCATCAGGAGGCATTTGACAGGATAAAAAGATACCTCTCTCATCCTCCTATCTTGTCTCCACCTTCATGGGGGAAGCCCATGAGATTGTACATATCTGTCTCTGAGGTTAGTATAGGTAGTATGTTAGCACAAGAAGATATCCATGGTATCGAAAGAGCCATATACTATTTAAGTAGAGTACTGAATGATGCAGAGACCAGATATAGCAATTTAGAAAAGCTATGTCTCTGTTTGTATTTCTCTTGTATGAAACTCAAGTATTATATAAAGCCTGTTGATGTTTATGTTTCATCTCATTTCGATGTCATTAAACACATGCTTTCAAAACCAATAATGCATAGCAGAGTTGGTAAATGGGCTTTAGCCTTAACAGAATATTCTTTGACTTTCATGCCTTTAAAAGCTGTGAAAGGCCAAGTGATTTCTGATTTTATTGTGCACCATTCATTGGTTGAGCAGACTGTCATGAGTTACGTCGAAATGCAACCATGGAAATTGTACTTTGATGGTTCAACCCACAGGAATGGAAGTGGTGTTGGAGTCCTTCTAATTTCTCCTGAAGGAATTCCAACAAAATTCAAGTATAAATTAGATGGTCCTCGTTGCTCGAACAACGAAGCTGAGTATGAAGCGCTCATTGTTGGACTTGAAGCTTTGTTGGAATTGGGGGCAACTAGAGTCGAAATTAAAGGAGACTCAGAATTAGTGGTCAAACAAATAACAAATGAGTATAAATGCATAAAGGAAAACTTGATGATATACTTCGTCATAGTCAACAGGCTACTTAGGAAATTTGAATACATGGATATTCAACACATACCAAGAATAGAGAACCAAGAAGCAAATGACTTAGCACAGTTGGCTTCGGGTTATAAAGTTTCTGCCAGGAACTTTGAGGATTTAGTTGAATTAAGGGGTAGAGTTATGGCTACTAGATTCACACCATCAGATCTAGAAAGTATGAAATTGGGATATGCTGAGAAACAGGGATTCGAAATATTAGCCATAAACACTTTATCAGATGCAGATTGGCGAAGTCCACTAGTGAGTTATTTAGCAAACCCAACTCTGAATGTTGATAGGAAGACAAAATACAGAGCATTATCATATCTCCTCATGGGGATCGAATTGTTCAAAAAGACCCAAGAGGGCGTATTGTTGAAATGCCTAGGAGAAAGTGAGGCATACTTAGCATTGTCAGAAGTCCACAATGGGACATGTGGGGCACATCAAGCAGGTCATAAAATGAAATGGTTGTTATTTCGATATGGCATGTATTGGCCTAGCATGCTCAAAGATTGTATAGACTTTGCTAAAGGATGTGAGGAATGTCAGAAGCATGTAGGGATTCAACATGCCCCTGCAAGTGAGTTGCATTCAATCATCAAACCATGGCCATTTAGAGGATGGGCATTGGATTTAATAGGAGAAATAAATCCTGCTTCGTCTAAAGGACAGAAATATATCTTGGTAGGAACAAATTATTTTACCAAGTGGATCGAAGCTATACCATTAATAGTTGCTGATCAAGAGGCTATTATTGAGTTTATACAGAAGCACATTATCTATAGGTTCGGATTTCCAGAGAGCATAACCACAGACCAAGGCTCTGTGTTTACTGGTAGAAAGATGCAAGAATTTGCCTAAGAAATCGGGTTTAGATTACTAACATCAACGCCATATTATGCTCAAGCAAATGGTCAAGTCGAAGCAGCCAATAAAGTGATAATATGGTTAATCAAGAAACATATTGGTAAAAAGCCAAGAAACTGGCACAAAACTTTGGACCAAATACTATGGGCCTGTAGAACATCTTCTAAGGAAGATACTAACACTACGCCTTTCCAACTCACATTTGGTCATGATGCAGTGCTGCCAGTAGAAATTCATCTACAATCAGTTCGAATTCAAAGACAAAACGAAATCCCAGCTGCATTATATTGGGAGATGATGATGAATGAATTAGTTGAGTTGGACGAAGTTAGATTACATGCATTGGAAATCTTGATGAGACAAAAAGAAAGAGTGGCCAGGACATATAACAAAAGGGTGAAGAGAAAAGCATTCATTATTAATGACTTAGTCTGGAAAGTCATATTGCCCATGGACAAGAAAAATAAAACATTAGGTAAATGGTCACCTCATTGGGAAGGGCCTTTTCGAATACTAAAGATATTCTCAAACAATGCATATGAAATCGAAGAACTGACGGATGATAAACGTATCCTAAAGGTTAATGGGAAATATTTAAAGAAATATAAGCCACGCCTGTAGGAGATTCGAATAGTAACAACGTAATCAAAATATTATAAAAATGCCAAAATGGCAATATGGGATGCCAAAAAGGCGTTGTTCGAATATTACATATAAAAAACCAAAATTGTAATCAAATGAACACAGAGATCTAGAAATAAGAATTATTCTTCAATCTGTTGAAGGTACTTCGAAAAGATTCAAGTCTCTGTTGAGAAAAACGTCTGGCCCCTTCCAAGGTTGCTACTTCTCCCTTGAGTTGTTCTGCAGTTTCCATTTCTGCAAGCCCCTGGTTGAGAAGCTCTTCGAATTGGTTACCAGCAGTATTGGTTTCGTAGGCTATTTGTTGTTCTTTAGCCTCTTTAACCTTCTGTTGAAGTTCCTGAATTTGCCTTTCCCAGAGAAGGATGGACTCAGTTCGAGCCTCATAATCAGCTTTTGCTTGCTTTAGATGCATAGCTTGATCCTCAGCTTCTTGAGAGAGTTTCGAAGCTTGTTCATAAGCAGCATCCATTGCAGTGCGTTTTTCTTGAACCTTTCTGGCAGCAGATTCATCTTGGAGAAGGTACCCAGTCACGTTGTCCAGCAAAGATTGAAGATCGAATAAGATAGTACTAACTGGCAAGGAGCAGGTAGCAAGGTTGACTTTTGTAAGCAACTCCTTCATAGTGTAGAAAGCAGTGCTATCCTGTTTGAGCACTTCGAATATATCCACATTAAGAATTGTTCTCCTGATCCTGTTAAGAAGTACAATTCTTTCATCTGTGGGCAGAGGATGGCTAGTCGAACTTGTGCCAGCCCTAGCAAGTGGAATGTCCCTTTGAGCCAGCTTCGCCTTCATATACCCAATAGGGTCATTTCGTCTCAGGAGTGCAAGCTCCTCGTCAGTCATTCGAGACAAAGACGGTTGAGGGAGTTCCACATGTAGGGGAGTCACGTCTATTTCGACTTCCATGGGTTTGTTGGTTGTGTCACCATCCCCTTCATTCGTTTCGTGCTTATTATCTTCTTCATCGTCATCCAAATCCACCACTTCGATGTCTTCTTTTTTGCTGCTATTTGCATTGGACTCTGTCCCAGCAGTCGAACCATCGTTGGCATCCTCCTCCTCAGACTCTTCTTCTGCAGATTCTTCGTTTCTTTGACCATAATCAGCTTTCTCTCCTTCAGCGTGAGTGTCCTTTGGGTCCTCTTGAAGGGTTTCGAGAGGGGACTTTTGGAGAGAAGTTCTTTGTGAAGCCTCTGCAGATTCATGAAGCGTTGCTTCATTTGTTTCTTTTAGAGGAGGAGAAGTACTCTGATCATCTTGCTGCTCAGAAGCCCCAGCCAGAACCGCCATATTGGAGGAACCTTTGTTCTGTACAAGGTTGCTGGAGTCTCCTTGAGGAGAGGAGTTGAATGGAGCGGCAGCTTTTGATGGTGAGGTCGAAGTGGTAAAAGTTGGATTTAAGATATCCTGCAAGGAGCAAAAGAATATTAAAAGCATGCACCAAGGTAATGAATAATTATTTTGTCAAAAATTTAAAGTTCAATTTACCTGTGGACTCTCGGAAGAGAGGTTGCTAGCTATGCGTTCCAACATTACGTTGGAGGTCGAAGATGGAATTTTGGATTTAGGTGAGGGAGCAGCATCCCTGGAATCGAGTCCAGATACACTAGTTGGTACAACACTTTTTGAAATATCCTTCTTCTGCTTCTTCTTCGAAGCAGCTGGTAAGTTTCCTCCAGCCTTGGGGTCTTCCCCAGTGGTGTTTGATTTTCGCTTCTTTGGAGTGGTAAGCGGAAGTTTGTTGGTCTGAAAAGATTTAAAACAAAGAGTTAGATGCAAATCATGAAGCATTAGTGTATTCGAAACATCAAGGCTAAGTAATTACCTGTGGAGTTGGAGCACTGGTTATTATTGGTGTTGTTGTTGTTGTTGTTGTTGTTGCAGCAATGGTTGTTGTTTCGGATGGAGTCACATTGTCAGTGGTTTCGATAGAGGCTTGAGAGGTGCTCCCTTCTTTTGACTTTGAAGCAGCAGTCTTTATCCTGATGGCTGAAAATCGAAACAATTAAGGCAGAAGTTAAAGATATGGAAAGTGAAAAACGTTTGGGATTTTCCCAAGCATTCGCACCTGTGCCTTGATCAGATTTAATCGACATGGCAGAAAGGTCATAGCGAAGATGTCCTGGGAAATCGTGGAGCCAGTGTTGAGCCCATGTCACAGTCTCAGATGGATTTGGTTTCTTTTGAAGATGTTTGAACATTTCTTTGCATGTGAACCACCAAGGGTATGGAGGAAACCAAGCCAGGGCCAGTTCTGAGGTAGGTAATCTAGGAAATTTAGGTGGATGCATTTCGAATGCCAACCTATACCTATCCTCAGGTGACAAGCCTGAAGGAAGTTTTAACTTAGAAACTTTTTGTTTGAATTTTTCCTTCAAGGTCTCAGCCGCTTGATGCACAGTGGATTCTAAGTGTGTGGGATCATAAGTAGTTTCGAAATAATTTTGAAAAGCTTTAATCTCTTTGGCATGAGTGAACATACCTTTCTTGCATGGTACCTGCACATCGAATGCATCAGTTAGTTTCTGCTGAATAGTAAGAGTATCGAACATATAAGTCTGATAAAACTTTATCCACCATTCCAGAAACCCCTTTGCTGTAAGGTGTGTAGGTTCGAAAGTTATTAGTTCGAACTGGGCGAAACCTTGGTATTGTTCCTGCTGTAATTTGGCTTCTCGTGCCTTGAAGGTTCGCCCAGAGGTAATGGCACTTTCTGTTTGAAATAAGGGTTTAGGAATTAGTTGGCACAAGCCAAACTATCTCGAAACAAAGTTGGGCTGATAAGCGAAAAGGAAAATCTGATTCTTGGCAGGAGTTATTCTTGAAGAGATTAGTCTGGGTAGCAAAAAGGCTCTCCATACATCTTGAATCTCTTTGCTCTTGACAGCTTCTGAGAGAGCCATGGTGAACCATGAAGGTCCATGAGCCCTTGAAGCAAAAGGCGTCATGGTCACTTCGAACTTATGCCTCTTGGAGAATATCATGATATATTTTGAGAATAGGACTTTGAAGTCATCCTTATCATCATTTGGGGTTAGTCTTCGCAGCCTAGTGCCTTCGATTATTCTATCCGTTATTTCAGGGTCTTGTTCAGCAATGGTGTTGGCAGTTGACAATGAAGGTTCGAACATGGCATTCAGCCATAACTGAAGCAACCAGAAAGGGCCAGCTAGCAGGATATTCTTGGGGGTGTGAGATTTTAGACTCGAAACAGCTGACCTTAGGCTTTCATAAAGATCAACTAGTAACAATTCTCTCAAGCACACCCTCCGATTCTCATGCAAATCTCTAGCTAGAGGAATAAACCTACTGGCTACCTGTAGGGATCTGCTGCAAAAGACATACCTTGACAGCCATAAGGTAAGGAAAGCAATGTGTTCTACATCCGGCACATTGTCTCCTTCAGTATGATAGTTGCTGATAAACTTTGAAAAGCTTGCTAGTTTGACTTTGAAGTCGATAATACTCGAATGTTCTTCGTTGTCAGGGATATATGTTTCTCCTATTGGTGATAGCACAGTAATGGCCGCTATGTCAAAAAAGGTAGGGGTAATCATTCCACCAGGGAGATGGAAAGTATTATAAGTACTGTCCCAGAAATATAGGGACGCGAATAACAATGGGTGGCTATAAGTAAAACCTGGCTTCGACAGCTTAATCAAGTTGTAGATACCTAATTCTTCCCATTACTGGGATTTCTTAGCTTCTACCTTATTGAACCAGTTATGATAAGCAGTGTCGGAGGTGGGGCAAGATCGAAACAGTTTGAAGTTACTCTTTACATAGTCTAGTACGAAAGGATCCTTAGGAGGAACGATTGGATTTTCCACGGTGTTTGAACCAGAAGACTCTATTGCCTCAGGGGCGTCCATTTTATTAAACAGGGGTTTGAAATTATAGCAAACTGGGAAAATTTTCCTGGTGTCTTTTAAAATTTCAAAAACTGTAAGAGGGCCCATTAAAGCTAACCTCTTGCCAGCAGCAGTGGTAGGAATAAGTACCTGGGATGTATAAAGCATTTCTTTCTCTTTTGAGATCATCTGGGGAACAAGAACATATTGACCTTGGTAGGTGACAACCTTGCTTTCCATTGTGTTTCCTGCGGTATTTCCTTTCTTTTTGGAAACCTTTTTTAGTTGAGATGAAGTAGAAGAAGACATTGTTGGAAGAATGTTAAAAGCTTAGGGTTTCGGTGAGAAAAGAAGGAGAAAAGATTCAGAATGTGGGAAGAAAAGAAAAGACTAAGTTGATGGGTTTTTATAATGTGGAAGTTTAAGCATCCACTGAGTAAGGTTATGATACATGGTAATCATGGGTTGGTTTGATGAAGAGGTGGCGTAAAGTTAACATTGGTAATAGGCGTGATTAAAGATAATCATTATTTTGTAACTGCACCATACTGTGAAATGGTTCAAGGCGGTTAAGGAATCTGAAAAGCGTTGTGATTGACGTGATTGGAGTCATATGCAATAAATGTTACGATGATTCGAAGGTCGCATCAAAATCTTGTGTATAGGTTTAAAATAAGTATTTCTCAAAGGAATCGAAATACATATTTTAAAGGGGCATTTTGTTGGCTGAAGATTTTGATGATATTATTAGAAGCAAAGTAAATTGGACGTTTCGATTGAGATGAAACAAAACGTCATGTTTCGAAATGGTAGAAGCAGTGCTTCGAATGGGCATATCAAAGCTTGGAGCTTCGAGTGACAGTTATGAGAATATATCCAAAGAAATCTCGAAATGATAACAAGGCTGTGTCTAGGAAATGCGTTCGAAGCGAAGAAGTGCCAAAACATTTGAAATTCAAATGCAAGCAGGATGTTCGAAATTTGAAATATATGCGCTGGAGCATTCGAAGACACGTGGAAGCAAGAGAGAGGCATTGCCCTGCATGTTCTGAACGTGGCAGAATCTTATAGCAAGACCGTTATGGTCGAAGTAGTATAAATATAAGTCTTAGCATTAGGATTTCGTGTGTCATATCTATTGTACAAAAAACTCAATAAACATTCAAATTACCACATGGCTAGGGAAACGAATGCAAGAGCAGTGTACGTATGATAACACCACATGTTTATGATTTAATGAAAACTCTTTATCATTTCCAGTACTTTCCTTTATCTTTATGTCAATACCATTTACAAGTTTAAGCATTTAAAGTACTTTCATTCGAAATCTTTTCACTGATGCCTTACATTTAAATGCTTTCTTTCCATTTCAAATACTTTACATTTCAGAAACTGTTATACATTTCATGCCTTTATCTTCAAGTTTTTATCCTTCGAACACCTTTTTCACTTAAAGCCATTTTACAGTTTTCTTGCATTAAACGCTTTCTTCATATTTCGAATCTTTTACATTAACCGTTTTTACGTTTCGAAATCATTTACTTGTCTTTTATGCAGTTTTTACATGTCTTTACAATTGACCTTTATTCATGCAATTTAGTTTCGCGCACATTTATTTTGATCACACCTTTAGATCCTTAATAGAAAAATCGAAATAAGTTAAACACCTACATAACATTCTAAATACCAACCATGAATACCAGTTCGATCATGAGAGTTACCCTAATGACCAACACGTCCTAGGATCAATCTAGTCGATCCTGCGAGTTACCAGAGAAATTGAATAACAGTCAGTAAGTTTATTCGATAGTTTGGAGGACTAGCGGTTGTTTACCAGAAATCACTGTAAACACATTGTCTTTGTGATCATCCAGTTACGGATAATATTTGATCAACAATAAAGCACTTAACTCTACATCTAATGTCCATAGTGGTTTCAAGTCTAAGGATTGTATACACCACTTATCACCATAGGAATAACCTATGACGCTTTACATAACATTCTATGTAGTATTCTCATAGCGAGTCAATCTAGTATAAATATTACTCCTAATATTCATACATATGTCAATACTTGATAACTCTTTATCCATGATCCATGAGATGTGATCATCAATATACCTTCATAATAATCTTAATGCTTTAATGTTATCCCGCTTCATAATAAAGCTTGACTATAAATACTTTAAGAATAGTGTCCTTATGTTTAATGGAGTCTCATAATTAAGTCACGCTTAACATTTCATTAACAGACTAACTATTCTAGGGTCTTTATCATTTTGGAAAAACAAACATAATAAAGAAATGCCTTTTATTATTAATAAATAATTCAATACAAGTACCAAAAATATTGACCTCGAGGAAGAGCTTTTTCTTTTAAAAGTCAATTTTGAAAAGGCTTTCGATTCAGTCTCGTGAGACTACTTGACGTATGTGTTAAAGCAAATGAAATTCATCTCTAAATTGCTTAATTGGATTCAAACTTGTGTTCTCAATAGTTCTCTGTCCATCCTGATCAATGGAAGCCCTACAATTGACTTTCAAGATATGGGATAGCTACGTCAAGGCGACCCTTTCTCACTGTTTCTTTTCACCATAGTTGTAGAAGGTTTATCATGTTTGCTGAGTAACGCAAGTGCTTCCCTAACTTTTGAACCATTTTATCTGGAAGAAAATCTAGAGTTTGATCTACGTCAGTTCTCAGACGACACTGTTGTACCCCAAAATTTGCCCTCCCATATTCATCAAGAATTGTCAAAGTCAAGGTCACAAAATGCCCCAAGGGTTGTGCAGCTCAACTGTCTCCTAGACAGTCAAAACTAGGGTTTGAGTTCTGGTCAAGCAAATGAACTTTTCAAAGGCCCAATCAAGTCCCATATGCCTACAAAGATGGTCAAGTATCCTCATGTCAAGTTTCAAGGCACTCAGCTCAAAATTGCACAGTCAAAACCCTAGATTGCACTACAGTCAACTGTAGGGGCAAAATGGTCATTTGGCAGTCAAAAGTTCAAATTTTTGGTCAACATATCATTTTGAAGCCACAAACATCATTTGATCAATGCTTGATCATGATTCTCAAAATTTGGCTCAGAAATAATCAAAGATGCAAAAGTTGCTATATTTGGACAGCTGAAAAAGTCAACTGAAATTGACCAGGGCATAACTTTCACATGGATTATCAGAAAAATTCCATCCAAAGCTCATTTTGAAGAGAAAGACATTTCCTACAATCCATCTTCATATTCCAAGTCCAAGAAATGCTCTCACAAAAAGTTATCAATTTCAACATTATAGGTCATTTTCAAAAGTCAACAAAAAGTGACTTTAAGTCAAAGGCCATAACTTGAGATTGGTAAATCAAAATGACATGGGACCAAAGGCATTGGTTAGAGGACTCAAAGACCTTTCCAAAATGTCCAAGAACATGTGAAAAGCTTAAAAATTGACCAAGTTATGCCTTGTGGAAGTTGGGAAATTTTTGGGAATTTTGAAAAGTCAACATTGATGCAAAAGGCCTAAAAATGCAAATGGGCCCATTTTTCTTCCAAGATTCTTCATGCCAAGCCTATGCACGACCATTAGGCCCAAAGGGAAGTATTTTCATATTTTTTAATTATTTATTTGAATTTATATTAATATATATTCATTTAAATCATTTTAATACATGAAAAATATAAACCTAACCTAAAACAAATCTTTTCATGCATATTTATTCACAATGATTCGTGCACATACCAATTAGGGAAGATTTGGTTAGAATTGATCATAATTTGCACCAAAACCATGAAAAAGATTCAAAAGGATCCTTAAGGAAATCAAATATTCAAAACAATTATTGCCATGGATTTGATCCAACTTTTTTAACCTAATTGCTTCCATACAAGTATTAGAACATAACCCTAAGCCAAGGAGACTGGAAGCTGCGCCCAGAGCCTGAATACAAAACTTGGAAATTGCTTGGAAACTAAAAATCTGAAATCCATTCTAGAGGTCAATTCAAGGTGCCAAACCTATTCAAGAAGCTTCCTTGGCAATTCCTGAACGCATTCCACTCGAAACCAATAACCAAAGCTCCAGGAATTGGTAGATTGAATGTAAACTGCATCAAGAAAATTGCTTAATCGTGTTTTAATTTTGAAGCATAATCATTGCATTTTGTTTATAGATTATTACTCATGAATGATTTCTGATGCTAACTGCATAGTTCAATTTTGTTTTTGGACTCCCAACGCGATTTCACCATGATTGAAGATTAGGGTTTACTGAGTTTCTGAATAGGGGTTTTGTAACGATGCAAAATTGGAACTCCAGACCACTGCCAATCAAACCAGCGTGCTCAGACGAAGAAGACAAGATGCTCGCGCTCAATTTATATGTATTCAGAATCTAATCGCTATTTTTGAAACACGCGCATATTGAGGGGGTTTAAAACCCCCGTTAAATATTTGTTGTTTTTCAGGGAAACAGAACAACGAAGAAGAAAGGCTTCGTGGCAACCATTGAGTGGCCGTTTCAAATTTTGGCGCGCGTTCCAAGCGTGAATCCATTTTTCTTTTATATTAATTGTATCATATTATATATTAACTAAACGCGTTTGGTACAGTTGGTCACATGTGATGCCTATAATCTTCAAGACCTGGGTTCAAGTCCCAGGTCTGGCAATTTCTCTTATTATTTTCCCATGCAGATTCCTATGCCACGCTAGCGCTGAAGACTACCATGCACACTCAATAATCACCATCCAAGCGTCCATCAGAAGCAATCTAGAGGCCAGGATCAAAGGAGTATGCTACACCCTCAGTCAACGCGCATTACTGGATTCAAAAGTCAACGAATTCTGGATAGCATTGGGCCTTAAATTACCAGGCCTATACCTCCTTATTTGGGGCAACACCCCACCTTGGTTTGCATTTTTATATTCTTCTTCTTACTTATATTTTTGTTATTTTATTTGTTTTATTGTTTTATCATAATTAATTTATTTTTCTACAAAATACAAAAACATTCCAAAAATCAGAAAATACAAAAAAATATAATTAATTTTGATTACTTTCATAAGTTAGTATATGTAAATAATTTAGTATTAATTAGATTTTTAGCTTTAATTCTTTTTATAATAAAAATCCAAAAATATTAGAATTAGGTTAATTGATAAGTTTTATGTCTTTTTTTTAATTTTCCCTTTTAATCATAATATTATTATTTAGTTATTTTCATAATTAAATGTATATAAATAACTTAGATGTAAGTTAGGTTAAAAATTCAATCCTTTTTTATAACAAACTAAAAAAACAATAGAATTAGGGTTTGTCTATTAATTTAATTTCAATTAATTCCTTTTTTCTTTTAATAAATAAAAAACATAAAAGTCTAAAAAACATTTTCATTTAATTCTTAATTTTAATTCATTAATTTAATTATTGTTGTAAAAGGGGTCCAACGCCCTAGTTCGTTCAATTATTAATTTTGCGCATTTATCTTATGTCATTTAATTTTAATTTTGTAATTGCCCCGAAGCCATGTAACTTTAAATTCCTTGCACTTTTTATTGCTCTTTTTACTTTCTCGCTAAATCGGGTCCTGGAAATTTTGGCGATGTGGACCCGCGCCATTTGTAATAATCGTAGATTTACTTTCCCGCAACCTTATAACTGTTAAAAAAGCATGAAAGACTGTATGGACTTAAAATAAAATCAATGCATAGAACACGACAAACATGACAAGACAAATATCTGAACATGACACACAATTCGCACACACCACCCCTAGGGTACGCCTCACTGTTGCCTTGCCTCGAAAGGTGATCGTCGAGTAGAGGATGTCTTAGTAAGTCCTCATGATCCGGGAACCTGGCATGAGGGTAGCTTCTAAGGTGTCTTCCCATTGCTCTGGTGATCACCATGTCCCGAACCACGAATGGACCCGAACACCTCCAACGGTGGTGCTACCTACCTCTCAATGGTGGGATGGCACTACTTTAAAGGACTCTTACACAGACGAATTCCTTAGGGTAGGTAGGTTCTCGTAGGTACTTGCTCTAAACTCAAAAAATACTTTTCACACCACACAAAAGCTTTCAAAACAAAAACTTTTCAAACACTCTGACGTATGAGTCGATCTGGAACTTTTTTTCAAAAGAAACTTTTTTAACCCACATCTGAAAAGCAAACACACAAATTGAAAACACATTGAGCAAGTACCTAAGAGCCCATGGATAACCATGGATAGAAAGGGTGCTAACACCTTCCTTTTCTATAACCTACCTCCCGAACCGAGAGCAATCTCTTTAAGGAATTTTTCTGTGCTTTTGTCCTTTCCTATTGGAGAAAATAAAAGACGGTGGCGACTCTTGCTTCCGCGACATTTCGCGAACCAGCGTTAAACAGTCAGTTCCAGATCCACCGATCACAGAACTGGCGACTCTGCTGGGGACTGATACTCTAAAAGTGAGGTGTACCTTAGGGCTAGCTTATAACTATGTTTTCAATTGTCTTCCTTGTGTGCTTTAAATTGTGGGTTGCTTGGGAGTTCTATAGGTCCTACACCCGGATCTGGGGGATACCTTTCTTAGAAAGTAGCAACAAGGCTGTGAGGGAACTGTGCGGGGTATACCGACACGGTTGAAACAGTCTGCTACGTTGATGTGGCACTTTGGTGTGTACCGGTAACCCTTGAGTTCAGTCAAGGAGAGTACGGGGCCTCCGCGTGGTGTCGTGAAGCATCAACAGACCTTAGGAACCTTAATTGAACTATCTTGGCCTCTTTAGGGTAGTGAGATCACTGACTTTGGTGCAGTCCGAGGTTGGTGGATACTCGATACTATGCTCAATTGAGGGTTGCTTTCCTGGAATATTTCGGTCGCCAGTTCAGTGGCTAAATCGAAACGATGAACAATGAAAGCAATCCCGTGATATTGGGAACCTTAGAACCCGGTTACTTTGATTAGGACAGGTATGAACCCGCCAACTCAAGAGGGTACTACCCAGACCTCATGCTGGCCTAAACCCTAAGGGCTCTTTTGTGTGACTTGTGTGCCTTCGTACTTGACTATCTGCATGCTTGTGATCTAACACTCATTTCTTGCAGGTTTTGTTTCAGTCCTTAATTAGGGCTCATAATAGGGTTCACTCACATTACCCCATGCATAGCATAACATCATACCATTGCATGCATCTTGCATACATCCTAACCCATTTCAAGGATCTCAAGGGCTTGTGATGCAGGTCATGATGGATCAACTGTCTAGCCAGGGGCAAAGAGGATTTATTTTCCTCTAGCCAAGGTTGTCAGGGGCTATGACCCACTGGATATGGTGAGCCTTTGACCCTTGAAGAAGGATTTTCCACAACAGGAAGTGTCTTCAATCAAGTTACCGGTTTTCAACTCTAACAAGTTTCTCTGTTTACCCCGCGAGATCCTTGAAATCATTGCATGCATGCCATACGTCTCATTGCATTACAGGTATCCCTTTGACAGGTTGCTTACCTTTCTCCGCTGTTTATTTCAGCCGATCGTCATGAATTCTGGATCCTCAGCTGAACAGTCCATCAAGGATCTCCAGGCTCAGAACGCCCAGTTCCAAGAGCTGATCCTGAATTTGACCCAGGGGCAACAAGATCTGAAGGCTTTGCTTTTGAAGAAGGATAAGAAAAAGAAGAGGACTGTTCTGTTCAGCCCTAGACGCAGATGTGGGAATACACCACAAGTTGAAGCTGAGAGGACAACCCCATCTGTGGGGAAAAGCAGTCATCATGAGAGAGAGGTTCCCAGTCCAGCGGTCTCCGACAACGAGACAGATTTTGATGAAGAGCAGTACCCTCCTGCTAATGACAGGTATAAGCAACTGGAGGACAGAATGAAAGCTATGGAGGTTCAACAGGTACCCGGGCTGGATTTCGGAGATCTGGGTTTGTCGACTGGTGTGATTATCCCACATAAATTCAAAGCACCAACTTTCTCAAAGTATGACGGGGCGTCTTGTCCCAAGCTGCACTTAAGGTCCTATGTTCGGAAGATTCAGCCGTACTCTGCGGATAAGAATCTATGGATCCACTTCTTCCAGGAGAGTCTTTCAGGGACTCATCTCGAATGGTTCTATCAGCTGGATGGGACCAAAGTTCGTAACTGGGAGGAGTTGGCTACTGCTTTCTACAAGCAGTATCAGTATAATGCCGACCTTGCTCCTACGCGTACCCAACTCCAGGGTATGTCGTTAGGATCAAGTGAAGGTTTCAAAGAGTATGCACAGAAATGGAGAGACCTTGCCGGAAGAGTACAACCTCCATTAACTGACCGGGAACTCGTTGACATGTTCTTGGGGACCCTGTCCGGGCCATTCTTCAACCACCTGATTGGTAACTCATCTGCTGGATTTACCGACCTCATCCTGACCGGCGAAAGAATTGAAGCTGGTATCAAGAGCGGGAAAATTCAAGAGGCCACACCTTCTGATATTCATAAAAAGCCTTACACGGGAAAGAAGGAATCTAATGCTGCATACGGTCAAAAGGGTCGCCGTGATCAACATGCAGGGGCAGTCATGATCTCTGGTTCTGCACCACGCCGCCAACCACAGAGGGGAAACCAGCAAAGGCCGGATGGGCCTAAAAGGCAGTTCACCAATATTAACATGCCATGGTCGCAAGCATTGCAACATATGTTGAAGATGAACCTGATTGCAGTGATCAACCCTCCTGCCAATCCTAAGACCTCCTCTCCAAGCTACAATCCAGAAGCGAGGTGTGCTTATCATTCCGATAGCCCGGGGCACGATACTGAGGACTGTTGGGCATTAAAGTACAAGATTCAGAACATGATCGACGCCAAAGAGATCGAGTTCGAGCCTGCTGAAACCCCCAACGTGATCAATGCTCCATCGCCGAAACATGGCTAGGATTGAGAAATTTTTTTGTTCATTTGAATTCAAGTTGTATTTTTCCTTTCTTGTTCGGATAAACAATTATTATGTTAAACTCTTTATTTCATGAATGCATTACACATGTCTGTCTTGATTAATTATGTTTACTATGCTTAAAACCGCTTTCATATTTTTGCAATGGTCAACTCTTAATGGAAAATTCTAAACCTCTTGAGGGAGGATGACGAAAACGATACTACAATCTACAGTATGCTTTTGAACAGACCCCGCTGATGAGGTACAGGCATTGTTTCAACCCCTAAACACTGGAGTTATAAGGATGATAATCCCTCGTCAACCCATCAGAGCCAAAGAAGTAGGAGTTTTTATTTTCAAAAATCAAAACCCTTAATCATAACCTGGGGCAGGGTAGTCTCTCAGTTGATCCAAATGCATAACAAATGGCACCAAAGGAGTCCTTACAAAACAAAAGACAGTGATGGTTCCGAATAATCGATAAAGACAGGCAGTCATTATCAAATTCATAAACAAAAAGCCCAAAAAGTCAAAACCTATAAAAGGGACTTATGAAACTGGGGCATCCCGCTGACTGTAATTCCAAAAAAGAAACAGTTCAGGCAAAAAAGAAAGGGATAACAAAATCAAGAAAAGAGGTCTCACAAACCCTCAACAAGAAAGAAATGACTGCCTATTCAAAATAAGTCATCAACATCTGAACCATTATTGGAGCATCAAAGCAAAGACTCAAACAAGGTCTAACGCACGATCAACTGAGTTTAGGTTTGGAGAACATCACGAAGAGCGGGTGGGTACAAATAATTTGAGCCTTTATCCTTTGTTTCTTAAACCGTGAACCAGGCCACGATATAACCCTTAAAAGTCCTAGCTGAAGCATGGGTTAGTTCGAAAGCATACTGTTACGAAAGTATCCTGACTCCTGAAGGTTTGCTGTAAAATCGTGAGTTGACACCGCACTATATTACAAAAAATGCATTTTCAAAATTCAAGACAGACATAGGCTTTTACATTCTTAAAATAATCTTGTTTGCATATGACTATTTGTTTGAACAGCAGGGAAATTCGCACGATGAACACCTTGTGAACAGAAGTACCTCCAATCAAGGGGCACAGTAAGAGCATTGCCCATTATCTGGGGCATGGCAAAATGCTTCCAACAGGGGCAACTCCCTACATTCCCTGAACGTGGACATAGTCGAAGAAAAATACTACGCAAAATCAAAGACCCGCTAGGTTGACACACCTAGGCAAAAACAAGGGCTTCCCGACGAACCAAAAGGGTTCGGGCAAAAATAAGGGATGAAAATGAAAAAACATGTACACCCGGCAAGTCGAAAACCTGAAAAGGCGGCTTGGGCAGAAATGGGTATCCCGGTGGACTGAAAACCCGAAAGGGCGGTCCAGGCAAAAGTTAGGGATCAAAGCGTACGACTATGTTCCGGTATCTCATCACTTGTCTACCCGAAGATTTGTCAATCACCCACACAGGTATCCTCTTCCCTCATCTCCGAAGCAGGGGCAATAATGAGTTATCCAGGCGATCCAACTGCTCTGTCAACCAAAGTACAAGGGACAGATCAACATAAGAATGATTACCATCTACCCTTACAAATTCCAGATCGTGGGTTAACGTCCAAGACCAAACAGGACAATCATCCACTTAATCAAAATCATGCAACCCAACGCCGGTTTCTTCTCAACCTTCAGACAAAGTCATACACAGACTCCTCCTCCCCAAGATGACCTAACCCCGGTTCATCAAAGTTTTACACAAACTTATCCAAGTAACCTAACCCCGGTTCCTCCTGAAGTCTTACATGGACCTATCTCCAGATGACCTAACCCCGGTTCATCAAAGTTCTACACAAACTTATCCCGAAGTAACCTTACCCCGGTTCGTCAAGAAACCTCACACGGATCTACCACAAGGTAACCTAACCCCGGTTCCCCCAGAAGTCTCACATGGACCCCAGTAACCTTACCCCGGTTCGTCAAGAAATCTCACATGGATTTACCCCAAGGTAACCTAACCCCGGTTCCTCCAGAGTCTCACATGGACCTATCTCAAGATGACCTAACCCCGGTCCATCAAGAAGTTTTTACACAAACTTATCCAGGTAACCTAACCCCGGTTCCTCCAGAAGTCTTACATGGATTTAACCCAAGATGACCTAACCCCGGTTCATCAAAAAGTTTTTACACAAGCTCATAAGGCAACCTAATCCCGGTTCATCAAAAAGTTTTTACACAAGCCCATAAGGCAACCTAACCCCGGTCCCTCCAGAAGTCTTACATGGATTTAGTTCGAGATAACCTCACCCCGGTTCATCACGAAGTTTTACATGAACTTACCTCATCAAGCAACCCTACACCGGTTCTCTCTCTTCCAGATGCAGTTTACATGGACTCGTCACCCGGACACCCTACACAGGTTTTCCCTTTCCAAGAACGCAGTTTTACACGAACTCATCATCAAAATAACCCTACATAGGTTCCCTCTTTCAACCTACAGCATTACAGTTCAAAACTTCCCTAGAGAATCCAACCCAGTTCCCCAGGAAAGTTGGAATTCATATCTCCCCAAGCAGTAAGCTTATCCCCAGTAGATTCTGGAAGCTTACCCCTCGCAGAGCACGAACGCGTCGTCCCGGCTTGACTTAAAGAGTTATTTCCGTAACAGGATATAACTGGGTTATCCTCAGCCAAAAGCCATGGAAAGAGCGTCCTCGGCAAAGTATCTTCCTCCCCCCAGCGAGGTCTATCAACACTTCCAGCACAACAAGAATCTCCCAGCATAACTCATCAATGGTATCCCCAACGGAGTTATCTTCATCAACTTAGCAAAGCATCGCTATCCCCACAGAGTAGCACTCCCCAGCATGATCGCTAGAGTATCTTTTCTCCCGCAGAATTATTTCATTTGCCAAGTTTATTCCTCAACGGAGTTATCTTCTCCTACCGGTATTCTTGCAACAATCATCCACAGCGGAAGCGAAATCTCTTCCTCAACATCAGCCCAGGATATGACTTCCCGGCACCCGTCAAGGATTTATTTTCCCAGACGAAAACATACATAAAACTTTACATGCATCATCATAGCATGCATAACGCACTGCATCATATCATACAAGTCTCATTTATATTGATAACATCATTGCTTGATCCATATCATGC
Source organism: Vicia faba (assembly GCA_948472305.1). Classification (NCBI taxonomy): domain Eukaryota; kingdom Viridiplantae; phylum Streptophyta; class Magnoliopsida; order Fabales; family Fabaceae; genus Vicia; species Vicia faba. Next base: position 1,202,659,403 of record OX451736.1, on the reverse strand, counting down.
ATTGCATATAACTGACCTCTACCTTTCAGGAAGGGTGCAGTTGAAATTCCCAAACATATTTCAAGAATGTCTCTAGTCCAGTTAAATCGACTCCAAACAGATTTTTCTGATAAAGACTCAGTAGATATTCTCTTATGGTCCCCTCTCCAACGGCGTGTGAGGCGGTAATTCCTTTTTCAGATGTTTTCCTCTCCGGCATGAGCGTGAGGTGATATTCTCTTATGGTCCCCTCTCCAACGGCGTGTGAGGTGGTAATTCCTTTTTCAAGATGTTTTCCTCTCCGACGATGAGCGTGAGGTAATATTCTTTTATGGTCCCCTCTCCAACGGTGAGCGTGAGGTGGTAATTCCTTTTTCAAGATGTTTTCCTCTCCGACGATGAGCGTGAGGTAATATTCTTTTATGGTCCCCTCTCCAACGGCGTGTGAGGTGGTAATTCCTTCTTTAGATGTTTCCCTCTCCGGCATGAGTGTGAGGTAATATTCTTTTATGGTCCCCTCTCCAACGGCGTGTGAGGCGGTAAATCCTTCTTCAGATGTTTCCCTCTCCGGCATGAGCGTGAGGTGGTATCTCCTTTCGGATTATAATTTCCTATTGTTCCCTCTCCAACGTGAGTGAGGTAACTCCCTTTCAGATTATAATGTCCTTTGGTTCTCTTCCTGACACTACGAAGATGGTAATCCTCACCAAGATGTTCTCAACGAGCGTTGTTGAAGTTAAAATCATCCAAGGTTCACTTATCATTCAGGTTAAGGCAGCAACCATCCCTGGTCCATTCATCAACGTTTGAAGCTCCAGACCCAGCTCCCGTAATCAGTCAGGACACATCTATACCAAGCATCTAAAATCAGCTCCTGCGACGTGTCAGGTACTCATTTTTCTTTTTTGCAGGTACGCAGTTTCTCGCTAAGGAATCTCCTACGCGATCAACGTCCAGATGGCATCTATAAGCCCATCATCCTATCCAGCAACCTCTAAAATGGCATCTATAAGCCCATTCCCTCATCATCATTGCTACCATGTGAGCGCAAATTTCTGGGCACTCTAGTGTCCAATCATCTTCTACCCTCGGATTACGAAAGGCACGTCAGCCAATCTGCATCCTCAGGTCTAAGAAGATTGAACAGGGGCAACTGTTGTACCCCAAAATTTGCCCTCCCATATTCATCAAGAATTGTCAAAGTCAAGGTCACAAAATGCCCCAAGGGTTGTGCAGCTCAACTGTCTCCTAGACAGTCAAAACTAGGGTTTGAGTTCTGGTCAAGCAAATGAACTTTTCAAAGGCCCAATCAAGTCCCATATGCCTACAAAGATGGTCAAGTATCCTCATGTCAAGTTTCAAGGCACTCAGCTCAAAATTGCACAGTCAAAACCCTAGATTGCACTACAGTCAACTGTAGGGGCAAAATGGTCATTTGGCAGTCAAAAGTTCAAATTTTTGGTCAACATATCATTTTGAAGCCACAAACATCATTTGATCAATGCTTGATCATGATTCTCAAAATTTGGCTCAGAAATAATCAAAGATGCAAAAGTTGCTATATTTGGACAGCTGAAAAAGTCAACTGAAATTGACCAGGGCATAACTTTCACATGGATTATCAGAAAAATTCCATCCAAAGCTCATTTTGAAGAGAAAGACATTTCCTACAATCCATCTTCATATTCCAAGTCCAAGAAATGCTCTCACAAAAAGTTATCAATTTCAACATTATAGGTCATTTTCAAAAGTCAACAAAAAGTGACTTTAAGTCAAAGGCCATAACTTGAGATTGGTAAATCAAAATGACATGGGACCAAAGGCATTGGTTAGAGGACTCAAAGACCTTTCCAAAATGTCCAAGAACATGTGAAAAGCTTAAAAATTGACCAAGTTATGCCTTGTGGAAGTTGGGAAATTTTTGGGAATTTTGAAAAGTCAACATTGATGCAAAAGGCCTAAAAATGCAAATGGGCCCATTTTTCTTCCAAGATTCTTCATGCCAAGCCTATGCACGACCATTAGGCCCAAAGGGAAGTATTTTCATATTTTTTAATTATTTATTTGAATTTATATTAATATATATTCATTTAAATCATTTTAATACATGAAAAATATAAACCTAACCTAAAACAAATCTTTTCATGCATATTTATTCACAATGATTCGTGCACATACCAATTAGGGAAGATTTGGTTAGAATTGATCATAATTTGCACCAAAACCATGAAAAAGATTCAAAAGGATCCTTAAGGAAATCAAATATTCAAAACAATTATTGCCATGGATTTGATCCAACTTTTTTAACCTAATTGCTTCCATACAAGTATTAGAACATAACCCTAAGCCAAGGAGACTGGAAGCTGCGCCCAGAGCCTGAATACAAAACTTGGAAATTGCTTGGAAACTAAAAATCTGAAATCCATTCTAGAGGTCAATTCAAGGTGCCAAACCTATTCAAGAAGCTTCCTTGGCAATTCCTGAACGCATTCCACTCGAAACCAATAACCAAAGCTCCAGGAATTGGTAGATTGAATGTAAACTGCATCAAGAAAATTGCTTAATCGTGTTTTAATTTTGAAGCATAATCATTGCATTTTGTTTATAGATTATTACTCATGAATGATTTCTGATGCTAACTGCATAGTTCAATTTTGTTTTTGGACTCCCAACGCGATTTCACCATGATTGAAGATTAGGGTTTACTGAGTTTCTGAATAGGGGTTTTGTAACGATGCAAAATTGGAACTCCAGACCACTGCCAATCAAACCAGCGTGCTCAGACGAAGAAGACAAGATGCTCGCGCTCAATTTATATGTATTCAGAATCTAATCGCTATTTTTGAAACACGCGCATATTGAGGGGGTTTAAAACCCCCGTTAAATATTTGTTGTTTTTCAGGGAAACAGAACAACGAAGAAGAAAGGCTTCGTGGCAACCATTGAGTGGCCGTTTCAAATTTTGGCGCGCGTTCCAAGCGTGAATCCATTTTTCTTTTATATTAATTGTATCATATTATATATTAACTAAACGCGTTTGGTACAGTTGGTCACATGTGATGCCTATAATCTTCAAGACCTGGGTTCAAGTCCCAGGTCTGGCAATTTCTCTTATTATTTTCCCATGCAGATTCCTATGCCACGCTAGCGCTGAAGACTACCATGCACACTCAATAATCACCATCCAAGCGTCCATCAGAAGCAATCTAGAGGCCAGGATCAAAGGAGTATGCTACACCCTCAGTCAACGCGCATTACTGGATTCAAAAGTCAACGAATTCTGGATAGCATTGGGCCTTAAATTACCAGGCCTATACCTCCTTATTTGGGGCAACACCCCACCTTGGTTTGCATTTTTATATTCTTCTTCTTACTTATATTTTTGTTATTTTATTTGTTTTATTGTTTTATCATAATTAATTTATTTTTCTACAAAATACAAAAACATTCCAAAAATCAGAAAATACAAAAAAATATAATTAATTTTGATTACTTTCATAAGTTAGTATATGTAAATAATTTAGTATTAATTAGATTTTTAGCTTTAATTCTTTTTATAATAAAAATCCAAAAATATTAGAATTAGGTTAATTGATAAGTTTTATGTCTTTTTTTTAATTTTCCCTTTTAATCATAATATTATTATTTAGTTATTTTCATAATTAAATGTATATAAATAACTTAGATGTAAGTTAGGTTAAAAATTCAATCCTTTTTTATAACAAACTAAAAAAACAATAGAATTAGGGTTTGTCTATTAATTTAATTTCAATTAATTCCTTTTTTCTTTTAATAAATAAAAAACATAAAAGTCTAAAAAACATTTTCATTTAATTCTTAATTTTAATTCATTAATTTAATTATTGTTGTAAAAGGGGTCCAACGCCCTAGTTCGTTCAATTATTAATTTTGCGCATTTATCTTATGTCATTTAATTTTAATTTTGTAATTGCCCCGAAGCCATGTAACTTTAAATTCCTTGCACTTTTTATTGCTCTTTTTACTTTCTCGCTAAATCGGGTCCTGGAAATTTTGGCGATGTGGACCCGCGCCATTTGTAATAATCGTAGATTTACTTTCCCGCAACCTTATAACTGTTAAAAAAGCATGAAAGACTGTATGGACTTAAAATAAAATCAATGCATAGAACACGACAAACATGACAAGACAAATATCTGAACATGACACACAATTCGCACACACCACCCCTAGGGTACGCCTCACTGTTGCCTTGCCTCGAAAGGTGATCGTCGAGTAGAGGATGTCTTAGTAAGTCCTCATGATCCGGGAACCTGGCATGAGGGTAGCTTCTAAGGTGTCTTCCCATTGCTCTGGTGATCACCATGTCCCGAACCACGAATGGACCCGAACACCTCCAACGGTGGTGCTACCTACCTCTCAATGGTGGGATGGCACTACTTTAAAGGACTCTTACACAGACGAATTCCTTAGGGTAGGTAGGTTCTCGTAGGTACTTGCTCTAAACTCAAAAAATACTTTTCACACCACACAAAAGCTTTCAAAACAAAAACTTTTCAAACACTCTGACGTATGAGTCGATCTGGAACTTTTTTTCAAAAGAAACTTTTTTAACCCACATCTGAAAAGCAAACACACAAATTGAAAACACATTGAGCAAGTACCTAAGAGCCCATGGATAACCATGGATAGAAAGGGTGCTAACACCTTCCTTTTCTATAACCTACCTCCCGAACCGAGAGCAATCTCTTTAAGGAATTTTTCTGTGCTTTTGTCCTTTCCTATTGGAGAAAATAAAAGACGGTGGCGACTCTTGCTTCCGCGACATTTCGCGAACCAGCGTTAAACAGTCAGTTCCAGATCCACCGATCACAGACACCATCATTTTGAGCTAGGCTTCATGATCTAATATTTGGTATATTAAAGTTGTCTTGCATGGATTTGAATTGGCATCAGGCCTCTGTGTGAATTACTATAAAATCAAGATCATGGGATTTAATGTGGAACATGGTTTTCTTGAGGTTGCGTCGAATTTCTTGTCTTTCTCTATAAGATTTTTCCCTTCATTTTCATTAGGATTCCTATCGAAATCAATCCTCGCAGACGCTCTTCATGGGACTATATTTTGGCTAATCTTTGAAGTATACTTGTAGTCAAGCCCCTCTTCTTCTTTTCATTCTACGGAGCACCAAAGCTAGTTCTTTAGGAAATTATAAACTTTCAGAGATGATTTCTGGGAAAAGGTAAAGAAAATCAGACAAGGGTCAATTGGGTTTCTTGGGCCACGAGTTGGAAGCCAAAATCAAAAGGGGGCTTGGGTGTTAAGGATGTTGAATCTTTCAACAGGTCCCTTTGGAGTAAATGGGCGTGGCGTATCTTATGTGACAATAATTCAGCTTGAAGCTCTTGGCTTGCCTTCAAATACGGAGATTCGAAGGGGCTAATTATGGATCCTTCTTGGGTTGTTAGTGACAAGAAATGATCTTTATGGTGGAGCTACTTGAGACTTGTTCTAGGATTTTGAGGTGAAGACTCTAATTGGTTTGGAAATAACGTGTCGTGCAAATTGGGAAATGGTTTAACCATTGGTTTTTGGAGACATAATGTGCTTGCAGATTCCTTCTTTATTTGGTTATGTGCAGGTCAATAGAATTTCCGTTAGTGACATAGGGAATTAGTTAGAGGAATATTGGAGTTAGGACATTGTCTTCAACGAGGACCATTTATATGATGCAACTTTGATTGAGCTTCAAGATTTGCAGAATTGTCTTTTGAACATCAAGCTAAATCCTGACTTGTTTGATTCCTTCAATTGGTGGCGTGATGAGGGGAATTTTTCTGTCAAATTAGCTTATTCCAGATTTCAATCTTTAGCCTTAACAAGTTCTTAAGTTATTATGGACATCCCAAGTGCGTAGCAATATCAAAATTTTCGCCTGGAGGCTCTTTCTCAATAGGCTGCAAACGTGTGATCAATTAGCAAAGAGAAAGATTCTAAGTGGGAAGCATAACCTTGTGTGCCCTTTGTGTTTAGGTCCAGAAGAAAATGTCGTCCATTTATTCATCTTGTGTCCAGTAGTAGAAAATGTTTGCCTTCATTTTTCAAATTGGATTGTGCTAGGTTCTTTAAATTCCTGGGCTTTCATTCTTGATCATTTGAAGGGTTGTCTCTTTTTGCTTAAAGGGAATTCTAGATTTAAGAGAATTGATTAGCAAATCCGTTAGCAGTTTCTCCTTTGTAAAAAGGTTGAATAGTCCTTATTATTGGATTATACGTATTGTACATAGTCTTTTTCTACTTCTTTGTGTATAGTCCAGCTATCTTACTTGTCTTCTATCTAATGGGCCCAATATTTGTATATATAGCCTTATCATGTAACTACCAATCAAGTAATAGAATAACAAATTTTATCTTCTTCTCCAATGGCTTATTTTCTTTTCTTCTCAAGTTTGTTATTCTATTACAACTTTCTTTCCATAATCAACATGGTATCAGAGCTTCAAAAGCTCTCGTAGCCATTGATCTGTCCTTTTTATTTGTCTCTGATTCTTTTCTTAGAAGCTCTCTTCTTTGATCATTTCTTTGTTCTACCTTCATCGAGCTTCATCTAATCTTCTTGTTTCTTTCAATGGCAAACCAGAGCTACTCCGATTTCACAACCAACTTTGCATATCCATACTACCTTCATCCAAACGAGAGTCTTGAGCTCGTTCTTGTTTCACCATCTCTTACTGATAAGAATCACCACACCTGGTCCTGCTCAATGCGGATTGCTTTGATATCCAATAATAAATAGAAGTTCATTGATGGAACTCTCACCAAGCCACATGTCTCTGATCCGTTGTACACTCCGTGGATTCGTTGGAACACCATGGTGCTCGCATGGATTCACCGATCGATTTCAGAATCTATAGTTAAATCTGTCCTTTGGATTGATAACGTTTCCGGTGTATGGAAGAATCTACAAGTTAGGTTTTCTCATGGCGACATCTTCCGTATCTCTGACATTCAAGAGGACCTGTACAAGTTTCACCAAGGTATGCTTGATGTTTCTAACTATTTCACGCAATTGAAAGTGATGTGGGATGAATTAGAGAACTATCGACCTATTCCTGTTTGTTCTTGTACGATTCCATGTTCTTGTGGTGCTATTGCATCTGTTAAGACATATAGGGAACAAGATTATGTCATTCATTTTCTCAAAGGATTATCAGAAAAATTTGCACACTCAAAGTCCCAAATTATGATGATGAATCCTCTCCCCAATATTGAGAAATCTTTTTCACTTGTTATTCAGCAAGAAAGAGGAAAGTTCTGCTGCTGGTATTGTTTCATCTACAGATTCCACTGAATAAGTCTCTACTCTTCAGGTTCAAATACACTCAGGAAATTCTGGTGCTAAATCTGGTAATAACAATTATCGTGCTAAGTATCAAGGTTCTAATGCTGCAAAGGGAAATTCTAGATTGTGCACACATTGTAATAGGACGAATCACACGATTGAGACATGATTTATTAAGCATGGATTTCCTCCAGGTTATCGACCTAAGGGAAATAATCAAGGGAATCCTCAATCTTCTTCACCTGATGCATTTGTTTACAATGCTTCTGAGTTTTCTCCTGCGAGCTCCACTACAGCCTCGTTTGGTTTCACTAAAGACCATTATAAAAGCATCCTAGCATTACTTCAACAATCCAAGCCCAACCCTGCAGCTAACTCAGTGTCAACCTCACCTTTTATCCTGAATTCTCAATCCTCCAACGTTGCTGGTAAGAATCCCTTCCTCTAGATCCTAGATACTGGTGCCACTGATCATTTTCTTTAAATCTTTCCTCTTTTACTGATCATAAATCTATAGTTCTTATACCTGTAAATATGCCTGATGGTTCACAAGTTCTTGCCTCTATATCTGGCACTGTTATCATATAACCTTCCTTAACCATACACAATGTTCTTTATGTGCCTAGCTTTCAGGTTAACCTGATCTCTGTAGCAAAACTTGTTGATCATAATCAATGTTTTGTTCATTTCAATGCTAATGCTTGCCACATTATGCAGAATCATTCCAAGGAAATGATTGGTATAGCTAACTTGCACAGAGGGCTCTATGTGTTTGATTCCACTCCTCCCCATTCTTCTGCAAATAAATCTACTACTCATACTTCTTATAATTTGTGACATTTGTGCTTAGTTCATATTTCCAATATAGGCTTACAAACTGTTTATAAGTTTTTCCCTTTCATTACATATAACAATTACAATGTACCTTGTGAATCTTGTCACTTTTCTAAACAAAGAAGACTTCCCTTTCCTAATAGTACTTCTATGTTTTCTGTTCCTTTCAATATTCTACATGCTGACTTATGGGGTCCATATTCCACCATTTCTACTTCAGGCCATAAATATTTCTTAACCCTTGTGGATGATTACTCAAGACATACTTGAGTTACATTTCTTAAAACTAAAGACCAAACTAAAATAAGCCTCATCAATTTTATAGCCTATATTGAAAACCAGTTTCAAACAACCCTTAAATGTCTGAGATCTGACAATGGAACTGAGTTCATAACTTTATCTGAATTTTTTCTTTCAAAAGGCATACTCGATCAAAAGACATGTGTTGAGACACCCCAGCAAAATGGAGTGGTTGAAAGAAAACACTAGCATATACTCAATGTAGCTAGATCTATCTTTTTCCATTCCAATATTCCCCTAACTCTATGGAATTTTTGCATTCAACATGTTGTCCACATTAGTAATAGACTACCCTCTCCTCTTCTTCATTCAAAATGTTCTTATGAACTCCTATTGAAACATCCACCATCACTAATCCATCTAAAAGTGTTTGGTTGTTTATCTTATGCCCCATCTCTTCAAGCACATAGAACAAAATTTTCCCCTAGAGCTAGAAAAGCAGTTTTCCTTGGATATCAAGAAGGTACCAAAGGTTACATTCCTTATAACCTTGAAAATCACAATATTTTCATCTCAAGAAATGTCATCTTTTATGAAAATGTTTTCCCTTTCAATACCAAAATTACATCCTCTCAAATTTCCTCACAATTAGTTTCTCAAATTAATGACTTATATTCTGAGATACCTCCCCCTTCTCCTAGTCAGCAAGCCAGCACAACTGATTTTTCTCTTCCTTATGATACTAGTACATCTCAGATTAACAGTAATGTTGCTTCTCCTCAACCAGCACAAATTCATAGTCCCGGATTTGTTTTACCTTTTTCAACTGATATGACCTTTCAGCCGGACTCTGCACAGAGCAGTCCTACCCCCCATTTTCCTACTGCAGATTTACATAGCCAGCCTGTCACTCCCACTGCTATTGTAGAGCTAGCCTCTGAACTGCATCAGTCAACTGATCAGTTCCATAGCCTTTCTTCTGAACCTCTCTCTCGTAGTCCCAACATCCAAGACTCTATAGAACCTCCTTCTTTACCCACTAGACAATCCTCTAGACCTACTCAACCACCCCACTACTTAAAATATTATCATTGTTATTCTGCCCATTTCAATAATAATCCTTCTACTGCTTTCTCTAAAGTCTTATATCCTTTATTATCTGTTCTTACTTATGATCAGTGTTCCCCCTGTTATAAAAATTTCTATTTTTCTGTATCAACAAATATTGAACCAAAAAGATTTAACCAAGCCATAAATATGGATTGTTGGAAACATGCTATGGACGTTGAAATACAGGCCCTTGAAGAAAATCAGACATGGACTGTGGTTGATCTCCCACCAGGCAAGGTTCATATTGGTTGCAGGTGAGTATATAAGATTAAGTACAAGGAAGATGGCTCCAGATACAATACAAGGCTTCTAGCAAAGGGTTACACACAAATGGAGGGCATTGATTATTTTGATACCTTCTCCCCTGTGGCCAAAATCACAACTGTCATGGTTCTTCTTTCCATAGCTGCTATAAAGGGTTGGCATCTTGAGCAATTAGATGTCAATAATGCTTTTTTGCATGGTGATTTACATGAAGAAATTTACATGACACCTCCTCCTGGAATTTCCATTTCTAATCCTTCTCAAGCATGCAGGTTACAAAAGTCTTTGTATGGTCTCAAACAGGCTAGCAGACAATGGTACTCTAAACTCTCTTCCTTTTTTATATCATTAGGTTACTCTCAGTCACGGGCTGATCATTCTCTCTATGTGAAATCTCATAAAGATACTTTAACTGCAATATTAGTCTGTGTAGATGACATAGTTATTGCAGGTAATTCTATGGTGGATATACAATTTGTTAAGACCACCCTTCACCATAAATTCAAGATCAAAGATCTTGGTCAGCTGAGATTTGTTTTGGGCTTTGAGATTGCCAGGTCCTCAAAAGGCATCTTCTTGAATCAGAGAAAATACACTCTTTAGCTCTTGGAAGATACAGGTTATCTTGCAGCAAAACCTTCTTCGGTTCCTTTTGATCCTGTAGTTGTTTAGGTATTGGCTTGCATTTTTGGTAAAACCCAAGTGTATGTGTGAATGTCATGACTGATGTCATAACATTCTAGTTTAGTTTGTACTGACTCATTAGGTACCTTTGCAGAAAAATATTGTAATTCAAGTACTGATGTTTATAAGTGTGTATCTGAGCATTTTTCAAAATGATCACATTTTGCTAAATCAGTAGACAGGTTTTCTCAGATGTCATAACAGATGTTATGACATCCTGTTCTGAACTAACAGGTTTGCAGGTTGGATAAGTATGAGTTTTTTCAGGAAAATAACTCAGTCTTTCCAGAACAGAATCCTGCGTTTTCTGAGGGGTAACCTAGCTCAACCCTAACCTGGTTAATAAAGTCCTGTGACCTGGTCTTTAGGTCAAACGGAATTAACCCTAGGTTTTTTGTGGAAACCCTAACTGAAGTTACAGCTGCTATATATTCAACAGAGCTGCTGTTTTGCAAGGAATCCCTTTTGTTGATCAGAAGATCATTTGTAAACTGTATAGGTTTGATTATTGTACTCCAAGCAATTATCATTGTGATAAGTGACTTGGAATAGGTTTTTAATTGTAAGGGTTGTGTAGCACTCAAAGCTTTGAAGCAAGAGTGTTTGAATGTTCCTTGACTAAATCTGTGAAGCAGAGTCAAGTTAGTTGTGTGCATCACTCAAAGCTGTGAAGCAAGAGTGATTGTGTTGCTTGATTAAAAAGCTGTGAAGCTTAATCAAGTGTTTGTTTTTGAAGAGTGTCTTCATCAATTCTTTAGTCAAATTGTTTCATGTATCACTGCTGTGATTGAGGGGGAGTGAGTAGGAACTCAGGTTTAAGTTGTACTTAGATTGGAATTGCATTGGGTAGGTCTTAAGTGAAGGAGATAAACTGGTTGGTTTATTCCTGAATTAACATCTCTTATAGTGGATTTCCTCCCTGGCTTGGTAGCCCCCAGAGTAGGTGTTGTTGCACACTGAACTGGGTAAACAATTGACTGTGTTCTTTATTGCTTTTGTATTTACTGTCATATAGTAAGTCAGATACGGTGTCATAACATTGAACGTGACATTGAGTATCTGCAGCCAGAATTTCAATTGGCATCAGAGCAGACACCCTGCCTGTATTACTGGGTGAGATCTAGGGATATCACTTTCTGGCACTATGGACAAAGAAGGAGTTTTTGGAAATAGACCACCCATTCTGGATGGAACTAATTATGACTACTGGAAACCTCGTATGATTGCCTTCCTAAAATCTCTGGACAAAAAGGCTTGGAGAGCTGCTGACAAAGGATGGATTCATCCCACCATAACTGAGAAAGATGGGACAATCAGTCTGAAGCCTGAGGAAGATTGGAGTAAAGAAGAAGATGAGTTAGCTCTGGGAAATTCAAAAGCTTTAAATGCCTTGTTCAATGGAATTGATAGAAACATTTTCAGACTAGTACATCAATATGAACTGGCCAAGGAAGTTTGGGACACTCTCAAAACTACTCATGAGGGCACTTCCAAAGTAAAAATGTCAAGGCTTCAGATGTTGACTACCAAGTTTGAGAATCTAAAAATGATGGAAGATGAAACCATTCATGAGTTTCACATGAACATCTTGGAGATTGCCAACACCTTAGGAGCACTGGGAGAAAAGATGTCAGAAGAAAAACTGGTAAGGAAGATTCTCAGATCCTTGCCTAAAAGATTTGCAATGAAGGTAACTGCCATAGAGGAAGCCCAGGACATCAGCAAGTTGAAAGTGGATGAACTTATTGGGTCTCTTCAGACTTTTGAGATGGGGATCACTGATAATGGTGACAAGAAGAACAAAAGCATAGCACTTGTATCCAACACTGATGTTGAAAACAAGGAGGATGAAGAAGAAAATATATCAGAAGCTATTGCCATGCTTGGAAGACAGTTCAACAAGCTCATCAAAAGAATGGATCCAAAGTCAAGGTCTAATGTTCATAACATTCCCTCTGACATTGACAGTTCCAGCAGAAGACCAAGGTCAGAAGATAAGGGAAACCAAGGCAGAGGTATTCAATGCCATGGATGTGAAGGATATGGACATATTCGAGCTGAATGTCCTACCTTTCTTAAGAAATAAAAGAAAGGAATGACTGTTACTTGGTCTGACTATGATTCAGAAAGTAATTCTGAAGAAGAATCTGCCAAACTAGTTACTGCTCTAACTAGTGTTTGTACTTCTGAAAGTGACACTAGTGATGAAGAAGTGACATTTGAAGAACTGGCTGATACCTACAAGAAATTGTGTATCAGAAGTGCTGAAGTCTGTGTGCAGAATGAGAAACAATCAAAACTCATTATAAAGCTGGAGGCTGAAAAAAGGGCAGATCTTGAAACTATAAGTCACCTAGAAGGGGAAGTTCAATTACTGAACTCACAACTGAACCAAATGACAAAATCTGTCAAGATGTTGACCAATGGATCAGATAAATTGGAAGAGATCCTACAAGTGGGACAAAATGTGGGAAACAAATCTGGTCTAGGATTTGTGGAAGCTAAGAAACCTGGTGCAGACAAGAAGATCAGGCATGTTAAACAATTGTCAAAGCAGATGTCTCAACACAACTCTCAACATCAGAAATACATGAAGAAAAAATACCAAAGATGGAGATGTCATCATTGTGGGAGGTATGGACACTTAAAGCCCTTCTGCTTCAAATTGCATGGATACCCTAATCAAAACTCAGGTGCTAAACCTAAGCCAAAAAGGGTACCACATACTCCTCATTGGAAGAAAAAGGCTACTGCCCTGATAGCCCATACTTCCCTGAGAGTGTCTGCAAAGGAAGGCTGGTACTTTGACAGTGGATGTTCCAGACACATGACTGGAATCAAAAATCTCCTCAATAATGTTATGCCTCACACCACCAGTTTTGTGACCTTTGGAGATGGTGCTAAAGGTGAAGTCAAAGGAGTTGGTAATTTGGACTGCCCTGGAGTTCCAAGTCTGAATAAAGTACTGCTGGTAAAAGGGCTGACTGCTAATCTCATTAGTATCAGTCAATTATGTGATCTAGGATTCAAGGTCAACTTCTCAAGATCTGAATGTCTAGTAATTAATGAAAAACTAGAAGTTGTAATGAGAGGAATCAGATCCAAAGATAACTGCTACTTGTGGCAGCCTGAGAACACTGATATCTCCACTATGTGTCCAATTACCAAAGAAGAAAAAGAGATGAAACTGTGGCAGCATAAGCTTTGTCCTCTTCATCTAAGAAGAATGAAAAGAGTTATTTCTATGGAAGCAGTCAGAAGAACTCCAAAACTACAGGTTGATAATATCTGTGATGTGGCAAATAAACTTGAAGAAGGATGTGTTGTCAGAACCATAAGTTATCTTGACAAGGATGTTGGAAATAACAAGTCTAATAAATTCTGTTTCCCTGAAGAAATGAGGCTTGAAGTCTCCTCTCCTATAACTCTCCATCAAAATGGACTGGACAAACAGAAAATTATTCAAGAATCAACCAGAACTATGATTCATATTAAAAGAATGCCTTCCCAATTCTGTGCGGAAATAGTTGCTGCTAGGAAAAACTGTTCTCAAAACATCTGGTCAAAACAGATGCTCACTGAGTACAATGTCACACAAGATGTTGTATTGTGTTGTGACAATCTGAATACAATCAATATTTCCTTGAACCCTATTCACCATAACTGGAACAAGCACATTGACTTTGAAGAGAAGAAGTCATTTAAACTGGAACATAGTTTCTCTAAGCTTCAGCTGACTGATTCTTCTACCAAGGCTCTTGTTGGAAATAAACTTGAAAATTTGAGGGGCAGGTTGGGTATTTACCAACATGAGAAATTATAGCAATTAATTTTGCTTAAAACAAAGGTTGAAGGAATTAATTTTATTAAGTCTATCTTTAGTGGGTTAATCATATGCTTTCACAATTCTTTCAAAATCTTTAAGAAGTTGAAAAGACTCCCTTTTGCCCCCTACCTCTCTCGTCCTTGCAACCTGTTTCCTCCTCTCAATCAAAGATTTTTCTCAAATTGCTACCATTACTCAAAGTCAATCAAAATGTCTCAGACATCATCTTCAACCATGGCGACTTCGTCATCCTCATCATCTTCATCATCTGACCAAGACTCTAGGGCAATCACCACATGCATAGAATCTGAAGTTCTTGAGGTCACTCCTCTCAGAGAGATGGCAACTGACCCAGCCAAAGTCAAAAAGCTCAGAACCAGACATGCAGGAAGAGCTCAAGCTACAGCCTCTGGTAATTCTTCTCATCCTTCTTCTTCTGTACCAAATAGAGAAGGATCAGTTCAAGTTCATCAAGCTATTGCTAGGCTTATTACTAGTATACTGAGTGGAAACCAATCTGTACCGGGGATTTCTGTCCCTTTAAATCAATCAGAAAGTCCAAATGTGGAAGTCTCTGAGAATGTAGATGTCACTGAGAATGTTGTGACACAAAAAGACAACATTCAGAACCCTTCAGAAAAGGCTGCTGATCCACCTATCATTGATGTGGATGAGGATTATTCAGATAATGATCTGATTGCTAATGTGAACCCTAGCATAGCTAGGAGATTGATGAAAAGAAAGAGTAGTCAGAATGATAAACCTGCTGCTAAGAAATCCAAGGCTGAAGGCATGGCTGAGAAAAGTATTCAGACAAAAGGGAAGAAGGCCCAGGTGCATACTGCTAGACAACCAATCTCTAAGAAGAGAAAAGAACCTGAATCTTCTGATTCTGATGAGGAATCAGAATTTGAGATTGATATTGAAGAAACTCCTATCAGAAGGAAGCTCCCCTCCAGCAAAATTGCTAGAGTGCCTGAAGTCCCAACAGACAACATCTCTTTTCATCATCCTGACAATGCAAACAGATGGAAGTATGTTTGCTTAAAGAGAATAGCTTTAGAGAGAGAACTCAACAATGATGCCTTGGAGTGCAAAGACATCATGGACCTGATCAAGAATGCTGGACTAATGAAGACAGTGATAAAATTTAACAAATTTTATGAAAATCTGGTCAAGGAGTTTGTAGTGAACTTGTCTAATGATTGTGCTGATGGAAGGTCAGCTGACTTTGAAAGTGTTTTTGTTAGAGGAAGAAGGGTCAAGTTCTCTCCATCAGAAATCAACAAGTTTCTTGGAAGAACAAATGAGGATTGTCCTGATCTGGAGGCAACTGACAATGAAGTTTGTCAAACCATCACAGCCAGGCAAGTAAAGTGCTGGCCCTTGAAAGGCAAGCTGAATGCCAGTAAACTCAGCATGAAATTTGCCATCTTGCATAAAATAGGTGCAGCCAACTGGGTGCCTACAAATCATAAATCAACTATCTCCACAGGATTGGGGAGATTTATTTATGCTGTGGGAACCAAGACTGCTTTTGACTATGGCAGGTACATCTTTGAACAAACTTTAAAGCATGCTGGCAGTTATGCTGTCAAAGGACCAATTGCCTTTCCCTCCCTCCTTTGTGGAATCATCCTTGCACAATACCCTGATATCCTTGTGGCAAGAGATACAGTCTGCAAAAGAGCTCCTGCCCTTGGCTTGCACTACAAACTGTTTCAGGGATCTCATGCTCCAGACATTATTATAACATCAGCTGAGACATCGTATGTGAAGACCCAGTCCAAGACATCAGATGTCATAGCTGTTTTAAAAGAAACTTGCAAAGAGCTGGATGCTAGAAAAAAGACCCTAGAAATTCTAATTGCCAGGCTAGAAAAGGAGGAAGCTGAAGAAAATAGAAGGGAAGAAGGTGTAGAAGCTGAAGGTCATCTCAACATTGAAGAAACTAGCTCCTCTGAGTCTGATGACAGTGCTTGAAAGTTGGTTGCTGTTTGGTGGTGTTGCTGGTTGGTGCTGATATCTGGTGGAAGTGTGTTCAGTTCTTTTTTTTCTGCTGCTGCTCTTATTAATTGTTTTGGATAATTGTATAATCATTATGAACATGTATCTTTGGCCCATTTGTGGCTAAAGAGGGGGAGAATATTTTGGTACTTAATATGTACTTGCTCAATTAGACATTCTATTTTTCTGCAGTCATTTATTTCTGCTGCTATCTATCTCTGATTGCTTAGGGTCTTTAGCCAAAAATCTGCCAAAGGGGGAGTTTGTAGTTGTTTAGGTATTGGCTTGCATTTTTGGTAAAACCCAAGTGTATGTGTGAATGTCATGACTGATGTCATAACATTCTAGTTTAGTTTGTACTGACTCATTAGGTGCCTTTGCAGAAAAATATTGTAATTCAAGTACTGATGTTTATAAGTGTGTATCTGAGCATTTTGCAAAATGATCACATTTTGCTAAATCAGTAGACAGGTTTTCTCAGATGTCATAACAGATGTTATGACATCCTGTTCTGAACTAACAGGTTTGCAGGTTGGATAAGTATGAGTTTTTTCAGGAAAATAACTCAGTCTTTCCAGAACAGAATCCTGCGTTTTCTGAGGGGTAACCTAGCTCAACCCTAACCTGGTTAATAAAGTCCTATGACCTGGTCTTTAGGTCAAATGGAATTAACCCTAGGTTTTTTGTGGAAACCCTAACTGAAGTTGCAGCTGCTATATATTCAACAGAGCTGTTGTTTTGCAAGGAATCCCTTTTGTTGATCAGAAGATCATTTGTAAACTGTATAGGTTTGATTATTGTACTCCAAGCAATTATCATTGTGATAAGTGACTTGGAATAGATTTTTAATTGTAAGGGTTGTGTAGCACTCAAAGCTTTGAAGCAAGAGTGTTTGAATGTTCCTTGACTAAATCTGTGAAGCAGAGTCAAGTTAGTTGTGTGCATCACTCAAAGCTGTGAAGCAAGAGTGATTGTGTTGCTTGATTAAAAATCTGTGAAGCTTAATCAAGTGTTTGTTTTTGAAGAGTGTCTTCATCAATTCTTTAGTCAAATTGTTTCATGTATCACTGCTGTGATTGAGGGGGAGTGAGTAGGAACTCAGGTTTAAGTTGTACTTAGATTGGAATTGCATTGGGTAGGTCTTAAGTGAAGGAGATAAACTGGTTGGTTTATTCCTGAATTAACATCTCTTATAGTGGATTTCCTCCCTGGCTTGGTAGCCCACAGAGTAGGTGTTGTTGCACACTGAACTGGGTAAACAATTGACTGTGTTCTTTATTGCTTTTGTATTTACTGTCATATAGTAAGTCAGATACGGTGTCATAACATTGAACGTGACATTGAGTATCTGCAGCCAGAATTTCAGATCCCAATCTCAAATTATCTCCTAATGATGGTGAACTCCTTGCTGGTCCCACTATGTACAGAAGATTAATTGGCAGGCTTATATACTTGACAAACTCTAGGTCTGACATTTCATTTGAAGTGCAGCACTTGAGTCATTTTGTCTCCAAGCCCCTTGCAACTCATTATCAGGCTACTACCAAAGTTCTGCGTTTTTTAAAATCCTCACCTGCTAAAGGTGTCCTTTTTTCTGCTTCCAGTTTATTGAAGTTGTGTGCCTTTGCTGATTCTGATTAGGCCAGATGTCCTACAACACGAAGATCTATCACTGGTTATTGCGTTCTTCTTGGTTCCTCTCTTATTAGTTGGAAGCCAAAGAAACAAAATACTATATCAAGGTCCTCTACTGAAGCTGAGTATCGGGCTTTGGCTGCTCTTACATGTTAGCTACAATGGTTACACTATTTGTTTGCTGATCTTAAGATTCATTTTCCTCACGCTGCTTCAGTATACTGTGACAATAAATCTGCAATCTACCTTGCTCATAACCCTGCCTTCCATGAACGAAGCAAACATATCGAACTAGACTGTCATGTAGTTCAAGAGAAAATCAACTCCAAGCTTATTCATTTGCTCCCTGTTTCCACTACAGCTCAACTGACAGATGTTTTTACCAAACCTCTATATTCTCCAGCTTTTTCCTCCATCATGACCAAGTTGGGACTTTATAGTTTATACAGTCCAACTTGAGGGGACATATTGGATTATACGTATTGTACATAGTCTTTTTCTACTTCTTTGTGTATAGTCCAACTAGCTTACTTGTCTATTATCTACTGGACTCAATACTTTTATATATATATATATATATATATATATATATATATATATATATATATATATATATATATATATATATATATATATATATATATAGCCTTATCCTGTAACTACTACTCAAATAATAGAATAACAAATTTTATCTTCTTCTCTAATAATTTGTTTTTTTTTCTTCTCAAATTTATTATTTTGTTACAACTTTTTTTTTTTTTCCATAATCAACACTTGTACTCACTTACATACGATCTCTTGGTTATAAAAAAAAGTTATTTTTATTTTTAAAATAGTAATTTTTCCTTTTATTTTTATATGGATGTATTCACTCGTAATAATGTAATAACAACATTAATAATCATATATATGCATGATATGGTGCCATTTGCATATTATACGCTGCCCACACAGAAGTTAAATAAGTCATCGGCGGTGGCTTAGAAAGACACAACTACATTTTTTTAAAGTATATTATGGTTTATCAATTCGTATAGTTTATTTATTAAAATAAGAGCCAAAATTTTGTCCAAATTCCAGCCTAATAGTTATCCATTTAGTAAAATAATTCATTAGCCGTACACCTATAACGAAAACATGATACATGCATGCATGCTGACTTAGACCTTAATCCCAAATTGCATTTATATATATATATCATGCATTGCACACTTTGTGGTGTGAATTTGGACCGTTTGCATGGAGTATTAGTTTATGAAATGATGTCTAAAGAATTTGGATTACTATTTAATTAATAACATACACGAGGGGAATGACACCTATGATGGACCATAAAGCTTCAAGATTTCGTGATTTGACTTCAATTAATCTATATTTATATAAAGCCGACTTCAATTAAACTATAAAGAAGGCATTGGATAATAATATATATATATCAGAATTAAGAAATATCTTACCTTAAAATAAAATTATTTTTTTAAATATCATATTGACAGAAAGTATTCAAGACAAATGTAACATGCCGAACAATATGAATGAACCTTGCAAACTTGCATTCGACCAAAATTCCTGTGTTTTTTTTTTTTCTTTGCACCTACCCATTAATCAATTCGACTCTATTTTAATATGTATTACTGTTTGATTAAATTAATATATGAAACACACATGTCACTTGCCCCTTCTCCCAAAATTGACACTAATTAAACATGGTGGTTACAGCCGTCCCCCATTTTTTTTATTGATATGTTTTCTAGAGTCTAACATGAAATAAAATCGTTCACAATTATAATCATGCATGTCATCGTCTTTTTTTTTTTTTAATTTTTAAAATTAATTATATTATTTCTGTCTCGTAGAAATAAAAAAGTCTTTAAACTATATGCTTTTATTATTATTTTTCAAATATTAGTCAACAGTTTAATGCCAGTTACATGTTTATCTATTCATAGCTAACGAAGCCGGCGAGGACTACTGTCTTTTCCAAACTGATTCTGTTGAAAGGCCAATCAGCAGAACTAATCTAAAAATAATAATATTTTTTTCTTTGTTAATCTTCTTCAAAAATTAATTTTATTTCTCCACCAGCGCTAATGGAATCAACAACCAAGTATTTGAATTGTGGAAAACTCATGAACCATGGTTCTTTTAAGTTGTTGAAAACTTGCATGAATCCATCTTCCACATGTCACTTGGACAGTACTTGGGAAAGAATAATTGTGTAATATGTAATATAAAATGTTGTCTTTTGCATTGTAATCAACCAACTTCTAAATTCAATAAAACTATAAACAGTGAGTTAATTAATAATTAAGGGTTATAAGGTTGCCTTAGCCGTTAGGTGAATGGGTTAAAAAGCTAATTGAAAAGGATGGTTGAACTATTGAAAATAGGATATCATTTGGATGATATTCGCAAACATTTTGAAGTTTAAAAGTTAGTGTTTGGTTGAATTGGAGTAGAGATATTGAAGTAGAATAATGGTTTTGTTTGCATACACAATTTATTTGTATTTTATAATATTGATTAAAACAAGTGTTTATTAATAAATATAAATTATTATTATAATATGATCGTATTTGATCAGAGTAGATTGTCAAGACCTACGAGTTGTGAGTTGAGCAATAACTGGAAGTGAGTTTGGGGTACCTGCAAGGCACTCTGATGCTAAAGTAAGATTCAGAAAGAGTGCTAGCAAGTATGAGAGTGTGAGTATGAAATAATGAATATCTGACCCTCTTAAAAGAGAGGGTGTTTATAGTCCCCAGCATTGAGTCAAAGTCTCCAATGTTGGGCCACGATGAGGCCCAACAATGGAGACTGTCAGGGCTTACGTGTGCATGGAGTCCAGCATGTGGACCCCCCCTGGTCAACTTCCACGAGAGAATAGGTGTTGGACACGTGATTTCCGGAGGACATATATGATGATAATGACACGGACATGTGGGCCACGTTCTCCAACAAACGCGTGGGGAGTTGCCTAACAATCCCCAGCTTGGGTTGCTTGTCTTTGGGCTTTACGCAAGGGTGTTGGATTGGGCCTCCCCAACAGTGGGTCAAGCGCGGACCCCATCCAGATCAGGAGCCCCCAAGTTATTGCCCTTAGGTAAAAGGGTGATGACTTAAGTTCAGCATTATGGCCGGAGAGAATTTGCTCGATAAGGGAGATCATAGTCCTCTGACAGAAATGAGTTGTTGCCCGTGTCGGGGACAACTTGTTTGCCCGTGTCGAGAATCTCGTGGACAAGCGAGCTGTGAGACCAACTAGGTCAGTTGTTCGTCCAGTGTTCGACGGCAGTATATAGGATACGGGGAGCTTCCACGTACTCTTTTTCGACGTGCCCGTCTATAAGGAATTGATACGATGTCGAGCGTTATTTTGCCCTCGAGGTGGATCACGACGAATATGCCCGTATGCATGTTTTAGCCATGGTGTCAAGCATTTATCCGTGTGAGGCATCTGCATCGTGCTCACGTATGATGTTTCGTGTTGAAATCGGGGACGTGTTCGTCTCTTGAGAATGGACATGTGGCTGATTGTTGGGCCACTTGGCTGCTGCTTTGGGGTGTCATCTTTTCATGGGGAGTCCAAAAGGCCCAATCCAATGATGACTTTTCGTGATAAACCTCGTGGGGTGTGAGCCACCAATAAAAGGGAGACCCCAGGGTTTCATTTATTATTTCTCAAGTTTTCTTCTGCAACTTTCCTTGCCCGCACGTGAATCTCTCCTCTATACTTCTTCTTAGATTTCTTCAAGGCATTCTTATCCAAGTAAGTCATATCCTCCTAACAACGTATTTTCTTTAGAATTTTTAGATTAAACGCTTAATTTTTGTCTTGATTGGAAGAATCTTGGATGAACATTCATGGGCTCTGCGATGAACATCCATGAACGTCCATTAAAGTTCATGATAGATTGATGAACTTCATGACTTCGGGGTCGATTTCCCCGAGTAGTAGGGGTTGATTCGGGTGCCCTGCCCATTTGACTAGATGTCCCCCAATAGAAGTATGGTTCGTTTTAGTATGCAGTCGAGGGCTTGGGTCGAATTCCGTTCCTCGATGACTTCCTCACCCTTTCACTTGATTTACGGTGGAAGGGTGAATTTGATGACGTCGAATTCACTGTTTCTCCTGCTTTTCAGGTATAATGGCACATTCAGTCGGGGAGGATGTCTTGACCGCCAACCACGAAGATGAAATCAACATCGGGGAGAACCCTTTGGCCTGGGTCGCACCTGAGCCTAGAAATAAGAGGTCGTGCTTTTCGCATGACGCAACAGACGCGTCCAACTGTCCAGAAGTTCGAGCCGATGGGCCCCCCGCCAACTGGATTCTCCAAATTCCTCATTGTAAAAGGAGGATCTGCTCGACATATCTGGGCAAACGTTTCCCCATGTACGAGTTTGCGTTTAAAGAGGCAGGGATGCATTTACCCTTCAATGACTTTCAAGTGGGGGTTTTCCAGTGGCTTCAATTGGCACTCTCCCAACTTCACCCAAACACGTTGGCGTTCATGCGGACGTTCGAGCTCGTCTGTCAATATCTGAAAATTGGCGCCTACGCTGCCCCTCTTCTTCTATATCTTCCACTTACAAAGGAAATCCATTGGAGGAGGGAAAATATGGGTGTCCTTCAAGCAGTTTGGAAAACTCTTTCGGCCTTATTTGGAGTATGTCCATCATTTCAAAAAGAAGTATTTTATCGTGAAACCTCTGACAGACGTGGCCATAGATTCCCTATATACTCATGTGGAAGAGATGAAGGATGGATGACCAGTTGTCCGGCTCGTGGCCATATTTCCGCTCAAATGGTAATGGAAACATTTCGAGCAAAAACCTGAATATTATGTTGTAAAGCCTGAGGACTTGGACGCTCAGAACCAACTCTCTTATGAGAAGTTGGAGACCTATGTTAGGAGCTTCTCCCCGGCGAGGTGTGTGGATGTGAATAACAACCTCCTCTTCGATAACAACGGGAAGTATCTCCTCGTTAATAGGTTTATCAACACAAAGGCTTTGCTCGAATGTTCTTCAGACGAGGAAGTTGTAAGGCTTTTAGGTAGGGGATGTGATCGTGATGTTATATTTGTTTGGCTTTATGTGGGGACATGCTCGCAATATTATTTTTGTTTAACCCATGACTGGCGATTTCCTTTTGATTGCAGGTCGGATGGAATCCCTCTTCGAGCGCCTATTAAAGCTGAGGCCCAAGAACGCTTCCACCTCGGGGCCAAAGAATAAGGTCACCCAGCTCCAAGAGCAGGCTAAATTTTCTTCCCGTACCAGCGGTTCCTCTTCTTCATCAAAGACCCAGGTTCCCCCCAGCGATCCCGCAACAAAGAGGAAGCGCGTGGAGGATGTTGAGCGCGTCGTGCCCGAAGATGATAAGGGGCCCGGGGAGGTCTTCATGCTTCCCCCCTGTTACTTAAACCATGACATCTTTAGTGGGGAGAGCTCTTTAGGTGTTCACGAGGAAGAGATGGGGCAATCTTGTCCGAAGATAAGGAAACCCAGACAGAAGATTTTGTCGGAGGATGTGGCCACTGTAATGAGGGTGCTCGAGACTCCCTTAATGCTAAATGACGAGGTTACAGGCTCTCAGACTTCCCTCGATAAGGCGTATGCCAAGATTAACAAGCTGAAGGGCGTAAAGGAGAAGCTGAAGGGGCGACATCCTCAATCACGAGACAAAGTTTGAGGCTCAGGTTCGACTTCTCAAGGATCTGAACGAGCTACGACCCCAACTCGATGATGTGACCAAAGAAAATGAGTGCTTGGTCTCCAGGATAAAGGAGCTGGAAGGGACAGTGGCCCTGACCGAAGGATAGACCGATGCGGAAAAAGCCATGGCAACCATGGGAGATCTAATCATGTGTATCTGGGTCCTCGAGCAAGATGTTATGGACACCCTCAGGTATGGATTTAACACAGTCATAGAGCAGCTGAAAATTTTGGACCCGGGAGTCGAGTTGGTGGTCGAAGGCGCGGGGCTATTTAACCAAGTGGTCGATGGGACAATCTTCTATCCACCTGACGATAGTCCCGTAAGGGATAGCGACAGGGAGGATGAGATCTGAAATGTTTTGGGCCTGCGTGCCTGTTTTTGTTTAGCTTAGATTTATGACCTTTATGCCTTATTTTGTAATTATTTAAACAGCACCGACCTTCGTGGTTGGCATTTATGAATGCCTTCATTTTGCCTTTAAGCCTATTTATTTATAAATACTTGCTCATTGTTGTGCTTGACTTGCTTATTGTATTAAAGTTGGTATTTCTAAGGTTGGAGATTTGCGCTCGACCTTGGTTGTGATCGACACATGTTGAATGTGTCGAGAAAATGGGGTAGGGATCCGCAGAATAAGCTCACGATCGTGGTCGGGATATTAAGCTCGCGGCGTGAACTTCCCATCGCGAGCTGGGTGTTCTGCCTATTGGGTACTTCGACAGCAGAGCTCGATTGAGGTGTCCCTGTTGGGCTAAGGTCCTGCTCGATAAATGAACAGTAACCCGACGGTGTTGATATTTGGAGGCCATGTATGTACCTTAACATGTCTGTGTGGTCGAGCTCATCCCGTTGTCGGTTGGAGAGGACTGGTCGACTTCCAATGCCCTTAGTAGGATAATGAATTAGCTATAATATTGTTTCAGTTTTGTAGCGTTCCATGGCCGAGGTAGTGGTTCTCCATTTAAATACTCGAGGTAGTATGCCCCAGTGCCCGTAGCTCCGCGAATGTGGTATGATCCTTCCCAGTTCGCAACCAACTTCCCTTCACGGGAATCTTTCTGATTTCTCAGTAGGACTAGGATGTCGAGCTGGAATTCACGCTTTTTGGATTTGTTTTCATGGCGAAGGGCCATCTGTTGTTTCAGTGTGGACTCGTGAAGAGCTTCTACTGAACAGATTTCCTCGACTAGATCGAGCTCTTCTTTTAGGGCCTATTCATTTAGTTCCTCGTCTAGAGGGGCCTCCGTTCTTCTAGACGGTTCCAGTATTTCTACAGGGATGACAACCTCGGTGCCATAGCTTAGCTCGAATGGGATCTCACCCAACGTCGAGTGGGGTGTTGTTTGGTACGCCCATAGGACGCTGTGGAGTTCCTCGACTCACCCTCTCTTGGCCTCGCCCAACCTGCATTTGAGACCTCATAAGATGACCCTATTCGTGGCCTCGGCTTGCCCGTTAATTTGGGGGTGTTTGACTGAAGTGAAGTGTTTCTTGGTGCCGAGTTTGGCGATGAAGTTTTGGAAACCTTGATCGGTGAACTGGGTCCCGTTGTTAGTGACGAGTTCTTGTGGTATCCCAAATCGAGCAAACACGTTTAGCTTGTAGAAACGGAGGATATTATGTGAAGTGATTTTTTCCAGAGTTTCGGCTTCTATCCATTTTGTGAAATAGTCGACGACCACGATCAGGAATTTGTCTTGATACGTCCCTTGCACGAAAGGTACGAGGATGACCATTCCCTACCAGGCAAAAGGCCACGGGGAGGATAGTGTGTTGAGCTTGTGCGGGGGCACGAGGTGCATGTCCGCGTGCCTCTGACACTTGTCGCATTTCATGACATGCTCCTTGGAATCCTGTTGCATGATCGACCATTAGTAGCCTACTCGTAGTGCCTTTCGTGCTAGGGATCTTCCGCCCATGTGTTAGGCATTGATCCCCTCGTGGATTTCTCGCAGTATCTCGGGGATTGTGGATTCTTCGACACATTTTAGGAGTGGCATGGAGAATCCTCGATGGTAAAGTTTATGTTCGAGTACCACTTACAAACATGCTCGTCGTTTGGTCGCGGCTGCCTCTCTTTGGTCCACGGGAAGTTCCCTCTTTGTTAGAAAGTTGAACATCGGGGTCATCCAACATGAGTTGTCCCCGATGGCATTTACCTCGGGTGGCATAGTGGACTTTTCAATGATCGGCCGAGAAATGGATTCTTGGATGAAAGATTTGTTCCCGCCTTTCTTCTTTGTGCTCGCGAGCTTTGAAAGTATGTTAGCCCGCGTGTTATGTTTGTGTGGCACGTGCATGATCTCTGCCCGGTCAAACTTCTTCATATGTTCTCTAACCAGGTTTAAATATTTGATGAGGTTGTTGTTCTTAGCCTGGTATCCCCCTTGAACTTGATATGCGACAAGTTGGGAGTCAGTGAAAATTTGTATCTCTCGGGCGCCCAAATCCTCGGCCAGTCTTAATCCCGCGAGTAGGGCTTCATACTCATCTTGATTGTTCGATGTTGGAAAAGAAAGGGTAAGGGAGTGTTCGATCACGACACCTTCCTCGTTCTCGAGGAGGATTCTCGCTCTGCTCCCTGTCGAGCTGGAAGCTCCATTCACAAACACGGTCCACTTGTGCTTCTTGCCTATGGGGGGATCATGAGCTGTCAATTCGGCCAGTATTGGTCTTCCTAGGATGCAATTGTAGAAAGACGGGCAATCGATGACTAGAAATTGCACCTTGATCTGTCGGGATGTTGTTTCTTCCGCGAAGGTGACAAAAAGTTCAACGTACCCCCATGGTTTAGAGGTCGAGCCATTGAAGCCTTGCAGGTCGGACCCCACGTATGGAGAAAGGTGGCTATCGTCGAGTTGTAAGGTTCAGAACATATGGTTGTACATAACATCAACGGAACTCCCCTTTTCGACCAAGACACGGTGAACTTCGAAATTAGCAATTCTTTCCCTCACCGGAAGAGGGATGTTCGAGTTAGGAGCCCCTACGGGGTGGTTCGATGCTGACGGCCTTCCTGAACTCCATGCCCGAGAGGCGTCCTCTCTTGAGAAGATATCGTTTCATGTGATCGGTACAGGGGACATGAATGGCCTCGCGGTTGAACCGATCTATGAACTCCCTGAGGGTCTCGTCGCTTCTTTGGACGATATCTTCGAGAGTGGCCTCAGTCTTCAGATGTCGATGAGAGGCTGTGAAGGAGTTGATGAACTGGTTCTTTAGGTGTCTCTAAGAGGTGATCAACCCTAGGGCAAGGTTCTTATACCAGTCCATCACAGTCTTTCTCAATGTTGTGGGGAACAACTGACACTTGATTGGTCCCCCAATGTTATGGTAGTGTAGCATTTCCTTGAATATATCGATATGGTCGATAGGATCCGCAATGTCGTTGTATTCCTTTAATTGGGAAGGCTTCTTCATTCCCATGAGGATGGGCACCTCCATGATTGCTTGTGATAAAGGACCGCGGAGGTCGTCTTTGTCGCTCCTGTAGGGGGAGTGGGAAAGGGAGCAGTTGTAATGGCAATCGTAGTGATGTCCTTGGCCTCGGGGAGGATCCCTTGGTCGAGGATGTGCTTCTACGTTTCCCTTAATTCTACTTTCATGGGATCATTATTCCCTGTATGGGGGGGTGAAGGTTCTTCTCCCGGTAGCTTCGAGCATGATTCTCTCCAGGGCAGGGCATCGGCCAGTCCGTCGGGGAGAGAGGCTTCATGACATGTCCCGTCTGTGTCTCCGCGAGGGAGATTGAAGAAGGTCTTCATTCTGACGATGAGGTGGAGTGTCAGGTCTTCTATGTCTTCTAGGGGATCGACGAGAGTCTTCGAGGACCCTTAGTCTCTTACCTTGCGAGAAGATCATGTAATTCGTCTGGTTAATGGCCGCGAACAGAGCCCTGGTCGTGGCATCAGCGCCCGGAGGGACGAGGACCTCTTGGAAAACGTTCGGCTCATAGTTCTAGGGCGGATATATGCCATCATATGGTCGAGAGAGTGATGAGGAAGAGGCGGTCATTCCGTCTCTGTAATTCTGCACGATATCGGCCATGTCGACATCGTTCCCGTTGTTGTTGTTGTTGTTATTGTAGCCCATGTTGTTGACGACGTTGTTGTTGGGGTCGGCAAGATGGGCGTCTAGGTTATTGTTGGCAGTTGGGTCGGCCATGACAATAAAAAGAGTTTGAAGAATTGCTTTAGTCTTGGGTTAATGAAAGATGGGAAAGCTTGTTTCCCACAGACGGCGCCACTGATCATACCTGACCAGAGTGGATCGTCAAGGCCTATAAGATGTAAGTTGAGCAGCAACTGGAAGGGAGTTAGGGGGAGGTACATGCAAGGCACTTCGATGCTAAAGTAAGACTCGGGGAGAGTGCTAGCAAGTATGAGAGTGTGAGTATGAAATAATGAATACATGAACCTCTCATAGGAGAGGGTATTT
Source organism: Vicia faba (assembly GCA_948472305.1). NCBI lineage: Eukaryota > Viridiplantae > Streptophyta > Magnoliopsida > Fabales > Fabaceae > Vicia > Vicia faba. The sequence continues at coordinate 1,202,631,340 of OX451736.1, read as the reverse complement.
ATAGCCCCTAGCGTTGGGCCAAGGTCTCCAATGTTGGGCTATGATGAGGCCCAACAATGAAGACTGTCAGGGCTTACGTTTGTATGGAGTCCAGCATGTGGACTCCCCCCCTGGTCAACTGCCACGAGAGAATAAGTGTTGGACTCGTGATTCCCGGAGGGCAATTATGATGACAATGACACGGACACGTGGGTCATGTTCCCCAACAGTCGCGTGAGGAGTTGCCCTATGATCCCCAACTTGGGTTACTTGTCTCTGTGCCTTACACAAGGGTGTTAGATTGGGCCTCCCCAACAGTGGGGCAAACGCGGACCCAGTCCAGATCATATATATATATATATATATATATATATATATATATATATATATATATATATATATATATATATATATATATATATATATATATATATATATATATATATATATATATATATATATATATATATATATATATATATATATATATATATATATATATATATATATATATATATATATATATATATATATATATATATATATATATATATATATATATATATATATATATAATAAGTTGTTTACATAAGTTATTTTAGTAAACTAATTAAAATATGATTAAAATTTTTATGAAAAAAATTATAATAAAATTATTTTGATGATGTTTTTAAAATAACATCACAAAATTTATGTCGGTAGATAAATTCAAATAACGCAATTAAAACAAATCCTAATTTTACGTTTCATAGATCTTTACAAAGTCTATTTTTAGGAACAATTTAAAGAGAATAACATTTACGATGTCATCTATTTTTAGAGATATTTCTGATAGACTTAACCTCTGGTTCTAAACTCCAGTGCACGATTAGTCTAAACCATTTGTCCTCCCAAGCAGTGGCGGTACCAGGCCTCTAGAGCTTTTAATTCGCTTGCCTTAGTTTCAATGGGAGGGCTATCAACGAATAGGACCTGGTAAGTTTCTTCTTTTCATGAGAGATTAGAAATTTTACAGTTTGTGAATGCTCCTGAAATGGTGTTAAGAGTATGACGAATGGATTAGTCATCGACACCTTTAGATGGATCTTACCTTTCTTGGATCCAGGCTTGACCAATAAGTTTCACCCTTACAAGTTGGATTCACTCGATATTCTAGTGGAGTTGCCCTTGATATATTTATTCAAGTGACCCTTTTAAATGAGGCTTTCTATCAACTTTTTGAGTTGGTAACAATCTTCCATCTAATGTCCCTTGAACTTATGAAACATGCACCAACTATATAGACAAGTCCTATGACTTCCATCTTGGGAGACGTTGGTTGAGGGATATTGTGTATATGCATGTTTTCTTGTCATATCTACTCTCTAAGGGTATTCAGGGAAGTGAAACTTTCATTTGACTTTCCATTCCGCTTAATATTGCTATGTCTCTCATATACTAGTTCCTTTGTAAGTTATTTGTGCCAAGAGTGCACTCTTTTGCATCACGGGCCTTCTTCTCAATACCATTCTCCTATATATTAATGTAATGTTTTACTCGCGTTACTACCTCAGCCAAAGTCACTATTGGCCTTTGGGTGATGAATTCACTAAAGTAGTCCACCACGAGCCTATTCTAAAATGCTCCTACAAAAATTTCCTGATTGGGATGTATTACCTGGATGGTCGCTTCATTGAAGTGGCATGATATGATCCCTTAATGACTCTGATGGGCCCTGTCATATGTTGAGCAGACTGGTGGTAGTCAGCTTCGGGTGTCTTCTTATGACAAATTAATGGACTAGTTTGTTCTACACGTCATGATACCTAGTGAATGAGCACCCGAATAGGCGCATATACCATCTTAGGGTTGCGTATCTAAAGGCGTCAGACAAGATATTTCACTTTAAAGTGTCTGGTGCTTTGATGATGGTCATTTGAGTGTTGATGGAGGCCAGATGCTCATATGGGTCACTGCATCCATCGAACTTAGCCAATAATGGTTTCTTAAAGTTCTCTAGGACGAGCACGTCCCATTTTTCATCTGATAGAGGTTATGGATCTAACGCTTCATGTCCATCCACCACATACATCCCTTGTTGGAGTTGTTTGATATGGTGAATGTTATCTTCCAAAGTTTAGTTTTAGCGATGAAAGTCAGACATAACAGCGTGCATCTTCTTTATGACATTTTTCTCATTGTCAAACTCTTTGTTGGCCAATGTAGCTACCATCTTGTTCACCATGACGTGGGATGAGCACAAATAAAATACTCTAGTCTAGTGCAATGAGGGTGGCCCAGATCAGTTTTATCATAGCCCAACGACGGGCGTCAATTATATGCTAAAAGTACAATAAGCGTGACAACCCCTAATGGATTAGGGATGTGAGATACTTTAAGGTTGTTATGGTATTGAGATATAACTTACATGAGGTGAGAAGCTATTGCATATTGTATTTATGTGTTAATGGTTATATCCCTTTAGTATGATAATACTCATGTATTTATAGTCCAAAGGGTCTAAAACCCGATCTTCCTATAATTTAGAAACTACTCTAATCATGGGGGGTTTATTCCCTGAAGCCTTGGAGGTGAGGTTGAAACTCATGATCCCTCATGTCACATTCATTGACCCTTTACACACTACATTTGTGTTACGGTTTAGGGCAACCCATCCATATAAAAGGCGCTTGAACTGGGAAGGGGTGCTCAAACTAGTTTAAAGGTGATCTGGGAAGGACGAGGGAATATGACTAGTACAAAAATACCTTTTTAGTAGAGGTTGTTAAGTCAGTTTGCCTGCCACCTGACTTAAGAAGAGATGCGGTGGAAATTTCGTAAATATTTGTAACTTAGTTAGGTCGGGTGCATTCAAAACTGACTCAACAAAGATTAAATAAAAAATTTAATTCACATTAAATTTCTTAAGTCACCTGTGTTTACTAACTGAATTAAGGAGTCTATGTATTAAGTCAAAGATCGTCCACTTGACCTAAGAATTTTTATTTCACTACAAGAAAAGAATGTTTGAATGGTCTAGGCACGCATGTTCGATACCTAACTCTTAACATTTTTTATGAAATAAAACATTAAAAGTACAACTTTTTTTTACATCTAGTGGTTTTGAAGTTGAGACCTCCAGGCTCCAAAAAAACACTCACTCCCACCGCTGGGTTAGTTATTCACATCTATATACAATCGAACTTAAGAAGTCATTTTTAACCGATATAACAAGTGTTTTTTCTACTAGTGTATTCCCTTTAAGGAGGTCTATTCAACCCCCCTAGACTATTGCTTTCTTGTATTCTCGCCCAACAATAAGTGTCATACCCCTTCCCCTGATCCTAAAAGAGGGAAGGGCATCCACACCCCCTGATGTCCTTCACTGTAGAAGAAGAGATACTACTGGAGAAGGGGCTCCTGCGTAGCCATGAGAAAAAAAATCCTCTAACTGCTCATATATTGTACGGGAGGATTTTGAAGCCTCTAGAGAAGCCTTTAAAGCTCGTGAGTTACAATAGAAATGGAGATTCATACGAGCACATTAAGCCTGTAGATCACCGACTAGAATACTCCATGTAAGTAGAGGTGTGATGTGCAAACTCTTTGAAATAACCTTAACCGAGTATGCTCAAGCATGGTTTAAGCCCCTCCTAGATGGAAGCATAAATTTCTATTTTGGCTTATGTCAGGCTTTCATCAAGGTAAAAGGGTTACATAGAGGTTAAAGGAAACTCTAACTATGCGCGTGTATATTAACCGCTTCACCAAGTTGGCGGTAGCTGTTGAAGGCACAAATGAGACTAAAAAATGATGGATCTTTGAGAAAGGTTGTATACTAGAATGCTCATTACACTACTATAAAACGTGCAAACAACAACACCCAAGTCACCACGTCAAATGATTCACCGTGGTTGAACCCCAAACAACTAGGAGTTTTTTTCTTCGTATTTAAGCCACTTTTCACCACGGTTGGAAGTTCCAACCACGGTAAAATATGGCTCACGTTCATGAGTTCGAATCTTGATTTTGTTGTTATTCTACTGCTGTATTTTTTATATTTTATTAAAAGACATACAATAATGGTTATTTAATACAACCATTGTTGTATGTAGCGCGCATGGTCGTGAGTTTGAATCTTGCTGTTGTTTCTTTTTACTGCTTCATTTTTTATATTTTATTAAAAGATATACAACAACAGTTATTTAATACAACCGTTGTTATATGTAGCACGCATGGTCATGAGTTCAAATCTTGCTGTTGTTGCTTTTCTACTGCTATATTTTTTATATTTTGTTAAAATACATACAACAACGATTATTTGATACGACCGTTGTTGTATATAGCGTATTTATTGAGTTTCTTCACCATACTTAAATAAATCTCAATCTTCCATTCAGTGTATTATCAATGCTCAGGACACTACTGTTAGCGATCCGCTTGAAACCTAAAACTTAGACAAACTTCCAACTTAGACGAACTTCATCTTCTACCTTCAAACATCATCTTTTATTTACGACACTCTATTTCCCAACTAAACCAATCTCAAAAATATCATTTCTTCCATAAGTAAAACTCGAAAGCATCATTTCTTTAATTTATAAATTTCAGAACACCGTCATTTATTCTCCATCTTAAATGAGACAAGGAAAATATGGATTCGGGTTATCAACATTAATTTTTGTTGTTTTTATTGTTATTTTTTAGTTATTATTATTGTTGTTGTTGTTATTCTTATTATTGTTGTTCTTGTTGTTTTTCTTGTTGTTATTCTTTTTATTGTTGTTGTACGTTGTTTTTGTTGTTGTTGTTGTTCTTCTTCTTCTTCTTTTTTTTTTTTTGTTATTGTTGTTGTTCTTCTTGTTTTTGTTGGTCTTCTTGTTCTTGGTGTTGTTCTTGTTGTTGTTCTTGTTGTTTTTCATGTTGGTCTTACTACTATTGTTGTTCTACTGCTATTTTTTATTATTAAAATACATACAACAATGGTTAAGTTAACTAACTCTTGTGATATCACGCGAGTTTTCCAGTATACTACAACGGTTCCAGGACCATACTTGTAAGTAACACATTCATAACAACACTCTACATAAAAATGCATGGACCCACATGATTGTATATCTTTTCCAACCATTGTCAAATGCCTTTTTCATAGTAGTGTTATGAGATAAGTTAGAGCATGAGAGGTTCAAAACCTGAAAGACTTTTTAGCAAAAGAGAAGTTGATGGTTGATGGAGGTAGTCGATTATCGGGGAATTCTAGATTCAACCGACCAACGAACAAGGACTCTAGGTGGCCCAAAGACAAATTTTAGTGAAGACCTCGCTCAAGGTTAGACTCATAAAATCCCTTGAACACCTACCATGAAAGGATATTAAAAGAGTGTGCCAACACAAAGTTCAAGGAGGCCAGAATAAGGAATCCATATTCTGTCAGGGAATCTTCCCGGACTTATAAATCTAAGTAATTTCATTTTCATAAGAGTCACGAACACAACACCAACAAATGCATCCAAATGAAGGATACGACTGAAGGATTGATTGAGAAAGGGTGGTTGTCCGAATACACCAGGGACACCAATATGGAACGAGAAGACTTTCCTAAGAAAAAGCAATCCCCTAAGAAGACTAGTGAGGGCGTCAGGGGAAGAGCAAGGAAGAAAGTAGAAAATAAGATGAAGGGAACACGAGGAAACACCAATTTATTTCTACCATAACAAGAGGAGCTCCCATGTCAAGAAACCTATCCAAGAGCATAATGAAGAGAAAAATTATTGAGCTAATGGTTGTCATCAAAAAAGAAGGAATCAACCACACTTAGGGGTACATTGAGTTTATGGTCACCCTAGGGGAAGGACGGGGCACCACGACCATCTACTCCCAATCCATGCTTGATCCATGCAAAAACGTCTATAGTTATTGAAGGTGAAGAAAACACTTAGAAAGGGGGGTTGAATAAGTGACACTTTTTCTTTTCAAAACAAAGCTCAATAATAATGAAAAGACAAGGTTATTTTTATCCTTGTTCGTTTGAACTCAAACTACTCCAGTCCATCCGCCAAGGTGATTTATCCTTTCTCAACAAGGACTTAATCCACTATAATCAACTGATTACAATCACACAACAACTATTGTGACTAACAATGCACAAGTAACCTTACAACTGAATAACACCACTAACACTTAACTAGTCCTAGTCTACTTGAGAATTCTGACCAACCTTGGTCTCTCAAGGAACAATTACAAGATATAAATATTTACAGATAGTGAAAATAAAATTTTCTTCTAATCAAGCTATATCACAACTGTGATTTTTCACTTAGAATAAATTGCACAAAGTGTATGAATAAAGAGTTTGTGAGCCCAGAATTTTTCACGTAGTTTCTTGCTTCTTTTTTGAAATTAATTTGTTAGTTCGATTGCAATAAATGTCCTTCTATATATAGTAAGAACAAAAAGACTGTTGCTTCCTTTAAAAAGTGGAGAGCATTAAATGCTTGCATATTTCTTTGCACTATTCCATTTTCCAAGAACTAGCGTAGACACTTGAGTGCTTGCAGCCGTCTTTGCATTAAATGAGCTAATGGCACTTGTAAGAACATGTTTCCTGAAGCTTGACAAGACAAGTTGGCTTTTGCATTTCTTTCAGAACTTGCTTCAACGTCTTGAATTTAGAACATGCTTTTCTTATCTTCTGAACAATGCTTTGCTTGCTAAGAACTTGATCAGCGCTTGCTTTCAAATAAACTTCTGAACAACACTTGCTTTCAAGTAATCTTCTGAACAAGGAATCCTGCTAAGTGTTAGAAGATGCAATTAAATTAATTGTCTTACCAGAGTCAGCAACAGCAGTTGTGCTTAAAGCAAATAGTTCTTTCATTTAAAGAACTTCTTCATATAATTTTTTTTTGGCTCAGCACATCAAAATGCTTCTGTCAGAATATTATCTGAAACATTCAAATACGTTCATCAGAACTAATCTTGTTCTAACAATCTCCCCCCTTTTTGATGATGACAAAAATTATTCAGATATAGAAATAAAATATAATAAGAGATAAGAATCTCCCCCTGAAATGAATATTTCTATATATAAAACTTCCTGAGATTATTTAGCAGAGCATTGAAAATATCTTCTTGGATTTCTTCAGAGCTTCTTTTGTAGATAATGTTCAGCTGAACTACTCTTCCAAAGTTTTACGTGATACCTGCAAAAAATTCTTTTGCACATAGAAAGAAATCTTTTATTTTGTTAGAATGTCTGAGGCTTAGTCCCATAACTGTTAATCAAAGATTAGATCAAAATACTCATTTCTCCCCCTTTTTGGCATAATCAAAAAGTATATAAAAAATAGATGAAGAGCTTAAAAGTTTTCATAAAATAGCAAAAGATATCCAGAAGTACAAAATAACAAACAAAAGACAAGAAACAAAAAGACACTAGGATTTCTTAGTAACAAGAGCCATCAGAAGATTCTTGATCTCAGAGGCAGATTCTTCTTGTTTCATCATCCAGTTCCTTATTTCTTGATTTGTCTGGTCTTTCTCATCCAAGCGCTCATGAATGACTTCATTCTCCCTCTTCAGCTCATTCATAGTATCCATGATAAGTGAGGTAAGAGCAAAGGATGACGAAGCTTCAGCAGAAACAGCCTTTGGAGCAGCAACCGTGGAGTCAGAACGCACAAAGGTTGAAAGCAGAGTGCCCATATCCATCAGAAGAGTTGGCACTAGTTCAGGTGCTTCCTTTGCAGAAGGTTGATTCAACAGAACAATCGTCAGAGGATTTGAATCTTCAGAGGATTCTTCAGATTCTTCTTCTGAAATGTCCATTTCATCAACTGGTGTATCAGCAATCATTAGAGAAGACTTCTTATTCCAAATGTCAGGAGCTTCTGACTTGAATGCATGCAGATATTTGGAAAAGTTGTCCAGCACCTAAAAGTGATATAAGTCATGTAGCTTCAATGACTCAACATCAAACGTTATTCTGAAGGTTTCCCATAGAAGATCCGTTGCAGCTGGGTTCACACTTCTGGAGCGGTCTTCCTTCAGCAGATTCAACCATGTTTGAAATTATGTTAAAAAATTCTGAAACAATATATTTACATCTGGCTGAACAGGTTTTGGGACAACCTTCTTGAAAGTTTTGTTTTTCAAAAATTGTAGAGATTCAAAATCCACTACAGTTCTTAAAAAGTTAGCAGGTTCAGAATTTGTTGTTGGTTCAGGAGTGGCTGAATGGTCAGGTTTGTCAACAAGGTTAGGTGGTGTTGATTGATCATGAGGTTTAGATGATTCATGAGTTTCATAAGGTTCAAATGTTTCAGGTGGTTCATGAGTTTGGTGTTCTGGAATGTGAGGAGGTGAGATTATAGGTGATTTTGGTGTTGGAAGTTGTGGTGAAGTAGGTGGTGTGATGTCAGGTGAAATAATTATTGTATTTTCAGTTGTGGGAATGGGGTTCTGATGTTGTGGTCGATTCATAGCAAAAATGTTTTCAGATGGTAGGTTGAATGGAGGATTTATAGTGGCCAGAGGTTCATTTATTCCTGGTATTCTCCACGAGCCAGCATCATACCATCCAGTAGGTCTGGGTGATAATGGTTTGGGATGAGGTCTTGAAAAATGTTCAGTAGGAATGGGTTGAGAAATAGATGGTTCAGAGGGTTCTGAGTGAGATGGTTCTGATTGAGTTTTAGAGTGTTCATCAGAGTCAAAGTCACTCAAGTTTGATAAAACTTGATTTCTATGAGGGTTGTCAGCAAGAGAGTCAGAGGGTAAGGTCAGGTCAATATCAACATCTATATCTCCTAAGGTTTGGGGGGGGGGGGGGTTCAGCAGATGTAGATACATTGACATAATCATAAACAGTGATAGTTTCAGCAGATTTACCTGATTTCTTTTTCTTCTTCTGAAGTGTGGTAGAAGATCCTTCAACTGCTTTCCTCTTCAAAGATTCCTGAAGAACAACATCTGGAGCAGCTTGATTTCTTCCTTGGAGCCAAGCTGGATCAATAGGTGTTCTAGTCTCTTTGAAGATTTCAATGTAGTGTCGGATGATACGTGGATGATCTCCTGAGTTGAATAGAGGGAAATCAGCAATAGGTATCCTTCTTCTCTTCACAGTAGCTGACGTATACGGAGTTGGTTCCACCAGCAGCTTGTCAATTATTTTCCTTTTCACTAAATTCTTCCCAGTCATAGTCTTTCCACAAGTAGGTTCTAGCTCCCCCAGAAGATTGGCTTCATCTAGGTGAGCAATCAGACCATTCTCAGTCAGAATGTCTGATATTAATCTACCCATAGGAATCCAATTCCTTTTGTATTTGGGGTTTTTCATCCTTTCAGCTTCCCTAGTCTCTTTTACATGATTCCAGAGATGTTCAAACAGCAAATAAGGCAAATCAATTTTTACATTTGTTCCAAGGCAGAACAACAAGTATTATTGATCAGCATTAATGTAATCTAGAGAGCTGGTTTCTTTCCTATGGTGAATACACCCATGGATTATCCTCGCCCAAATCTTGTATTTATCTTTCAAGTCCCTGACTTTAGAAGATCCTTGACCATTTGTGAAAATTTCTGAGTAGACCCTTGACATTTCCATTCTTCCACTTGGCATACCTGTTACTCCAAGTCCTTTAAAACCTAGCAACTTTCTGATTTGATTTTCTATAATGGAGATTTCCTTACACATTACGAAAGAGAGGATAACTTTAGGGGTTGCAATTGCATGTATCCAGAATTCCTTCACCAGGTGTGGAAAAACTGGACCAATAAGACGATCAAAAAAGTTTTCCCAACCTTGAAACTTAACAGCAGGAATCAAATCAAAACCATTTTCTCTTAGATTCTCAAAATCCATCATTAACTCACTTAACACTTCCAAGTTGTCTACAGGAATGAGAGTTGTTCTCTCAGGCACGATGTATTGCTCAGAGTGGGAATTCTCAGAATGGGTAGAGGAAGAAGCCATTGGAGCTCTTAGAGTTGAGAGATGAAAAAGGGTTTTAGAGAAAAAGTACAGAAACGTTTGAGTTTTGAAGAAGACGGTAAAAACTGAAAAAGGGTTTTTCCAAAAGTATTTATATGAAAAAGAAGTTTCAGAAATAGGTTTAGAAATAAAATTAAAAAAGAATTTTTAAAGAATTTAAAACGAATCTCATCATTACAAGCATTTAATGATTTTGCCAAAATTAAGGGAAAACGTGAGATTAGCTAATCATAACAGTTACCTAGAACGGCGTCAGTAGCTTTTGCACGCGTGACCTTTCAGAAACACACCACGTGTTCATCTCCTGAAGGTTGCATGGGACAACTGTTTGTTCTAATGAATTTCTGAGCTATACTTAGAAATGAAACGTTAGAACATTTCAGAACTTTTCATATAGCTTCTGATGTAACTTCTCTTCTAACTTCTGAAGAGTTGTTACTCATAACATTCATTTCAGAACATTCTGAAGTCAAACACAGAAGATAAATATTATTTTATTCAGGACATAATTCTATAAAAATATTTTTCAAGATGAAATTAAATCTATCTTCTGAAAGGGGTTTGGTAAAAATGTCAGCCCATTGATGGTCTGTTTTTACAAAAATTAAATTAAGAATTCCCTTCTGAATATAGTCCCTTATAAAATGATATTTAATTTCAAAATGGTTGGCTTTAGAATGTAAAATTGGATTCTTAGAAAGACAAATAGCAGAAGTATTCTCATAGAAGATAGGAATCTTACTTTCATAAATATTAAAATCTTCTAGCTGACTTTTCATCCAAATCATCTGAGAACTTATCTCTTTTGAGTGGGTTATTCAGAGATTCTGAGATTATCCAGAGCATTGTCAAGAGGATGATCTTCTGAGTCTTCCTTTGCTTCTGTCCTTTCAGAGTTTGAGGGATGATCTTCTGTACCTACAGAAATATCAATTTTCTTTGGCTATTGCTGGCCAAGCTTATCATCAAACCTGACTTTGATTGATTCTTCAACAATGAGAGTTTCTGTGTTGTATATTCTATAGCCTTTTGAGCGTTCAGAATATCCAAGCAGAAAACATCTTTGTGCTTTAGAATCAAACTTGTTCAGAATAAAACAAGTATATTGAAAGATTGAAATATAAGATGTTTCTAGTGGCTTAGAGGAAGAATCAACAATTTATGATTTAAAAGAAAGTTCTGAAAACTTTCCTTTTAGACATGCTTTGTTCAGAGCTTCTGAAGTTGTAATTCCATTCCTGTTTCCAATAGTTTCAGAGCCAGTAATCTTTTGTTTCTGATTACCTCTGAAACCTCAGAATCTTTTAGATTCTAGGCCTTGGAACATATGCTTTCTTTCCTCCATGAGTAGAAAGCATCCAGATTCCAGGTGTTAGTACTGGAGTATCAACCTTGCTGTTAAAAATATCTGCAACATAGATGATTTTGTCTTTTGGTACCCATATCTTTTTGGGTCCTCTTGGGTTAGAGTATTTAAAGTTATGTTTGAACTTTGGTTTAACATAAGAGTTTTCAGAGTAAGATTTATATTTAATATAATGTGTGTGCCCAGTGGTGAAGTGAGAATAGAGAGGAGTACATTTGATAACCAGATCCTTAACTTTCTTAGGTTGAGTTACTTTGCCTTTGTATCCTATACATATTCTGTCTTTCTTGCTAACTCCATAGATCATTGAAGCCATTTTGCTTCTATCTATGTTTTTAGCTAGAAACTTCTGAAAGCTTTGATCATATTTCTTTATGATCATATCAGCATTACTAGGATCTTCTGAGATTATTCCCTTCTGAGAGTTTTGTAGATCATTTTCTATATTTGAAATCTTTTCTTTTAACTCAGAGTTTTCTGATCTCAGACTCTTAGTTACTTCAGAGTCAGAAGCAAGATCCTTTTTCAGATTCCTAAATTTTACTGGAAGCTGTTGATATCTTTCCAGAATTTCACTCATACTTTCTCCTAGTTCAGCTTTAGTGAAATTAACAGTGAAGTCAGGGAATACCTCTTCAGTGTCTGATTCTGATTCTGATTCTGATTCAGAAGATTCTGAGACATCTGATAAGTTATCGGTTTGAGCTATATTGGCTTTTTCATCTTCTGATTCTGTTTCGTCTTTAGAAGATTCAGAATCATCCCATGTTTCCATAAGACTTTTCTTCTTTTCCTTAACTAATTTCCCTTTATGTTTCTCCTTCTGAATCCTTGGACACTCACTTTTAAAGTGGCCTTTTTTATTGCATTCATAGCTGGTAATGATTCTATTACTTGATATTCTGCGTCCAAAGGATTGTTCAGAGTCATTTCCTGTTCTTCTGGAGTTTCTGAAATTCTTCTGCTTGTGCTTCCACAGCTGATTGATCCTTCTGGATAGCAAGGATAGTTCATCTTCTTCTGAAGCAGATTCTTCAAAGTTTTCTTCCTTACCCTGAAAAGCTTTAGTTTCATATTTTATAATTGATTTAAGGGCAATGGACTTACCTTTCTCTTGAGGCTCGTGCTCATCAAGTTCTATCCCATGACTTCTGAGAGCACTGATGAGTTCTTCAAGAGATACATTGTTCAGATCTTTTGAAACTTTGAAAGCAGTGACCATAGGTGCCCATATTCTGGGTAAGCTTCTGATTATCTTCTTAACGTGATCTGCCTTAGAATATCCCTTGTTTAGAACTCTCAAGCCAGCAATCCGAGTTTGGAACCTTGAGAACATATCTTCTATAGATTCACTTTCCTTCATCTTGAAGGCTTCATACTTCTGGACAAGAGCCAGAGATTTAGACTCCTTCACTTGAGTGTTTCCTTCATGAGTCATTTTAAGAGACTCAAACATACCATGTGCAGTATCTTTATTTGTAATCTTTTCATATTCCACTTTAGAGATAGCATTTAGAAAAATATTTCTAGCTCTATGATGATTTTTAAAATCAGCTTTTTGCTGTCTATCCATATTTTTCCTATCAATCATATTTCCTTCTGAGTCAGTAGGATGTTTCTAACCATCCAAGACTATCCCATAAGTCACTATCATGACCTAGAAAGAAACTTTCTAGTCTATATTTCCAATAATCAAAATCTTCTCCATTAAACACTAGAGGTCTGGTGTAGTTATTGTTGTTTTGTTCATTTGTCATTGTGTTTTCTTCTGGATCTTTTCCTGACACGGTTAAGTGTTGAACTCAGAATCAAGCTCTGATACCAATTGAAGGTGAAGAAAACACTTAGAAGGGGGGGGGGGGGGGGTTGAATAAGTGACTCTTTTTATTTTAAAAACAAATCTCAATAATAATGGAAAGACAAGATTATTTTTATCCTGGTTCGTTTGAACTCAAACTACTCCAGTCCATCTCCCAAGGTGATTTCGCCTTTCTCAACAAGGACTTAATTCACTATAATCAACTGATTACTGTTGTACCCCAAAATTTGCCCTCCCATATTCTTCAAGAATTGCAAAGTCAAAGCTTCAAAATTCCCCAAGGGTTGCACAGTGTAAGAGCCTCCTAACAGTCAAAATTAGGGTTTTGGTTCTGACAAAGTAAATGAAGTTTCCAAGGTTCCAATCAAGTCCCACATGCCTACAAATATGGTCAAGCACCCTCATACCAAGTTTCAAGACTTTCAGCACAAAATTGCACAGTCAAAACCCTAATTGCACTACAGTCAACTGTAGGGGCAAAATGGTCATTTGACAGTCAAAAGTCCAAATTTTTGGTCAACATCTCATTTTGAAGCCACAAACATCATTTGATCAATGCTTGATCATGATTCTCAAAGCTTGGCTCAAAAATCATCAAGATGCAAAAGTTTCCTTATTTGGACAGTTGAAAAAGTCAACTGTAAATTGACCAGGGCATAACTTTCACATGGATTATCAGAAAAATTCCATCCAAAGCTCATTTTGAAGATAAAGACATTTCCTACAACTCCTATTCATACTTAAAGTCCAAGAAATGCTCTCACAAAAAGTTATCAATTTCAACATTATAGGTCATTTTCAAAAGTCAACAAAAAGGGACTTTAAGTCAAAGGCCATAACTTGAGATTGGTAAATCAAAATGACATGGGACCAAAGACATTGGTTAGAAGATTCAAAGACCTTTCCAAAATGTCCAAGAACATGAGCAAAGCTTAAAAATTGAGCAAGTTATGCCTTGTGGAAGTTGGGAAATTTTTGGATATTTTGAAAAGTCAACATTGCTTCAAATGACCTAAAATTGCTAATGGGCCTCTTTTTCTTCCACAATTCATCATCCAAGGCATGTGCACGACCACTTGGCCCAAAGGGAAGTTTTTATTCATTTTTATTTATTTATTTGGATTTTTATTATTAATAATTCATTTAAATTAATTAAAATACATGAAAAATGTTAAACCTAGGTTTTTCAATCTTTTTGTGCATATAATATCTCCAAGATTTTGTGCAAGTCAGATTAGGAAAGAGTTGAAGATAATTGGTCATGATTTGGACTAAGTTTGCATGAAAAGATTAGAAAATATTTTGCCTTGAAAACCAAATATTATTCAATCAATGCAAAGGTTTTTTGGATCAAATTTTAACCCTAATTGATTCCATACATAAGCTTGATCAAGACCTAATGCCTGCTAACCAAAAAGCTGCGCCATAGACAAGAAACAAACTTGAACTTTTTGCTTGAAATTTCAAAACTGCAAACCAAGTTACAGGTCGATTCAAGCAAAGAAACTTGTTCCATCACCTTCCTGAGGCTTCAAGGAAGATTTCCAAATAAAAACCATCCATCCTAACCTCAAGAAACGTAAGAACGGTGACCACCTGTACAGAAAATTTCTTGCAATCGTACATCATGAATCATGCGTTTTTGGCACTTTTTAATATTTGATTCATATTCATTGTTTGATTCTAATGCTAACTGTATGATTTAATTGTGTTTTTGTGCACCCTTGAGGATTTCACCATGAATGTGCGCTAGGGTTTCCAGGACCTTGAATTAGGGTTTTTTAATTAAGGAACAATTGGCATATGTGACCTAGACCATCCAACTCAGCACGCTTGGACGAAGAGAACGAGACCCTCGCGCCTAATTTATGAGGCCCCAGGGGCTAATCGCTATTTTTCAATAGGGTGGCTATGGGGACGTTTAAAAAACCGTTGCCAATGTTTTGTGTTTCAGGAAAAAATAAAGCCATGAAGAAGATGACTCGGTGGCAAGCTATGAATGGTTGATTCAAATTTCGCGCGAAAAGCACCCCACTAACGTTTGCTTATTTTATATTGTTTCTTAGTTATATTATAATCAAAGTGCGTTGGATGGCTCAGTGGTAAGCATAGGCGTTGGTAATGTTCAGGACCTGGGTTCGAGCCCCAGGTCCCTCACCCTTTCCATGTTATTTTTCAATTAATGTTTCTATGCAGATTATGTCTTGAAGGCTACCATGCATCTCTCAAATCAAGCCGTCCACGCATATGCCAGGACCAATCAAAGGGTCACGATTGCAAGACTATGATGAACATCAGTCAACGCCTGGGCACATTAGTGGAAAAAGTCAGCCAGGCCAAAGGCCATTGGGCCCAAATTGCTAAAGAAAAACCTCCAACCTGGGGACAGCACCCCCTCTAGTTTGTTTTCTTTTACTCTTTTATATTTTTTGTTCTTTTCTTTATTTTAATTAATTTCTTAATTCTTTATAATTATTATTTTCATAATATATAAAAGACATAAAAAAATCAGAAAAAGACAAAAATTAAATATATTTATTTAATTAGTATTTTTGTAAATAAAATTCGTTAATTAATTAGTTTTAATTTAGGAGTAAATCTTAATATTTTCTTAATTAATTTAAAATTGGTAGAACTAGGGTTTGTAATAATTTTTTATCTTTTTTCTTTCCTTTCATAATAATTAAATATTTCCTATTATTTTTATAAATTAAAATTGCATATAAATAATTAGGTTTAATTTTAGGTTAAAATTTAATACTTTCTTAATAAACTAAAAAACAATTAGAATTAGGGTTAGCATTTTATTTTCAATTAATCTCATTAATTTCTCATAAATACAAAAATCTCAAAAAAATAATTTCTTTTTCTTTTTAATTTAATTAATTTAATAATAATTTTATTTCATTCAAAAGGGTCCAACGCCCTCGTTTCTAATTTAAATTTCCATTCGCGTATTTATTTCTTTTTCTTGTAAATATTTCTGTAATTCTCCCAAAGCCGTGTAATTTAATTTCTCGCACTTTCACTTTACTTTACTTATTTACCTTCTGTCAAATCGAGTTCTGGAAATTTTGGCGATGTGGACCCGCGCCTTTGTAATAGTTTAGAACTTTCAATTTCCGCATCTTTTTTAACTGTTAAATAAATGCATGCAAGAATGAATGACAAAAAAATAAAAACAAACGCATATATCACCCATAACCTGACAAGACAAAAATAAATGAATCTGACACACCAATCACACACCACCCCTAGGGTACGCCTCACTGTTGCCTTGCCTCGAAAGGTGATCGTCGAGTAGAGGATGTCTTAGTAAGTCCTCATGATCCGGGAACCTGGCATGAGGGTAGCTTCTAAGGTGTCTTTCCATTGCTCTGGTGATCACCATGTCCCGAACCTCGAATTGACCCGAACACCTCCAATGGTGGTGCTACCTACCTCTCAATGATGGGATGGCACTACTTTAAAGGACATCTACACAGACGAATTCCTTAGGGTAGGTAGACGACTCTAGATACTTGCTCTAATTTCAAAACAAATTCAAAAATACTTTTCACACCAACACATTTTCAAAAAAGCTTTCGAAAGCAATTTTTCAAACACTCTTGAGGACCGATACAAGAGTCGAACTGGAATTTTCAAAGAAACTTTTTAAAACCCACACTTGAAAAGCAAACAAACAATTTTGAAAACACAAATGAGCAAGTATCTAAGAGCCCATGGATAACCATGGATAGAAAGGGTGCTAACACCTTCCCTTTCTATAATCTACCTCCCGAACCGAGAGCAATCTCTATAAGGAATTTTTCTGTGCTTTTGTCCTTTCCATTTGGAGAAAATAAAAGACGGTGGCGACTCTTGCTTCCGCGACATTTCGCGAACCAGCGTTAAACAGTCAGTTCCAGATCCACCGATCACAGAACTGGCGACTCTGCTAGGGACTTAAACTTAAAGTGAGGTGTACCTTAGGGTTAGTTCATAACTGTGTTTTCAATTGTATTGACTTGTCTGCTTTAACTTTGTGGGTTGCATGGGAGTTACATAGATCCTAACCCGGATCTGGGGATACCCTGTTTAGGTAGCATAAGCTGTGAGGGACCTGTCCGGCATAGACCGACACGGGTGAAACAGTGGCTACGTTAGTGTGGCACCTTGGTCTGTACCGATATCCCTTGTGTCGCAACGAGGAGAATATGGGTCTTCTGAGGAGTCATTAAGCACCAACAACCTTAGAACCTTAAATGACACAACTTGGCCATTAGAACGGTTGCAGTATGCTACGCCCGTTGAGGCTAAACTCTCGTGATGGTTCTGGCCGCAAGAAAAGATTGCGATGCTGGAGTTATGACCGATTGAGGGTAGTCAATGATATTGGGATCCTCTAAGAACCCGATTACTTTGATAGGACAGGTATGAACCAACAAACTGAAAGAGGGTAGTACCTAGACCTCATGCTGGCCTAAACTTTAGGGGCTTGCCTTGTGTGACTTGTGTGCCTTACTATGTTTGCCTTTGTATCTATTTGTGGTGCGCTTTATCATAACATCATAACATCATGAGCATTGCATGCATCCTGCATAAGGACTGACCATTTCAAAGACAAGAGGGTTTCACCTTTGCTCTGTTTTGTAGGACATCATGATGCCTGTGCGAAGGAATACTATCTGGTTCAACTTTGTTCATTCACCTGAGTTGCTTGAGGAGTTGGTTAGCAGAATTCCAAATACCACTTCCTTCATTCAGAGACATGGTTCTCTTCTCAGTTTAGTCACTGCAAAGCGGGATCAACAGTTGATGAGCGTTCTGACCCAGTTCTATGACCCTCTGTACCAGTGCTTCACCTTTCAAGACTTCCAGCTGGTCCCTACCCTGGAAGAGTTCTCTGATTTGCTTGGTATCCCTATCTTGGATCAGACTCCCTTTACTGGTTGGGAAAGGACCCTCAGGCTTGAGGATGTTGCTGCAGCTCTTCCCTTGACACAGCAAGAGGTAATGGACAACTGGGTAACTAGAAGCGGAGTTAAGGGTTTCTTGGCCAAGTTTCTGATTGGTAAAGCTAACAGTTTCTGGAATGACCTGGACTTTAGGGCATATGAAGACATCTTGGCTCTCCTAATCTATGGGTTAGTCTTGTTTCCTAATCCTGATAACTTCATTAATGTCACTGCCATAAGGATCTTTATGTCTCAGAATCCTGTGCCCACTCTCTTGGGTGACATCTTGCAACAACTTCATGCTCGTACTACCCGAAGACGAGGAACCCTATGGAGTTGTATCCCTTTGTTGGTGAGGTGGTTTATTTCGCACCTCCCCAAGTTCGTACTGAAGAATCAAGAAGGAAGAGGTTGGGCTCATAGGTTAATGTCTCTCACCGATAAAGACATCATTTGGACTTGCAGAGGTTTGGATGAGATAGCTGTCATTGATCGATGCGGGGAATACCCTAATGTTCCTCTGATTGGTACCCAAGGAGGGATCTCTTACAATCCATGTCTAGCGCTCCGTCAGTTTGGAAGAGCAAGAAGAGCAAGCCCCCATGAGATGTTGGTGCCTCACATCAGTTTTGAGTTTCAGGTGGATAGTGACGAGCTGCGTCGTAGGTTCATCAAGGCTTGGGACAAAGTTCATAAAGCTGACCCACAAGAGTTGGGGCCAAAGACTTCTTTACCTATGGAAGCCTACTACAAATGGGTTCGCATCCGTGCTCAGAAGTTAGGTATACCGTATGAAGCCGTCAGACCCGTCATTCTTTAGTGTCCTGACAAAGATGGTGTTCCTCCAACTGTCCTTCCTCCTCAAATACCTACTGATTATGAGACATTGAAGAGATCTTGGTCGCAACTGCGAGAAGAGCGGGATTCTTACCGGGAAAAGTTCAACGAGCAGGAATTAAAGATCCAGAAGCTGACAAAGCAGTTGGAGAATGAGAGAGCTCTGAATGCCTACATCCGTACTGAGAAGAGGAGACCATGGGATCAATAAGGAGCTCTGGATGTTCTTTTACAATTTTATTTCCCTTTTCAGTATTTCCTTTCATGTAACGCCTAAGGGCAACCTGTTGAATAATTTCAGTTTCAAAGTTGAATCTAATGAAGTGTGTTCCTTTTTGTTTAACAAAGTTGATTCCCGATTGTCTTTGAAAACATAAATCATACGCATTCCATTCATCATGTGCATAGCAGGTTTTCTTCTTTTCAGGTTGCTTACCGTTCTTCGCTGTTTATTTCAGCATCATGAATCCCGACTCGTCATCAACTGAGATGTCCATCAAGGCTCTTCAGGCGCAGAATGCGCAATTTCAGGAATTAATCATGGGTCTGGCGCAGGGCCAAGAAGAGCTGAAGGATCTGCTCCTGAAGAAGGAAAAGAAGAAGAAGAGAAGGACTGTTCTGTTCAGCTCGGGCCGAAGGTTTGGTAACACTCTGCAAAATGAAGAGGCTGGTTCTTCCATTGGCAAGGGTACTCCTCAAGCGGAAAAAGGTCCTAGTCCGGTAGTCTCCGATAACGAGACTGATTTTGATGAAGAGCAATATCCTCCGGCAGAAGACTGTTACAAGCAGTTGGAAGACAGGTTGAATGCTATGGAGATACAACAGGTGCCTGGGCTGGATTTTGGAGATCTGGGTTTGTCTACTGGTGTGATCATTCCTCGTAAATTCAAAGCACCATCTTTCACTAAGTACGACGGGGCGTCTTATCCCAAGCTACATCTCAGGTCCTATGTTCGGAAGATTCAACCGTACTCAGCGGATAAGAATTTGTGGATCCACTTCTTCCAGGAGAGTCTTTCAGGGACTCATCTCGAATGGTTCTATCAGCTGGATGGGACCAAGGTTCGTAACTGGGAGGAGTTGGCTACTGCTTTCTATAAGCAGTATCAGTATAATGCCGACCTTGCCCCTACACGTACCCAACTCCAGGGTATGTCGTTAGGATCAAGTGAAGGTTTTAAGGAGTACGCTCAGAAGTGGAGGGATCTGGCTGGCAGGGTGCAGCCTCCGTTGACTGATCGGGAGTTGGTAGACATGTTCTTGGGGACCCTATCTGGGCCATTCTTCAACCATCTTATCGGGAATTCGTCTGCAGGGTTCACTGATCTGATTCTGACTGGAGAGAGAATTGAGGCTGGGTTGAAGTCTGGAAAGATTCCGAAGGGTGCATCGTCTAGTTCTGAGAAGAAACCCTTCAAGAAGGAGGCTAGTGCTGTATATGGCTCCCGGAGACCAGAGAGATCTGAGCGCCGCCAATCTGTCAGTGCGGTAATGATTGCTAAGCCTGCTACCGCTCCTCGGCCAACCAATCCTCAAAGGGCTGAAAGACCCCGGAGAGAGTTTACCCGTTTGAGCATGACCCTATCCCAAATCTTGCCGCAGTTGCTATCCACCAACCTAGTGACTGTCAGAGAGGCCCCCAAAGGTGTAAACACTGCCTCTCCGAAATACAACCCAAATGCTCGTTGTGCTTATCATTCTGATAGCCCGGGGCATTCCACTGATGACTGTTGGGCATTAAGGAATAAGGTGCAAGACCTTATCGACGCGAAGGAGATACAGGTCGAAGCGCCTGAGAGGCCGAATGTGGTGACTGCTCCTATGCCTCAGCATGGGGTAAATGCTGTTGATGAAGAAGTGTACGCTGTTTCTGTGGATGATCTGGCTACTCCTTTAATGACTGTCAAGAAGAACCTACTGCTGGCCGGTTTATTTCCGGGTTGCAGTGAGGGTTGCCTGTTCTGTGCTGTTTCCCTATCTGGTTGTCCCTTGCTGAAGTTAGGCATCCAAAGCCTAATGGATAGCAAGGAGATTCTGTTTAAGAAGTCTGCTGTTCAGTTGGTTCCGGTAGAAGAAGTTTATGTGGTTACCATCTTCAATAATCCAATCAAGGCTCTCCCGAAGAAGCCTGTCCCAATCATGATTGTTGCACCTGTGGTTATCACTGTTCCGGGGCCTCTTCCCTACGTATCTGATAAAGCTGTCCCCTGGCATTATGGGGCAGATGTGTATGTGAATGGGATCAAACAAGAGTTCAACACTGGCGCCAGTATCTGTGATATCACTGGCCCAGCCAAGGTTACCCGCAGTGGCAGGCTCTTCTCGCCTGACATTGCATCGCCTGCTACCCGAAGACCCCTCCTTATAACACCTACAAGTGTACCTGTTCCTGTTGCTGATCAAGTTATTTCCCCTGCTGCCGAGTCATCCAATGCTCGGGGCAAGGGAGTTGAAGATGAGCCTGCCCGGATGGAGGCACCGATACCTATAAATGTTGAGGCCTCCCAACAAGAGATGGAGGAAATCCTAAAAATTATAAAGAAGAGTGACTTCAATGTTGTGGAACAGCTGGGGCACACGCCCTCCAAAATCTCCATGCTCTCCTTATTGCTGTGTTCAGAGGCCCATGCTAAGGCCTTAATCTCATTTCTCAAGACGGCCCATGTGCCACAGGAGACATCTGCAGTCCAGTTCACTAATTGCGTAGCAAATCTGACAGCGGACAATGGCTTAGGGTTCTCAGATGCTGACCTGACTGCAAAGGGAAGAGACCACAATGACGCCCTGCATGTCTCTATTGAATGCAGGGGCACTACTCTGGCACATGTATTGGTGGATACTGGTTCTTCCTTAAATGTTCTACCAAAGAAGGCTTTAGACCGTTTGGATTGTGAAGGCCTGGAATTAAAACCCAGCAATATCATCGTCAGGGCCTTTGACGGTTCAAAAAGGATGGTTCATGGAGAGGTTGACATTCCTATTCGGGTGGGCCCTCAGGTGTTCGACTCTACTTTTTATGTGATGGATATCCGTCCATCATACTCCTGTCTACTGGGTCGACCTTGGATCCATAAAGCTGGGGCAGTGACCTCTACCTTGCACCAGAAGCTGAAGTACCCCGTCAGAGGGAAGATCGTCACTGTGCAAGGAGAGGAGGAGTATATGGTGAGCCATCTGAATTCCTTCAGGTACGTTGATATGGACGGGGAGTTTATTGAAACCCCCTTTCAGCATTTCGAGGAGGTGCTTCCAATTTCAGCAGCAGCAGAAACAGCGGTCGAGGAGAATGTTCCGTTGAAGATGGCTTCCCTGAAGGATGCCCGGGCTGTGGTTCAAAAATGTGAATGTGCTAACTGGGGCAGGCTTCCCGACTTCACACAGAAAACTGACAAATTTGGACTGGGTTTTACTGCAGAGGGTCAGAAAGCTATGCGGAAGGCGAAGACCAGAAGACCTCCTGTGTTCATTACAAATCCAGGAGTGAATGCTGTTGGTGAAGATAATGAAGTGGACGAAGCTGAGTTTAATAGCTGGATCTATCCAACGACTGAAGGCGGATTGACCAATTGGATTGCCAAAGACCATACTTCTGTTACTTTTGTTACGCGGTAATAAACTTCTTTGTTTTATTATTTGTAATAAACAATAAATAAACTCTATGGCTCGGTGTCTTACCCGAGGCACCGTGGTTTCATTTGTGAGGGCATATAAATTGTCATTTCATATATCATAAATGAAAATCTTGGACGTTTTCTCGCATTTCAAATCTTGTGCTCCTTTTATGTCTTTTCTTCCTTTATACATATTTCAAAAACAGCTGTATTTACACACACTCACTCATACAGGTTTCAATCCACTCTGGATCTCACTGATAACGACTCTGCTACTGCCAATTATGACTTCGAAAATCCGATCAACTTAGCCGAAGACGAAGGCGAAGATGATTGCGAAGTGCCTGGCGAGCTTGCAAGACTGTTGCTTCAGGAAGAGAGGGCAATTCAACCACATGAAGAGCCGGTGGAAACAATAAACCTGGGTACTGAAGAAGACAGGAAAGAGGTAAAGATTGGTGCCAACCTAGAGCTCAGCGTGAAGCAACGGTTGACTAAGATGCTACACGATTATATGGAGATATTTGCCTGGTCCTACGAAGACATGCCCGGGTTGGACACTGATATTATGGTCCATCACTTGCCTACTAAGGAAGACTGCCCTCCGGTTAAGTAAAAGGTCCGCCGTATGCGTCCAGAGATGTCTGAGAAGATCAAAGCCGAGGTTATGAAACAGTTTGATGCTGGGTTCCTTGCAGTGACTTCTTACCCTCAGTGGGTTGCTAATGTGGTGCCGGTACCAAAGAAAGACGGTAAGGTCAGAATGTGTGTTGATTACAGGGATCTGAACAGGGCCAGCCCCAAGGATGACTTCCCCCTACCTCACATTGATGTCCTTGTTGATAATACAGCTCAGCATAAGGTGTTTTCTTTCATGGATGGTTTTTCAGGTTATAATCAGATCAAGATGGCACCTTGTTGTACCCCAAAATTTGCCCTCCCATTTCCTCAACATTTTCTCATCACAAGACCTTTGAAGATCAAGATCCAGTTAGGGTTTCCTCTGCTCAAGACTTCTCCTTGCACTATGGACTCAAATTAGGGTTTGTGTTTGCCCAAGGGTGTTTTGACCTAAA
Source organism: Vicia faba (assembly GCA_948472305.1). Classification (NCBI taxonomy): domain Eukaryota; kingdom Viridiplantae; phylum Streptophyta; class Magnoliopsida; order Fabales; family Fabaceae; genus Vicia; species Vicia faba. The sequence continues at coordinate 1,202,607,745 of OX451736.1, read as the reverse complement.
ATGCCTAAGATGACTTTCATGCTTCATGTTGGACTCCCAAGTTTATCCTCACCAAGTTTCAAGTCTTGATTCCAAGTTTTGCCCAGTCAATTGGACAGTTGACCTAGAAATCAGCTGTATTGGGAAAAAAGTCAACTGTGGCCAATTGACAGTCAAACCTCATGAAATTTGACCCACATCAACATTATGAACTCATATGGACAATTTGATCAAGTTTGGATCACAATTCTCCAAGAAATTTGATCAGATCATCAAAAGGGCAAAATGGTCATTTTTAGGGTTTTGACTGCACAAAGGCAATTTTTGACTGTTTGACCTAGCCAATGGCAAACCAAGCTCACATATGGACTCAATGACCCCATGGAATTATCTTGACATGTTCATCAAGCTCAAAAGAACCCAAGTACACAAGATTGACAGTTGAATTTCCCAGTCAATTGATCAATTTTGACTGTATACTGAAAAGTCAAACTTTGACTTTTTTGGTCAAAATCAAGAGTCAAGATTCATTTTTCATCAAAACATGCCAAATCATGAAACTTGTTCACCAAGAAATCACAAAATACAAATTAGGGTTAGAAAATGGAATTTTTCATAACTTAGAATTTTTCTAAGTTATGAAAAACCCTAATTTTTTCCCAACTTTGCCCCATCTTTTCACCAAGATGCATTTGGATTCAAACAAAAGTCAAAACATGAAAGTTGTAGCTTGTTGCATAATCTACAACTTTGGTTCACAAAGTTTTCTCATTTAAAGCTTGTATCTCAAGTTACAATTTTTTGAATAAGGGCACTAAACCATTTTTAACTTAGTGAAATTTTAACCTATTTTGACAAGGTTTTCTACCCCACTTCAAGGCCATTTTTCATACCCTTCCACTTGGAATTTCAATTTGCATTTCAAAGATGGATTGTAGTATACATTCCAAGCTTTCCAAAATGTCCAAGAACTTCTCAAACAACCTCATAACTTGAGAGATTCGAATTTCACAAGTTGGCAAAAATTCACTTTTGTTCTTCATCAAAACATGTCCATAATCTTGCAAATTTGAACTCAGCTTGCTTTATGCTTAATTACAGGTCCTTGAACCATTCCATACTCAATAATTTAATGCATATTCAATGTGTTAAAGTGTTGTTCTTTGAGTGCAAGCATTGTATGCAAGTTTAATCCCAAAATGGATAAAGCAAATTGGCCATTTTTGTATAAAGTAGCTTTATGTCAAATTAGAAATCCAACAAGTACATAGAAGATCTGCTTGGCACAAGATTATGTGCATAACACACTGATCAAGAGAGGTTTATGCAGCACATTAGGAAGCCCCCTACTGACCTAAACCATCAACTTGCTTTTGTTTGCTTCAAATTCAAGTAACATTGCATAACTTATCACAACTTCAATCTCAGCAGAGAAACACAAGAAAGAAGTTATCAAACACATTCCATAGAACATATCCAAGCTAACACACGAGCCCTTGGCCTCTCAAACACTCCCATTGCCATAATCACCTTGAAACTGCTCAAACAGAGCAAGCCCTGCAGATTGAGTGTCATCTCTCAATCCCTTCAAGCTTTCTGGCCCAAACTTGTTCCTCTACCTTCCTTACAACCTATACAAGCTATCCAGAAGCTAAGGCATGATCTGTAATTGCTCTAACCACCTCCACCATTTTCACATCTTTGACTTGCAGGTGAAGTTCTACAGCTTGGTTCAGAAGCTTTCAAGACAAAGTAAACATTGAGAAAGCATCCCTGGACCTCAAGGAAGCTTTTCCAATAATTACCTTGCACTAGAAGTTCCTCATTCTCCAGATAGAAGTTCAACTGCACAGGTAAAACTTTGAACTCGTATCTCTCTTATCATGCATCTTTAGTCTTAAGTTTGTGAAGAAACAAGGTTCTACTCATAGCCCTGAACATGTACATAGCTTTACATTTCATTTCTTTTGCCTGAGTTGAGAGAATTTAAGCTTTGAAAATGGCAGAAAACTTAGGTTAAGATTTGGGATCACTAAAATTCTCTCTCATTTTTGAGAGTTAGGAGATGTTGTTTACATATTTGGAATCGTGGTTTCATGCTTAACATCTTTTGTGTTGGAAGTTTGTTCAAAAAATCAAAGAATCAGGATTTCAAAAGAGGCTTGCAGGCGCGCGTTTTGTTGTACAGAGGTTGAAGAAGAAGTGGTCTGGGCTGGGCCTGGAACTATTTTCTTTTCACACCCTATTTCCATGTTCATACCCCCCAAGCCCATTTGCTTTATTTTTAATGATTTTTGACATTTTCTTTTTTATTTTGGTTCATTTATTTTTCCTCAGCATATTAAAATTTTAAAAATATTTTTTCCATCTTTTTTTGAATTAATGGCATATTTATTTGATTTATTTATTTGTTTATACATAAATATATATACTATTATTTAGAATAAATATAAAAATAGTGTAAAAACATTTTTATTTTTGTTTACCTTCTGAAAATATTTCATATAAAAAATACTCTTTTTTTATTTATTTTATTAAAATATTAAATATATTATTTTTGTATATAATGCATATTTAAGAATTTAATATATGTATATATATGTTTATTAATGTATTTAAGTTAAAATATAAAAATACTTGAATTTTTCATTTTTATTAATATTTGATACAAAAAATATCTTTTTCATAATACACTTCATTTTATTTTTATTTTTGTAAATAATAAATAAATACTTGTGTTAAATCAATTAATATCCATTTTCATTAAAATTAGGGTTTTTTTGCCCTAAATCCAAAATACTCCAAAAAATAATATATTTTTATTTTCTTTTCTCTTTTACATAAATAATATTTTTTTCATACATATACAAAATATTTCTTTTGCATCTTGCATCCTTATTTAATTTTTGTACATCATTTACATTGCAAATATTCAAATTGATGTAATAATTTAGATTTAAATTCTTGTCAATATCCTCATTTGAACATTTGTACCCCCCTTCCCATATTTGGTTTTGTAATAGCTTAGTAAATTTATTTTCGCACTTTATTGCTTAATAATGATAACCTGTTAGAATTAGGGTTTGTATGCGAAAAAACGATAAAAATAGTTATGACCTAATCTCAAGATAAACAAGCATGAAAATGGACACACAAATCACACTTGCACCCCCTAGGTTACTCCACTTGTTGCCTTTCAAAATTGGGCCATATTGTATGTTGAACTTCTTTGGGCAAAGCAAACAATTTGAATGATCATAGTCCCACGATAAAACTTTTCAAAACAAACAAAAATAAGTGATCAAGTCCCTTAAAGAAAATTGCCCAAAGACATTTAACGTCGTTGCAATTATGGTCTAAACGATGACCCACGCCTGTCCCTTTGACATCCTAACATAAGGTTGTCCACCAAATTCAATGGTGGAACAAACTTGTTAAAAGGGTTAAAACATAGCAATAATCTTTTGAGAAATTTAGGAGTAGATAACCTCTTAGTTACTTGAATCAAACTTGCAAAACAAAACACTTGCCTAATTTCAAAACCACACCTCACAACACTTTCAAAACAACTTTCAAAAGCAAATGAAAATCTTTTCAAAAGATATACACCTTTGTATACATCCCCACATGGATCATTACAAAGGTTGCCTCCACATTGGCCTCTTTTCAAAACATTTTCAAACCCACTCACACAAAGCACCATTTCAAACAAATTGAAAACAAAAGGCAAGTGATCTAAGCAAGTAACTAAGAACCCATGGATAACCATGGATAGAAAGGGTGCTAATACCTTCCCTTTCTATAATCTACTCCCCGAACCCAAGAAAACATCTCAAAAGGTTTTTGCTGTGCTTTTTAACCTTTCCTTAGGATAAAATAAAAAGTCGGTGGCGACTCTTGCTCAACCGAAACATTTGCGAATACAAACGCAAAACCTCAAGTCAGTTCTCCCACCGTATCACAGAACTGGCGACTCTGCTGGGGATAATTTAAAAGTGGGGTAACCTTAGGGCTTAGATCACCTTTGTTTTCAATTGATTGTCTTGTTTGCTTTTACATTTGTGGGCTTTGTATCGGAGTTTTATAGATCCTAACCCGGATCTAGGGATACCTTCTTAGAAAGTAGCAACAAGGCTGTGAGGGAACTGTGCGGGGTATACCGACATGGTTGAAGCAGTCTGCTACGTTGATGTGGCACTTTGGTGTGTACCAGTAACCCTTGAGTTCAGTCAAGGAGAGTACGGGGCCGCCGCGTGGTGTCGTGAAGCATCAACTGACCTTAGGAACCTTAATTGAACCATCTTGGCCTTTTTAGGGTAGTGAGATAACTGACTTTGGTGCAGTCCGAGGTTGGTTGATACTCGATACTACACTCAATTGAGGGTTGCTTTCCTGGGATATTTCGGTCGCCAGTTCAGTGGCTAAATCGAAACGATGAACAATGAAAGTAATCCAATGATATTGGGACCCTTAGAACCCGGTTACTTCTAATAGGACAGGTTGAGCCCACCAAACTTCAAGAGGGTAATACCCAGACCCCATGCAGGCCTAAACTCTAAGGGTTTGTTTGGTGTGCCTTGTGTGCCTTACCATGTTTGCCTTTGTGAATATTTGTGGTGTATTTAATCATAACATCATGACATCATACAACATCATGTGCATTGACTGACCATTTCAAGGGTTTCGAATCTTCATCTTTGTTCTTGTTTTATAGGACATGGAAACTGCTCGCAGAAAGACAATTCAGATTAGCCTTGTAAAGATCCCTCCTCAGCTTAAGGAACTTATGTCCAGGATTCCCGAGGGTTCTTCATTCAGTGAGAGACATGGAAGACTCATCAGCTTGGTTAACACCAACATTGAGGAAGATATGATAAAAGTCTTGTTCCAGTTCTTTGACCCTCTGCATCACTGTTTCACTTTCCCGGATTATCAATTGGTGCCTACGTTGGAAGAGTTCTCCCGACTTCTGAAGGTCCCTATCCTTGATCAACTACCCTACAACGGTACGGAAGAGGAACCCAAGCTTGAAGAGATTGCTAAAGCCTTGCATCTACAACCGTCTGACCTCAAGGGACATTGGGAAGTTAGAAGTGGTATCAAAGGGTTCTTAGCCAGGTTTCTGTTCGAGAAAGCCCAAGAATGTTGGAACTCCCTTGACCTACAAGCTTTTGAAGAAGTTATGGCCCTCCTTGTCTATGGTTTGGTGTTATTCCCTAACCCAGATCAGCTTATTGATATCAGTGCTGTCCAGATCTTCATGACCAGGAATCCTATACCTACGTTGCTGGGGGACATCCTTCACTCATGTTACACTCGAACCATGAGAAGAAGGGGTGTCCTTATGTGTTGCACTCCTCTCTTGGGAAGGTGGTTTATTTCGCACCTTCCACAATCAGTTTTGAAGAACGAGCGGGGTTTGAGATGGTCACAACGGTTAATGACTCTCACGCATGCAGATATACATTGGTGCCCTAGGTCCAGGGAAGACGTCACTATCATTGATCGTTGCGGGGAGTACCCTAATGTTCCTTTATTTGGAATCAAAGGAGGTATTACTTACAACCCATGCCTGGCTTGGAGACAATTTGGTTATGCTCGGAGGGATGGCCCTCATGACATGTTAATTCCTAACATAGTTTTTGATTTCGACAACGATACTCAAGGACTTCGTCAGAGATTTATCAGAGCTTGGAGGATGCCAAGTAGGATAGACAGCAAGACACTGGGGCACAGGAACTCCATCCCGTTGGAACCTTATCTCAAGTGGGTACGAGCCCGCTCCCAGAAGTTAGCGATGCCTTATCCTCATATGCTCCCTGTGATCAAAGAACCAGTCTTGGAAGGAGAGGTGTCCTACACCATTCAACATCCTGACATGCCCACCTCCTGGGAAGAAATGCAGAAGAGCTGGGTCCAGCTTAAGGAAGAACGGAATTCTCTTGAGACCAGTCTACATGCTAGTGAAAAGAAGGTCCTGGAACTCACTCGCCTACTGCACGAGGAAAGGAATCTCAACACCTACATCGCACCAAAGAGGATGCGCAATGTTTTTTTGCCTTAAGGAGTCATTTTGTAATATTTGGCCCGTGGGGCATTTATGTACTAACGAATTTCTCCTTATTAATATGATGTGCGTTCCTTTTTGTCTGCAACAAATTTTGAATATTCTAAATCCTTGAATGCATTGCATACATACGCATTCCATTGCACCATATGCATAGCAGGTACCCTATTTCACAGGTTGCTTAATCTCCTTCGCTGTTTATTTTGGAACAGTCATCATGAATCCAGACTCATCCAGTGAGCAAGAAATCAAGGCCCTTCAGGCCCAAAATGCACAGTTTCAAGAGATGGTCCTAAGCCTAGCCCAAGGTCAGCAAGAGTTGAAGACTCTACTCCTGAAGAAGAAGAAGAAAAAGAGGACTGCATTATTCAACACCGGACACAGATTTGGGAACACACTCCATAATGAAGCTGATCCAACTACTTCTTCTGCTGAGAAGAATAGTCCCCAAGGGGGAGGAGCTCCTAGTCCCGCAGTCTCCGACAACGAGACGGACTATAACGACGAACAATACCCACCTGCTTCTGACAGATACAAGCAATTGGAGGACCGCTTGAGCGCCATGGAAATTCAGAATGTGCCGGGACTGGATTTCGGAGATTTGGGGTTATCTTCTGGAGTAGTAATTCCACACAAGTTTAAGGCGCCTGCCTTCGCCAAGTATGATGGGGTCTCCTGCCCAAAGCTGCATTTGAGGTCGTACGTAAGGAAAATCCAACCTTACACGGCGGATAAGAACCTCTGGATTCACTTCTTCCAAGATAGCCTCTCGGGGTCACAGCTTGAATGGTTCTACCAATTAGATGGAACCAGCATCCGACACTGGGAATATTTGGCAACCGCATTTTACAGACAATACCAATATAATTCTGATCTCGCTCCTACGCGTACCCAACTTCAGGGTATGTCTCTAGGAACGAGTGAAGGGTTCAAAGAGTACGCTCAAAAATGGAGAGATTTGGATGGCAGGGTGCAGCCTCCGTTGACTGATCGAGAGTTGGTTGATATGTTTCTAGGGACGTTGTCTGGTCCGTTTTTCAATCATTTGGTTGGTAACTCCTCCGCTGGGTTTACAGATTTGATATTGACGGGAGAAAGGATTGAAGCTGGCATCAGGTCAGGCAAGATACAAAAGGCTGCCTCCACAAGTGCTGAGAAGAGGCCGTTTAAGAAAGAAGCAAGTGCCATCTATGGTGCTAGAAGACAAGTCAAGCCCGAAAGTCGCCAAGCCGTCAATGCTTTGGTCATTTCAAAACCTGTTGCTGCTCCTCAGCAGTACAATCAACAAAGAAGCGAAAGGCCCAAGAGGCAGTATACTCGACTGAGTATGACATTATCTCAAATTTTACCCCAACTGTTATCCACCAACCTGGTGACCCTCAAAGAAGCTCCTAAGGTCGTCAACACTGCGTATCCTAAGTACAACCCAAATGCCCGGTGTGCTTATCATTCTGATAGTCCCGGGCACACTACTGATGATTACTGGGCCTTGAGAAACAAAGTGCAAGATCTGATCGACGCAAAGGAAATTCAGTTTGAAGCGCCGGAGAGACCAAATGTTGTAACTGCTCATATGCCCCAGCATAGGGTAAATGCCATTGAGGAGGAATTGTATGCTGTTTCGGTAAATGAAGTTGTTACCCCTCTGAAGACCGTCAAGAAGAACCTACTGCGGGCCGGTTTATTTCCGGGTTGCAGTGAAGGTTGCCTGTTCTGTGCTGTTTCCCTATCTGGTTGTCCCTTGCTGAGGTTAGGCGTCCAAAGCCTAATGGATAGCAAGGAGATTCTATTCAAGAAGTCTGCTGTTCAGTTGGTTCCGGTAAAAGAAGTTTCTGTGGTTACCATCTTCAATAATCCGATCAAGGCTCTCCCAAAGAAGCCTGTTCAAATCATGACTGTTGCACCTGTGATTATTACTGTTCCGGGGCCTCTCCCCTACGTGTCTGATAAAGCTGTCCCCTGGCATTATGGGGCGGACGTATATGTGAATGGAATCAAACAAGAATTCAACGCTGGCGCCAGTATCTGCGATATCACTGGTCCAGCCAAGGTCACCCGCAGTGGCAGGCTCTTCTCGCCTGACATTGCACCGCCCGCTATTCGAAAACCCCTCCTCATAACACCTACAAGTGTACCTGTTACTGTTGCTGATAAAGTTGTTCCCCCTGCTGCCGAGTCATCTAATGCTCGGGGCAAAGGGATTGAAGAAGAGCCTGCCCGGATGGAGGCACCGATACCTATAAATGCTGAGGCCTCCCAACAAGAAGTGGAGGAAATCCTGAAGATAATAAAGAAAAGTGATTTCAATGTTGTCGAGCAGCTGGGGCATACGCCCTCCAAGATCTCCATGCTCTCTTTATTGCTATGCTCCAAGGCCCATGCTAAAGCCTTGATCTCATTTCTCAAGACGGCCCATGTGCCGCAAGAAACGTCTGCAGTCCAGTTCACTGATTGCGTAGCAAATCTAACAGCAGACAATGGCTTGGGCTTTTCAGATGCTGACCTGACTGCGAAGGGAAGAGACCACAATGATGCCCTGCATGTCTCTATCGAATGCAGGGGCACTACTCTGGCGCATGTATTGGTGGATACTGGTTCCTCCCTGAATGTTCTACCGAAAAAGGCTTTAGACCGTTTGGATTATGAAGGCCTAGAACTGAAGCCCAGCAATATCATCGTCAGGGCCTTTGACGGTTCAAAAAGGATGGTTCATGGAGAGGTTGACATCCCTATCCGTGTGGGCTCTCAGGTGTTTGACTCTACTTTTTATGTAATGGATATACGTCCATCGTACTCTTGTCTACTGGGTCGACCTTGGATCCATAAAGCTGGGGCAGTGACCTCCACCTTGCACCAGAAGCTGAAGTATCCCGTCAGGGGGAAGATCGTCACTGTGCAAGGAGAAGAGGAGTATATGGTGAGCCATTTGAATTCCTTCAGATACATCGAGATGGATGGGGAGTTTATTGAAACCCCCTTTCAGCATTTTGAGGAGGTGCATCCAATTTCAGCAGCAGCAGAAACAACAGTCGAAGAGAATGTTTCCTTGAAGATGGCTTCCCTAAGGGATGCCCGGGCTGTGGTTCAGAAAGACAATGGTGCAAACTGGGGTCAGCTTCCTGACTTCACTCAGAAGAACGACAAGTTTGGGCTGGGCTTTACTGCAGAGGCTCAGAGGGCTGTGCGCAAGGAAAAGGTCAGAAAGGCTCCGGTGTTTATCTCCAGCTCAAGGGTGAATGCTATCGAGGAGGATGTAGAGGAAGCATAATTTGACAGTTGGATCTACCCGACTACCAGCGACGGACTAAGCAACTGGACGGCAAAGGATTTTACCCCTATCACATTTGTCACGCAGTAATTAATTTCTTTTGATTTCCAATTTGTAACAAACAATATGTTAAAACTTTGTTAGCTCGGTGTCCTACCCGGGGCATCGTAGCTCCATTTGTGAGGGCTTTTTGTATGACATTTTCATATATCATCAATCAAAACATTGGACGTTTGTTGCATTTCAAATCTTGTGCTCTTTTCCTTTCTGTGTTATATTGCAAAACAGCTATATTTACACACACTCACTTATACAGGTTTCAATCCACTCTGGATCTCACTGGTAACAGCTCTGCTACCGCCAGTTATGACTTCGAAAATCCGATCAACTTGGCCGAAGACGAAGGTGAAGATGATTGCGAAGTGCCTGGTGAACTCGCAAGACTGCTACTCCAGGAAGAGAGAGCTATTCAGCCACATGAAGAGCCGTTGGAGACAATTAACCTGGGTACCGAGACAGATAGGAAAGAGGTCAAGATTGGTGCCAATCTAGAGCTCAGCGTGAAGCAACGATTGATCCAGATGCTACAAGACTACGTGGAGATTTTTGCTTGGTCCTATGAAGATATGCCTGGTTTGAATGCCGACATTGTAGTTCACCACCTGCCAACCAAGGAAGATTGCCCTCCGGTAAAGCAAAAAGTCCGACAGATGCGTCCAGAGATGTCTGAAAAGATCAAGGCCGAGGTTATGAAACAGTTTGATGCCGGGTTCCTTGCAGTGACTTCTTACCCTCAGTGGGTTGCCAATGTGGTGCCAGTGCCGAAGAAGGACGGTAAAGTCAGAATGTGTGTTGACTACAGGGATCTGAACAGGGCCAGCCCCAAGGATGACTTCCCCTACCTCACATTGATGTCCTTGTTGACAATACAGCTCAACACAAGGTGTTCTCCTTCATGGATGGTTTTTCAGGGTATAATCAGATCAAGATGGCTCCAGAGGATATGGAGAAGACTACCTTTGTGACTCAGTGGGGCACCTTCTGTTATAAGGTCATGCCATTCGGATTGAAAAATGCTGGGGCAACCTATCAACGTGCCATGGTTGCTTTATTTCATGATATGATCCATCATGAGATTGAGGTATACGTGGATGACATGATTGCAAGGTCTCAAACTGAGGAGGAGCACCTTGACCATCTGAGGAAGTTATTTGACCGACTCAAGTTGTACAAGCTGAGATTGAATCCCAACAAATGCACCTTTGGGGTAAGATCCGGAAAATTGCTAGGTTTCATTGTAAGTGATAAAGGTATTCAGGTGGACCCTACCAAGGTAAAAGCCATACAAGAGATGCCGACTCCAAGAACAGAGAAAGAAGTCAGAGGCTTCCTGGGACGACTGAATTACATTGCCCGATTCATCTCACATCTGACTGCTACTTGTGAGCCAATCTTCAAATTGCTGAAGAAAGATCAAGTAGTACGCTGGAATGATGAATGTCAGGCCGCCTTTGAAAAGATAAAGGAATACCTCCAAGAGCCACCCATTCTTATGCCACCGGTGGAAGGAAGACCTCTGATACTATACTTGACAGTACTTGACAAATCAATGGGGTGTGTGCTGGGGCAGCATGACGAGTCTGGCCGAAAAGAGAACGCTATTTATTACTTGAGCAAAAAGTTTACCGACTGTGAGTCTCGTTACTCACTGCTTGAGAAAACTTGCTGCGCTCTTGTATGGGCTGCTCGTCGGCTGAGACAGTATATGCTGACTCACACTACTTTATTGATTTCAAAAATGGATCCCATCAAGTACATATTTGAAAAGCCCGCTCTGTCTGGAAGAATAGCGAGATGGCAAATGATCTTGACAGAATATGACATCCAGTATACAACTCAGAAAGAAATTAAAGGAAGTGTACTGGCGGATCACTTGGCACACCAACCTGTGGATGATTACCAATCATTGAACTTTGATTTTCCGGACGAATACATCATGGTGGTAACTGACTGTGAAGTACCTGGACCGGATGAAGGACCTGAGGAAGGATCCCGATGGTCTATGCATTTTGATGGAGCCTCCAATGCTTTGGGTAACGGCGTCGGCGCTGTAATCATATCTCCCAAGGGAACTCATACTCCCCTCACTGCCCGGTTATGTTTCAGCTGCACCAACAATATGGCGGAATATGAGGCATGTATCATGGGTCTACAAGCTGCAATCGACTTAAGGATCAAATTTCTAAGTGTCTTCGGAGATTCCGCTCTCGTGATCAATCAGATCAAAGGCGAGTGGGATACGAAACACCCGAATCTTATTCCTTACAAGGAGTATGTGTCGACCTTGCTCCCCCACTTTGAAGAGATAACTTTTGAGCACTTCCCTAGAGAGGAGAATCATCTAGCGGACGCCCTAGCTACGATGTCTTCAATGTTCAAAGTTAAATGGGACAATGAGGCTCCCCGAATCATAATCTGGAAGTTGGATGAACCGGCATACTGCTGCGAGCTCGAGGCTGAGAAGGTTATTGAAAAACCCTGGTATCATGAGGTGAAGAGGTACTTGGAAGCTCAGGAATACCCTGAAGGTGCGTCTGTCAATGATAAGAAGTTCATGAGGAGGTTTGCTGCGAAATTCTTCCTCAGCAACGGCATTCTCTACAAACTGAATCATGATTCAACTCTGCTACGTTGTGTGGATAAGGCAGAAGCAGAGAAAATTATGATAGAACTGCATGAAGGCACATTTGGGACACATTCCAGTGGACACACCATGGCTAAGAAAATCCTTCGGGCGGGATATTTCTGGTCCACAATAGAAGCCGATTGTTACCAATACTCCCGAACTTGTCATAAATGCCAGATCTATGCTGACAAGGTGCATATCCCTCCGGTTCCTTTGAATGTCCTGACGGCACCTTGGCCTTTTGCAATGTGGGGTATCGATATGATCGGTGAGATCCGACCGACGGCATCCAATGGGCATCGCTTCATCTTGGTGGCGATCGATTACTTCACGAAATGGGTTGAGGCGGCTTCCTACGCCACGGTAACCAAGAGCGTCGTGGCACGTTTCATCCGGCATAATCTGATCTGTCGGTACGGCATCCCGGAAAGAATCATTACAGACAATGGTACCAATCTCAATAATTCAATGATCACTGAACTCTGTGAACAATTCAAGATACAGCACCACAATTCTTCTCCCTACCGGCCGAAGATGAATGGGGCTGTAGAGGCAGCCAATAAGAATATCAAGAAAATTGTGCAGAAGATGACAGTGACCTATAAAGATTGGCACGAGATGTTACCGTTCGCTCTTCATGGGTACCGTACCTCAGCAAGGACGTCAACCGGGGCAACTCCTTTCTCCTTGGTCTATGGCATGGAGGCAGTCTTGCCAATTGAAATCCAGATACCCTCTCTCCGGATAATGAAGGATGCAGACTTGAATGAAGATGACTGGATCCAGACTCGACTTGATCAATTAAATCTGATTGACGAAAAGAGGCTCACTGCTATCTGTCATGGTCAAACGTATCAAAAACGGATGATCAGGGCATTTAACAAGAAAGTCAGACCACAAGAGTATCAAGTTGGGGACCTGGTAATCAAACGCATCATCCTTCCTCAAAGTGATCCCCGGGGCAAATGGACCCCTACATACGAAGGGCCATTTGTGGTTAAACGTGTGTTCTCAGGAGGAGCCATGATCCTAACCACCATGGATGGTGACGACCTTCCTCACCCCGCCAATGCAGACATAGTGAAAAAATACTACGCATAAATAAAAGACCCGCTAGGTTGACATACCTAGGCAAAAATAAGGGCTTCCCGGCGAACCAAAAGGGTTCGGGCAAAAATAAGGGATGAAATGAATAAAAATCTGTACACCCGGCAAGTCGAAAACCTGAAAGGGCGGCTTGGGCAAAAATGGGTATCCCGGTGGACTGAAAACCCGAAAGGGCGGTCCAGGCAAAAGTTAGGGATAAAAGCGTAACACTATGTCTCATTGGATCACTTCGCATCCGGAATTCGGCGTCAACAATCTGTCTCAGATTACGGCATCGACCAATCAGCTTCATCTTCGACTAGGTAGCAAAGCGATGAGACACTCGAAGACATAAAGGCAATAGCAGAGTTGGAACCCAGTGGGATTGTTCACATAGCTGTTTTGTTTCCTTTTTCAAATTGTAAACTCTATGTTATTCGGCGGCGTCCTCTTACTAGGATGTCAGCCTCCTGTACAAAAACGCCTATTCACAGGCAAAGTTTAAATCAATACAAATTCACTTGTCCATACAAATTACCATTGTTTTCCTTCTTTCTGTCTTGTCTTGCGAAGAACGTCCAATGTTCCTTTTTGATATATGCATTTGACATTAAATTGCTGATTCGTAAATGTTTACACATGAAACAAGAGATTGATTACAGGTGACATCAGAGACAGGGGCAATGTGAAGTTGTCTAATGCAGTCTGGTTGTTTTGTCCGCCAAGGTACCAAGGTAGATTCAACTGAAGAATGTGGCCAAATCATCTCAACTCCCCGCAGAGTAAAACAAGATTCAGCAATACTTTCCTCAAAGCAGAGTTGACTCCCCGTCAATCCTGAAAAAGTCACAACATTCCCCGGCAGGTCTTAAAGCTCATCCCCAGTAGATTCTGGAAGCTTATCCCCTGCAGAGTACGGACGTCTCTCCCGAGTTTTATTTAGAGTTATTTCCTCACAAGGACTTATAACTGGGTTATCCTCAGCTAAAAACCACGGAAGATCGCCTTCGGCAAGGTTCTTTCAATCCCCGACAGGAGTCTATCTTTAGTATTCCCCAGCGGAGTTTTATCTTTGGTGTTCCCCAGCGGAGTTTGTCATCATTATCCCCAGCGGAATCCATCATCAAAGCCCTAAGCAGGCCTCTCATAAACTTCGGCCAAGTACCTCTTCCACGGAGCAGCTCCCCGACCGTTCGTCAAGGATTTATTTTCCTAAGACGAAATTACATTCATGAACATTTCACATTTTCATACATCTTGCTTACATATATGATGAAGTGCATACAACAGCATCTCATGTTGAACATCATGACATCGTGCATATCATACATCATGACATTGCATACAACTTATGTTTTTTGCCTTTTCAGGAAAAAGACAATCCCAAAAACAACTACCTTCAACTGTCACAATTCCAGATTCGATACCTGTATCTAGCCAGGGCACATCTGAGAGTGATCAGTTTCCAGACTCGACTCCTGTATCTAGCCAGGGCACGTCTGAAAAGTTCGAAGATTCGATTCCTGTATCCAGCCAGGGCACATCTATTGACGACTATTTCCGGATTCGACTCCTGTATCCTGCCAGGGCACATCTGTGAGCAAACCGATTGTAGATTCGATACCTGTATCTAGCCAGGGCATATCTGCATAAGGAGACTGAAGATCAAACACCTGTAACAAGCCAGGAAAACATCCGTCTTTCTCAAATACACAAGTTCTCGCTAAGGAATCTCTTATGCGATCGACACTTCCAAATGGCATCTATAAGCCCATTCCCGACAAGGTTCTGTCACGTCTCCAGATGGAATCTATAAGCCCATCTCCCTATCTACCACCTCTCCAAATGGCATCTGTAAGCCCATTCCTGACATCACATTGCTGATACTTCAACATGCGAGTGCAAATTTCCGGGCACTCTAGTGTCCAATCTCCTTTTACCCTCGAGTCGCGAAAGGAAAACTTGCCAATCTAACTCTTCAGGTTCAAGAAGATTGAACAGGGGCAACTGTTGTACCCCAAAATTTGCCCTCCCATTTCCTCAACATTTTCTCATCACAAGACCTTTGAAGATCAAGATCCAGTTAGGGTTTCCTCTGCTCAAGACTTCTCCTTGCACTATGGACTCAAATTAGGGTTTGTGTTTGCCCAAGGGTGTTTTGACCTAAAATGCCTAAGATGACTTTCATGCTTCATGTTGGACTCCCAAGTTTATCCTCACCAAGTTTCAAGTCTTGATTCCAAGTTTTGCCCAGTCAATTGGACAGTTGACCTAGAAATCAACTGTATTGGGGAAAAAGTCAATTGTGGCCAATTGACAGTCAAACCTCATGAAATTTGACCCACATCAACATTATGAACAATTTGATCAAGTTTGGATCACAATTCTCCAAGAAATTTGATCAGATCATCAAAAGGGCAAAATGGTCATTTTTAGGGTTTTGACTGCACAAAGGCAATTTTTGACTGTTTGACCTAGCCAATGGCAAACCAAGCTCACATATGGACTCAAGGACCCCATGGAATTATCTTGACATGTTCATCAAGCTCAAAAGATCCCAAGTACACAAGATTGACAGTTGAATTTCCCAGTCAATTGATCAATTTTGACTGTATACTGAAAAGTCAAACTTTGACTTTTTTGGTCAAAATCAAGAGTCAAGATTCATTTTTCATCAAAACATGCCAAATCATGAAACTTGTTCACCAAGAAATCACAAAATACAAATTAGGGTTAGAAAATGGAATTTTTCATAACTTAGAATTTTTCTAAGTTATGAAAAACCCTAATTTTTTCCCAACTTTGCCCCATCTTTTCACCAAGATGCATTTGGATTCAAACAAAAGTCAAAACATGAAAGTTGTAGCTTGTTGCATAATCTACAACTTTGGTTCACAAAGTTTTCTCATTTGAAGCTTGTATCTCAAGTTACAATTTTTTGAATAAGGGCACTAAACCATTTTTAACTTAGTGAAATTTTAACCTATTTTGACAAGGTTTTCTACCCCACTTCAAGGCCATTTTTCATACCCTTCCACTTGGAATTTCAATTTTCATTTCAAAGATGGATTGTAGTATACATTCCAAGCTTTCCAAAATATCCAAGAACTTCTCAAACAACCTCATAACCTGAGAGATTCGAATTTCACAAGTTGGCAAAAATTCACTTTTGTTCTTCATCAAAACATGTCCATAATCTTGCAAATTTGAACTCAGCTTGCTTTATGCTTAATTACAGGTCCTTGAACCATTCCATACTCAATAATTTAATGCATATTCAATGTGTTAAAGTGTTGTTCTTTGAGTGCAAGCATTGTATGCAAGTTTAATCCCAAAATGGATAAAGCAAATTGGCCATTTTTGTATAAAGTAGCTTTATGTCAAATTAGAAATCCAACAAGTACATAGAAGATCTGCTTGGCACAAGATTATGTGCATAACACACTGATCAAGAGAGGTTTATGCAGCACATTAGGAAGCCCCCTACTGACCTAAACCATCAACTTGCTTTTGTTTGCTTCAAATTCAAGTAACATTGCATAACTTATCACAACTTCAATCTCAGCAGAGAAACACAAGAAAGAAGTTATCAAACACATTCCATAGAACATATCCAAGCTAACACACGAGCCCTTGGCCTCTCAAACACTCCCATTGCCATAATCACCTTGAAACTGCTCAAACAGAGCAAGCCCTGCAGATTGAGTGTCATCTCTCAATCCCTTCAAGCTTTCTGGCCCAAACTTGTTCCTCTACCTTCCTTACAACCTATACAAGCTATCCAGAAGCTAAGGCACGATCTGTAATTGCTCTAACCACCTCCACCATTTTCACATCTTTGACTTGCAGGTGAAGTTCTACAGCTTGGTTCAGAAGCTTTCAAGACAAAGTAAACATTGAGAAAGCATCCCTGGACCTCAAGGAAGCTTTTCCAATCATTACCTTGCACTAGAAGTTCCTCATTCTCCAGATAGAAGTTCAACTGCACAGGTAAAACTTTGAACTCGTATCTCTCTTATCATGCATCTTTAGTCTTAAGTTTGTGAAGAAACAAGGTTCTACTCATAGCCCTGAACATGTACATAGCTTTACATTTCATTTCTTTTGCCTGAGTTGAGAGAATTTAAGCTTTGAAAATGGCAGAAAACTTAGGTTAAGATTTGGGATCACTAAAATTCTCTCTCATTTTTGAGAGTTAGGAGATGTTGTTTACATATTTGGAATCGTGGTTTCATGCTTAACATCTTTTGTGTTGGAAGTTTGTTCAAAAAATCAAAGAATCAGGATTTCAAAAGAGGCTTGCAGGCGCGCGTTTTGTTGTACAGAGGTTGAAGAAGAAGTGGTCTAGGCTGGGCCTGGAACTATTTTCTTTTCACACCCTATTTCCATGTTCATACCCCCCAAGCCCATTTGCTTTATTTTTAATGATTTTTGACATTTTCTTTTTTATTTTGGTTCATTTATTTTTCCTCAGCATATTAAAATTTTAAAAATATTTTTTCCATCTTTTTTTGAATTAATGGCATATTTATTTGATTTATTTCTTTGTTTATACATAAATATATATACTATTATTTAGAATAAATATAAAAATAGTGTAAAAACATTTTTATTTTTGTTTACCTTCTGAAAATATTTCATATAAAAAATACTCTTTTTTTATTTATTTTATTAAAATATTAAATATATTATTTTTGTATATAATGCATATTTAAGAATTTAATATATGTATATATATGTTTATTAATGTATTTAAGTTAAAATATAAAAATACTTGAATTTTTCATTTTTATTAATATTTGATACAAAAAATATCTTTTTCATAATACACTTCATTTTATTTTTATTTTTGTAAATAATAAATAAATACTTGTGTTAAATCAATTAATATCCATTTTCATTAAAATTAGGGTTTTTTTGCCCTAAATCCAAAATACTCCAAAAAATAATATATTTTTATTTTCTTTTCTCTTTTACATAAATAATATTTTTTCATACATATACAAAATATTTCTTTTGCATCTTGCATCCTTATTTAATTTTTGTACATCATTTACATTGCAAATATTCAAATTGATGTAATAATTTAGATTTAAATTCTTGTCAATATCCCCATTTGAACATTTGTACCCCCCTTCCCATATTTGGTTTTGTAATAGCTTAGTAAATTTATTTTCGCACTTTATTGCTTACTAATGATAACATGTTAGAATTAGGGTTTGTATGCGAAAAAACGATAAAAATAGTTATGACCTAATCTCAAGATAAACAAGCATGAAAATGGACACACAAATCACACTTGCACCCCCTAGGTTACTCCACTTGTTGCCTTTCAAAATTGGGCCATATTGTATGTTGAACTTCTTTGGGCAAAGCAAACAATTTGAATGATCATAGTCCCACGATAAAACTTTTCAAAACAAACAAAAATAAGTGATCAAGTCCCTTAAAGAAAATTGCCCAAAGACATTTAACGCCGTTGCAATTATGGTCTAAACGATGACCCACGCCTGTCCCTTTCACATCCTAACATAAGGTTGTCCACCAAATTCAATGGTGGAACAAACTTGTTAAAAGGGTTAAAACATAGCAATAATCTTTTGAGAAATTTAGGAGTAGATAACCTCTTAGTTACTTGAATCAAACTTGCAAAACAAAACACTTGCCTAATTTCAAAACCACACCTCACAACACTTTCAAAACAACTTTCAAAAGCAAATGAAAATCTTTTCAAAAGATATACACCTTTGTATACATCCCCACATGGATCATTACAAAGGTTGCCTCCACATTGGCCTCTTTTCAAAACATTTTCAAACCCACTCACACAAAGCACCATTTCAAACAAATTGAAAACAAAAGGCAAGTGATCTAAGAAAGTAACTAAGAGCCCATGGATAACCATGGATAGAAAGGGTGCTAATACCTTCCCTTTCTATAATCTACTCCCCGAACCCAAGAAAACATCTCAAAAGGTTTTTGCTGTGCTTTTTAACCTTTCCTTAGGATAAAATAAAAAGTCGGTGGCGACTCTTGCTCAACCGAAACATTTGCGAATACAAACGCAAAACCTCAAGTCAGTTCTCCCACCGTATCACACACCTGAAGACATGGAAAAGACTACCTTTGTTACTTAGTGGGGCACCTTCTGCTACAAGGTCATGCCTTTTGGACTAAAAAACGCTGGGGCAACCTACCAACGTGCCATGGTTGCTTTATTTCATGACATGATCCATCATGAGATAGAAGTGTATGTGGACGACATGATCGCAAGGTCCCAGACTGAGGAAGAGCACCTAGATCATCTGCAGAAATTGTTTGACCGGTTGAAACTGTACAAACTGAGGTTGAACCCGAACAAGTGCACCTTCGGGGTAAGATCTGGGAAGTTAGTAGGCTTCTTGGTAAGTGATAAGGGCATTCAAGTGGACCCTGCCAAGGTCAAAGCTATTCAAGAGATGCCAGTTCCTAAGACAGAGAAGGAAGTCAGAGGCTTTTTAGGACGCCTGAATTACATTGCTCGCTTCATCTCGCATCTGACTGCTACCTGTGAGCCAATCTTCAAGCTGCTGAAGAAAGATCAGGTAGTACGTTGGAATGATGAATGTCAGGCCGCTTTTGACAGAATCAAAGAGTATCTCCAAGAACCACCCATCCTTATGCCACCGGTTGAAGGGAGACCTCTGATATTATATCTGACAGTGCTTGACAATTCAATGGGGTGTGTGCTGGGGCAGCATGACGAGTCTGGCCGAAAAGAGCATGCCATCTATTACCTTAGCAAAAAGTTTACCGACTGTGAGACCCGATACTCACTGCTCGAGAAAACTTGCTGCGCTTTGGTATGGGCTGCTCGCCGGCTGAGACAGTATATGCTGACTCACACTACCTTATTGATCTCAAAGATGGATCCTATAAAGTACATATTCGAAAAGCCTGCTCTGTCTGGGAGAATAGCAAGATGGCAAATGATCTTGACAGAATACGATATTCAGTACACGACCCAGAAAGCCATCAAGGGAAGTGTATTGGCAGACCACTTGGCACATCAGGCCGTAGATGATTATCAATCAATGAACTTCGAGTTTCCAGATGAAAGCATCATGATAGTAACTGATTGTGAAGTACTTGGACCGGATGAAGGACCTGAGGAAGGATCCCGATGGTCTATGCACTTTGACGGAGCCTCCAACGCTTTAGGAAACGGAATTGGCGCTGTAATCATATCCCCTCAAGGTACTCATACTCCGCTCACTGCCCGACTATGTTTCAACTGTACCAACAACATGGCGGAATATGAGGCGTGCATCATGGGTCTTCAAGCTGCGATCGACCTAAGGATCAAGTTTCTGAGTGTCTTCGGAGATTCCGCTCTTGTGATCAATCAGATCAAAGGAGAGTGGGATACGAAACATCCGAATCTTATTCCTTACAGAGAATGTGTGTTGACCTTGATCCCCCACTTCACGAAGATAACCTTTGAACACTTTCCAAGAGAAGAGAATCAGTTGGCGGACGCGTTAGCTACAATGTCTTCTATGTTCAAGGTCAAATGGGATAATGAGGCTCCCCGGATCATCATCTGGAAACTGGACGAACCGGCATACTGTTGTGATCTCGAGACTGAATTGGTGACTGAGAAGCCTTGGTACCATGAGGTGAAGAGATATCTGGAAACTCAGGAATACCCTGAAGGTGCATCTGTCAACGATAAGAAGTTCCTGAGAAGGTTCGCGGCAAAGTTCTTCCTTAGCAACGGCATCTTATACAAGCGAAACCATGATTCAACCTTACTGCGTTGTGTGGATAAGACTGAAGCAGAAAGGATCATGGAAGAGCTACATGAAGGGACCTTTGGTACACATTCCAGTGGGCATACAATGGCAAAGAAGATCCTTCGGGCAGGGTATTACTGGTCCACAATGGAAGCTGACTGCTACCAACATTCTAGGGCATGCCATAAGTGCCAGATTTATGCAGACAAGGTGCATGTTCCTCCAGTTCCTCTGAATGTTCTGACTGCGCCTTGGCCGTTTGCAATGTGGGGCATAGACATGATCGGTGAGATTAAACCTACGGCATCCAATGGGCATCGCTTCATCCTAGTGGCGATTGATTATTTTACAAAGTGGGTTGAGGCAGCATCCTACGCTACGGTAACCAAGACTGTTGTGGCACGGTTCATTCGGCATAACCTGATCTGTCGGTACGGCGTCCCTGAAAGAATTATTACAGACAACGGTACCAATCTGAATAACAAGATGATCACTGAGCTCTGCGAGCAGTTAAAAATATAGCACCAAAATTCTTCTCCTTACAGACCGAAGATGAATGGGGCTGTAGAAGCAGCAAATAAAAATATCAAGAAAATCGTGCAGAAGATGACAGTGACTTATAAGGATTGGCACGAGATGTTACCGTTCGCTCTACATGGGTACCGTACCTCAGCCAGGACGTCAACCGGGGCAACTCCTTTCTCTCTGGTTTATGGTATGGAGGCAGTCTTACCGATCGAAGTGCAGATACCCTCTCTCCGGATAATGAAGGATGCAGATCTGAGTGAAGATGATTGGATCCAGACACGACTTGATCAGCTAAACCTTATTGATGAAAAGAGACTTACTGCTATCTGCCATGGTCAGACGTATCAGAAACGGATGATCAGGGCATTTAACAAAAAGGTCAGACCACAGGAATATCAAGTTGGGGATCTGGTAATCAAACGAATCATCCTTCCTCAGAGTGATCCAAGGGGCAAATGGACCCCTACGTACGAAGGGCCATTTGTGGTTAAACATGTGTTCTCAGGAGGAGCCATGATTCTAACCAACATGGATGGTGACGACCTCCCTCACCCCGCCAATGCAGACATAGTAAAAAGATACTACGCATAAAAAAAAGACCCGCTAGGCTGACATGCCTAGGCAAAAATTAGGGCTTCCCGGCGAACCAAAAGGGTTCGGGCAAAATGAAGGGATGAAATGAAAAAATCTATACACCCGGCAAGTCGAAAACCTGAAAAGGCGGCTTGGGCAAAAATGGGTATCCCGGTGGACTGAAAACCCGAAAGGGCGGTCCAGGCAAAAATTAGGGATAAAAGCGTAATACTATGTCTCATTGGATCACTTTGCATCCAGAATCCGGTATCTACATCAAGTTCAGACGGCATCGATCAGTCAGCTTCACCTTCAACCAAGGTCATCAAGTGATGAGACGCTTGGAGATATAATGGCAATAGCAGAGTTGAAACCCAGTGGGATCATTCATTTCACACAGCTGTTTTATTTTCTTTTATACAGAATTTGTATAAACTCTTTTGTTCGGCGGCGTTCTCTTACTAGGACGTCAGCCTCTTGTACATAAAACGCCTATTTTACAGGCAAATTCAAAATCAATACAAATACACTTTTCAGTTAAAATTGCCAATTGTTTTTCCTTTTTCTGTTTTGTTTTGCGAAGAACGTCCAAGGTTCAATTTGTGATATATGCATTGACAATAATTTGCTAACTCATGAATATTTGCATACGAAACAAAGGATTAATTACAGGTAACACTAGATACAGGGGCAATAAAGAGTTGTCTAAGCAATCTAATTGATCTATCCACTAAGGTACCAAGGTAGGTTCAGCTAAAGAACATAACCAGATATCCTAAATTCCCCAGAGAGTACGTCAGCAAGTCAATACACTCTCCTCAAGCGAAGCTACTATTGAACCTTAAGGAAGTTGGGTATCCTCCCGCAGATCGCAACATTCCCCAGCAGCATATATATTCTTAACAAGCATCCCCGACAGTCTTGGTCTAAAGATTGTTCCCCGGTGGTATATCAAACATTCAAGGGAGTTACTTCCGATACAGCTCAAAACTTCCCCAGGAGAGTCCAATCCAGTTTCCTCAGGAAAGTTGGAACCCATCTCCCCAAGCAGTAAGCTTATCCCCAGTAGATTCTGGAAGCTTATCCTCACAGAACACGAACTCGTCGTCCGGCTTTATTCAAAGAGTTATTTCCCTACCAGGATATAACTGGGTTATCCTCAGCCAAAAGCCACGGAAAGAGCGTCCTTGGCGGAGTTTTCTTATCCCCAGCGAAGTCTATTAACACTTCCAGCACAACAAGGGTATCCCTGGCAAGTTATTATCAACATTCCAGCAAAGTATCTCTCTCCCCACCGAGTATTGCTTCCCAGCAAGATCGTTAGATTACTTTCCTCCCCGCAGAGTTATTCCATTCGCCAAGTTTATTCCCCAACGGAGTTATCTTCTCCTACCGGTATTCTTGCAATCATCATCCCCAGCGGAAGCAAAATCTATTCTCCACCATCAGCCCAGGAGTGACCTCCTGGCACCCGTCAAGGATTTACTTGCCTAGACGAAAAATACATTCATAAACATCACACTTCCATACATCATTATAGCATGCATAGACGCATCATACAAATCTCATTTATGTTGAGAACATCATTGCTTGGTCCATACCATGCATTGCATATGACTGACCTTTACCTTTCAGGAAAGATTCAGTTAAATTCTCAATCATATTTCAAGACTCTAAGACCTTATCTGGTTCAGTTAAATCGACTCCAAAGATTTCTCTGGTTATTATCCAGTCAAAGGCCTTCTCTGGTTCGGTCAGATCGACTCCAAAGATCTCCCTGTTTCTTATCCAGTTGAAGACATTCAAGACCTAGACCGGTTCAGGTAATCGACTCCAAAGATTTCTTATCCAGTCCAAGGCCTTCTCTAGTCCAGCTAAATCGACCCCAAACAGATTTTTCTGATAAAGACTCAGTAGAAGTTGTCTAAGGTTTTCTCAATGATTGCTATTGAGATTGTAATTGCCTATGGTTCTCTCCCCGATACTGCGGAGATGATAATTCCATCCAAGGTTTTCCCAATAATTGCTATTGAGGTTGTAATTGCCTATGGTTCTCTCCCCGATACTGCAGAGATGATAATTCCATCCAAGGTTCTCTCAATATTTGCTGTTGAGGTGGTAATTGCCTATGGTTCTCTCCCCGATACTGCAGAGGTGATAATTCCATCCAAGGTTTTCTCAATGATTGCTATTGAGATTGTAATTGCCTATGGTTCTCTCCCCAATGCTGCGGAGATGATAATTCCATCCCAGGTTTTCTCAATGATTGTTATTGAGATTGTAATTGCCTATGGTTCTCTCCCCAATGCTGCGGAGATGATAATTCCATCCCAGGTTTTCTCAATGATTGCTATTGAGATTGTAATTGCCTATGGTTCTCTCCCCGATACTGCGGAGATGATAATTCCATCCAAGGTTTTCTCAATAATTGCTATTGAGTTGTAATCGCCTATGGTGCTCTCCCCAATGCTGCGGAGATGATAATTCCATCCCAGGTTTTCTCAATGATTGCTATTGAGATTGTAATCACCTATGGTTCTCTCCCCGATACTGCGGAGATGGTAATTCCCACCAAGATTTCGCTCAATGATTGCTGTTGAAGTTAAAGTCATCCAAGGTTCTCTCACCGTTCCTGTTGAGGTAGTAACCATCCCTGGTTCATTCATCACCATTTGAAGCTCCAGATTTAGCTCCTGTAACCAGTCAGGACATATCTATACAAAGCATCTGAAGACCAGCTCCTGCAACATGTCAGGTACTCATTTTTCTTATGCAGGTACGCAAGTTCTCGCTAAGGAATCTCTTATGCGATTGACACCCAGATGACATCTATAAGCCCATCCACCTTCCATTATCTCTTAGCATGGCATCTATAAGGCCATCATCCTATCCAGCAATCTCTAAATGGCATCTATAAGCCCATTCCACCATCACACTGCTACTATGTGAGCGCAAATTTCTGGGCACTCTAGTGTTCAATCATCTTCCACCCTCGGATTACGAAAGGCATGTCAGCCAATCTGCATCCTCAGGTCTAAGAAGATTGAACAGGGGCAACTGTTATACCCCAAAATTTGCCCTCCCATATTCTTCAAGAATTGCAAAGTCAAAGCTTCAAAATTCCCCAAGGGTTGCACAGTGTAAGAGCCTCCTAACAGTCAAAATTAGGGTTTTGGTTCTGACAAAGTAAATGAAGTTTCCAAGGGTCCAATCAAGTCCCACATGCCTACAAATATGGTCAAGCACCCTCATACCAAGTTTCAAGACTTTCAGCACAAAATTGCACAGTCAAAACCCTAATTGCACTACAGTCAACTGTAGGGGCAAAATGGTCATTTGACAGTCAAAAGTCCAAAATTTTGGTCAACATCTCATTTTGAAGCCACAAACATCATTTGATCAATGCTTGATCATGATTCTCAAAGCTTGGCTCAAAAATCATCAAGATGCAAAAGTTTCCTTATTTGGACAATTGAAAAAGTCAACTGTAAATTGACCAGGGCATAACTTTCACATGGATTATTAGAAAAATTCCATCCAAATCTCATTTTGAAGATAAAGACATTTCCTACAACTCCTCTTCATACTTCAAGTCCAAGAAATGCTCTCACAAAAAGTTATCAATTTCAACATTATAGGTCATTTTCAAAAGTCAACAAAAAGGGACTTTATATAAAAGGCCATAACTTGAGATTGGTAAATCAAAATGACATGGGACCAAAGACATTGGTTAGAAGATTCAAAGACCTTTCCAAAATGTCCAAGAACATGAGCAAAGCTTAAAAATTGAGCAAGTTATGCCTTGTGGAAGTTGGGAAATTTTTGGATATTTTGAAAAGTCAACATTGCTTCAAATGACCTAAAATTGCTAATGGGCCTCTTTTTCTTCCACAATTCATCATCCAAGGCATGTGCACGACCACTTGGCCCAAAGGGAAGTTTTTCTTCATTTTTATTTATTTATTTGGATTTTTATTATTAATAATTCATTTAAATTAATTAAAATACATGAAAAATGTTAAACCTAGGTTTTTCAATCTTTTTGTGCATATAATATCTCCAAGATTTTGTGCAAGTCAGATTAGGAAAGAGTTGAAGATAATTGGTCATGATTTGGACTAAGTTTGCATGAAAAGATTAGAAAATATTTTGCCTTGAAAACCAAATATTATTCAATCAATGCAAAGGTTTTTTGGATCAAATTTTAACCCTAATTGATTCCATACATAAGCTTGATCAAGACCTAATGCCTGCTAACCAAAAAGCTGCGCCATAGACAAGAAACAAACTTGAACTTTTTGCTTGAAATTTCAAAACTGCAAACCAAGTTACAGGCCGATTCAAGCAAAGAAACTTGTTCCATCACCTTCCTGAGGCTTCAAGGAAGATTTCCAAATAAAAACCATCCATCCTAACCTCAAGAAACGTAAGAACGGTGACCACCTGTACAGAAAATTTCTTGCAATCGTACATCATGAATCATGCGTTTTTGGCACTTTTTAATATTTGATTCATATTCATTGTTTGATTCTAATGCTAACTGTATGATTTAATTGTGTTTTTGTGCACCCTTGAGGATTTCACCATGAATGTGCGCTAGGGTTTCCAGGACCTTGAATTAGGGTTTTTTAATTAAGGAACAATTGGCATATGGGACCTAGACCATCCAACTCAGCACACTTGGACGAAGAGAACGAGACCCTCGCGCCTAATTTATAAGGCCCCAGGGGCTAATCGCTATTTTTCAATAGGGTGGCTATGGGGACGTTTAAAAAACCGTTGCCAATGTTTTGTGTTTCAGGAAAAAATAAAGCCATGAAGAAGATGACTCGGTGGCAAGCTATGAATGGTTGATTCAAATTTCGCGCGAAAAGCGCCCCACTAACGTTTGCTTATTTTATATTGTTTCTTAGTTATATTATAATCAAAGTGCGTTGGATGGCTCAGTGGTAAGCATAGGCGTTGGTAATGTTCAGGACCTGGGTTCGAGCCCCAGGTCCCTCACCCTTTCCATGTTATTTTTCAATTAATGTTTCTATGCAGATTATGTCTTGAAGGCTACCATGCATCTCTCAAATCAAGCCGTCCACGCATATGCCAGGACCAATCAAAGGGTCACGATTGCAAGACTATGATGAACATCAGTCAACGCCTGGGCACATTAGTGGAAAAAGTCAGCCAGGCCAAAGGCCATTGGGCCCAAATTGCTAAAGAAAAACCTCCAACCTGGGGACAGCACCCCCTCTAGTTTGTTTTCTTTTACTCTTTTATATTTTTTGTTCTTTTCTTTATTTTAATTAATTTCTTAATTCTTTATAATTATTATTTTCATAATATATAAAAGACATAAAAAAATCAGAAAAAGACAAAAATTAAATATATTTATTTAATTAGTATTTTTGTAAATAAAATTCGTTAATTAATTAGTTTTAATTTAGGAGTAAATCTTAATATTTTCTTAATTAATTTAAAATTGGTAGAACTAGGGTTTGTAATAATTTTTTATCTTTTTTCTTTCCTTTCATAATAATTAAATATTTCCTATTATTTTTATAAATTAAAATTGCATATAAATAATTAGGTTTAATTTTAGGTTAAAATTTAATACTTTCTTAATAAACTAAAAAACAATTAGAATTAGGGTTAGCATTTTATTTTCAATTAATCTCATTAATTTCTCATAAATACAAAAATCTCAAAAAAATAATTTCTTTTTCTTTTTAATTTAATTAATTTAATAATAATTTTATTTCATTCAAAAGGGTCCAACGCTCTCGTTTCTAATTTAAATTTCCATTCGCGTATTTATTTCTTTTTCTTGTAAATATTTCTGTAATTCTCCCAAAGCCGTGTAATTTAATTTCTCGCACTTTCACTTTACTTTACTTATTTACCTTCTGTCAAATCGGGTTCTGGAAATTTTGGCGATGTGGACCCGCGCCTTTGTAATAGTTTAGAACTTTCAATTTCCGCATCTTTTTTAACTGTTAAATAAATGCATGCAAGAATGAATGACAAAAAAATAAAAACAAACGCATAGATCACCCATAACCTGACAAGACAAAAATAAATGAATCTGACACACCAATCACACACCACCCCTAGGGTACGCCTCACTGTTGCCTTGCCTCGAAAGGTGATCGTCGAGTAGAGGATGTCTTAGTAAGTCCTCATGATCCGGGAACCTGGCATGAGGGTAGCTTCTAAGGTGTCTTCACATTGCTCTGGTGATCACCATGTCCCGAACCTCGAATTGACCCGAACACCTCCAATGGTGGTGCTACCTACCTCTCAATGGTGGGATGGCACTACTTTAAAGGACATCTACACAGACGAATTCCTTAGGGTAGGTAGACGACTCTAGATACTTGCTCTAATTTCAAAACAAATTCAAAAATACTTTTCACACCAACACATTTTAAAAAAAGCTTTCGAAAGCAATTTTTCAAACACTCTTGAGGACCGATACAAGAGTCGAACTGGAATTTTCAAAGAAACTTTTTAAAACCCACACTTGAAAAGCAAACAAACAATTTTGAAAACACAAATGAGCAAGTATCTAAGAGCCCATGGATAACCATGGATAGAAAGGGTGCTAACACCTTCCCTTTCTATAATCTACCTCCCGAACCGAGAGCAATCTCTATAAGGAATTTTTCTGTGCTTTTGTCCTTTCCATTTGGAGAAAATAAAAGACGGTGGCGACTCTTGCTTCCACGACATTTCGCGAACCAGCGTTAAACAGTCAGTTCCAGATCCACCGATCACAATTACAATCACATAACAACTATTGTGACTAACAATGCACAAGTAACCTTACAAGTGACTAACACCACTAAGACTTAACTAGTCCTAGTCTACTTGAGAATTCTGACCAACCTTGGTCTCTCAAGGAACAATTACAAGATATAAAATCTTTACATATAGTGAAAATAAAATTTGCTTCTAACCAAGCTATACCACAACTATGATTTTTCACTTAGAATAAATTTCACAAAGTGTATGAACAAAGAGGTTGTGAGCCCAGAATTTTTCACGTAGTTTCTTGCTTCTTTTTTGAAATTGATTTGTTAGTTGGCTTGCAATAAATGTCCTTCTATATATAGTAAGAACAAAAATACCGTTGCTGCCTTTAAAAAGTGGAGAGCATTAAATGCTTGCATGTTTCTTTGCACTATTCCATTTTCCAAGAACTAGCGGTAGAAACTTGAGTGCTTGCAGCCGTCTTTGCATTAAATGAGCTAACAACACTTGTAAGAACATGTTTCCTGAAGCTTGACAAGAAAAGTTGGCTTTTGCATTTCTTTCAGAACTTGATTCAACGTCTTGAATTCAGAACATGCTTTGCTTATCTTTTGAACAATGCTTTGCTTGCTAAGAACTTGATCAGCGCTTGCTTTTAAATAAACTTCTGAACAACACTTACTTTCAAGTAATCTTCTGAACAACGAATCCTGCTAAGTGTTAGAAGATGCAATTAAATTAATTTTCTTACCAGAGTCAGCAACAGCAGTTGCGCTTAAAGCAAATAGTTCTTTCATTTAAAGAACTTCTTCATATAATTTTTTTTTGGCTCAGGACATCAAAATGTTTCTGTCAGAATATTATCTGAAACATTCAAATATGTTCATCAGAGTATAAATTATCTAAAATATAATTTATTATTATCATCAAAACTCTAAGATAGATCACAACTAATCTTGTTCTAACAGTTATATCCATGGTCGATCCTTTGTAGTAACATTGGACCATGTAGCCTCCCGTGTCTAGTTATAGTTGAAATATCATAACATGCACAATGATAAGATGACAATAAACTATAACCTCTCTTGATAAAAAAAGGATTTTTCTAACCATGAAACATGAAAAAATGAGAGAGAATGTAAATCCATGGAAGTCAAGTTGGCTTCCTTGATCGGATATCTCAAGGAAATGGCCATTCAACCCCATTCCAATAAGGCACACCACCAAACCAGTAGAAGTAGCTAATATGGGGAAGACAAAGGGAAATTGTGATCAATCATATGGCGAACAAGCGGTATTTATGGTGCTCAGTTATGCTAAATTCAATTTCCTTTTTCAATTGTTTGTGAAAATCGAATTATATTACAATGGTTCAATTAAAGGTTTTTTTACCCACTAAAATATCTCTTTCCTCTATGATTATGAAAGGTAAATGATGAGTCCAGGGAATGACCGGAGAGACTGAAGCCCCATTGCAAATACTCAGGGGTGTTGTCACAAACTCCACAAGCACATATTTAAATAAATCAAAACCATATTATACCAACACACGTGTGTGCCCCCTGTCACACACACAAAGAAAAAGAGCCTACAAATGGAAAATAACAGGCTCACCTCCCTCTTGGTTGCTAGCCACTCTAGACATAGTGGTGGGTTCTCCAACGCATTGAAACTGAACCAAGTTTTCACCTGAGGACATGGGAAAAGGTAGTGATATTTGGCTGAACACAGCCCTCAAAGATGTCTAATAAACTTTGGGCAAAACTCGGAGGGAAATTTGAGTTCTAGAAAAATGAATCAGTGACCAAAAATCACACCACGAGTCAGGAATAATTTGAATAAACAACAAACTAAAATGAATATACAATATATATGTACATTCCAAGATGAAAATTTCAAAGCCAAATATTTAGTATTCAAGCATGCCAATAAAAAAAAGAGGAAGAAAACATATTAGTCCTTCAAGGAAATTACCTTCCTTTTTTCAGTGATTTGATTAAGACAAACGAATCTTGAGAAATGGGCCCATCCAAATAGAAGTATTATACCTGCTTCACGACACTCTCAAAGGCATCCTCGGCCACAAAAAATCTTCTTGCAATAACTTGGTCAACTCTTTACTAAGAGAAAAGTTCACTTCATGCATTGCACAAAAGTCTTTCTCAACTTTCTTTTGACATTCTTGAGACTCTTTTAAGGAACACCCTTCTATATTTTTCCAGGAAAGCTCCAAAGACTTGTTTTCCTCTTTTAAAAACCCTCCCTTCTCAGTTGCTCTCTGAAAATGTTACTTCATCTTTTCAACTAGGGGGCAAGGATACTCATAAGTATCAAAAGTTGCTTATATAGTTACTAACAAATTCGAAGCACCATATATCTCTTCCAGACATGTTCAACGGTAAGGTCATTAACCTATTTCTCGTATTTTTCCATCTATTGGTGTATATGTTCAGGTAAGATAACCTCTCCTTGTCCGACGATGCTGAAATCCATAATAGTTGATGTCTGTCGAGCGTGATAGTTCGACTAGGACAACTCCCTTTGACAAAATTCTTTAAAGATTATTGAAAAAGTAATAATAATCTTCATAAGACCTTAAAGAAATATCCTCCCTTGGACTCGAATTGCCATCAGTATAGGTATGACTCCACATGAACAAAACCCCACCTACTTATAGGTCTAGGCCAAAGATGCTTACAAAGAGGACTCTCAACCCAACCTCTTCAATTTCAAGAATGGAGGTTAACCTTTTCCCCTCATTCCTGACTAGGAGACAACAATGTTTCATCTACCGACATGATCTGAGGTAACCTGAATCTCGTCTTGAGCGTGAGGGGGAGTATTTGATAATTTGTCATATAATCGAGCTATAGGAGGTCATGACGGACGTACGTGAGATAAAATTGATAGAACAAGATTTGGATTCTACAATTATTATCTAGATTTTGATGATAATAATACATATATTTTAAATGTAAATAATTTTGTTTCTAATAGTTTCTTGAGTGTGCAGGTTAGAAGTTCTAATTGATTCAGGACTGTTGTCTGAAGAATCATCAGAAATATACTAAGCACGCATCAGAAAGACTATTACATTGGCTTATGAAGAAACATTAGTAGTCTGAAGAATGTTGAATGTTCGCCAGAAAGAGGACCTCTTGTGTACTTCTCAATAAGCTACTGTTTCAGAAGTCACAAGTATTCTAGAAGGTAGAATTTCTATTAGAGTTGCTGCTCCAAGATCAGAAAAACAAGATTGCACTAGAAACAAGCTTTTGCTTCAAAGGTCAGAAGTCAAGATTTATTCGTCAGAGGAGCTGTTGCTTCTAACTCTGAAGACAAAGTTAAGGTTCTAAACACATCAAAGAAAAGCTTCTAGTTTCGAATCAAAAATCAAGATTTGTTCATCAGAAAAGTTGTTGCTTCTAACTCTGAAGACAAAGTAAAGATTTTGAATACTTGAATACTTTGTGGAATATGCGCATATTACTTTACATCATAAGTATTACATCAAAAGATAGATCAAGGATAGTTAGATCTTGTGGACTCGTTACTATTTACATCATATAGTCCATCAGAAGGTAAGATCAAAAGAGGATATCTTCTCAAGCCAGTCTATTTCATCAGAAGTAATATTCATCTAAAGACAGTATCATACGAAACATGCACTAGAAGAGTTAGTACAAAGGTACAATTACACATTCCACTTAAATGGATGTATTGTGTACTATTTGTCTCCCATACTCGTTTCTTATCGTTGGCAGCTGGTAAGTTGAAAGTGACGTGTGTACTTCTACAATGATCTACTTCCTCAATGTCCATATAAAAGTTCAAGCAATTCATTTGCAAATTGGAAGACAAGAACACAAGAACATTAACACTAGACAAATCAAAGCAATACTTGAACACAAGAATAGTAACTCTGCCAAAATCAATACGTGAAGTTCATTAAAGAAAAAGATTAAAACACAAGAGTTGTTGTTCATTATTGTGTTGATATTATTTGTTAGAACACAAGAGTTGTTGCTCATTATTGTGTTTATATTATTTGTTAAAACACAAGAGTTGTTGCTCATTATTGTGATACTACTATAATTTGTTTGAACACAAGAGTGTTGCTCATATTTATGTTAAACAATTTGTACTTGAACATTTGTGTAATTCGTTTGTAAGAAGAAATCTTGTAAACATATTATTCAATTGTAAGTTGATCGTTCCTTGAGTTACTAAGGTGTTAGTCAGAATACTCAAGAAGATTCATAGAAATCTCCTTCAAGGGATCGGGTAGGTCGGAAGCCTTAAGGAGTCAATGATTGTTAAATCTCATAGGGGACCGGGTAGGTCAAAATTCTTAATGGATCACTAACAGGTTATCGTTGCTTTATTATTAGTCACTAGCGGGTAGCCCGTGCATTTGTAATTTTTCAAGATTAGTGGATTATCATTTTCTAAGGCAAAATCACCTTGGCAGGTGGACAAGATTAACCTTTTCTAAGGTGAACATGTATTAACTGAAATTGTCATTATTTTTATCTATAACATTGATTCTATTTTGATTGTTTGTGTAAAGCACTTCTAAACGAAAATATTTTTGAAAACCTAATTCAAACCCCTCTTTCTTGTGTTTTTCTCAATCTTTAAAAAGCTCTCCTGGCAGAAGTCATATTCAGAATTTCAACCAAAAAGGTTGCAGCCTGATGAGTGCTAAATTGTTGTGACTTTAAGTGTGAATAATTAGCATTCATCGGCTTAATCATTTGCTTTTTGTCAGTAAACCTCAACTTTTGTTATATTCGGTATAGTTTAAGTTATAGTGTATATATTGCATTATCATGTAAATATAATTGAGTTTAATTGATTTTATCTTATTATTGTAGGTATTCAAACATTGCTATTTAGGAATTGTTAGATAGGTCATTGAATAAGATTTCTAACACTTCCGACCGTGTGTAAATCAGAGTTACAATTATCAAGTTATGGCCGAAATAATAATGGTTTTTTCAAATTACTGTCAGGCAGTGCTCCAAGAGCGCCAGGCGGTACAGAGGCGCTCCAGAAAGGTGAAAATGCACTAAAAATGTTGTTTTGAGTGACGGGCGGTGCCGTTTCGCTGTTGGGCGGTGCAGGTTGGGCAGAAACACATATTTAGGTCAAAACACATTTTTAGGGTATGATTGGGTATCTTTTTACTCCCACTCCATCACCAAACATTCTTTGTAGAGATTTAGCTCAAAAACAACAATGGATCATGCATCTTGATGTTTAGGAGGTGGATTTGCTTCAACCAATGTTGACAACTCGAGAGTTTCTGGTTTATCTTTTATTTTCTTTATGTATTTTCCATTTGTTGGGGTTTTGTTTATAAATATGATTTGTATTGTATGTATATTTATTACTCATGATATTGTATGAAGCTTTCTTTACAAATCTTTATTGATGTTTATCCTTTTTAGCTTGCTAAGTGTTTGGTTTGAGTTGCTATAGACATATACGATTTGAATATGTGCTTAGGATGAATATCTATTAGGTTTTAAACTCTAGAGATATATTTAGGCTTAATAATCACTTAGGTATCGACTCTTAATGCATGTGTTATTTCGTGTTACGCTGAGAGATTGCCGGTGCAGAGCAATACAATTGATATCTCACTCTGCGTTAGAGATAACCTCTGTGTGAGTGATACGTGATGATATCGGTGAGTAATTTAGGTTAAGTGAAATTGGGTAGTAAGTCTAAGTATTTTATGGGTATATGAAATTCAATCACGAGAGTTCTCTCCTTTCCGAAGAATGTATTCTTTCTTGCTCATATGTTTAATTCCCGCACCTTACACTTTAAACCCATTTTAACCCAAACTTATAAACGTGAGAAGTTGTCGAATGACAATTCAGTAGCACTAATCCCTATGGAGACGATATGATATAACCTATAAAAATACTTACTTTTGCTTGCTGCTTTACCGCTTCAGCAAAATAGCGTTATTTCCAAGGATTGGTGTTTTTATTGGATCCATTGCGATAGCTTCTTTGCTTTTGAGTTTTGCTCATAATGTTCATATTGTCTATAATGTGTAAATAGAAAATTGTTTATATTAATACTTGAATATGTTTACCATATTTGTGAATTTACATGTTTTGCATACTTGTGAATATAGTGCATATATTTGTTTCTCTTCACGTTTGTCAAAAGTATGGTTAGATGTGTAGTTCCGACTAGAGCTCGAAGAGATGA
This sequence comes from Vicia faba, assembly GCA_948472305.1. Lineage (NCBI taxonomy): Eukaryota > Viridiplantae > Streptophyta > Magnoliopsida > Fabales > Fabaceae > Vicia > Vicia faba. Next base: position 1,202,572,808 of record OX451736.1, on the reverse strand, counting down.
GAGCAAAGGCGAGAGTGAAAGCATTTGGCTCATCATAAGCAACGTGCTTGTTTGTAAATAACAGGCGTCAAGCTAACAACGTAAAACAAGCATGTTTTTTTATTTTTATTTGCTTTATTGTTTTTCATTGTTGTAGTATAGGTAGTGTGGTGAATGTTGGCTAAACAAATTGAAATTGGACCTGTTTTAAAATTATCCAATCTTCACTTTTCAACTTGTTTATCCAATTTCACCAGGTCTTTTAGTATATTTATTAGTAGCATGGTCTAATGTTTTGTTTGTTGTTGGGACTCAAATCTTTGTCTTTTAGTTTGAAGTCGTAAGTGGTGATTTTTTAAGTTTGATCATTTCAACTTGCAGATGTATGGTAGTGATATTGTTTGAAGTATATTACACGCAAGGTACACATTTACCGCTTTATGATACGGTGGTAGAACCGACTGTTAATACTGGTTTGCGTTTTTTGTTTGCAAAATGTCGTAGTAAGCAAGAGTCGTCACCGACTATTATTTTATCCAATCAGGAAAAGGAAAAAGAACAGAAAAACCTTTTTCGAGATGTTTCTGAGAATGGGGGGTAGATTATAGAAATGGAAGGTGTTATCACCCTTTCCATCCATGGTTTTTCATGGGCTCTTAGGTACTTGCTCATTTTGAAATTTCTTGTGTGTGCTTTGCTTAGAAAAGTTTTGTTTTACTTCATTTTAACCCTTGTTTCTGTCCTCAAGAGTGTAATGAAGTGTTTTTGAAAACTTTAGTTTGAAAAGAGTTTTGAAAGTGTATGGTGTAAAAATGATGTTTGAGCAAGTACCTAACAGTTATCTACCTACTCGGAAAAAGTTGTTATTTTCCTCCTATCCTTTAGACCGTGTTATCCTACTATTAGTGAGTAGGTAACCCTAGTCGCTGGATGTTGAGGGACTATCGAAAGGGACGAAATGGTCAATGAAGGTGTGATACGGTGGCATAACCAACTGTTTAATACTGGTTTGCGTTTTGCGTTTTGTGTTTCCAAAATGTCGCGGTAAGCAAGAGTCAACACCAACTTTTATTTTATCCAACAAAGGAAAAGGACAAAAGTATAGAAAAAATACTTTTTCGAGATATTCTGAGTACAGGGGTAGATTATAGAAAGGGAAGGTGTTAGCACCCTTTCTATCCATGTTTTTCCATGGACTCTTAGGTACTTGCTCATTTTGAAATTGCTTGTGTGTGCTTGTTTTGAAAATTTTTGTTTTACTTCGTTTTAACCCTTGTTTCTATCCTCAAGAGTGTAATGAAGTGTTTTTGAAAACTTTAGTTTGAAAAGAGTTTTGAAAGTGTAGGGTGTAAAAATGATGTTTGAGCAAGTACCTACTAGCATCTACCTACTCGAAAAAAGATTGTTCTATTCTTGTTTCCTTTAGACAGCGTTATCCTACTATTGAGAAATAGGTAGCACCGTCGTTGGAATTTGTAAGGGTCAATTCGAAAGGGACGTACGATCACTAAAGCAATATTAGGACGCCTTAGTAGTAACCCTAGAGTCTTAAGATCTTATTCGACGCAACATTTCCGAGGCAACATTCGAATGGGACAATTTTGATCTTTTAGACTAGAGGGCAACCAATAAGACACCCTATGCTAAATGATCGTTTACCGAAGGCAACCAAAGTGAGAGTATATCCCAAGAGTGATATGTGCGAGTGATTTGTTTCAGTTATTTATCTTCGCACATTAGGGTTTTCTAACCGTTTTAATTTGTCATGCATTCTTGCCATACAATCCTATTAGCATACATCTAGACAATTAAATATTTACGAGAATTAAAAATGAGAGAAAATAAACCTAGCTATTACAAGGATTCGAGGAGGGGGATTAATTACATAACCAAAAAAAACCGGGGATTTAAACAGTAAATAAAAACCCTAAGTTAACTATTACAAACCAGTGAGCAATTACAAAATATTGGCAAAATAATTTACAAGCGCGCGGCAAATTAAATGCGAGACGATTAGGGTTTTGACCCTTTGACTAATCCTATTTGCGATTGATTAAAGAAACGAATATTTTTTGTCATGTTTCGTTATTTGAGAAAATAATGAATAATTGTGTTAAAAGAAAATCCTAAATTCTAATTAATGTTAATTTTTTTAAATAAACTAATTAATTCTAAACAACCTATTTTGTATTTTTTGTTTGTAAAAAAGAAAAGAATTAAATCAAGAACTTAAACCTAATTTTTCTAATTGGTTTTAATTACAAAAACAAGTTAAAATTTCCCTAAGTTGAATTAAACTAAATTAAATTAAATTTGATAACAAAAACCTAATTCTAATTTTTGTGAATTCTTGATTTTGTGATTTTGTAAAAAAAGTGATTAATTTTGTTAATTAAAATAATTAAAAGGAAATAGTAAAAGAATTAAAAAAAGAAGAAATAAAAAAGTGAAGAGATGGGCTTGTGTTGAATAGCATGTTGGGGGGGTGCAAATCTGATTTTCTTGGCCCAAATAAGCATTAAGCCTGGTCAACGCTGGATCTGCCATGGGCGTTGACTTGAGGAGTATGGTGGACCTTCAATGCTGGCACGTTGGATCTGGCTAGGAGCACATCAAATGGCTGGATGTTGAAGGTTGTATGGTGGAAATCATGATGAGAGATGCACTGGATCCATTGAATGCAAATAAAATAAATGAACGCTGGGACCTGGGGATCGAACCCAGGTCCTTATACTCGCTTCCAGTGCTCGCTTGCCAGCTGTGTTGCATGTTCTATTTGTTCATATAATAGAATCAAAATAATATAAGCAAATCAAATAATATATTAGAAAATACGCGCTAAATTCAAACCAGCCAACTATGGACTGCCACGCCTCATCTTCTTCCCTAGACCGTCGCCTTAGCAAAACAAGACTTTTACCTACAGACGTTCACTGTAGGTATAACCATGTTCATCTCCAAAATTTCAAATGAGCAAGATAAATGAAAATTACTGGTACCAGTCAACTCGTCTCATCCTCACGAGCAGCATGGTACCAGAATCAAGGCCTAATTTTGCCTGCATTAAAAACCCCTAAACAAGAACATAAAACCCTAACAGTGGTAGGTGCCTATATAAGCTTCAAAAATGTAATTAAACCAATCTGTTAGCTTGCAAACATGATAATAATCACAACTATGACAATTAAAAGTGCTAAAGATGCAAGAATTGTGCTAATCGAATTGCAAAAATATGTCAAACCGTGGGGGGCGTAGCGCATGTTTCTGGGCGTTTTGAAGCTTGCAAAGGGTGTTGTTAGCTTCCTGAGATGTCTAGCAAGCGATTGGGATCACTAGGATGGCTTGAGATAGCCTGTGGAATGAAAACCAACTCCCACTTTTCTTTGAATTTTTCAGTTTTGTTCTGCACTTCTCACAACCTCTAACCCTTGTTTTTTGATCTGGAACAGTTCATTATATAACCTAGAATAAATTAGGTTAACAAACTTGGCATGAATATTTGCATTTATCCAAGATTTGATTTGATTTTCAAGTTATATGATATGTTCCTATTTTGAGCCAAATCATGCCTTTCTTGTACCAATTGGCCTTAACTCGAATTGATCTTGTAAACTTAGCATATCTTGATTGCCAAACTGTCAAAAAAACAAATCAAATCATATATTTATTAATTTTTATCATTTATTTGATTTAATTCACTTTTAATTAATGAAAAATCAAAATAAATTGAAAAATGAAGCACATAATGAGTGAGTGAACATTTGAGTCGTGGACCACATTATAATTGAGGTGCAAGCATAAAAAGTTAGGCCCATTTAGCAAAAAATGTAAATTTGAGCACATTTGACTTTTGGCAATTTTGCAAAAATGGTCAACTTGGCCAATGCATAACTCTCTCAATTTTGACCCTAGAGAGGATTTCTTGGACTTTTTATAAAGCTTAGGATGTCCTCTAAACAACCCTTTTGTTCTCATCTCAAGTGAGTCTTCCATGTTCATGTATGAAGCTTTGACCCAAAATGTGTTTTTGTTGACTTTTCAAAAGGACCTATAATGTCAAAATTCATATCTTTTTGTGAGTGCATATTATGAACTTGGGAGATGAATATTAATTGTAGGGAATTGCATCCTCTTCAAAATGAGCTTTTGATGGGTCATTTCTGATAAAGTATGAGAATGTTATGCTTGGTCAAAGTTGAGTTGACTTTTCCTACAAACCCTAATTTAGCAACTTTTGGGTTTTGATGAATTGTGAGCAATCCTTGAGGAATAATGATCAACCCTTGATCAAATGATGGATAATAATTCAAAATGAGGATGTTGACCAAAAATATTGAAGTTTGACTGTATGTGGGCCACAATTGACTTTTGACCTAATATAGTTGATTTTCAGGCATTTGAGCAATTGACTGAGCAAACTTCTTCTGCAAGACTTGAAACTTGACATGGATGATCTTGAGAACATATTAGGACAATGGTGAGCATTTGATTTCTTTGTGGTTCACACATCTTGATGAAAATAGAAACCCTAATTTGAGGTATGCTGCCTTAGAAGAGAGTTTGTCTGGTTAACTCTTGAACTTCCTTGAGCAATTTGAGGATCTCAATGGACATGTATTGAGTAAAATGAGAGGGAAAATTTTGGGGTACAACAGCTTCCCCTGTTCAATCTTCTTAAACCTGCGAATGTAGATTGGCTTGTCTGCCTTTCGTAATCTGAAGGTTGAAGATGATTGAACACTAGAGTGCCCAGAAATTTGCACTCGCATGAAGTGGCACTTGATTTATGATATCGGGAATGGGCTTACAGATTCCATTCGGAAGTTGCTAGATAAATGTCAGAGATGGGCTTAAAGATGCCATCCGAAGAGGTGTCGATCGCATAAGAGATTCCTTTGCGAGAACTCGTATACCTGTTGTTGAGGAGGACTTCACTGGGGAATGCTGATCTCTGCCTCGGGAGAAATGGTTTTTTAGGAGCTTCAGTTGTCTGTTACTCTACTGGTGAATAACTTCGGCTTAGGGAAGCGGAAGTGAACTGTGTATTTGGTCGGGGTATATACTGCACCGCAACTTTCTAGGGAAATGTGAAATCAATTGTGTTTGATCGGGTCCCGGTCTTACAGTGTTATGGACCGCTGTCTGGGGATAAAAGAGGAAGAACCCGGATAGTAAGGTTATGAGAAGGAACCTGGATAGTAGGGTTACTTTGACATGAAAGCCTGGATAGTAGGGCTGTGAGAAGGAACCTGGGTAGTAAGGTTACTTTGAAATGAAAGTCGGGATAGTAGGGCTGTGAGAAGGAACCTGGGTAGTAGGGTTACTTCGAAAGGAAAGCTGGGATAGTAGGGCTTGAGAAGGAACCTTGATAGTAGGGTTACTTCGGTATGAAAGCTGGGATAGTAGAGCTACAAGAAGGAACCTGGATAGTAGGGTTACTTCGGTATGAAAGCCGGGATAGTAGGGTTGCAAGAAGGAACCTGGATAGTAGGGTTACTTCGGTATGAAAGTCCGGATAGTAGGGCTGCGAGAAGGAACTTGAATAGTATGGTTACTTCTATATGAAATCCTGGATAGTAGGGCTTGAGAAGGAACCTGGATAGTAGGGTTACTTCGATATGAAAGCCTGGATAGTAGGGCTTGAGAAGGAACTTGGATAGTAGGGTTACTTCGGTATGAAAGCCTGGATGGTAGGGCTGTGAGAAGGAACCTGGATAGTAGGGTTACTTCGATATGAAAGCCTGATGGTAAGGCTGTGAGAAGGAACCTGGATGGTAGGGTTTGGGAAGGAACCTGGATAGTAGGGTTACTTCGATATGAGTTTGGGTAAAACTGCAGAGGGAACATGGGTAAGGTTGCTTTGATAAGTCTGTGTAGGACTTCTGTGAGGAACTTGCGTATCGATGATTACTCTGTTTAGCTTCGAGTGTTTGTCATGGACCTGCTGGAAATTGTTGATAATAACTGTCTTTCCTGAAAGAAATACAGGGTTAGTTATGTGCGATGCATGAGATGCATTGTGATGAGGTTCTCAAAATAACTGAGATTATGTTATATGTAATGTATGCACATGTCATGATGTATGAACATGAAATGATGACGTAATAATCTGAGTCCGGGAAAATAAATCCCTGACTGTTGTTTGGAGAGTATGAGAAATGGTATTCTTGACTGCTGTAAAAAACCATAGTTCCTCTACTTCTGTTGGGGATAGTGAACAAAGATGACTATGTTGGGAATTTGCCCCTTGTTTACGGATATTCTGCCGAGGAGAGACTTTGCTTAAGAACAACCCTGTGGGGAATAACTCTGTTGGAGAGGAGATACTCTGTTGATAGATCTGCTGATTTGGATAAATAAACTCAGCTGGGGATGAATTTCCGTTGCTGGTAATAATGAATTCTTGTTGGCAGTTGAATTTCTGCTTGTGAGAGAAATAAACTCTGCTTGGGGAAAAATTTACTGACTCACCCGCGATTATGAACCTCAGCTGGGGAGAGTTATGTCATGTTCGGGAAAGCTAACATCACTGCCCTTGGATACTTTTTACTCTGTGGGGAGTGTATGTACCACTACTCATGTTCTCAAGCTGGATCTATCTCGTTATCTGATGGGCAAAGTAACTGTGAGGTTTGGTACTTCTTGTTTTCCCTGTTTCTAGCATTACGAGTAATCGTCTTTTGTTTCTTATGTAAATCCTTATGAGCAGCAATCATTTTCAAATGCATATATCAAAAATGAATTATTGGACGTTCTTACAAAACAAAACAGAAAAAGAAAAACAAATTGAAATTTCTTGTGAAAATGAATTGTATTGATTTTTGAAGTTGGCATGTAATAGGCGTTTTGTGTACAAAGAGGTTGGCGTCCTAGTAAGAGAACGCCGCTGAAAGACAGAAATTATTCAATTTGTGTAAAAGAAAGAAAAACAGCTATGTGAAACAATCCCATTGGGTTCCAACTCTGCTATTGCCTTTATATCTTCAAGCGTCTCATCACCTTGCTACTTGGTCGAAGGTGGATCAGATTGATTGGCGCCGTCTGAGCTTGATAGTCGAGACCGAAGTCTAGTTGCAAGATGATCCAATGAGACATAGTGTTACGCTTTGATCCCTAATTTTTTCCTGGACCGCCCTTTCGGGTTTTCAGTCCACCGGGATACCCTTTTTTGCCTATGTCGCCTTTTCAGGTTTTCGACTTGCCGGGTGTACAGTTTTTTTTTCATTTTCATCCCTTACTTTTGCCCGAACCCTTTTGGTTCTCCAGGAAGCCTCTATTTTTGCCTAGGCCAGTCAATCTAGCGGGTCTTTGATCATGCATAGTGTCTTTTCACCATGTCTGCATTGACGGGGTGAGGAAGGTCGTCACCATCCAAGGTGGTTAGAATCATAGCTCCTCCCGAGAAAATGTTCTTAACCACAAATGGCCCTTCGTATGTGGGGGTCCATTTGCCCCTGGGATCACCTTGCCGTAGTATGATGCGTTTGATCACTAGATCCCCAACTTGATATTCTTGACGTCTGACTTTCTTGTTAAAAGCCTTGATCATTCTCTTTTGATACGTCTGACCATGACAGATAGCAGTAAGTCTCTTTTCATCGATTAGATTCAGTTAATCAAGTCGGGTTTGGATCCAGTCGTCTTTGTTCAAACCCGCATCCTTCATAGTCCTGAGAGAGGGTATCTGGACTTCGATGGGTAGGATTGCCTCCTTGCCATACACCAAAGAGTAGGGTGTTGTCCTTGTCGACGTCCGTGCTGAGGTACGGTACCCATGAAGAGCGAATGATAGCATCTCGTGCCAGTCTTTGTACGTCACTGTCATCTTCTGTACAATCTTTTTGATGTTCTTGTTAGCTGTGTAAGTCTCAGAGTGCCTAAGAGGGGTGGGGGGGGGGGGTGAATTATGTCTTATAAAAATTTATTCGGTCTTATAAAAATTACTTGGTAGTAATTTTTGGTTAAGTGTTTGAACGTTTTGATTATATCTTTATCTTTTCCTGATTATGGTGATGAAAGCGATAAATGCGGAAAAGTAAAGAACACGGTGATATATCCTGGTTCCCCTGACAATCCGAGAGTACTCCAGTCCCCTTTCCAACACGAAAGAGATTTCACTATAGTTAGAATGATTGTACAGCCTATGCTTACTATCTAACCTATAGGGTGATCAAAGGTTCTTAACACCTTTAAGACCAAACAAACACTAATGTGAATGAAGAACAATCCTCTTCAAATCACAACACTTACTTCCAACAATCCTGGATAGTAAGGGAATAATTTCTTTAAGTAATACAATGATTTATTTGAAGTATATGGAGAGCTTTATCAATCTTCAATTGATCTTCTTCTTCAAGATAAAAACAATTCTCAAACAATGTATATAATTGTTCACAATATATGTATGAAACTTGTAATGATTTAATGAAAGTGTATATGGAAAGTTTCACAAAATTATGAACACATGAAAGTATGAATTTAAATGTGAATGAATGAGAAAATTGTTTATTTAAGAAGTATATTTGTTAATTTGAAAATTGAAGCATTGTTTTTTGAAATAAGAAAATCTTCAGCATTTTATAAAGTCATAAGAACCTTTTCATTCATGCCAATTCATATGAAAAGTTGCAATGCATTCATGAAAAGATACCACTTGAAAAATGTTTAAAAACCAAAAGAAAAGCTTCACTGGTTCGCTAGGAACCGGTTCCGACACTGACAGAACCCGGTTCTTAGTGAACGTTATAAGTCAGATTTCAAAAGTATCACGCAGGAACCGATTCCCCTATTGGTACAACCCAGTTCCTGGTATAAAAACCAGGGACATGTTTTTTGAGAAAGTATGGAACTCGGTTCCCTGTTAGGGAGGAACCGGTTCCTAAAGGGTTATTTTCAAAAATACTTTTTGAAAAATATTTCAAACAAAGTTTTTCTTGATGTTAAAATTATGGGATATGTATATGTTGATGAATGCAAATTTTCATATTTTTTTGTGAACATCTATATTCAAGATTAAGAATTATTTATACCATTTGACATTTGATGATTCTTCAATAATTCTTCAATAATCTTCAAGACTTTTATATGATGTTGATAAGCTTTTTGCACATCCTTTGAATGTTGATGTCCATGTTGTCTTCATCAAAACACATGCTTTAAATATGACTTGAGAAGCTTGCAATTACATTCTCCCCCTTTTTGATGATGACAACCAAGTCTTGAAAACAATTCTTGAAATGTTTATGTTGTTTTGTATAGCAAACATGTTGAGCAAATGCAAGGCTCCCCCTAAATTGTATGCTCCCCCTAAGTCCATGATTCCTTGAATTTTGGAGTGAGTTTGATATTTATTTGGGCCTGCAATTTCTTTGAAACAAAACAACACATATGCATATTCTTCTCCCCCTTTGTTAACATCAAAAAGGATGGGGAAAAAGAGTGAAACCATTTTATTTAAAAATTAAGACGTGCATCTTTAAGAGAAACATTAGATATCACCTTCATCCAAAATACCAAGTTCTCTTCGGATTTTGAAGAAAGGTTCTCGAGCAAGCGGTTTAGTGAAGATATCTGCGAGTTGGTTATGAGTATCCACGAAAGTGACTTCGACATCTCCTTTAAGAACATGATCATGGAGAAAATCATGTCGAATATCTATATGTTTGGTTCTTGAATGCATGACTGGATTCTTTGTAATATTGATAACACTTGTATTGTCGCATCGAAGAGGAATGCATCCGAGATCAAGTCCGTAATCACGGAGTTGTTGCTTGAGCCAAAGAATTTGTGCACAACAACTACCCGCTGCTATGTATTCTGCTTCGGCCGTGCTAAGAGCAACACATGCTTGCTTTTTACAAGCCCATGATACTAATGCATTTCCAATAATGTGACAAGTACCACTTGTGCTTTTACGATCAGTTTTACAACCTGCATAATCCGCGTCAGAATAACCAATTAAAGTGCAACTACTACCTTTCGGATACCATAAGCCGACATTGATTATTCCTTTAAGATACTTCATGATCCTTTTAACTGCCATGAGGTGTGATTCCTTTGGATTTGCTTGAAAGCGAGCGCAAAGACAAACACTAAACATGATGTCAGGACGGCTTGCCGTCAAATACAATAAAGAACCAATCATACCTCTGTATTTGTAATATCAATTGGAGTACCGGATTCATCTTGATCAACATATGTACCGGAGCCCATTGGAGTATTCATTGCTTTACGATTGTCCATATCAAACTTTTTCAATAGTTCTTTGCAGTACTTAGATTGATTGATGAAGATTCCATCTTCTAGTTTCTTAATTTGTAGTCCAAGAAAGTAGTTCATCTTTCCCATCATAGACATCTCGAATTCTCCTTGCATCATCAATGAGAATTCCTCACACATTTCTTTATTAGTCGATCCAAAAATGGTATCATCAACATAGACTTGAACCAATAAAGTGTTACTTTGGATTTTCTTAATGAACAAAGTTTTATCAACCTTACCCTTTTCGAAACCCTTTTCACACAAAAAATTGCTAAGTCTATCATACCATGCTCTTGGTGCTTGCTTTAAGCCATAAAGAGCCTTTCTCAACTTAAAGACATGTGTAGGATGTTTGAAGTCTTCAAATCCCGGAGGTTGTTTGACATAGACTTCTTCATTGATGTATCCATTCAAGAATGCGCTTTTGACGTCCATTTGAAAAAGCTGAAAATTTAATGAACAAGCATAAGCAAGTAAAAGACGTATAGCTTTTAACCTTGCAACCAGATCAAATGTTTCTTCAAATTCGATTCCTTCCTCTTGATTGTAACCTTGGGCAACCAACCTTGCTTTGTTTCGAACAATTAGACCATTCTCATCAAGTTTGTTCTTAAACACCCATCGGGTACCTATGATGTGTTTACCACTTGGTCAAGGAACAAGTTCCCAAACTTGATTTCTCTCGAATTGATTTAATTCTTCTTGCATAGCAATAATCCATTGATCATCTCCTAAGGCTTCATCAACTTTGGTAGGTTCAATTTGAGAAACAAACGCCATGTTTAAGCAAGCATCTTTTAGATTCAATCTTGTTGATACTCCTTGGCTAATGTCACCAATAATTTTGTCAATAGGATGGTCTCTATGAGTTCTCCATTCTTTTGGTAGATCATTGATGTTTGAATCTTGTTGTACAATGTTTTCTAGATTTTCCGGTGATTTCACAACTTGATCATTTGAAAGTTCTTCCGGGGGTAAATCTATAGGATCATCATCATCACAAACAACTACTTCCTCCTTAGAGGGGTTAGTTTCATCAAAAGATACATGCATAGATTCTTCAATAGTTAAAGTTCTTTTATTATAAATTCTATATGCTTTACTAGAAAGCGAATAACCAAGAAATATACCTTCATCGAATTTCTCGTCAAACTTACCGAGATTATCTTTGTCATTATTAAGAACAAAGCACTTGCATCCAAAAATGTGAAAGTGAGCAATATTTGGCTTTCTTCCTTTGAAAAGTTCATATGGAGTCTTCTTTATTATAGGTCTAATGATAACTCGATTTCCAACATAACATGTCGTACTAACCGCATCCGCCCAAAAATATTTAGGAAGATTTGCATCACTAAGCATTGTTCTTGCAAGTTCCACTAGAAACCTATTCTTTCTTTCAACTACTCCATTTTGTTGTGGAGTTCTTGGTGCTGAAAAATTATGAGAGATACCATGTTCTTCACAAAATTCTTCAAATTGTGCATTTTGGAATTCTCCACCATGATCACTTCTTATGGATACAATCTTTAGTGATTTTTAATTTTGGATTTGCTTAGCATACTTCTTAAAGGCTTTAAAAGCATCACTTTTCTGCACAAGAAACAAAGTCCAAGAATATCTAGAAAAATCATCAATAATAACCAAAGCGTATACATTACCTCCGAAGCTTTTTGTTCTTGATGGACCAAAGAGATCCATGTGTAACAATTGTAGTGGCCTTGTAGTAGACACCACATTCTTAGATTTGAAAGTTGTTTTGGTCTGTTTTCCCTTTTGGCATGCATTACATAATTTGTCTTTGATGAACTTCATCTTTGGTTGACCAATAACTAAGTCATGCTTAACTAATTTTTTCAAGTGCTCCATGTGAATGTGAGCAATCCTCTTGTGCCATAACCAAGCGTCATTGTTGTTTACCATAAGACATTGTACCTTCAGAGACAAATCATCTAAAGTAATCATAAAAATATTGTTAGTTCTTATACCTTTGAGTTTTACCTCATTGGTTGCCTCATCCATAATAAGACATTCTTCTTTGTTGAATTTGATCTTGAACCCTCTATCACAAAGTTGACTTATGCTAAGAAGGTTGTGCTTTAATCCTTCAACATAGATAACATCCTCAATTTGAATGGATGGAGGTGTGCCAACTATCCAACGCCAAGAATCTTTCCTTTGGTGTTGTCTCCATAGGTGACATACCCTTTGGCTTTATGTACTAGATATGAAAATTGGTGTACATCTCCTGTCATATGCTTTGAACATCCACTATCAAGATACCAAACATTTGATGTGGATTTCAAGCATACCTACACAAACAAATTATTCTTTGTTAGGTACCCAAGTTGCCTTGGGTCCTTCATAGTTAGTTCCCTTTTTCACCCACATATAATGCCCACTTGCTATACTAAAGTTTCTAACATAGCAAGCATTAGGTGTATGGCCTTTAATACCACAATAAAAACAAGTAGGTTCAAAGTTACTTCTATATCTAGAAGGATAAGATTTCTTCTTAGGAAATGTTTTCTTTTTCGATACATTAGCCTTTTTCTTTTGATGATTATGAACAACTTGCTTCTTTTCTACTTTCTTGGGATTGGAACTATTACTAGCCTTTACAAAAACAGTGGGATTGTTCTTGGTTTCTTAGAATTCACATAACCAAGACCCCTTTTATCATTTGGATAACGTTGTTGGCTTAGTAATCCTTCCAATCCTATTTGTCCTTTTTCATATCGTTCAATGACTCTTTTCAATTGAACAATTTGAAAGACATTTGATTCACACTTGGAGCATGCAAAGTTTTCCTTTTCTTTAATAAAATTCTGTTTTTGAAGATCAAAATCTTTAGTCATGGTGTCAATTTTTTCTAAACAACTTAGAAGTTCTTTTTCTTGATTTGACACCTTTTTGTATAAACTTTTGCATTCTTTCAAGAGTTCATAAATAGCATCTTGAACATCATCATCAAAAAGATTAAATTCATTACTAACCTCTTCTTCATTGTCGGAGTGATGTGAAGCCATCAATGCTAGATTTGCACATTCGTCGCTTTCCGAATTGGATGAAGAACTTATCTCATTATCTTCCCATGCAACATAAGCTTTTTTGTTCTTGAACTCCTTTTTGCCTTTGAATCCATTTTTCTTGGAGAGTTTTGGACAATCCGGCTTTATGTGACCTTGCTTTCCACATTCATAACATGTGACATCTTGTGTTGATGTGGAGGCTTCTTTATCTTTATGATTATAAAATTTCTTCCTTTTGACAAAGTTAGCATTATGAAGATTATTTTTATGACCAAAATATTTTCCTAACCTTTTTACAAGAAGCAAGAAGTTTTCATCTTCCTCCGATGCATCTTTATCTTGACTTTCTTTTGAATCAACTTTCAAATCAATGCCTTTGGATTTCTTCTCTAAATTTTCATGTTTTTCAAGTCTACCGAGTTCCGTTTCGTATTCTTGAAGTTTGCCAAATAATGTAGCGGAAGTCATTGCGGAGAGACTCTTCTTTTCCGAGATTTCTGTTACCTTTGGTTGCCATTTCCTAGTCAATGATCTAAGGATTTTCAAGTTGAGTTCATCATTTGTCAAGGTTTTACCAAGAGCATTTAAGTGATTTGTCAAATGCACAAATCTCTTTTGTAAGTCAAGAATGGATTCTCCGGGCTGCATTCGAAATAGTTCATATTCTTGACTCAAGGTATTTAGCCTTGATCTTTTTACTTCAGCCGTTCCTTCATGAGTTTGAACCAGGGTATCCCATATTTCTTTTGTTGTTTTGCAGTTTGAGACACAGAAAAATTCGTCCATACTGAGTGCACCTTGAAGAAGGTTTATTGCCTTTTTGTCATAGAGAACTTTCTTTTTATCATCGTCGTCCCATGCGGTTTTGGGCTTTGCAGAACCAATGCCATTGATTATTGATAATGGGATAAATGGACCATTTTCAACAGCATCCCGTACTTCCTCTCCTTGCGCTTCTAAATGCGCCTTCATGCGTATTTTCCAGAAGTCAAAATATTCACCACAGAATAGAGGAGGCTTGTTGTTACTACCACCATCTCTGAAAACTGGTTGATGATTTGCGGAAGCCATTCTGGATCATTAGGAACAAGTTACCTATAACTTGCTCTGATGCCAATTGTAAGTCTCAGAGTGCCTAAGAGGGGGGGTGAATTAGGTCTTATAAAAATTTATTCAGTTTTATGAAAATGCTTGGTAGTAATTTTTGGTTAAGTGTTTGAAGGTTTTGATTATATCTTTATCTTTTCCTGATTATGGTGATGAAAGCGATAAATGCGGAAAAGTAAAGAACACAGTGATATATCCTGGTTCCCCTCATAATACGAGAGTACTCCAGTCCCCTTTCCAACACGAAAGAGGTTTCACTATAGTTAGAATGATTGTACAGCCTATGCTTACTATCTAACCTATAGGGTGATCAAAGGTTCTTAACACCTTTAAGACCAAACAAACACTAATGTGAATGAAGAACAATCCTCTTCAAATCACAACACTTACTTCCAACAATCCTGGATAGTAAGGGAATAATTTCTTTAAGTAATACAATGATTTATTTGAAGTATATGGAGAGCTTTATCAATCTTCAATTGATCTTCTTCTTCAAGATAAAAACAATTCTCAAACAATGTATATAATTGTTCACAATATATGTATGAAACTTGTAATGATTTAATGAAAGTGTATATGGCAAGTTTCACAAAATTATGAACACATGAAAGTATGAATTTAAATGTGAATGAATGAGAAAATTATTTATTGAAGAAGTATATTTGTTAATTTGAAAATTGAAGCATTGTTTTTTGAAATAAGAAAATCTGCAGCATTTTATAAAGTCATAAGAACCTTTTCATTCATGCCAATTCATATGAAAAGTTGCAATGCATTCATGAAAAGATACTACTTGAAAAATGTTTAAAAACCAAAAGAAAAGTTGCACTGGTTCGCTAGGAACCGGTTCCGACACTGACAGAACCCGGTTCTTAGTGAATGTTATAAGTCAGATTTCAAAAGTATCACGCAGGAACCGGTTCCCCTATTGGTATAACCCGGTTCCTGGTATAAAAACCAGGGACATGTTTTTTGAGAAAGTCTGGAACTCGGTTCCCTGTTAGGGAGGAACCGGTTCCTAAAGGGTTATTTTCAAAAATACTTTTTGAAAAATATTTCAAACAAAGTTTTTCTTGATGTTAAAATTATGGGATATGTATATGTTGATGAATGCAAATTTTCATATTTTTTTGTGAACATCTATATTCAAGATTAAGAATTATTTATACCATTTGACATTTGATGATTCTTCAATAATTCTTCAATAATCTTCAAGACTTTTATATGATGTTGATAAGATTTTTGCACATCCTTTGAATGTTGATGTCCATGTTGTCTTCATCAAAACACATGCTTTAAATATGACTTGAGAAGCTTGCAATTACAAGCTGTTTCAACATCCCCATTTATCCTCGGTCGGTAGGGAGAAGAGTTATGATGCTGGATCTTGAACTGTTTGCAGAGCTCGGTGATTATTGTATTATTGAGATTTGTACCATTGTCAGTAATAATCCTCTATGGCACACCGTACTGACATATCAGATTGTGTCAGATAAACCGCGCCACGACGTTCTTGGTTACTGTAGCAAAGGAAGCTACCTCAACCCACTTCGTGAAATAATCAATAGCCACCAGAATGAAGTGATGCCCGTTAGACGCAGTAGGTCTGATCTCACCAATCATGTCAATGCCCCACATCGCAAAGGGCCACGGAGCTGTCAAAACATTCAGAGGGACTGGAGGCACATGCACCTTATCAGCATAGACTTGACACTTATGACAGGTTCGAGAGTGCTGATAATAATTGGCTTCTATAGTGGACCAGTAATATCCTGCCCGTATGTTTTTCTTCTCCATGGTATGTCCACTGGAATGGGTTCCGAAAGTTCCTTCATGTAGATCTGTCATGCTCCTTTCTGCCTCGCTCTTGTCTACACACCACAGTAAGGTTAAATCATGGTTACGCTTATAGAGGATCCCGTTGGAAAGAACTTTGCAGCGAACCTTCTCAGAAACTTCTTATCATTAACAGATGCCCCCTCGGGGTATTCTTGAGCCTTAAGATACCTTTTTACCTCGTTGAACCAGGGTTTATCTGTCACCTCTTCAGTCTCAATTTCACAGCAGTGTACGGGTTCATGCAACCTCTCAATGGTAATCTAGGGAGCTTCATTGTCCCATCTAACCTTGAACATAGAAGACATGGTAGCTAGCGCATCCGCCAACTGGTTCTCTTCTCGTGGGAAATGTTCAAAGGTTATCTCCTCAAAGTGTGGGAGCAATGTCAATACGTACTCTTTGTAAGGAATAAGGTTTGGGTGCTTCGTATCCCACTCTCCTTTGATCTGACTTATCACCAGAGTGGAATCTCCAAACACACTCAAGAACTTAATCCTCAGGTCAATAGCAGCTCGAAGACCCATGATACACGCTTCATACTTCGCCATGTTGTTGGTGCAGTTGAAACATAATTGGGCGGTGAACGGAGTATGACAGCCCTCGGGAGATATAATTACAGCGCCAATTCCATTACCCAACGCATTCGAGGCTCCATCAAAATGTTTTTTGGTTTGTGTATTGGATGTCGTACTCGGTTAAGATCATCTGCCATCTTGCTATTCTTCCGGATAAGGCGGGCTTCTCGAAAATATACTTGATCGGATCCATCTTTGATATCAACAAGGTAGTGTGAGTCAGCATATACTGTCTCAGTCGGCGAGCAGCCCATGCCAAAGCGCAACAAGTTTTCTCGAGCAATGAGTATCGGGTCTCACAGTCGGTAAACTTTTTGCTAAGGTAATAAATGGCATGCTTTTTTCGACCAGACTCGTCATGCTGTCCCAGCACACACCCCATTGAATTGTCCAGCACTGTCAAGTATAATATCAAAGGTCTTCCTTCAACTGGAGGCATCAAAATTGATGGTTCTTGAAGGTATTCCTTGATTCTTTCGAAAGCAGTCTGGAATTCATCATTCCACTTTACCACTTGATATTTCTTCAGCAGCTTGAAGATTGGCTCACAAGTAGCAGTCAGATGTGAAATAAACCTGGTGATGTAATTCATACGTCCCAAGAAACCTCTAACTTCTTTTTCTGTGCGGGGAGCCGACATCTCTTGTATGGCTTTTACCTTTGCAGAGTCTACCTGAATACCTTTGTCACTGATAACAAAACCCAGAAGCTTACCAGACCTTACCCCGAAGGTACACTTGTTCGGATTCAACCTCAGCTTGTACGTCTTCAACCTGTCAAACAGCTTATGGAGATGATCAAGGTGCTCTTCCTTAGTCTGGGACCTAGCTATCATGTCATCAACATAAACCTCGATTTTGTGGTGAATCATATCATGGAACAAAGCGACCATGGCGCGCTGATAAGTTGCCCCAGCATTCTTCAACCCAAAAGGAATTACCTTGTAACAGAAGGTTCCCCACTGTGTAACGAAGGTTGTCTTCTCCATGTCCTCAAGAGCCATCTTGATCTAGTTGTAGCCAGAAAAACCATTCATGAAGGAGAAGATCTTGTGTTGCACGGTGTTGTCAACTAGAACATCAATTTGAGGAAGTGGGAAGTCATCCTTGGGGCTTGCCCTGTTCAGATCTCTATAGTCCACACACATCCGTACCTTACCGTCCTTCTTAGGTACCGGAACGATGTTGGCAACCCACTGTGGATAAGAAGTGACAACTAAGAATCATGCGTCGAACTGTTTCATGACCTCTACCTTGATTTTCTCTGACATTTCAGGGTACATATGGCAGACCTTCTGCTTTACCGGAGGGCAGTCTTCTTTAGTCAGCAGGCGATGTACCATAATGTCAGTGTCCAAACCAGGCATGTCTTCATAAGACCAGGCGAAGATCTCAACATAGTCGTGTAGCATCTGTATTAACCGTTGTTTGACACTAGGCTCCAGATTCGCACCTATTTTAACCTCTTTTCTGTCTTTCTCTGTACCCAAATTCACTGACTCAACCGGCTCTTCATGAGGTTGTATGGGCCTTTCTTCCTGCTATAATAATCTAGCAAGTTCTCCAGGCACCTCACAATCATCATTACCTTCGTCCTCGGCTTGGTTGATCGGATTTTCAAAGTCATATCTGCAGTAGCAGAGCTGTTATCAATGGGATCCAGAGTGGATATGGATTTGCAGTATGATACGTAAGTGTGTGTAAGAGAATAGCTGTTTCGATAAAGTGAAAGACAGAAAAGAAAAATAAGGAGCGCAAAATTTGTATGCAAGAAACGTCCAATGCTTTATTAATGATATATGAAATGACAAATAATAGCCCTCACAAGCAAAGCCAAGGTGCCTCGGGCAAGGCACTGGGCCATAAAGTTTCAAGTTGTTTATTACAAATCTTAAAACAAATGAGTCAATTACTGCGGAATAAAAGAAACGGGTATGAAGTCCCTAGCCGTCCATCTATTCGGTCCACCGTTGGTTGTTGGGTAGATCCATCTGTCGATGTCTGAATCCTCTTCACTGTCTTCAATTGCATTAATTCCCCGATTGCTGATGTGTAGGGGAGGTCTTCCAGCCCGAGCGTGCCTAGCAGCCCTTTGAGCCCCTGTAGTAAAGCCCAAACCAAATTTGTCAATTTTATGAGTGAAATCAGGGAGCTGACCCCAATTGGTACACCCACCTTCTTCAACCACAGCCCTGGCGTCCTTGAGAGAAGCCATCTTCAACAGAGGTTTGTTGGTAGTAACTTCAGTTGATGCCAAGATCTGAGGGACTTCTTCGAAATTATGACAAGGAGTTTCTATGAATTCCCCATCCATCTCTACGGAGCCGAAGGAATTGAGGTGACTCACCATATATTCTTCTTCACCTCGTACTGTGACAATCTTTCCTTTCACTGGATACTTTAGCATTTGATGGAGTGTGGAAGTAACTGCCCCAGTCTCATGGATCCAAGGACGACCCAACAAGCAAGAATACGACGGTCTGATATCCATTACGTAGAAGGTGGACCCAAAAGTATGAGAACCCACTTTGACAGGGATGTCCACCTCCCCATGCACCATTCTCTTCGATCCGTCAAAAGCCCTTACCACAATGTTACTAGGCTTTAGAGTCAAACCCTCACAACCCAAATGGTCTAACGCTTTCTTCGGAAGAACATTCAGTGAAGACCTGGTATCTACCAGCATATGAGCCATAGTGGTGCCCATGCACTCGATCGAGACATGCAGAGCATCATTATGCTTCCTTCCTTTCGGTGTCATATCCGCATCTAAAAAACCCAGCCCATTGTCAGCAGTCAGGCTGGCCATACAATCTTTGAACTGATCTGCTGAAGTTTCCTGCGGCACATGCGCAGTCTTGAGAAATACAATCAAAGCCTTCGCATGGGCTTCAGAACACAATAGCAGAGACAACATGGATATCTTTGATTGAGTCTGCCCCAGTTGCTCGACCACATTGTAGTCGCTCTTCTTAATGATTTTCAGTATTTCCTCTATTTCTTGTTTAGATCCTTCCACAACGATTTTCTTAGGTGCCTCTGTCTGGGCAGGCTCACCTATAATTTCCTTGCTCCGAGTCCCAGATGGCTCAGCAGCAGGGGTAACAACTGGAGTAGGAACAAGGGAAATGTCAGGAGTGCTGGTTGGAGCAGTAGTTGGAATAACAGCAGGCTTGATGATCTTCGGAGCAATCTCAGAAGAGAAAACCCTTCCATTTCGGGTAACCTTACTAGTCCCGACAATATTACTGACATCAGTATCAGCTTCTTCATTCTTCAGATCTTGTTTAATGCCATGATAGTACACATCAGCACCATAATGCCATGGGACAGCCTTGTCTGAGGTGTACGGGATGGGACTAGGAACAGTGATTATTAACGGAGCAATTCTTTGAGCAGGTGTAATCCTAACAGGTCTTCTCGAGGAAACCTTGGAAGGATTGGTGGAAATGGTTATAATGGCAACGTCTTCGTTTGGAACAATAGGAATCATAGTCATCTCGAACAAAATCTCTTTATTTTCCATCAAGCGCTGAACACCTGACTTCAACAAACGGCAACCAGAATGTAGAATCGAACACATGTGGCAACCTTCACCATAACCTGGAAATAAACCGACCGACAACAAATTCTTCTTAACAGTCATCAGAGGAGTAGAAATTTCTTCAACAGAAGTCACAAACAAATCAGTGTCTACAGCGTTAACTCCACGACCATGTTTGGGCATGGGAGCAATTATAACATTCGGCTTTTCTGGAGCATCGAACTCTATCTCCTTGGCTTCAAGCAAGTCTTGTACTTTGTTTCTCAGAGCCCAGCAATCATTTGTATCATGGACAGGACTCTCAGAATGGTAGGCGTACCTCGTATTGGGATTGTATCTGGGAGAGGTAGTATTTGGATTCTTGGGAGCCTCTCTCAAAGTTGCCAAGTTGGATTTTAATAAGTGAGGTGGAACTTCAGCCAAACTCATGTTGATGCGGGTAAACTGCCGTTGTGGTCTTTCAACCCTTTGTTGATTGTTGCATTGTGGAGCAACTGCGGGTCTTGGTATCACTACATCATTTACCATTTGACGGTGTTTAGATCTGCTTTGGCCCCTCGGGCTATAAACTGCACTGGCTTCGTTCTTACTAGTGAAAGGCTTCTTAGTTGAACTTGAGGAGGCATCCTTCTGTATTTTTCCACTCTGAATTCCAGCTTCTACTCTTTCTCCAGTTAAAATCAGCTCAATGAATCCAGCTGATGAACTTCCGATCAAATGATTGAAGAACGGACCAGACAGCGTACCAAGGAACATATCCACCAACTCCCTATCAGACAAAGGGGGTTGAACTCTCCCAGCCAAGTCTCTCCACTTTTGAGCATAATCTTTAAAACCTTCACCTGCACCCATGGACATACTCTGGAGTTGAGTACGAGTGGGAGCAAGGTCGACATTGTTCTGATACTGCTTGTAGAAAGCAGCAGCAAGATCTTCCCAGTTTCGGACACTGGCTCCCTCCAACTGGTAGAACCATTCAAGCTGAGTCCCTGACAGACTATCTTGAAATAAGTGCACCCACAAATTTCTATCAGCGGTGTGGGGTTGAATCTTCCTGACATACGAGCGGAGATGGAGTTTTGAGCAGGACACTCCATCATACTTGGCAAAAACCGGAGCTTTGAACTTATGAGGGATGACCACTCCCGATACCAGACCCAATTCTATGAAATCCAAACCAGGTATCTTCTGAACTTCCATGGCACTCAGACGGTCCTCTAGCTGTTTGTATCTATCCTCAGCAGGAGGATATTGCTCATCATCATAATCTGTATCATTGTCAGAGACTGCAGGGCTATGGTCCTTTTCCCCTTCTTGGTTCTCCCCTTCCTTGGATGAAGAGGTCAGATCAGTTTGTTGTTTCATCCTTTCTCCAAACCTTCTGCCCATATTAAGAATACCAATCTTCTTCTTTTTCTTCTTCTCTTTCAGAATGAGGGCTTTCAGATCCTCTTGCCCCTTTGCCAGACTGATGAACATCTACTGGAATTTGGCGTTTTGTGCCTGAAGATCTTTGATGGCTTGATCGGAAGATATTTATGATGAAATAAACAGCGAAGAAGATGAGAAACTTGTAGTAGTACCTATAATGATGTGTATTATAATGGGATGCGCATGTAATGATTTCAAATACCTCGGGAAATTTAAATTTGCAAACCAAAATAAACAAAAACTTTATTAGCTTAAATTTGAAGGTTCAACATGCCTTTAAAGGGTTACAAATAAGTAAATAAAACAAATCTAAAACTAGAAAAGAAAAATCAAAAGTCCCATGGACGCTTTCTCTTTGTGCTGATGTAATCATTGAGCACTTTTTCTTCCTGGAGCTGCCTGGTGAGCTTTAAAACCTTCCTCTCTTGATCATGGAACTGTTCCTTGTCAGTATCCCGCTTATTCCTCAGCTGAATCCAAGACCTCTGTAACTCCCCAAGATCAGTGGGCATGTAAGGATAGATAACCATGTAAGGAATGCCTTCTTCAGTAGTGGGCTCCACAATCACTAGTAATACGGCCACATAAGGCATCATAAGCTTCTGGGCCCGAGCTCGTACCCATTGGAGGTAAGGCTCCATAAGAATGGAATACTTTGGTCCCAACTCTTTGGGGATAGATCTGTTTACCATGCCCCAAGCTCGTATGAACCTCCGGCGATACTCCTTAATATCATCCTCATAGTTGAATACAATGCTCTCAATAAGTAACTCATGGGGACCACCCCTTCGAGCATGACCAAATTGTCGCAAAGTTAGACAAGGATTGTAAGTTATACCCCCTCTGATGCTAAGTAATGGGACATTAGGGTACTCCCCACAGCGGTCAATAATAACAATATCTTCCATAGCTCGGGAACACCAAAGAATATCTGTATGAGCGAGTGACATTATCCTATGCGACCAACCCAAACCTTCTTCGTTCTTCAGTACAGACTTAGGGAGGTGAGAAATAAACCACCTCGACAGCAACGGCATGTAGCACATAAGAGTCCCTCTTCTCTTCATGGTACGAGTATGGAGAGCGTGTAAAATATCTCCAAGCAAGGTAGGCACAGGGTTGCGAGAAAGGAAAATCTTGACAGCATTCACATCCATGAAGGAGTCCGGATTAGGGAAGAGAACTAAACCATAGATAAGAAGAGCCAAAACATCCTCAAAAGCCTGAAAATCCAAATCATCCCAAAATAGTTGAGCTTTGTCTATCAGAAATTGGGCTAGGAAGCCCCCGACTCCGCTTCGAGTTTCCCAATTGGATACCACGTCGGCCCGTTTCAAATGCAACGCTGAGGCAATGAATTCTGGCTTAGGAACTTCTTCTACACCTGTGAAGGGTACCTGTTCAAGAATGGATATGCCCAATAGCTTAGAGAATTCTTCCAAGGTGGGTACCAACTGATAATCTGAAAAGGTGAAGCAGTGATGCTTGGGATTGAAGAACTAAAAAAGTACGCTCATCATCTGTTCATCAAGGTTTGAAGTAACCAGGCTGAGAAGTTGACCGTGTCTCTTAATGAAAGTAGAAGTTTCAGAAAATCTTGATACTAGCTCTTTGAGTTGGGAAGGTATCTGCACAAAGCTGATTCGGATAGTATTTCTATGCACGGAAGCCATGATCTGCAAAACAGAACAAAAATAAATTCCCTTAGTCTTTGAAATGGTTAGTGTAATGAAGCATGAATGCCATGTTATGATGCATGATGTCATGATAAACCACAGGTATAGCAAACACAGGTATTGCAAACACAGTCAAATCACACAAAGCCCTTAGGTTTCAGGCTTGCATGAGGTCAAAGGTACTACCCTCTTGAAGTTAAGTTGGTTTCAAACCTGTCCTAGAAAAGTAACCGGGTTCTAGAGGATCTCAATATCACTGGCCATCCTTTATCGGTCATGGTTTCAGCTTACGCAATCTTTTCTTGGGGCCAAAATATTCCGAAAGTCTGGTCTCAATGAGTGTAGCATCGAGTATCAACCAGTTCTCAGCTCTACACTAAGGCGGGCTATCTCGCTACTTTCTAATGGCCAAGTTGGGCAATTAAAGGTTCTAAGGTCAGTTGATGCTTCACGACACCATGCAGCGGCCCCGTATTCTCCTCCTTTCACCACAAGGGATACCGGTACCAACCAAAGTGCCACACCAACGTAGCTACTGCTTCAACCGTATTGGTCTATGTTGTACATTTCCCTCACAGTCTATTGCTACTTACCTAAAAGGTATTCCCCAGATATGGATGTAGGATCTATAGTAACCCCAAACAAAACCCTCAAAAGTAAAGAAATCAAGACAATCAAGAGAAGCAATTTTAATGACCTAGATCCTAAGGTATACCCCACTTTATTTTAATTTCCCCAGCAGAGTCGCCAGTTCTGTGATACGGTGGCAGAACCGACTGTTCAATACTGGTTTGCATTTTGCGTTTTGTGTTTGCAAAATGTCACGGTAAGCAAGAGCCTCCATCAACTTTTATTTTATCCAACAAAGGAAAAGGGAAAAAGTACAGAAAAAATCCTTTTTCGAGATATTCTGAGTACGGGGGGTAGATTATAGAAAGGGAATGTGTTAGCACCCTTTCTATCCATGGTTTTCCATGGGCTCTTAGGTACTTGCTCATTTTGAAATTGCTTGTGTGTGCTTGTTTTGAAAAGTTTTGTTTTACTTTGTTTTAACCCTTGTTTCTGTCCTCAAGAGTGTAATGAAGTGTTTTTGAAAACTTTAGTTTGAAAAGAGTTTTGAAAGTGTAGGGTGTAAAAATGATGTTTGAGCAAGTACCTACTAGCATCTACCGACTCAAAAAAAGATTGTTTCTATTCTTGTTTCCTTTAGACAGCGCTATCCTACTATTGAGAAATAGGTAGCACCGTCGTTGGAATTTGTAAGGGTCAATTCGAAAGGGACGTACGGTCACTAAAGCAATATTAGGACGCCTTAGTAGTAACCCTAGAGTCTTAACATCTTATTCGAGGCAACATTTCTGAGGCAACATTCAAATGGGACAATTTTGATCTTTTAGATTGGAGGGCAACCACTAAGACACCCTATGCTTAATGATCGTTTACCGAAGGCAACCGAAGTGAGAGTATACCCTAAGAGTGATATGTGCGAGTGATTTGTTTCAGTTATTTATCTTTTCACATTAGGGTTTTCTAACCGTTTTAATTTGTCATGCATTCTTGCCATACAATCCTATTAGCATATATCTAGGCAGTTAAATATTTGCGAGAATTAAAAATGCGAGAAAATAAACCTAGCTATTACAAGGCTTCGGGGAGGGGGATTAATTACATAACCAAAAATAATTTAGGGATTTAAACAGTAAATAAAAATCCTAAGTTAACTATTACAAACCAGTGAGCAGTTACAAAATATTGGCAAAATAATTTACAAGCGCGCGGCGAATTAAATGCGAGACGATTAGGGTTTTGACCCTTTGACTTATCCTATTTGCGATTGATTAAAGAAACGAATGTTTTTTGTCATGTTTCGTTATTTGAGAAAATAATGAATAATTGCGTTAAAAGAAAATTCTAAATTCTAATTAATGTTAATTTTTGAAAATAAATTAATTAATTCTAATTAACCTATTTTGTATTTTTTTGTTTGTAAAAAAGAAAAGAATTAAATCAAGAACTTAAACCTAATTTTTCTAATTGGTTTTAATTATAAAAACAAGTTAAAATTTCCCTAAGTTGAATTAAACTAAATTAAATTAAATTTGATAACAAAAACTTAATTCTAATTTTTGTGAATTCTTGATTTTGTGATTTTGTAAAAAAAGAGTGATTAATTTTGTTAATTAAAATAATTAAAAGAAAATAGTAAAAGAATTAAAAAAAAAAAACGTGAAGAGATGGGCCTGTGTTGAATAGCATGCTGGGGGGGTGCAAATCTGATTTACTTGGCCCAAATAAGCATTAAGCCTGGTCAGTGCTGGATATGGCATGGGCGTAGACTTGAGGAGTATGATGGACCTTCAATGGTGGCACGTTGGATTTGGCTAGGAGCATATCAGATGGCTGGATGTTAAAGGTTGTATGATGGACATCATGATGAGAGATGCGCTGGATCCATTGAATACAAATAAAATAAATGAACGCTGAGACGTGGGGATCGAACCCAAGTCCTTATACTCGCTTCCAGTGCTCGCTAGCCAGCTGTCCTGCGTGTTCTATTTGTTCATATAATAGAAACAAAATAATATAAGCAAATCAAATAATATATTAGAAAATACGCGCTAAATCCAAACCAGCCAACCATGGACTGCCACGCCTCATCTTCTTCCCTAGACCGTCGCCTTAGCAAAACAAGACTTTTACCTACAGACGTTCACTGTAGGTATAACCATGTTCATCTCCAAAATTGCATATGAGCAAGATAAATGAAAAGTACTGGTACCAATCAACTCATATCATCCTCACGAGCATCATGGTACCAGAATCAAGGCCTAATTACTCCTTCGTTGAAAACCCCTAAACAAGAACATAAAACCCTAACAATGGCAGGTGTGTATATAAGCTTCAAAAATGCAATTAAACCAATCTGTTAGCTTGCAAACATGATAATAATCACAACTATGACAATTAAAAGTGCTAAAGATGCAAGAATTGTGCTAATCGAATTGCAAAAATATGTCAAACCGTGGGGGGCGTAGCGCGCGTTTCTGGGCGTTTTGAAGCTTACAAAGGGCGTTGTTAGCTTCCTGAGATGTCTAGCAAGCGATTGGGATCACTAGGATGGCTTGAGATAGCCTATGGAATGAAAACCAACTCCCACTTTTCTTTGAATTTTTCAGTTTTGTTCTGCACTTCTCACGACCTCTAACCCTTGTTTTTTAATCTGGAAAGCTTCATTATATAACCTAGAATGAATTAGGTTAACAAACTTGGCATGAATCTTTGCATTTATCCAAGACTTGATTTGATTTTCAAGTTGTATGATATGTTCCTATTTTGAGCCAAATCATGCCTCTCTTGTACCAATTGGCCTTAACTCAAATTGATCTTGTAAACTCAGCATATCTTGATTGCCAAACTGTCAAAAAAAACAAATCAAATTATATCTTTATTAATTTTTATCATTTATTTGATTTAATTCACTTTTTAATTAATGAAAAATCAAAATAAATTGAAAAATGAAGCACATAATGAGTGAGTGAACATTAGAGTCGTGGACCACATTATAATTGAGGTGCAAGCATAAAAAGTTAGGCCCATTTAGCAAAAAATGCAAATTTGAGCATATTTGACTTTTGGCAATTTTGCAAAAATGGTTAACTTGGCCAATGCATAACAATCTCAATTTTGACCCTAGAGAGGCGTTCTTGGAATTTTTAGAAAGCTTAGGATGTCCTCTAAACAACCCTTTTGGTATCATCTCAAGTGAGTCTTCCATGTTCATGTATGAAGCTTTGACCCAAAAGGTGTTTTTGTTGACTTTTCAAAAGGACCTATAATGTCAAAATTCATATCTTTTTGTGAGTGCATATTCTGAACTTGGGAGATGATGATGAATTGTAGTTAATTGCATCCTCTTAAATATGAGCTTTGGATGGGTCATTTCTGATAAAGTATGAGAAAGTTATGCTTGGTCAAAGTTGAGTTGACTTTTCCTACAAAACCCTAATTTAGCAACTTTTGGGTTTTGATGAATTGTGAGCAATCCTTGAGGAATCATGATCAACCCTTGATCAAATGATTGATAATACTTCAAAATGAGGATGTTGACCAAAAATATTGAAGTTTGACTGTATGTGGGCCACAATTGACTTTTGACCTAATACAGTTGATTTTTAGGCATTTGAGCAATTGACTGAACAAACATCTTCTGCAAGACTTGAAACTTGACATGGATGATCTTGAGAATATATTAGGACAATGGTGAGCATTTGAGTTCTTTGTGGTTCACACATCTTGATGAAAATAGAAACCCTAATTTGAGGTATGATGCCTTAGGAGAGAGTTTGTCTGGTTAACTCTTGAACTTCCTTGAGCAATTTGAGGATCTCAATGGACATGTATTGAGTAAAATGAGAGAGAAAATTTTAGGGTACAACATAAGGCAACATGTAAGGATACCTTAGCATTTTGAAGGGACTGTCATCATATAGGCAACATCGAGGGACAAGATCATTTCTCGTAGGCAACTCGAGGGACATTAAGGGACTATGATCTTTATGATGATTTTTAGATTGAGGATCTTTTGCTAAGATATCCCTATGTTCGAGGGACATGACCATTGTTTTCCGAGGCAACCAAGTGAGGTATACCCTAAGGTTGCAAGTATACAAATGATTTAATTCCGTTATTTATCTTGCAATTAGGGTTTTCTATCGTTCATTTTTATCTTTCCATACAATCCTATTAATCTAAGCATTGCATAAAATATAGTAGCAGAAGGTAAAGCCGAAAATGTAAACCTAAGCTATTATAGAGCTTTGGGGCAATTACATAATAGTGAATAGTGGGGAAAAAATCCTAAAACCCCACTTTATATTCCCCAGCAGAGTCGCCAGTCCTGTGATATGGTGGCAGAACCGACTGTTAATACTGGTTTGCGTTTTTTGTTCACAAAATGTCGTGGTAAGCAAGAGTCGCCACCGACTTTTATTTTATCCAATCAGGAAAAGGAAAAAGAACAGAAAAAACCTTCTTCGAGATGTTTCTTAGTACGAGGGGTAGATTATAGAAAGGGAAGGTGTTAGCACCCTTTCCATCCATGGTTTTCCATAGGCTCTTAGGTACTTGCTCATTTTGAAATTGCTTGTGTGTGCTTTGCTTTGAAAAATTTTGTTTTACTTCATTTTAACCCTTGTTTCTGTCCTCAAGAGTGTAACGAAGTGTTTTTGAAAACTTTAGTTTGAAAAGAGTTTTGAAAGTGTAGGGTGTAAAAATGATGTTTGAGCAAGTACCTAACAGTTATCTACCTACTCGAAAAAAGTTGTTCTTTTCCTCCTATCCTTTAGATCGTGTTATCCTACTATTAGTGAGTAGGTAACCATAGTCGCTGGATGTTGAGGGACTATCGAAAGGGACGAAATGGTCATTGAAGGCAACATGTAAAGATACCTTAGCATTTCGAAGGGACTGTCATCATATAGGCAACATCGAGGGACAAGATCATTTCTCGTAGGAAACTTGAGGTACCTTAAGGGACTATGATCTTTATGATGATTTTTAGATTGAGGATCTTTTGCTAGGATATCCCTACGTTCGAGGGACATGACAATTGTTTTTCGAGGCAACCAAGTGAGGTATACCCTAAGGGTGCAAGTGTGCAAATGATTTAATTTCGTTATTTATCTTGCAATTAGGGTTTTCTATCATTCATTTTTCTTTCCATACAATCCTATTAATCTAAGCATTGCATAAAATATAGTAGCAGAAGGTAAATGCGGAAATGTAAACCTAAGCTATTACAGAGCTTTGGGGCAATTACATAATAGTGAATAGTGCGGAAAAGAAATCTTAAAACTATTACATTCCGGAAGCAATTACATGATAATGATGAAAAAAAGCGGGAAAAATAAAGCTACGATATTACAGTTGAATGCGCCCTATACACTTTATCCAGGAAAATAAAAATAAGATGAAAATAGAAAAGAAAATGTTTTGGTGATTTTTTTTATAAAAAAAATGATTTATGATAATTAATTAAATAAACCTAAAAAAACCTAATTAATTTTAATTAATAAAAAATGTTAATTTTGGAAAAAAAGGTTAATTAAAAATCTTAAAACCTAATTAATTCGAATTAAAAAAAAGTTAATTTTGAAAAAAAGTTAAAAAATATAAAATTAATTAACCTAAAAATTAAATTAGGTTTTTTTTGTAAAAAAAAAAGTTTGTGAAAAAAGTTTTGTGGTTAATGAATTTAAGATTGAAAAAGACAAATTGGTTAGAAACCAAAAACAAACAATGAAATTAAAAACCTAAAATTAAATTAAAACCTAAAATTAAATTAAAACTTAAAATTAAATTAAAAAACCTGAAATTAATTATTCGAGTTTAGGAGGAAAAATCAAAGGTTTGTGAAAAATATTAGGTGTTATGAAAAAAGTTTTAAACAGAAAGAAGGAAAATAGGTAAAATAGATAAAAGGAATGGAAGAAAACCAAAACCAATAGGGGTGGGTGTTGAACCCACGCCCTTAACCTTCTCAGGATGTCTGCCTCGTCATGCATTGGTGGTTGTTCTGTTTTGGCCTCAGTGTTTTGTAATAATCCTGCATGGGACCCTGTCTAAATCTGTAGTGTTGAATCTCATGAACACTATAAATAAATTACTATATCATGAAATACAAATAAAGCAAATATATGAAATTTTGTAATTAAAACTGATATGGCATGTATGAATGCTTCTACATCCTTTTGATCATGGAGATCAAACCAGCCTTACCCTTACTGGAGAAGTAGTGAGATGTGGGTTTGTAACAAGGATGACTTGTTTGTAGTGAGATGGGGGTTTGTAATAAGGATTTCAAGGTTTTTAGGATTCTTGAAAGAATTTGATATTTTAACAGGGTTGTGGCAAATGTTTTTTTCTCCTTTTTCTTCTTTGCGTGAAAATAATGAGATTATATGATGGAAATTAGATTAAAGATATGAGCTTTGAATGTGCAATTGGGCCTCCAATGTTCACTCGAGTCTGATGCATTCCAGGATAAATCGCTGGGATTTAAGTGCAATTTTTGAAGTTGAAATGTGAAAACAAAATGTATCCGACATCGAGAACTAACTCCTATCCGAAAATAGGCTCAATCGGATAAACGTTGAATTAGTTATGAATTTTTGAAGTTTCGACCCAAATGAAATAATATTCAGTATTCAGGATTTTCGATGCGTCACGCGCATACAGAGCAAAAAACGAAACACTTTTGGATATCTTTCGAACTCGATACCTCCTGTGAAAACGTGATCAACTCAATTTGTGAAATTTTGATGCTGGAACCAGCTCGATACGATCAAAATCGACCAAGTTATGATTTTTTGAACATGACGCAAATAAACTTCTGTCACAATTTTTTTGTACAAAAATACTTGATAAATCCGCAGTTTTGAAGACCTTCTGATTGAAATTGGCTTCCATCCATGAGAGATGAAAACTTAGATGACGTCAAGACGGAATTTTGGCCACCGGAACAGGTTCAATACAAGCCACTATCTTCAAGTTATGAATTTTTTAGTGCATAAAAACTGCACTTTCAGCACACTTTTTCACCACATTTCTTCGAGAAAACTCACACATTCGAAGACCTTCTTTAAAGAATTGACTCTTGAGCCGAACCTGAATTTGAGAATACTTTATCAGAGATATCTTGGAGAAAGAACACCCGAATATGACGTGCCGGGTTGGACTTGTGAATCTTTGAACCCCGAATCATTGCAAAACAACAAACTGATCTTCAGCACGGAAAATACTCTGAGAACATCCATTGGAGAAATAAACGTCACTTGTAACATGAATAAGCTTAATAAGTATACCTTTATTCCATAATCATAAAACCAATAATATGCGTGTATGAAAAGAGGGTAAATTTTGGGGTACAACAGCTGCCCCTGTTCAATCTTCTTAAACCTTAAGATTTAGATTGGCTTGTCTGCCTTTCGTGATCTGAAGGTGGAAGATGATTGAACACTAGAGTGCCCAGAAATTTGCACTCGTCTGTAATGATGTTTGACTATGTAGGTAGTATCGGGAATGGGCTTACATATGCCATTTGGAGGAGATTACAGAAGGTCACCGGAGATGGGCTTAAAGATGCCATCCGGAAGATATGACGGAGAATCATCGGAGATGGGCTTAAAGATGCCATCTAGAGGATGTTGATTTCCCGATATAGTCCTTTGATGAGAATTCCTATTCCTGTCGTTGAGGAGGAATCTGCTGAGGAATGTTGGTCTCTGTCTTGGGAGAAATGGAATTTTATGAACTTCAATTGTTCATTACTCTACTGGGGAATCATCTCTTAGTCGAGGAGGTGAAAGTGAATCGCTATCTGGTCATGCTCCAGGCTTTACAGTGACTTGTTGAGGATAATAAGATTAACTACTATCTGGTCGTGCTCCAGGTTTCACAGTGGCTTACTGGGGAAATGAGATTAAACTTGCTATCTGATCGTGCTCCAGGCTTTGCAATCTCAAAAATTGTTATTTGGTCGTGCTCTAGGTTTTAGAAGGAATTAAGTGGTTGTCCGGTCGTATCCGGGTTTCAACTTGAATTTAAGGCATACTAATATCCGTTCGTTTCCAGGATTCATAGTAATTGGCCGAGTAAACTGCTATCTGGTCGAATTCCAAGCTTCGTAGTACCTCATGCTGTTATCTGGTCGTGTCCCAGGCTTCAGTAATTAAGATATTATTCGGTCGATTTTCGGGCTTCATAACTTGAATTTGAGATATACCACTATCTGGTCGATTCCAGGCTTCATAGTATTTTGGAGAAATTAAGATATTATCCGGTCGATTTTCGGGCTTCATAGCTTGAATTTGAGATATACCACTATCTGGTCGATTCCAGGCTTCATAGTATTTTGTACTGTTATTCAGTCGTGTCCCGGGCTTCAGTAATTTGGTTGACTATTATCCGGTCAGTTTTCGGGCTTCATAGCCTTTGAATTGGAATAGAAATCTTGGTGTTGATTTGACTGAACCAGAGAGAACTCGAGTTGTCTTCAACTGGGAGATAAATCTTAGTATCGATTTGACTGAACCCGAGAGAGGTCTTGGATTAACTTTGGCTGGCATAGAAATCAGGGGAATCTTAGCGGCGATTCAGATGACCTAGAAGAAAGTCTTAGAACATCTTCAACTAGAATATAAACATTAATGTCAGTTTGACTAAACCAGAGAAAATATTGAAAAGTGTTGGAATATCTTCAACTGGAATAGAAACCTTGGTGTCAGTTTGACTGAACCAGAGAGAACTTATGAGAACTTGATTGCATCTTTCCCTGAAAGGTAAAGAGTTAGTCGTATGTAATGTCATGATGTATGAAATGTATTGAGTAATGATGTTCTCAAAATAAATGAGATTGTGTTGTATAATATGTATGCACATGCAATGATGTATGGATATGCAATGCTATTGTGATATTCTCTAGCTGGGGAAAATAAATCCTAGACTGCTGATGGAGAGTATAAGGAGTTGAGTTCTCTGTTTCTGCTGGGGATAGTGACCGAAGATGATTAGCTGGGGATTTACATCCATTCTGCTTGAGAATATTCTGTCGGAGGAGACTCTGTCTGAGAATAATCCTGCAGGGGAATGACTCTGTGGGGAAGAGAGATACTCTGTTGAAAGATCTGCTGATTTGGAGAAATAAACTCAGCTGGGGATGAACTTCCATTGCTGGAGAGAAGAGCTCTGTTGGAGATTGAGCTTCCGTTGTCAGAGAAATAAACTCTGCTCAGGAGATGGATTTATAAACTGCTCATGGTTATAAAACTCGGCTGGGGAATGCAGATATCAACTTTCTGAAGGAACCTGCTGGGGAAGGAATTCCTGCTTGGGGATACGGAGGTCGAACCTTGGTTGTCTCGGCTTTGTGGGGAATATAAGTATCACTGGCTTGTATGTGATAGTGACTTTTCTTCCAATTGTCTTTGCCCCTTGTACCATGCTGGAAAAAGTACATGCAGAGATTTTGTAGATGGATCTATGTCGTGATTGTACTTGAACATGTATTTAATGAGTGTCAGGATGACATCCGTCTCTAGATCGTATCTGAACTGCACTTGAAACATGTGTTAAATGAGTGTCAGAATGACATCCGTCTCTGGATCGTATCTGAACTGTACTTAGAGGAGAATCTGGAGTAAGTATCAGGATGACATCCGTCTCTGGATCGTACCTGAACTGTTTCTAGAAGAGAAATCTAGAATAAGTACCAGGATAACATCCATCTCTGGATCGTACCTGAACTGTTTCTCAATGCATGAAAATCTTGAATGAGTAGCAGAATGACATCCGTATCTGGATCGTATCTGAACTGTTTCTCGATGTATGAAAATCTTGAATAAGTAGCAGAATGGCATCCGTATCTGGATCGTATCTGAACTGTTTCTCGATGTATAAAAATATTTAATAAGTAGCAGAATGACATATGTATCTGGATCGTATCTGAACCATTTCTCGATGTATGAAAATATTGAATAAGTAGCAGAATGACATCTGTATCTGGATCGTATCTGAACCGTTTCTCGATGTATGAAAATATTGAATAAGTAGCAGAATGACATCCGCATCTGGATCGTATCTGAACCGTATCTGAAAGCTGAATCTGAATGAGTATCAGAATGGCACCCGTATCTCGAGCATATTTGAATTGTATCTGAAATCTGAATCTGAATGAGTATCAGAATGGTATCCGTATCTGGAGCATATCTGAACTGTATCTGAAAGATGAATCTGAATGAGTATCAGAATGGCATCCGTATCTGGAGCGTATCTGAACTGTATCTGAAAGTTAAATCTGAATGAGTATCAGAATGGCATCCGTATCTGGAGCGCATCTGAACTGTATCTGAAATTTTAATCTGAATGAGTATCAGAATGGCATCTGTATCTAGAGCGTATCTGAACTGTATCTGAAAGTTGAATCTGAATGAGTATCAGAATGGCATCTGTATCTGGAGTGTATCTGAACTATATCTGAAAGATGAATCTGATGAGTATTAGGATGGCATCCGTATCTGGAGCATATCTGAACTGTATCTGAAAGTTGAGTCTGAATGAGTATCAGAATGACATCTGTATCTGGAGCGTATCTGAACTGTATCTGAAAGTTGAGTCTGAATGAGTATCAGAATGGCATTCGTATCTAGAGCGAATCTGAACTGTATCTGAAAGCTGAGTCTGAATGAGTATCAGAATGGCATCCATATCTGGAGCGTATCTGAATTGTATCTGAAAGCTGAATCTGAATGAGTATCAGAATGGCATTTGTATCTGGAGCGTATCTGAACTGTATCTGAAAGATGAATCTGAATGAGTATCAGAATGGCATCCGTATCTGGAGCGTATCTGAAATGTATCTGAATCCTGGTGCTATTGATGAATGCTGATTAAAGTATAACTCTTCCACTGATAGACAGGTGATGGGACATAGTCGTACGTTTTAAATCCCTAACTTTTTCCTGGACCGCCCTTTCGGGTTTTCAGTCCACCGGGATACCTTTTTGCCCAAGCCGCCTTTTCAGGTTTTCGACTTGTCGGGTGTACAGATTTTTTTATGTATATCCCTAACTTTTTCCCGAACCCTTTTGGTTCGCTGGGATTCCATGATTTTTGCTTAGGTGTGTCAACCTAGCAGGTCTTTTTTCATGCGTAGTATTTTTCGACTATGTCCACGCTTTCAGGATGTAGAGAGTTGTCACTGTCCATAGTGTTGTGTTGTTATACTGTCAAAAAAATTTTCTTGATGGCACATGATTCGTTGCTGGAATGCGTGCGTAACGCCCCAAGAGATTCAGATGGAGATCTACCCCTGGTTATTTGGAACTTTTAGAGAGACTACCCCAGGTGTGTTTAGACATCATGTCATGCCCCTTGCTTATGGAAAACCTATTGGAAGTTTCTTTCCAGCTGAGGTGATTCTGTCCATTGAGAGGATGTATGTTCATTGAATATCCATTATGCGAATTTCTCTGCTGTCAAACAACTAGTCATATGTAAACAATGTCATTTAAAGAATGCAAACTAATGTCTGTCTTGAAATTTTTTTGAAAACGTGTTTTGCGTAGTAAAACAAAATTTGCAAGAATGTGATATCAACTCAGGATTCATAACAAGGCCTACAGGAGTCAGGATACCTTTGTAACAATATGCTCTTAAAATAACCCATGCTTTAGCTAGGACTTTTAAGGGTTATAACGTGGCCTGGTTCACGGTTCAAGAAACAAAGGATAAAGACTCAAATTTTATTTGTACCCAACCCGCTCTTCATGATGTTCTTTAGTCCTATGCTCAGTTAATTGCGCGTTTAGATCCCGATTGAGTCTAGAATCTTTGCTCTGATACTTGGTGATGACTCAGAAATTGACCATTTGTTTTGAAAAGGCAGTCATTTTTGTAATCTACTTTTTGTCGAGGATTTGTAGTAACCTCTTTTTTTTTCATTATCCCTTCTTTTGCCTGAATTGTTTCTTTTGTGATTACAGTCAGCGGGATGCCCCAATTTTTCTCTTAAGTCTCCTTCATAGGTTTTTACTTAATGGGCTTTTATTTCAAGAGATAATGACTGCCTGTCTTGACAATTATACGAAACCATCACCGTCTTTTGTTTTAGAAGGATGTCTTTGATTCCCTTCATTGTGTACGAAGCGGCAGATTATGACTGAATGCACCTCTGAATTAATTGAGAAAACTACCCTGCCCCAGGTTATGATTAAGGGTTTTAATTTGTGTGAAAAGAAAAACTCCTACTTCTTTGACTCGAAGGGGTTGACTAGGGATTATCTTCCTTATAACTCCACTGTTTAGGATTTGAAACAACGCTTGTACATCGTCAGCGGGGTCTGTTCGAAAGCGTATTGTAGAGATTGTGGTATCATTTTCGTCATCCTCCCCCTAAGGCTTAGATTTTTTAATTGAGAGTTGAATATCACAAAAGGAAATAAGAACACATTTTTGAAATAGTGAATACGAATGAATTGATTCAAGATAAACATGTGCAATACATTGATGAAATAACTAGGTTTGATATGAATAAATGTTCAAACAAATCAAAAGAAAATTACACATTGAAAATTCTAATGAACAAAAAGTCTTTTTGTGAGAACTTGTAACTTCAGATGGTATGCCTTAGAGAGATGGCAGAAGAACTCAGCTTGGCCATCTTGTGCGAATTCTAGCGCTCCTTTATCAATCAGGTCTTGAATTTTATTTCTCAACGCCCAACAATTGTTGGTGTCATGTCCAGGACTGTTGGAGTGGTACGCACATCTTGCATTTGGATTGTACCTTGGGGAGGCTATGTTGGGATTCTGAGGAGGGTCCCTTAATATAACCAACTTGGACTTCAACAGGCGTTGCAATGCTTGAGCCAATGACATGTTAATTTCGGTGAAGCGTCTTTTGGATGTATTCTTCTTATGCCGATTGCCCCGTTGTTGTTGGCGAGGTTATGGTTGGGCTTGTGATGTAGTAGTAATCTGGAAAGGTCCGTTCCTGACCAAACCAACCTCTTCTCTCACTGGGGGCTGATTAATGCCTTGATCCATAATTTTAACTGTTCGTTTCATGGATATGCATCCATCTTGGTGAAGCTTGTTGAGGAAAGCTCTTAGCCCTTCTTGTCCTCGAGCTAAGTTTTGGATAAGAGCCATCTGCCCCAGCATTTGGATTCTCATTGCTTCTACCTCAGCTTGCAGTTGTTCCAATTGTCCACTCTTGTTGTTGTTAGGACGTTCCTTGGTCAGATTCCCGACGAAGAGTGTTTTCAGGTCTTCTTGCCCCTTGGATAGATTCAGGAGAAACTCCTTGAAATGGGCATCTTGAGCTCGGAGATCTCTGTTGTCTTGTTGGAGAGCCATTGCTTAAATAAACAGCGAGAACATGAGAGACCTGCTTTGAAACCTTCTTATGCAATGATATGTATTATATATGTATGTAATGTTTTTAAGGATCTCGTGGGATAAACAAGAAAATCTCAGAAGTTGAATTTTGCAGCTTTGATTGAAGAACTTTGTATTATTGAGAGTCCTTCTACGAGAGTCAGGCTCACCATATCAAGTGGGACATAGCCTCTGACTCAAGTTGTTGAGTTTTGATCTTCTGACGACATTGGCTAGTGGAAAATAAATCCCCTTGCCCCTTGTTAGACGTCTGATTTATCATAACCTGCATCACAGGCCCTCGAGATCCTTGAAATGGTTAAGGAAATATTTATGCATGATGTTATGATGTGTATGCTATGCTTTTAAGTAAAGGTGTGAAGTGATGTAAGCAAGTAAACCCTGCAAGAAATCCAAGTTATTGGATAATAACTGTAAACAAAACCTGCAAGGAACTCAATGTTGTCAGGTAGTAAAACTCTGCAAGTAGTTCAAGTTGAAAGCACACAAGTCATGCAAACAACCTTAAGTTTAGGCTTGCATGGGTTTTAAGGTCGTACCCTCTTGAAGTTGGAATGGTTCAACCTATCCTATAGATATGTAGTCGGGTTCTAAGGGATCTCAATATCACTGATCATCCTTTATCGGACATTGATTCAACTTAAGCAATCTTTTCTTGCGGCCGAAATATCCCGAAAGTCTGATCTCAATGAGTGTAGCATCGAGTATCAACCAATCCTCAGTTTTATACCGAGGCCGACTATCTCACAACTTTCTGATGGCTAAGTTTGTTCAACTAAGGTTCTAAGGTCCGTTAGTGCTTCACGATACCATGCGGCGGCCCCGTATTCTCCTCGTTTCCCCACGAAGGATACCGGTACCAACCAAAGTGTCACACCAACACAACCACTGCTTAAACCATATCGGTCTATGTTGTACAGTCTCCACGATCTATTGTTGTTTACCTAAAAAGTGTCCCCAGATCCGGGTGTAGGATCTTTAATAATACCCAAACAAAACCCTTAAATTTAAAGCAGGCAAGGCAAAACAAGAAAGCAATTTTAAAATGAAAAAAGATCCTAAGGTAAACCCCACTTTATATTCCCCAGCAGAGTCGCCAGTCCTGTGATATGGTGGCAGAACCGACTGTTAATACTGGTTTGTGTTTTTTGTTCACAAAATGTCGTGGTAAGCAAGAGTCGCCACCGACTTTTATTTTATCCAATCAGGAAAAGGAAAAAGAACAGAAAAAACCTTCTTCGAGATGTTTCTGAGTACGAGGGGTAGATTATAGAAAGGGAAGGTGTTAGCACCCTTTCCATCCATGGTTTTCCATAGGCTCTTAGGTACTTGCTCATTTTGAAATTGCTTGTGTGTGCTTTGCTTTGAAAATTTTTGTTTTACTTCATTTTAACCCTTGTTTCTGTCCTCAAGAGTTTAATGAAGTGTTTTTGAAAACTTTAGTTTGAAAAGAGTTTTGAAAGTGTAGGGTGTAAAAATGATGTTTGAGCAAGTACCTAACAGTTATCTACCTACTCGAAAAAAGTTGTTCTTTTCCTCCTATCCTTTAGATCGTGTTATCCTACTATTAGTGAGTAGGTAACCCTAGTCGCTGGATGTTGAGGGACTATCGAAAGGGACGAAATGGTCATTGAAGGCAACATGTAAAGATACCTTAGCATTTCGAAGGGACTGTCATCATATAGGCAACATCGAGGGACAAGATCATTTCTCGTAGGAAACTTGAGGTACATTAAGGGACTATGATCTTTATGATGATTTTTAGATTGAGGATCTTTTGCTAAGATATCCCTACGTTCGAGGGACATGACAATTGTTTTCCGAGGCAACCAAGTGAGGTATACCCTAAGGGTGCAAGTGTGCAAATGATTTAATTTCGTTATTTATCTTGCAATTAGGGTTTTCTATCATTCATTTTTCTTTCCATACAATCCTATTAATCTAAGCATTGCATAAAATATAGTAGCAGAAGGTAAATGTGGAAATGTAAACCTAAGCTATTACAGAGCTTTGGGGCAATTACATAATAGTGAATAGTGCGGAAAAGAAATCTTAAAACTATTACATTCCGGAAGCAATTACATGATAATGATGAAAAAAAGCGGGAAAAATAAAGCTACGCTATTACAGTTGAATGCGCCCTATACACTTTATCCAGGAAAATAAAAATAAGATGAAAATAGAAAAGAAAATGTTTTGGTGTTTTTTTTATAAAAAAAATGATTTATGATAATTAATTAAATAAACCTAAAAAAACCTAATTAATTTTAATTAATAAAAAATGTTAATTTTGGAAAAAAAGGTTAATTAAAAAATCTAAAAACCTAATTAATTCGAATTAAAAAAAAGTTAATTTTGAAAAAAAGTTAAAAAATATAAAATTATTTAACCTAAAAATTAAATTAGGTTTTTTTTGTAAAAAAAAAAGGTTTGTGAAAAAAGTTTTGTGGTTAATGAATTTAAGATTGAAAAAGACAAATTGGTTAGAAACCAAAAACAAACAATGAAATTAAAAACCTAAAATTAAATTAAAACCTAAAATTAAATTAAAACTTAAAATTAAATTAAAAAACCTGAAATTAATTATTCGAGTTTAGGAGGAAAATCAAAGGTTTGTGAAAAATATTAGGTGTTATGAAAAAAGTTTTAAACAGAAAGAAGGAAAATAGGTAAAATAGATAAAAGGAATGGAAGAAAACCAAAACCAATAGGGGTGGGTGTTGAACCCACGCCCTTAACCTTCTCAGGATGTATGCCTCGTCATGCATTGGTGGTTGTTCTGTTTTGGCCTCAGTGTTTTGTAATAATCCTGCATGGGACCCTGTCTAAATCTGTAGTGTTGAATCTCATGAACACTATAAATAAATTACTATATCATGAAATACAAATAAAGCAAATATATGAAATTTTGTAATTAAAACTGATATGGCATGTAAGAATGCTTCTACATCCTTTTGATCATGGAGATCAAACCAGCCTTACCCTTACTGGAGAAGTAGTGAGATGTGGGTTTGTAACAAGGATGACTTGTTTGTAGTGAGATGGGGGTTTG
The DNA here is from genome assembly GCA_948472305.1 of Vicia faba. Taxonomy (NCBI): domain Eukaryota; kingdom Viridiplantae; phylum Streptophyta; class Magnoliopsida; order Fabales; family Fabaceae; genus Vicia; species Vicia faba. The sequence goes on along the minus strand of OX451736.1, from coordinate 1,202,532,362 downwards.
TAATAAGGATTTCAAGGTTTTTAGGATTCTTGAAAGAATTTGATATTTTTACAGGGTTGTGGCAAATGTTTTTTTCTCCTTTTTCTTCTTTGCGTGAAAAGAATGAGATTATATGATGGAAATTAGATTAAAGATATGAGCTTTGAATGTGCAATTGGGCCTCCAATGTTCACTCGAGTCTGATGCATTCCAGGATAAATCGTTGGGATTTAAGTGCAATTTTTGAAGTTGAAATATGAAAACAAAATGTATCCGACATCGAGAACTAACTCCTATCCGAAAATAGGCTCAATCGGATAAACGTTGAATTAGTTATGAATTTTTGAAGTTTCGACCCAAATGAAATAATATTCAGTATTCAGGATTTTCGATGCGTCACGCGCATACAGGGCAAAAAACGAAACACTTTTGGATACCTTTCGAACTCGATACCTCCTGTGAAAACGTGATCAACTCAATTTGTGAAATTTTGATGCTGGAACCAGCTCGATACGATCAAAATCGACCAAGTTATGATTTTTTGAACATGACGCAAATAAACTTCTGTCACAATTTTTTTGTACGAAAATACTTGATAAATCCGCATTTTTGAAGACCTTCTGATTGAAATTGGCTTCCATCCGTGAGAGATGAAAACTTAGATGACGTCAAGACGGAATTTTGGCCACCGGAACGGGTTCAATACAAGCCACTATCTTCAAGTTATGAATTTTTTAGTGCATAAAAACTGCACTTTCAGCACACTTTTTCACCACATTTCTTCGAGAAAACTCACACATTCGAAGACCTTCTTTAAAGAATTGACTCTTGAGCCGAACCTGAATTTGAGAATACTTTATCAGAGATATCTTGGCGAAAGAACACCCGAATATGACGTGTCGGGTTGGACTTGTGAATCTTTGAACCCCGAATCATTGCAAAACAACGAACCGATCTTCAGCACGGAAAATACTCTGAGAACATCCATTGGCGAAATAAACGTCACTTGTAACATGAAGAAGCTTAATAAGTATACCTTTATTCCATAACCATAAAACCAATAATATGCGTGTATGAAAAGAGGGTAAATTTTGGGGTACAACAGCTGCCCCTGTTCAACATCGAGGGACAAGATCATTTCTCGTAGGAAACTTGAGGTACATTAAGGGACTATGATCTTTATGATGATTTTTAGATTGAGGATCTTTTGCTAAGATATCCCTACGTTCGAGGGACATGACAATTGTTTTCCGAGGCAACCAAGTGAGGTATACTCTAAGGGTGCAAGTGTGCAAATGATTTAATTTCGTTATTTATCTTGCAATTAGGGTTTTCTATCATTCATTTTTCTTTCCATACAATCCTATTAATCTAAGCATTGCATAAAATATAGTAGCAGAAGGTAAATGCGGAAATGTAAACCTAAGCTATTACAGAGCTTTGGGGCAATTACATAATAGTGAATAGTGCGGAAAAGAAATCTTAAAACTATTACATTCCGGAAGCAATTACATGATAATGATGAAAAAAAGCGGGAAAAATAAAGCTACGCTATTACAGTTGAATGCGCCCTATACACTTTATCTAGGAAAATAAAAATAAGATGAAAATAGAAAAGAAAATGTTTTGGTGATTTTTTAATGAAAAAAAATGATTTATGATAATTGATTAAATAAACCTAAAGAAAACCTAATTAGTTTTAATTAATAAAAAATGTTAATTTTGAAAGAAAAAAAAGGTTAATTAAAAAATCTAAAAAACTAATTAATTCGAATTAAAAAAAAAAGTTAATTTTGAAAAAAAGTTAAAAAAATATAAAATTAATTAACCTAAAACTAAAATTAGTTTTTTTTTTGTAAAAAAAAAAGTTTGTGAAAAAAGTTTTGTTGTTAAGTGAATTTAAGATTGAAAAAGACAAATTGGTTAGAAACCAAAAACAAACAATGAAATTAAAAACCTAAAATTAAATTAAAACTTAAAATTAAATTAAAACCTAAAATTAAATTAAAAAACCTAAAATTAATTATTCGAGTTTAGGAGGAAAAATCAAAGGTTTGTGAAAAATATTAGGTTTTATGAGAAAAGTTTTAAACAAAAAGAAGGAAAATAGGTAAAATAGATAAAAGGAATGGAAGAAAACCAAAAAAAATAGGGGTGAGTGTTGAACCCGCGCCCTTAACCTTCTCAGGATGTCTACCTCGTCATGCATTGGTGGTTGTTCTATTTTGGCCTCAGTGTTTTATAATAACCCTGCATGGGACCCTGTCTAAATCTGCAGTGTTGAATCTCATGAACACATTAAATAAATTACTATATCATGAAATACAAATAAAGCAAATATATGAAATTTTGTAATGTTAAAACCGATATGGCATGTATGAATGCTTCTACACCCTTTTGATCATGGAGATCAAATCAGCCTTACCCTTACTGGAGAAGTAGGGAGATGTGGGTTTGTAATAAGGATGACTTGTTTGTAGTGAGATGGAGGTTTGTAATAAGGATTTCAAGGTTTTTATGGTTCTTGAAAGAATTTGATATTTTGACAGGGTTGTGGCAAATGTTTTTTTTCTCCTTTTTCTTCTTTGTGTGAAAAGAATGAGATTATATAACGGAAATTAGAGCAAAGATATGGGCTTTGAATATGCAATTGGGCATTCAATGTTCACTTGAGTCTGATGCATTCCAGGCTAAATCGCTGGGACTTAAGTGCAATTTTTTAAGTTGAAATGTGAAAACAAAATGTAACCGACATCGAGAACTAACTTCTGTCTCAAAATGGGATCAATCGAATAAATGGTGAATTAGTTATGAATTTTTGAAGTTTCGACTCAGATGAAATAGTATTCAGCATTCAGGATTTTTGGCGCGTCATGCGCACTCTGAGCAAAAAACGAAGGCCTTTTGGATACCGTTCGAACTCGATACCTCATGTGAAAACGTAACCAACTCAATTTTTGAAATTTTGACGCTGGAACCAGCTCGATACAATGAAAATCGACCAAGTTATGATTTTCTGAACATGACGCAAATAAACTTCTGTAACAAATTTTCTGTACAAAAATATTTGATAAATCCGCATTTTTGAAGACCTTCTGATCGAAATTGGCTTCCAACCGTGAGAGATGAAAATGTAGATGACGTCAAGACAGAATTTTGGCCACCAGAACGGATTCAAAACAAGCCACGATCTTCAAGTTATGAATTTTTTAGTGCGTAAAAACTGCACTTTCAGCACACTTTTTCACCACATTTCTTCGAGAAAACTCACACATTCAGAGACCTTCTTTAAAGAATTGACTCTTGAGTCGAACCTGAATTTTGGAATACGTTATCAGAGATACCTTGGCGAAAGAACACCTGAATATGACGCGCTGGGTTGGACTTGTGAATCTTTGAATCCCGAATCATTGCAAAACAGCGAACCGATCTTCAACACGGAAAATACTCTGAGAACATCCATTGGCGAAATAAAAGTCACTTGTAACCTGAAGAAGCTTGATAAATATACCTTTATTCCATAACCATAAAACCAATTATATGCGTGTATGAAAAGAGGGTAAATTTTGGGGTGCAACACGCTTTCTAGAATATAGCATGATTAGGAAACTTTTCTTTTGTACAATTTTCATGTCATTCATTCTTTTGCAATTTGTGTTCACTTTTGAATCACTTTAGGGATAAACCCCTTGTGAGGTTTCTTTCCATTGTTTACCATATGCATGGAGTACCAATAATTTTTGTCTTAACTCAATTTTATTATGTTTAATCTTGCATTTATGTTATTTTGTATGAAAGCATTAAAAGGATCAAAGGTAATTTGTTTGATTTTAAGAATAACTACTGAATCAAAAGTAACTTACCTTGTGAGTGAGAGATCATTTGTTAACTCTATTGTGCCTTAGTTTTAGGATTTATCTTGGTGTTGAGCTATGAACTTATGCATGAGTAAGTATTTTATCATGGATTCTAGCATTGTTTCTAAGCCCTTGAACCATCAACTTGTGTTGGATTTTTCCTTGGCTAGCTAGTTTGAGAGCATTCATTTCACTTTGTGTAGTTGTATTCAAGTTAGGGAGAATAAATGTTTGTTTGTTTATAAGTGTGTTGCTTGAGGTTGTGAAAAAAAATTTGAAAGTAGAAAAACAATTGTGAGAAAGAAAAGAAAAGAATATAGAAAAAGAAAGAAAAAAGAGAAAAAGTTTTGAAAAAAAAAAACAAATAGGTGATGCGTGTTGGTGTAACATTTGGGAAAGTTGAAAAAGTTGATTGAGTTTTACTTGAGACTTTGTGAATTGATCACTCTCATGGGATTAGGCATTGCTTTTGTTTCAATTACCTTTAGATATTGACACTTTTTTGTTACCCAAGCCGCATCACAATCCTTGAAAGCCCTTGTGATTTTTGCTTTTGTGCTTTTGAATATGAGTTTGCTTTGATGAATGCATAACTTAGTTTTTGTTAGCAATATTATTGGGTGAGATTTAAGCCTCTCATGTTTGTGTTTTTCATCTACCGGTGATGTGTGTTCTAGGTGTGATTCACTTGTGAACATTGTATTGTTTTAGAATTTATGACATGTATTTTGTATTTATGAGTTATTTCGTTTTCATGTTGTCGTTGTTGGATTGCGGTAAGTATTTACTTTGCTTGTGCATTTTTAATTTGAATCATACATTTGTTTTATGTTTTCAAAACCTATTGAATCGTGATTTTTGGATTATCATCTTTTATTTCTTTAGGTTGTTTGACTTTGATTGGGGACAAATAATGTTTTAAGTTGGGGAGATTTTGATGAGTGTGTGATATGGTGGGAGAACTGACTTGCTTGTTTTACGTTTGACTGCAAATGTTGCAGATAGTAAGAGTCTTCACCGACTTTTTTTATCCAATAACAGAATGGGTGAAAAGAACAGGAAATACCTTTTGAAAATTTTCTTGAGTTCGGGGGGTAGGTTATGAAAAGGGAAGGTGTTAACACCCTTTTCATCCGTAGTTATCTACGGGCTCTTAATTGCTTGATCACTTTGAAAATGCTTTTTGTTTTGTGTAAGTTGAAAAATGTTTTAAAGATGTTTTGAAAGTGGTGATTTTGTAATGATTCTCGTATTGTTAAGAATGTATACAAAATGTTTATTTTGGAAATATTTTGAAAACGCCTTAATGCGGAAATTTTGCAATGATTCTCATATTGTTTGAGAATGTATACAAAATGTTTGTTTTGAAAATATTTGCTTGAAAAGAGAGTGTTTGAAAAGATGTTTGTTTTTTGAAAGTGTGAGGTGTGAAGATTGTTTTATTTTGTGAGCAGGCAAATAAGAACAATCTACCTACTCAAAAAGTCTTTGTTCTCTTCCTCCTCCTTTAGATAATGCTATTTTACCATTGATTGGTAGAGAACCATATCATTGGATGTGAGAGACAGGTGTGGGTCATCGTACAATCATAGAAGGCAACTTGTAATATGTTTTAGAAATTGTCATAAGGGACTAAGATTGTTTACCGAAGGCAACATCAAAGGGTCATAGAGGGACTACGATCTTTTAATCAAGAGTCTTTGCTAAAACATCCCATGTTCGAGGGACATGACTGTTTTTATCCGAGGCAACAAGTATGGGTTACTCTAGAGGTGTATGTGTGCAAAGTGTATTGATTTCAAATATTTTATCTTTGAATTTGGGTTTTGCTAGGTTTGATTTTAAGTCTTGTCATGCAAACCCTAATTACTAACAATAACAAAGAAAGCGATAAATTGCGAAATTTAAATGTTCTACGCTATTACAATGCTTTGGGAATGGGGGTACAATTTTGTGAGTGAGGGGAAGAAAGAAATAAATCCTAATTATCTATTACAAACTGTTGAATATGAATAATAATATGCTCAAAATATAAAGAGAAAGAAAAAGGAAGGAAATTGTTTTTGGGTTTTTTTTTTATGGAAAAAAGGATTTAGTAATTAATCTAATTAAGCTAATTAAATTTAATTACAAGAGAAGTTAGTTAATTTTAACAAAAACCTAAAATCTAAGTTAATTGAAATTAACAAGAAAATAAACCTAAGTCTAATAATTTGTTTATGAAATAATTTGAATGTTAATATTAATTTGAAAAAATATTTTACAAGTGTGGAAAATAAGCAAAATCTAGTTCTAAATATTAACAAAAATAAAATAAATGTTTAAATTAAAATGTTTTCAATTTAATTATTAAAAAATATATTTTGGTATTTTTGATTAAATAGAAAATAAATAAATAAAATGAAAATAAAGAAAATATGAAGAATATAAAAGATATTAGACTGAGGTGTTGAAAAGAAAATTGGGGGTTAAGAATTAGCAAAAAGGCCCAAGTCTGTTTTTCTTGAAATCAGAAGAAAAAAAAAGAAAAAAATGTTTGTGACCAAAAAAAATGTATACTGGGCCTACGTTGGAAAGTAAAATGGGGGGTGAGAAATCAAAACAATCCAGGACCAAAAACCATAGTCCAACGCCTGTGTGAGATCTAGTGTGGTTGGCTCATGATGACTCATGGTGGACAAGCACACTTGAGGCATTGGATTTATTGGTGCAATGATCTGATGGTCCAGTCATAAGGATGTATGGTACGCGCGTTATGCTTGATGCACTGAATTTGCAAGGAAACAATTTGAAAAAATAAAAGGGTACCACTAGGACTCGAACCCAGGTTCTTATAGATCAATGCCTTAATGTGCGCTTCTCTGCCACTGGGGTGGCTGTTTCATCCGTTAATAATACAACTTGCAATAAACTTAAAATAAACTCATTTCTAAGATTTAAAAATGACTTTATCTTCAACCTTGCGCGCGCAGAGAAGAACAACACCATGGCCAATCTGTAACTTCTTCATTTCTCAACCACTTTTAAAATTATAAACATGAACGTTATTCCATTTTTCATCGCGAATTCAACCATATAAATAACTAAAGCTATAAATCAAAGATGAACATGAATTTTTTTGGTACCAAATAAAACCTAATTTTTTCAGAAAGTTCAACTTCAAATTCGCATCACTCAGGCAATATAAATAAAAACTAAAGGCATGGTTAGCTTCAGGGCAATGATGTCTACATTTTTCATTCACAAAGTAACCATTAATGATTCTTGTATAGAGAGTTCAAAGTTGAGAAAACTTAACTCAAAACTGGAAATCGTGTTTGGAGTTTGAGCACTCTTGAAAGTGTTGTGATGATCTGGATAACTTCACTGAGCTCCTAGGAAGCTAATGCAACGCTTACTTTATGCTGAAAGTGCCTGAATCTTCCTAGAGAAGTCAAGTTTCAGGTTTGAGTTTTTGAGTTTGGAGGATGATGAAAATGAAGTTACAGTTGTGAAACAAGGGTGGGGGATGAGTTATATATGATGTATGGAAGCTTTGTGATTTATTTAGAGAGGAAACACATGAGTGGATTGTGAGTTTGAAGTTCAAGGTCATAAATGACAAGCAATGGAGGTTTTGATGCAATTTTTGGTTTTAGGGAGTTTTAGGGTGTTTCAAGGCATGTCATTTGTGCTATGGCTTTCAAATAACTTCTCTACTTATAGAGAAAAGGTTTGGAAACTTGAAGTAATCAGAATCAAGAGATCACATGTTATGGTCATGTGACTTGATTTTGAAACAAGCTTGACATACATAATTTCAATGCATAGTCAAGCATGGTCTGATTAATTAGAAGCTTTATACAAGTTGCTTCTGGCTTTGAGATTGTGTGTGTTCAGAAGGAACAAGTGCAAATCTCAAGGAGAATGAGATTTGTGATTAAAGTCACTTTTCCAAAATGGAAGTGTAAACTTTCTTCCCTTAATGGAAAATTAACTTGGACAACGGCTCAAGCTCTTAGATCATAGCTCAATTAGTTGCGTAAACATATGATTATGTATATATTTTCAAGTCAAGAGGCATGCAAAGCAAGATTATGCCGCCTAGTTATGGGATTTGGTTATGTGTTCTTCATGAAGATGACCTAAAATTCAAGAATGGATGCCCAACTTCTTCTCTTTGATTCTCCTAGCTCAAAAATGACCTCTTCAACTTCTTAGACATTTTGGAAAGATTGAAACATTGTCTATAACCCCCATGTTGACCACTTTGGATAAATCATCTTGGAGCTTGGTGAAAATTTTCCAAGAAGTTAGGACCAAAATCTGCCTAAACTTGTTGAAAATTTCACTAAGTGTTTATACAAAAATGTCATGACTTCATGAGCCTATATCTCTTAATCTAAGAATTTTTTGGACATCAAACCTCAAGGACAAAGTTGTAGATTTCATCAATATCTATAACTTTCATGTTGAAAGTTTTCCTTGAATCATCTTGCATCTTGGTGAAAAAATGTCATGAAGTAATGAAATTATCAAGGGTAAAAACACTTAGAATTTTTCTAAGTCTTGGAAACTTTGACTTTTTGTGGACTTTTCATGACTTCCTTGACTCTTGATGATCAAGTTTGACATTTTTTTAATATCTTGATGAATCTTGATCTTTGAAATTCAATGTTGACCAAAAAGTCAAAGTTTGACTTTTTGTGTATCAGTTGACTTTTCATTAGTTGATCCAAATTTCAACTATCAATCCTTTGATCTTGAGAAATTATTTTGAGCCATGAAATTAGGTCAATATGTTGTGTTAGAGTCCTTGAGATCATGATTCAAGCCATTAGGTCATGTACTAGGTTAAAAATCAATGATCAGTCATTCTCAGTCAAAACCCTAATTTTGACAATTTTGCCCCTTTGATGATTTAAATGCTTTCATTGAGGAATTCTGATCAACCCTTGATCAATTGATGAATATGACTTCAAAATGTTGATGTTGGCCAAAAATCTTGAGGTTTGACTGTATTTTGACCATAATTGACTTTTTATCCAATACAACTGATTTTTAGTCATCTAATCATTTGACTGAGCAAATTTGAGATGCAAGACTTGAAACTTCGTATGAGCATTCTTCGAGGTCTATAATGAACCATGAAAGTCACTTTAGGCATAAGAAGTCTAATTATCCTTGAGAAAACCAAAACTCTAATTTGTGGTCTCAATGCTTAGGAGGTAAGCTTGTCTGATCAACTCTTTGAGAATCCTTGAGCATTTGATATCTTTTGTGAGAAATGTCTTGAAGAAAAGGGAGGGAAAATTTTGGAGTACAACATAGTACTAAATTGTTTTGAATTTGAGTGTGAATAATTAGAATTCATCGGATTAATTCGTTTTCTTTTTGTCAATAAACCTCAACTTTAATATATATTCGGTATAGTTTATGTTATAGTGTATATATTGCGTTATCATGTAAATATCATTGATTTTATTTAATTTGATCTCATTTTTATAGGTATTAGAGCATTGATATTTATGTATTATTAGATAGATCATTGAATAAGCTTTCCAACGCTTTCGACCGTGTGCCAATCGGAGTTACAATTCTCAAGTTATGACCTAAACAGTGCTGGTTTTTTTAACTTACTGTCAGGCAGCGCCCCGAGAGCGTCAGGCGGTGCAGAGGCGCTCCAGAAACATGAAAATGCACTAAAAATGCTGTTTTAAGCACCTGGCGGTGCAGGCTGGGCAAAATCTCATATTTAGGTAAAAAAAAATACATTTTTAAGGGTATGGTTGGGTATTTTTTGCTCCCATTCCATCACCAAACATTCTTTGTAGAGATTTAGCTCAAAAACAATAATGGATCGTGCATATTGATGTTTAGGAGGTGGATTTTCTTCAATCGATGTTGGTAACCCGAGAGATTCCGGTTTATCTTTTCTCTTCTTTATGTATTTTCCATATGTTGAGGTTTTGTTTGTAAATATGCTTTCTCTTGTATGTATATTTATTACTCATGGTGTTGTATAAAGATTTCTTTATAAATCTTTATTGATGTTTATCCTTTTTAGCTTGCTAAGTATTTGGGTTTGAGTTGCTATAGACATATACGGTTTGAATCCGAACTTAGGATGAATATATATTAGGTTCTAAACTCTAGAGATAGATTTAGGCTTAATAATCACTTAGGTATCGACTCTTAATGCCTCCGTGTTATTTTGTGTTGCGCTGAGAGGTCACTGATGCAGAGCAATACATTTGATATCTCACTCTGCATTAGAGATAACCTCTGTGTGAGTGATACATGATGATATCGACAAGTAATTTAGGTTAAATGAAATTGGATAGTAAGTTTAAGTATTTGACAGGTATATGAAATTCAATCCTGGGAGTTCTCTCCTTTACGAAGAATATATTCTTTCTTGCTCTTATGTTTAATTCCCGCACCTTACACTTCAAACCCATTTTAACCCATACTCATAAACGCGAGAAATTGTTGAACGACAATTCAGTAGCACTAATCCCTGTGGAGACGATATGATATAACCTATAAAAATACTTACTTTTGCTTGCCGCTTTAGCGCTTCAGCACGACCTGAATCTCCTTCCTTAATTTCCAAATATTGTCATCACTCTTCATGGCTTTTACACAAATAAGAAAATAAATCATAAGAAATTCAAAGGAATAGAGTAAGGGAAAAAAATACCCAGACCACTTACCAAAGATTTTCTTCCTTTCCTCCTGGGATTTATCATCCACCATCCAACGGATCTGTATCCACCTTTTCAACCAAGTTCTGGATGCTAGGTTAGATAGAATAACTCCTCCTAAATAATGAAATTCCCGATGGAATGCCACCCATTGAGTATTTCAAGTATAATTCCTCCTCAGACAGGTATTCCTCTCGATAACGTTACATCTTGACTTCCATTAGGAAATGACTTTGAGTCCAACATTTACAAAATGCATACCCATATGGAGATGAACCACAAGACTCTAGATGAAATATCTTTGCATGAGCTTCCTCATTAAGAAGAGCGGCCAAGAAGAAACGCTCATTAAAATGTTTTACATTGTACGAGTAAATCTCAAAGTATTTGTCCCTAGAACCATTTGTAGACTTAGCACTACTTTGTACTTTGAAGAAGTGGAAAAACCACGTCATAGACAATTTTCTTCCCTTATATTCACATCAGTGATGGAAAACTTTGACGAACGCCGAACTTACTAGATGGAACTCCGAGCAGGAAATAACATATGATTTAAGACACCAACTCCAAACTCATTATAAGGGAGTCAATGACCAATGATAGAGAATACACACTCATGGGAAGAAGTCATACACGCGTCATATTGACTACAAGTCCTTTAATTCTCATTTAGGGGGAACACGTTTCAATTTGTTGTTGGACCAACATAGGTTACTGCTTAGGAGAAAACGTCTCCAAGAGAAAAGACAAAAGTACGTTAAGAAACTAATGCATGCGTGGAGAGGGTAACAAACAAAATCAAACATTCTCCGATCTAAAAACCCTAGAAAGAATAAATAACAAGTGCAAAACCAGAAAAGCTCTAATATTAAAACTCAGGAGCAAAACATTAAGTTAGAAATATAGAAAAGAAATCGACAGGAAAAGTCTCCAGAGCTTGAATTGACGCTTGTGCAGGGATATTTCTAGAGAAAAACAAAAGAAAAAATGATTTTCTTTCCAAAGTCAGTAACAATCAAAAGAGATAAGGACAATTCTTCAAAGGACTTATATATTCCCTTAGAAAGTTGAGGATCGTACGATCATATCGCACTGTCAATAGTGAGCATTTACCCAAAACAATTTGAAAGACACTCAAGCACCCTAAAGAGATATGGAACATCATTACTAACTAGAGTTGATGTATGTGTCATCCACTCCACGCGTCATATCGCACTTCGCTAAGAAAGCATTTAATGCACTTATTCCCAAGGATGACGATGTACCATCAAAATTCTCCATGCTCGTGATCTTGTGTCCAAGCGAGGACACATATCACAACCCTCGCTCTGCAAAAATAAGGGCTTAGGGGAATTGTTCTGGGTCGACCACAAGGCCCAAGAGCACGAAAGACTAATAGTAGCGAAGGCGAATGATGAGATACAGAGTAGATGGACTCCATTTCTCTATCAAGCATGCAAACTCCCCCACTAAGTTTATCCCCGCCATCCATATCTATTTGACGTCTGACTGTATTTCATGCCCCCTCACACATATTCAGTTGCTAACAAACTCTCCTATTTAAAGAAATGATCACACCAATTCTCAAGTATTCAAATCCTTTTTCATTCAAACATCGCTTCTTACTCCCTTACAAATCGAGTGGTCGAAGGCTAACTTTACAGATTAACCCTTTTTCTACCATATGAGAAGCATTAAACCACCACAACATATCACAAACTCAACCTCTCCCATCATCATCTATTTGCAAAGCAGAGCAAATACCATCTCTTCACAAAAGCCTCAAAGATTACATACTCATAACTCCTTCCACTTTAATATAGCTGACGACCATACTATTGATACAATTATTCCTTCTTCTAAGAGACATAACTCCATGAAAAGAATTTGAATTTGTACTCCCTCTTTTAGTCAAAACAAATCTTATTTTCTCTGTTGCATTCTAACTATACATCTAGAAAGGGAAAAGTCTAGATAAAATTTAAACTTTTCCCATTAATTTTCTTGATTTTCTAACTAATAGATACTTTTATGATACATGTGAATTATCAAACTGCAAGTGGAGATATAAGAGTCACAAGTTTCCCTAAATACAAGACACATCTTAGTGGCAAATTAAGTTGGTCAAACCAAGGCATGGAACATTCTAAATGAACTTTCCTTAAAGAACACGTCAATTTTTGGATGTCAAGAGAATAATGAAAGTAGGATTTGTCAATTTTGGTACTTAAACAACCGACAGAAGTCTCCAGCCGCTAGTTTAATTAACGCGCAAATCCCACTGTCCACCAACCATTTTATCCGCACAAGACGGCATGGATCAAACATTATTTTTCTTCTACCTTTTCAAACACACGAGGCTGTGTTTGTTTTTTATGTCTCCTTCCTCTTTTGCCTTTTTCTCCATCATCTTTTCCTTTTTAGAATCATTATTTGGTGTTTCAACTGCTTTCTTTAAATTTCTCATTATATAAATATCTGTAAAACTATTTGCAAGACCATTGTTTCATTAGTTATGAATAAACATATATACTATTATTAATATAAAATAGGCAAGAGTATATGATATTATTATAATATTCATTACAAAATTACAAAATTTATTTTTGTTGATATAGTCTGTTTAGGTGGGTTTTTTTTAATTATTTATTTATTTTTTTAAAAATTCATGTGTATTTTTTTTATTTATACCGAAAATCATGAAAGCTGCAATATCATGCGGCCATGATTTTCACATGGAAAACTTGAATGCGGTTTTGGTTTTTTAGTGGTCCTTTTTTTCGTATATTCATTGCTTAGAGATGCGTTGGTCTTTGTTGGGTACCAATGAATCATGTTATTTTCATTGTAGCGTGATCTATATATTTATTGGAACATTGTCTCACAACTATTGTAGTGATTCTTTATAATTTCTATTCTATAATTTCAATCAATTTCCCTTTCAAACACCAGAATATCTACTGGGAACTACTATTTATATATCCTATTTTTTCTAGTTCAAATATTATCAATTCATCATAATTATTTTAAATATATCAATAATGTATTAATCCTTTTATTTTTCTTTGCATACATAAATCAAGATCATCAAAACAATACGCCAGTTGTTCATTAATCTTGGTGGACAGTAGATGTAACTGATTCTTTTATCAATGGATCAAATAACTTGGAATGTTAAAATTATTTACAACTAACATACAATATTTATACTGATATATAGCCCATATATATTTTGGACTATTTTTCAGTATATTCCTAATGAAGTATCAAACTATTAATTTATGGAAAAGAAACCCTCGATATAGATTTCATTAACGAGGACAATCAAGATACTTGTCTTAATTGCGAAATCATTCATATATCAAATAATGGTCACAACACTTATTTTTATTTTGGATTTAATTGGAATAAGTTCAACAGAAAATACAATTTGAAAGTTGGTGATTACATTATCTTTTTAGTTGATAAACTCAAATGTATATTTTTTGATGTAAAACTCTACTTAAAATAGTTTTACTTTTCTTTTTTATTTTATTATCCGCAATCATATAAATAGTTTTATTTTATTTCTGTTTTCAATAATTTTATTATTACTCAATAAAAAATAGTTTGTTTTATAATAAATAAGTACTACGCTAAACAAGATTTTAGACAGCGCTTTTTTTTTTGTTTTAGACAGCGTTTTAAAGCGCTGTCTATTCCAACGCTGCTGTAGGAAAAAACAACACTTTGTTAAAAGTAAAAGCGCTGCTAAATCCTCCCTTTAGAAAGTTCTTTTACTTTGAAAGCGCTGTTAAAAGCCCCCTTTAGCCAGCGCTTTAAAGGTAAAAGCGCTGCTAAAAGTCTCCTTTAGCCGGCGCTTTTTCTGAAACAAAAAATTTAAAAAAAAAAACCCTTTTAGGCAGCGCTTTTAATGTTAAAGCATTGTCTAAAGTCCCCTTTAGGCAGCGTTTTTTTTTTTAAAGCGCTGCTAAATGCCCCCTTTAGCCAGCGCTTTTTCTGAAACAAAAAAATTATAAAAAAAAAGATCTCTTTTAGGCAGCGCTTTTACAGTAAAAGCGTTGTTTAATGTAAACGAAATTTTTTATATAACCTTTTTGAAAAAAAACGCTATTTGATATATACAATTTTATATGCACAAATTTTTTTAACCATATTTACACTAAGTTTTCACCATATTTTGCACTTGTATATACCATTATAAATTTCACCAGATTTTCACTAATATTGCAGTTTTAATCCAATAAAAAATAATACCAAAAGATACTATGATACTTTTACAAATTACATATTACCCTAAACAACACCATTATGATACTTATACCATTACAAATTACAAATTTTGCACCTGTATATACTTTTACAAAAAAACAACACCATTATATACCATTACAAAATTTATTCATCTCTATCTTCTACATATGCACATATAATCTGAAACAACACCAAAATATCGTAATTCATACCATGATACAAACAAAATATATATATATATATATATATATATATATATATATATATATATATATATATATATATATATATATATATATATATATATATATATATATATATATATATATATATATATATATATATATATATATATATATATATATATATATATATATATATATATATATATATATATATATATATATATATATATATATATATATATATATATATATATATATATATATATATATATATATATATATATAATTTACCACATGACAAACAACAACAAAATTGCAACACTTGAATATATATACTCAAAATTCTCATCAATTAAAGTAAGACTACAATATATCTTATATAACTTTCGTCTCAATAATGTATTGACACCAATCCTCTTGTTCATCCAACTCAGAACTTGAGTAATAAGCACACTTGAATTCATCAAAGTACTACATAATAATATAACATAGTATCTTTAAGTTAAAACTATTTAATTATATGAGAAATATGTGTTAAATATTAAAATAACTCCTAAGTTAGAAATCCATACCTTAGATGGAATCTTTATTCGATCCTAAAGAAGGATTTTTCTCATAAACCTTAACATGTAAAAACCGCAATCTACTTCATTACGCTGCCGAGGACACTACACATGAAAAGAAAATATGGATAAGGCCTAAGTTTTATCAAGTATCATCACTATTAATATAATCAAAATTGTGATAATTAATTAATATACCTCCACTATAATCCATGTAATGTTGTTGGATTTACTCTTTGGTACTTGAACACCTCTTTGTGCTCGAAAAACTTGTATAATGCTAATAAAACATAAACGTATATTTAGAATAATTCACATAAATAAATAAATATACACACGAATATTTAGAACAATCTCACTTACGTATCAACCATATTCTTCATATCTTGGTATGTACTTGGATCATTGCGTAAAGAATCCAGATAATATACAACTTCTCTGATAGGATTAATCGCGACCAACAATCAATGTACACTGTAAGATTAAACAAATGTGAGATAAAAACTTTCTACACAACGTCAAAATATGAAAAATTATAATAGATGAATTTAGAATGAAAATCTAACCCGTTGCCGGTATTAAGCGGTAAAAAGAATAACTTTTCAGTATCTTTGTCGGCCATAAAATACTCGAGTACATACGCCATGACTTCATCTGGTTTATGAATGATTAACCCTAAGTTGGTACTTAAAGGAGATAAGAAAGCAAATTTTTGCTCCATTCCACTCGGGCGCATCAATTTTTCATACAAAAACCTTAAATAAAAGACCTCATTAACATTTGAAATGAGTAAATGAATTGATCAATTAATTAGACAAAGTAGATCGGATATACCTTATGTATGTATTAACAACACCAAGGATTAATTGCGTATGTTGTAAAACTTGATTAAAATTCTCCATACCAATTGTTTCGGAATATTCAAAACCAAAAATACCAAACTCCATAGGTAGAAGATGAGTATTTCCTTCTGGAATATCAGACTTTTCTAAAAATGTCCCAAGGCACGACCTAAACTTGGAAGTAGGTTTTTTTTAGCCGCAGTCTTCTTAGCACCAACCTTTTTTTGTGTGGAAATGTTGCTAATTTCATGATTCTTACCCCTATCGACATCTTCGTTCTCTTTAGCATGAATCTAAAGATCATATAATTAGTTATGTGAAGTATAAGATCAAGAATTAACATTTAATTAGTTACATGCATAAATATCATATAATTGTGATGTACCTCTTTTATTGATGCCACGACCCGGTTTGCCGTGGAATCCCCTTGTCTTTTGCTTTGGATTTTGTTGGAATCTAATTAACATAACCATGTAAAAACAAATGTACGTAAAATGCGCGTAAAAAATTTGATTACTAAAAGGTTCATATATATGGTTTTAAGCATACCTCATTATCTACACTAATGAGGCTTGATGGCCATGTAACAAACGAACCGATTACATCTCCCACAAGTGTGGCATCCGAAACATCGTCAGTATGTGGTAATAACGCATCCTTCTCCAAAGCAATGTCAACTGATACTTTCAAACATCCAGTAGGGAGCGGTTTAGTGTGAAGTAATTCTCCCAAAGTGTTATGCACTTTTCCCTTGCCAACCATCCGATAAGTCGGTGACAATAAGTAGAGATGACAAGGTGAAATGCCCTAAAACCAATAATAAATTTCAAATTGTTATTGTGTATATATTTCAATTAAAAAAACATTATGCCTTCTAACATTACCAAAATTTTGGGGAGATAACGAGAATATGGAATCACCTTCTCGAGTGAAAATATTGTTGGTGTTCTTCCCCACAACAATGGCCTACATGGTCGTCACTGTGCAATAGGGTAATTGTAATGTGAAGTGAGTGTTAATCAACCCTAGTATCTCAACAAATGTCTTATTCTAGAGCACTTTCCAAAGGCTCTACTCGACATGAACAACATCATAGCATTCTAAGGTTCTATGATTGGTGTATCAGGCAAATAGGTATAAGTAAAAGGCCACATAACGCTCAAAATAATGTCTGGCTTAGAGGAAATCATTAAAACAATTAAAGTAAATCATCTCACGATAGGCAACTTGTCTCCTTACAACTCTATATTGGGTAGGCTCAATATTGACTTAATAGGGGAGATGTGTCTATTATTAATTTGATCATAAAATAATTGTTACCTAATTTGTGAGTTAGTTCAGATCGGGGGGAATGCTTTCTAAACAACCTTAAGACGAGGAGGGAGCATGTCACCCAGGGTGCCACCCAAATCCAAAAGCACATGACATAGATATGTAAATATGGGACCCTATATTAGGGATCAAAAACAAAATTCTCACTTCGAAAGAAGGTCCGAAAGATGTCCATATTTGTCCATTGGATCACCAAGTCACCAAAACAGGCACCTATTTATCTGAATCTGAAGAAGAGGAGTTGGTCGCTCTACTTATGAGGAACATTGATTTGTTCACCTATATAGATACAAGAGTGATATTCTAGACAAGATGGAGTGAGTTGTATATTTTGCGAGCAATGTGTTTAAGATATTTGAGGCCCAATATTAGAAGATTTAAAGGATACTCCTGAAAGTCGTGGTAATTGCGAGAAAGCTTAGTCCATACTTGCAGGGGAATCAGGTAATGATAAGGACAAACTACCCCATTCAACAGATCTTGGAGAAGCCAGATTTATAAGGAAGAATGATGTCTTGGGAGGTTGAATTATTTGAATACAACATCCATTATATACCTAAAGGAAGCATCAAGGTATATAATGGAGGAAAAATTGAAAAGAAAAAGCTTTGAAACCTTGCTAAAAAATTCCAGGAATCCGAAACTGCAAACACAAATACAAAACCTGTTAGTTTTTTATTCTTGCATTCAAACTCCAATTTCCCTCAAGTGTTTATTGACTAAATCATCCATACACCATTCATAACCCAAGTTAAAGGTTATTCCCATCTGCTGAACACGTGAGGAAGCTGATCAGAACATTACAAACAGTCAGAACCAGGCTCCAGTTCACAGAACATTTTCCAGCTGCGAGGTAAGCTTTTGCTGACTCTCATCATATTACTTAGGAATTGTTAGGTTTGCATGTTCAAAATACAATGTAGACATCCTGGCTTTGATTCTGTACATATTCACAAATTGCATGTATTTTTACCAAGTAGAGAGAATTTTAGTTCAGAACTTCTTGAGGAAATTAGGATTCAGAATTAGGATTAGCAAAATTCATACTTGCTTCTAATGTACATTTCTGATACCTTATATTTCTGAAACCATGATGAAACCTGCCATAACTGCTATGTGTGCATTTTCTATTTTGTTGAGAAATGACTAAGTTGCAGATGCTCTGACTGGCATGGAGAACGAGAGGAAATTCATCATCAGAGTTTACTTTGTGATACATGTTTATGCTTTTTGTTTCTAATACCGGATGTACAGTCACCCCAGGGGTAGAAAGCGTGCGCATAAGACATTAGTCCTAAGGGTCTTGGGTTCTAACCCCAAAAGTATCTTTTTAGGTTTATTTAATGACATTTTCACCCATTTATCTGTCAAACAATATTCCTAAATCAGAACTTCTAGACAACCTTACCCAACAACATTATCACCTCACTCTCTCAAATAGCCAGAACTTCTGACTTGCCAATGATATATGAACTTCTAGGTTCCCAGCTACACTATAGCTTCTGAACCCCCTCAACAATCCGAACTTCTAGGTTTTCCTTTATTCCCGGCAACCTCAGAACTTGGTGTACCCAGGCCCAGAACTTCTGACCCTCTACTTTCCTACTAACATTTTCTCTTTTGCAGCGTATCAGAGTCAGAACTTCTGTTCCTTCTCGTTTCAGCAACGTGCTGATTCTGACTCTCTTTTCTCTTATTTATCTTATTTTAGCTTTAATAACCAAAAACACCAAAAACAAAACATTTTTTATATTTACGTACTTTATTTTATCTCTTTTTAAGCTAAAAGATCAAAAATATTTTCTTAAGCCAATTTATTTCTTTTCTTAACAAAAACAAAACAAGTCCATTTCAATTCTTGTACATTATTTCAATATGGTTGTAATAGATAATTAGGATTTTAATTTCTTGCAATCCCCATTTGTAAATTTGTACACTCCATCCCCTTAATGATGTAATAGTGTAGGACTTTACTTTTCCGCACTTCTATTGCTTTCATATATTGTTAGTAATTAGGGTATGTATGGCAAGATAAAAACAACAAATAGACAACCCAAAAATCAAAGACTAAATGCATGCAATCAAAAACACTTTGCACACATGCACCCCTTAGGGTAATCTCACTTGTTGCCTATCAGAAAAATAGTCATATCCCTCGAACATGGGCGTTTTAGCAAAGACCCTCGATAAAAGATCGTAGTCCCTCGTTGACCCTCGATGTTACCTTCGGTAAACGATCTAGTCCCTAAACGACATTGCTAAAATGTCCTGTAGGTTGCCTTCTATGACTATACAAATGTGTCGCGCCCGTCCCTTCACATCCAACGACGGGGCTTCTTACCAAAACAATGGTAAGATAACAACATCTAAAGGAGGAGGAAAATAACATTTAAGACCTTTTTGAGTAGGTAGATTCGCTCCTAGTTGCTCGCTTGCTCACAACAAAAACATTTTATACACCAACACACTCATTTGAAACATTTTCAAAAGACAAACACTTTTTACGCGTTCTTATAGAAACGAGAGCCATTATAAAGACATCTTTTCAAAATCACTTTCAAAAACAAATTTCACAAACACTTCTTTGAACTATTTTCAAAACAACACTTTGTACGCGTTCTTATAGAAACGAGAACCATTGCAAAGACATTTTCAAAATACTTTCAAAACCCACACCACAAGCACACATTCAAACAAAAGCAAGTGATCTAGCAAGCAATTAATAGCCCGTAGATAACTACGGATAAAAAGGGTGTTAATACCTTCCCTTTTCATAATCTACCCCCCGAACTCAAGAAAACATCTCTAAAGGTCTTTCCTGTTCTTTCAGTTTTTCCTTATTGGATAAAAGAAAATTAGGTGGTGACTCTTGCTATCTGCAACAATCGCAATCAAAATGAAAAACACCCAAGTCAGTTCTCCCACCATATCATAGAACTGGCGAATCTGCTGGGGATATGTAGCTTAAAAGTGGGGTTACCTTAGGGCTAGATCATATTTACTTGATTTCTTTGTTTGACTTGCTTGCTTTACATTTTGGGTCTTTGCTTGGGCTTTTGTTGAAGATCCTACACCCGGATCTGGGGCACCTTTTTAGGTAAGTAGCAATAAATCATGGAAGTTGTATGGCGTAGACCGACATGGACGAAGTGATAGCTATGTTAGCGTGATACTTTGGCTTGTACTAATGTTCCTTGAGTCAGTTAAGGATAACATTAGGCTTCCTTAGTGTCATTAAGCGCTAACTGACCTATAGAACCTTTTAATTGACTCATCCTTAGCCATTAGGAAGTAGTGAGATAGTCAACTTTGGTTCTGACTGAAGATTGGTTGATACTCGATACTACGCTCATTGAGACCAGACTTTTTGGATATCTCGGCCGCAAGAAAAGATTGATTGAGCTGACAATGCCTAAAAGAAAGGTCGGTGATATTGAGATCCCTTAGAACCCGGTTACTATTACTAGGACAGGTTGAGCCAACTAAACTTCAAGAGGATACTTACCTACAAACTCCATGCAAGCTTAAACCTAAGGACTTGTCTGCTTTGTGTGAATATGATTATTTGTATATAAACTTGCTTACTTCGCATACTTGAACATAATATCATACCATAGAATTTTCAATAACTATTTCAAGGATCTCGAGGGTCTTTGATGCAGGATCACATTGAGCCATACGTCTATCAAGGGGCAAGAGGATTTATTTTCCTCTAACCAAACATCGTCAAAGATCAAGTACAACAACTTGAGTCAAAGGCTACAATCCACTTGGCATGGTGAGCTTAATCCACCGATACAAAGTTCTCCAATCAAAGCTGTAAGTGACTAACTTATAATATCACTGTTTGCACTTATAATCTCTGAAAACTTTTTCCCCAGCAAAGGCTACAATATCACTGTTTACACTTGGCATTTACGAAAGAATTTATTCTTTTGAATCAAATAGAGATTCCAACCATGACATGAGTTTCTAACTTATAATTTATTTTGATATTTAACATATTTCATCTAATTAATTAGTTTTAACTAAATCATATTATGTTATATTATGTAGTACTTTGATGAATTCAAGTCTTCTACTTACTCGAAAAATCAATTGGACGAAATTAAGGAGGATTGGTGTCAATACATTATTGAGATGAGAATTTTATAAGGTATTGTGACACTTTCATTGATGAGAATTTTGAGTATATATAAGTTTGAGTTTTGATGAGATACTATATCGTCATTAGTGTGGTAAATTGTGTTGCAATGTTGTTGTTATTATTTGGAAGGTTAGTTATGATGGTATTGGAGTTAAATTCAAATAAAGTTTTGTTTGTATTATGGTATGAATTTGGGAATTTTTATTGGTGGATTATAACGGATTCTAGATTTATTTTTGTTACATTGATTATGTTAATTTATAATAGTTATAAGATTTAAGTGTTATATAGTTTGATTCTGATATGCCTTTGTTGGTTTTGTTTCAGGTAGGTACATATGTAGAAGATATAGAGATAACAAGTTCATTTAGGATTCTTCATTGTTGTTGTTTGTAAAGAAGATAGTAGAGAAAGTAGAAGATAGTAATATATACATTGGCATATATATACCAAAAACTAACAGATTTAACTATATATATATATATATATATATATATATATATATATATATATATATATATATATATATATATATATATATATATATATATTCAAGTTGTATCAAATTTATGTATATCTAAATTATTGGATTAAAGTTGTATATATAAATATGTAAATTTGGTGCATATTTATTGGATTGAAGCTGCAAATTTATGAAATCTGGTGTAAATTTGAAAGACATCACTTATTTAAGTGATTATTTGTAGAGAGCGATTAAAATATAAATTATATATATTAAAAAATTCGTGAATATTAGACAGCGCTTTAAAAAAAGTGCTGCCTATAATGGAGAATAGAAAGCGCTTTTAAAAAAAGCGTTATCTAAAAGGGTGCATTAGAAAACGCTTTTAAAGTAAAAAGCGCTGCTTAAAAGATACTTTAGAGAGCGCTTTTAAAGAAAGCGCTTCCTAAAACAGAAGAAAATAAGTGAACTAAAATATACATTACACAACGCTTTTAAAAGTGTTGTCTTAAATGAAAGTGTTGTCTAAAGGGTTGCATTAGAAAGCGCTTCTGAAATAAAAAGTGTTGCCTATAGATACTTTTAGAAAGCGTTTATGGAATAAAACGCTGCCTAAAGACGATATTAAGCAACACTTTTACATTGGAAAAATGCATTGTCTTTACTTACACCAGCACATGAATAGACATCGCTTAGCGCTTCTTGTAAAGGCTTTTAGAAAGCGCTTATGAAATAAAACGCTTTTAAAAAAAGCGCTTCCTAAAACAGAAGAAAATAAGTGAACTAAAATATACATTACACAACGCTTTTAAAAATGTTGTCTTAAACGAAAGTGTTGTCTAAAGGGTTGCATTAGAAAGCGCTTCTGAAATAAAAAGTGTTGCCTATAGATACTTTTAGAAAGCGTTTATGGAATAAAACGCTGCCTAAAGACGATATTAAGCAACACTTTTACATTGGAAAAATGCACTGTCTTTACTTACACCAGCACATGAATAGACATCGCTTAGCGTTTCCTGTAAAGGCTTTTAGAAAGTGCTTAGGAAATAAAACGCTGCCTAAAGACGACATTAAGTAGCACTTTTACATTGAAAAAAGACATTGTCTTTACTTACAGCAGTGCAGGAATAGACAATGCTTTACTGTCTAAGATAAAAAAACACTATCTATTCCCTTTTATAGCATAATGATTCCATAATTGGTCTTTTGAAAAACAACGAGCCAAAATTATTAATTCATCTTTGGTTAGACCTCTTAAAAAATGGAATCTCACATAAATATTTTTATTATTTTATGTATGATTTGATTCTTTGAAAGCTTAATGCTAGAATATTATCACAAAAAATTAGACTGCAACTGCTAGAATTCTTCATTTGCTTCATCAATATTGTGTTGTCCTTACCAATTTATCCTTACCAGTTTGGTTGTTCTCATTGAAGATGAAGTCATTAACTTATAGGCTTGTAATTAACACTTAATCATCTACTTATACTTCACAAAAATGGTATATTCATATGGACATTTATCAAATCCTTCTAGATTGAAACAAGATTCAATTTTACTATACCATACCCTAGGCGGTGTTTGAGCCCACGTAGTATTTTTTTTCTTCAGTTTATAGACCATTTCACCATTTGTATTTTGATATCCTTTAGTTTTTCTACAAATATTTCTTGAATTTCAACATGTAAGAATGTACTTTTAACATCAAACACTATGCCAAACAAGGGATTAGACAGCGCTTTTTTAGGCCTTTAACAACGCTTAAAAGCGCTGCTAAAACCTTCGCTGCTAAAGTTATAGACAGCGCTTATGTAATTTCAAAAGCGCTGCTATAGGTACCCCCCCCCCCCCCCCTTAGGAACCCCTTTAGCAGCGCTTACACTTTAGACAGCGCTTTTAATGTGGAACTTTAGACAGCGCTTGGTAAAAGCGCTGTCTATTCCCCCCCTTTAGCAGCACTTTTCCTTATTATTTTTTAATATTTTTTTCAATCACTTTAGACAGCACTTTTATGAAAAGCGTTGTCTATTCCCCCCCTTTAGCAGCGCTTTTCCTTATTATTTTTTAATATTTTTTTCAATCACTTTAGACAGCGCTTTCATGAAAAGCGTTGTATATCCCCCCCCCCCCCCCTTTAGCAGCGCTTTTCCTTATTATTTTTTAATATTTTTTTTTCAATCACTTTAGACAGCGCTTTCATGAAAAGCGCTGTCTATCCCCCCCCCCTTTAGCAGCGCTTTTCCTTATTATTTTTTTAATATATTTTTTTTCAATCACTTTAGACAACGCTTCTCATTAAAAGCGCTGTCTATTCCCCCCCTTTAGCAGCGCTTTTCCTTAATTTTTTTTCATTTAAAACAAAACGCTGCCTATCAAATTTAATCTCACCATTTTTGCACCAGAATTTATAGCTTCATTATAACATTTTAAACAACAACAACATCAATATACCACAATGAAACAATATTATAACAACATCAATATTCATCTCTTAAATCCTTTTTGCACAATATACACAACAACAACATTAGTATATACCACAATGAAAAAATATTATTACAACATCAATATTTATCTCTTCAATCCTTTTTGCACAATATACACAACAACAACATTAGTATATACAACAATGAAACAATATTATAACTACATCAATATTCATCTCTTCAATCCTTTTTGCACAATATACACAACAATAACATTAGTATATACAACAATGAAACAAAATCAACGATGAATTACAAAATAACTCTATCTTCTACATCGAGCTGCACCTATATAACCTAAAACAAAATCAAAAAATCAAAATTCATACAAGTTACCAAATAACAACAACAAAAATAATAATATTGTAACACAACTATAACGACATATATTATATTCTCAAAACTCAAAGTTATACCTTATAATAAAACTCTCAACTCCATAACAAATTGGCACCAATCCTCCATAAGTTCATTCAATTGATCTTTTGAGTATGAAGCACACTTGAATTCATCAAAGTACTACATAATAATATAACATAGTATGATTTAATTAAAATACTAAGTCATTTTATGAGAAATATGAAAATAATTCCTAAGTTAGAAATTCACACCGTGGATGGAATCTCTAATCGGTCCAAAAGAATAGTTTCTTTCATAAACCTCAACATAAAGTAACCGCAATTTACACCATTGTGCTGACGAGGACACTACACATGGAAAGAAAATACGGATATACATCAAGATATATACCTTAACTTGTTTTTATCAAGTATCATCGCTATATAATCAAAACTGTGAAAATCTATACCTCCACTTTGATCCAAGAAATATTGTTGACTCTACTCCTTGGTACTTAAATATCTCTTTGTGCTCGAAAACTTTGTAGAATGCTATAATAAAATAATGATGAATATTTAGAACTATCGCACATAAATAATTAAATATACACAGTAATATTTTGGAACAATCTCACTTACGTGTCAATCGTCTTCTTCATATCTGGGTATGTTGTCCAATCATTGCCCAATGAATCCAGATAATATACAATTTCTCTCACAGGATTAATTGCAACCAATAACCAGTGTCCACTGGAATATTAAACAAAGGTTAGATGTAAATTTTCTGCACAACGTTAAAAAACGAAAAATTATAATAGAGGAAATTTAGAATGAAAATCTTACTTGGGGCCAGTATTATATGGTAAAAAGAACAATTTTTCTGTATCTTTGCTGGCCATAAATAAACTGAGCACAAATGCTATTACTTCATCTGGTTTTGAGATGATTGACCCTGTGTGGACAATGTTGGGATTTATGAAAGCGAATCTGGACTCCAATCCACACGGGCGAATCAACTTGTCATACAAAAACCTTAAATAAAAACATCATTAACATTAATTATTCATTGAAATGAGTAAATAAATTCTGCAATTAATTAAACAAAGTTGATTGGAGTATACCTGATGTATGTATTCATAACAGCCATGCCTAATGTCAAGTGTCCAAAAACTTCTTCCAAATCCTCCTTACCAATTGTTGCCATGCCTTCAGAACCATAAATCCCTTCATCTAGGGGTATAAGAGAAGTACCACCTTGTGAAATAGTTGTGAAGCTTATAAATGTCTGAAGGCACGACCTATATTGTGAAGTAGTTTTCTTTCTAGCCCCGGTCCTCTTAGCAACACTCTTTGTTTCTGTGGGAATGTTGCTAATTACAGGCTCCTTACCCATACTTACAGCTTCAATCTCTTTAGCAGGAATAATCTAAATATCATAAAATTAGAGTGGTCAAGTATAGGACGACAAATTAACATTATCTAAGCATAAATATCATATAATTGTGTTGTACCTGTTTTTTTGTTGTCACTGACTCCTTTGGCCGCGTAATCCCTTTATCTTTTGGTTTGGGTTTTGTAGGAGTCTAACATTACCATGCAAAAAAAATGTAAGTAAAACGAACGTAAAAAATTTGAGTACTAAAAGGTTCATAACGGTTTTAATTATACCTCATCATCTATGCGAACGAGTCTTGACGGCCATGCAACAAACGCTCCTATTGCCTCTCCCACCAATGTTGCATCCGAAACTTCATCTGGGATTGGTAATAACGCACCCTCCTTTAAAGCAATATCAATCGACACTTTCAAATATCCATAAGGGAGTGGTTTATGATGAAGTACTTCTCCCAGAGTGTTATGGACTTTTACCTTGCCAACCATGCGATAAGTTGGTGTCTCTAAAAAGAGTTGACAAGGTGAAATGCCCTAAAATCAATAATAAATATGACATCGTTAATGTGTATATATGTCAGTTAAATAAATTACACTAATTTAATTTCATAATAATATATGTAAGTACCTCGGGAATACTCGGTTGAGCTACACAATTGACACTAGCTATGTCACTAGCTTCTTTAACACCCGAAGCTTCCCTTTCTGATTGGTACTGTCTTGCTTTTTCCTTCCTCAATTCAAGAACTTCAGCTTCTAATGCATCCAACCTTGCCTGCAGTTCTTTATTGCTAGAAGATTTTGTCTTTGGATTGTTCTTTTTCAAGGAGCTTGGAGTAACCCCATGTCCTTTACCCCTCACCCGACCAGAATACTCACGAACATCTAATGCTCGACTAAGTATGCTCCTGCAATCATCTGGTGGAGATGTAGACTGAGACAGACTCTCCTGAAATTCATATGAATATTGGAAAAACATGAATACTATATGTTAATAAAATTTTGATTTAATTAGAATTAATGTTATACTTACGTATTTTTCAAAATTTGTTGTACATCTTCTTTAAGAACTCCATCCTTACCCACACGGGCAGCCTTCCACAAAACATGCTCCGCAAGAGATGTTTCAGAACTACTCTCCTCTTTTAACTACACATTAACACAAAAAACAAGCTCAGTTATAACTATTGATGAATAAGTATATCATTGCAATTTGTAAATACTTACTATTTTTTGTTCTAATCGTGCATATCCCAAACGCCCTTTTTTGTATGGATATGCGAGAGATGATGCTCTTTGACGATTTACTTCACTTACACTCTGAAATTTTGGAGTTTTCCGTTTGGCTTTAAAAACATCTCATTCTTTAACTGAAATCACATCCGCATATTCTGCTGGACGCTCTGCATCAACAATTTTTTTTCGGCATCTCTAAGATATTTTCTATTTAAATATGTTCTAAACCCTCTTAGTATTTTGCCGGCCAATACAAGACAATAATATTTTCTTTTGTCATCAATGTTGAAAGACCTCTACAAAAAACATACACAAAGTGCGTTAGTATAAGTAATTTAAAGACATAATTTAAAGTACATAATCGTAATTTAAAGACATAATTTAAAGCACCTGTATCTCACTCCAGATTTTGTTTTTAGCATCATTCAGCTTATCATCTCTCCACTCATCACAAGTTATTGGAATTTCTCTCCTTATAAGTGTACTAATGTAACTTGGCAATTTAGAACTGTTAGGCTCAATTAATTGGTCATTTGGACTCCAATGCACATCGTATTTTATACCTCTATCTCTATCACGAATGATATTCTTCATAATAGTTTTTCCTCTTTTTATTTCTTTTTCCACTCCCTTACTGGATTTTCCTCCATCATTGTCTCCATCATTAATAGAATCATCGTGTGGGTGCTCCTCGTTACTAGCCATCTAACCTGTAATAAAGAAAAACATTAGTATCTAATGACAAATATTTAATTCCAAATATATAATTCCAAATATCTATTCAGTATATAAAATGACAAATACCAATTGAGTATATAAAATGACAAATATATAATTTGTTAGAAGTTTGCTAAGTGTTAACAGGTATGGAGGAATATATATTACCTCTTTCACTAACATCTCTTTCTTTTCTTGGTTGGATTCCAAATTACTTGTCTCTTAAGAACGCGGACGGAGGGATTGATCCAAATTCCCTCATCATGATATTTTCTGATATATGATTCATCCGCTGTAGTATTTTCATCTCGATCGTTTCTAATATACGACTCATTCTCAACATCAACATCAACTTGATCCACACTTTTATCATCAATCACTTTGTTAGATAAAAGCACTATAGACCATTTCGTACTCTTCGGGTCTGTGACATAGAACACTTGTTTAGCTTGAGAGGCTAGAATAAAAGGCTCATTTTTGTACCCCACCCTACTAAGATCCACTTACAAAAACCCTGACTTATCCATTCGTATGCCAATAGTATGTACCCACTTGAAACCAAAGATAGGAATCTGAAACTTCTCGTAATCAAACACCCAGATGTGATTGATAACCCCAAAATATGACAAATTTTCATATTTGGGGTTTAAGTCCTTCATACTAGAAATGTGCATTGCTTCACATACCACCGTGACACCACTATTTTGCATGGTACTTTTCTTATCTTGTTCTTTGGTATAAAATGTGTATCCATTAATTATGTATCCTCTATAAGAGAACACAATCGAACTTGGACCATATTCCAAACATCTCAACCTGTCTGATATTGAAGCGGGATCTGAATGAAACTTTGAATATATATGATCCTTAAACCACTGTATAAAACTTTGATTGTGCTCTCGTACTATCCAATTTTCATTTCTACTTTGATTCTCACCTCGGAGTATAGCCTTGTGCATTTCAACAAACGGCTCAACCTCAGTGTCATTGTGCAGAACATACAAATGCACTTGATCCCGTTCATCCCTTGATACTGTCACAATTTCATTTCCAATTAATTTTTTACCTTCTTTTTTTCGAAAAAATGAGATTTGGGGAGTCCAATGGATTGCACATTGGACAAAATCAGTACAAAACTCAACCGCTTCTTCAACAACGTATCGCTCAACGATACAACCCTCTGGACGACTTCGTTTTTTCACGTACCCTTTTAATATTTTCATATAACGTTCAACAGGGTACATCTATCTCATATAAGCTGGTCCACACAATTGTGTCTCTTTCATAAGCTGAACAACAAGATGTACCATAATGTCAAAAAATGATGGAGGAAAATACATTTCAAGGTCACACAGAGTAATAACGATTTCTTTTTGTAATATTGGTAAGATCTCAGGATCGATCACCTTACTACAAATTGACCTGAAAAAAAACACAATTTAGTTATAGCGCTTCTTACCTTTTCTGGAAAAATAGAACGTATACCTATTGGTAGAAAATGTTCCATTATGACATGGCAATCATGTGTCTTCAGACTCTTTAACTTGAGGTCTTTCATGGAAACGAGTCTTCTAATGTCTGAGGAGTAACCTTCTGGAACTTTAACTTCACTCAGAAACTTACACAATATTTTCTTTTCCTTTCTAGATAGAGTATAAGCAGCAGGTGGTAGATATGTTCGTCTTCCTTTCTTCACGGGTCCTAATTCAGTTCTTATTCCCATATCTACCATGTCCTCTCTTGCTTTAAGGCCATCCTTAGACTTTCCTTTTATATTGAGTAACGTACCAATAACACTTTCAAATACATTTTTTTTCAATATGCATAACATCAAGAAAATGTCTTACGTACAAAGATTTCCAATATGGGAATTCAAAAAAAATTGACCTCTTCTTCCACCCACCTGTGACAACTTTATGTGCAAAAGGCTTGCCAAACTGAATACTCACATCTTTCACCTTTTCACAAATTTGATCACCTGTCAATCCAGGTGGAGCTCTACGTTGTTCGGTATTTCCATTGAACGCTTTTCTCCATCCACGATATTGATGTTTTGAATTTAAGAATCTACGATGACCGAGAAAGACATTCTTCTGACAAAGTTTCAATCGTGTCGTATCGGTTCCATCTTCACAAACAGGACACGCTTTTTCACCTTTAATGTTATACCCGGATAGATTTCCATATGCTTGAAAATCGTTAATTGTGCCAAATAACATCGCCCTCAAATTGAAACTTTCTTTCCTATATCCATCATAAACCTCCACACCGTTCTCCCACAAAATCTTCAAATCTTCTATTAAAGGTTTCAAGTATACATCTATGTCATTCCCTGGTTATTTAGGCCCAGAAATTAACATAGATAACATCATGTACTTGCGCTTCATACATAGCCATGGAGGTAGGTTATAAATCATAAGAATCACAGGCCATGTGGAATGTGAGATACTTTGAAGACCATACGGGTTCATTCCATCCGTAGATAATGCCAAGCGAAGGTTTCTTGTTTCTCCTCCAAAATCAGGATAATCATTATCAATTTTCTTCCACTGTGGTGCATCTGCCGGATGTCGAAACTTTCCATCGATAATTCTTTCATTTGCATGCCAAGTAAATTGTCTAGCATCGGTTTCACTACGAAACATGCGTCTAAATCTCGGAATAATAGGAAAATACCATAAGACTTTTCGCTGGAGATAATTTTTTCTTATATCGAGATAAACTTCACTTTGGGCACTCATTCAACGATGCATATTCGTTTCGAAACAAAATACAATCATTTAGACATGCATGTATCTTATCATAGCTCATGCCAATAGAGCACAACATTTTTTTGGCCTCGTAGGTTCGATTAGGAAGAACATTATCCTCAGGAAGCATATCTCTCAAAAGGGCTAATAATTGTGTGAAACTTTTATCGGACCATCCATTGCGCGCCTTTAAGTTGTACAATTTTAATACCGCAGACAATCTTGTGAATTTGGGGCAATCTTTATACAACGGTTTTTCTGCATCGCTTACCAACCTCTCAAACATTTTGGGACAATCTTGAAGATCTTCTTCAAGTACTTCTGCAATCTCTTCAACTCGATCACAATCATATGTATCCGTGGCATTGTCGTACGAAACATAGGTTGCATTACTTTTCACCCCCGGTTCAACATTCTCGATGCTTTTCTCACCATGAAATATCCAACACGTATAACTTCGATCAATTCTGCGCATTAGTAAATGCAATTTCAATCCATCTGCGTCAACCCGACCCATATAAAAACAACCCAAGCAAGGACATTTCATTCTATTCGGGTCTTCAGCGTGTTCAACAGCAAACTTAACGAACTCTAATACCCCATTATCGTACTCTTCTAACTATTATCTAAGTTAAACAAAAACACTAATTAGGGCACAATACGGTATAATGCGTTTCTACCAAAACACAAAGTATACACGGATTTTATTATTCAAGTGAATATGTCATTGTTACGTGAACCTCTTGTGTTGATTATTACTAACTTGGATTATAAGCAATGTGGTGGGAGTACAATGAATTTAAAGAGTCTGTGTTGTCAACAAAAATCAAACATGTGATTAGAACAATTCTAGAAATGAGGATTGTAACGTGTGAGTGAAAGGAGCATAGCCACGAATGTGGTCCAACCTTAGAGGCCTAGTTCATGTTACTGTTGTGGTCCTATAACATATTCAATCAATGATCATCAACGTTACAATTTTAGAGACATTAGCTTAGTTGTGAACTCATTCGAAGATTCATGATTTGTGTTATTTTTTACTATTATTAGATGGAGGATTTACATGATGTGATTCCTTTGTTCCTTGCAGGAATGTCTACATGAGCTAAGCATACATTATGTTCGAACTATCACTCCATCAACAGGTTCATGTTTGTCATCCCAAAGTTCTGGATTCCTCTTTTTTCAAATACTTCACGTTAAAATGATTTACCATACGAAAGAAATACATCATAAAACCCTTGACTAAGAGCAGCAGGTTATGTAAGGGAAACTAGAGATACACCTTCTGCCAACAATGTATATCAATTACTTATTACAAGATCAATGATATGACTTACTATTAAGTAATGAGAAGAAGTAAGAGAGGATGTGTTAACCTGAACACTACTCTCTTCATGAAACCAAACATCTAACCAAATATAAATCGACTTAAAGGAGAGAAAAACATAAGAATAAGAGGGAGGTTTGAGTTGTGTTAGAGTTTAATATTTTTATTTATAAATTTTAGATAAAATCCAATTTAAACTAAAGTGTCGGAGATATAGAGATAAGGGAAGAGAGATAGACACTTGGAACTTATCCATGATCACCCCCATAATCCAAAGTAATGTCCAATCCTCTCACATTTGAGAGACTTTTATTATAATCCAATTGAATACCATTTCAATAAGACATATTATAGTCCAATTGACTTACACCTTAAATTTTTTAATCAAAAATAACTGACTATAACTTTGTCTCTTTGTCTTCTTAAAAAGCTAACAATAATTTAGCCATTTATGCGTAATTCTGAGAGTGTTTAATAATATATGTAGCTTCATTTATTATACCATTGAAGGATTTTGAATGATGAGATAAGATTTATTATGGCCCATTGTACTATAGAGCAAGATAATTCTACATAACCTTGGACTCACAATAAGAATTTTACCACATGACTTGTACTAGTGTGTCACACATAACTTGTACATTTGTATATTGTGTACTATTGTCTGTTGTCTCTCAAATTCAATCTCATTACATTGATATGGAAATCATGAAAGCTATTCTTCAAAGAATAATCTTATAAAAATTCACTTATTAACTACCAAAGGATAAACTCATGAGAGGATAAAAACTTGGTCTTTTTAGAAGAGGATGAAAGTGTTGACTTATGCAACATTGAGTTAACCATAGAAAAAAATATAGATTGAGTAGCTCATTAAAAGACCCCGAACCAATTCCAATATCAAAACCTATTCTAATCCCACCATTTCCTAATTGCAAAACATCATCAACAAGAAAATCATTCTTACTCTTAGACTTAACAAATCTTTGATTCTCATATCCATTAACCAAATCAAAGCAATGAACATAATCTCTATTCAGTTTCCTACCATTCAAACACTCGAAACTGTTTTATTACTAACAGGCTTCCATAGTGAAACCGGAAAAGGATGAAGAAATTTTACCTTAGATGAAACTGATTTTGTGAAACTTCTTCTTCACGAGGAGATGGTGGTGTTCCTGATGTTGTAAGCCGTTTCCCAACAACAGCTTTCTGGACCCTCACGTGCCTCTGGCCCTTGCCCTCGTATAACCGGAGAATCCGAAGTTTGCAACGAGACAACGAATCAGGAAGCGAGTTGGAGAAGAAGATGAACCACGGTTGGACGGTGAGGAGGGAGGAGACGAGTTGGAGAAGAAGATGAACAGGAGCGTTTTCTGGGTGTGTGGGGTTTTGTTTGTATAAAGTGGGGTTTTTGAAATCTGATAACCAATTTAGGGATTTAGAAACTATTTAATTACCTTAGACAGCGCTTTCAAGAAGCGCTGCTAAAGGTATTACCTTTAGCAGCGCTTTAGGCTTTAGCAGCGCTTTAGAGTAATGCCTCTAGCAGCGCTTCTTGAAAGCGTTGTCTAAGGTATACCCTTTAGCAGCGCTTCTGGAAAGCGTTGTCTAAGGTATACCCTTTAGCAGCGCTTCTGGAAAGCGTTGTCTAAGGTATACCCTTTAGCAGCGCTTCTGGAAAGCGTTGTCTAAGGTATACCCTTTAGCAGCGCTTTAGGCTTTAGCAATGCTTCCTAGAATAACACCTTTAGCAGCGCTTTTAGTAAGCGCTGTCTAAAGTATAACCTTTAGCAGCGCTTATTCTAATTTTTCTTATTTTTTTTACTGAAAACCTATAGCAGCGCTTAGGGAAAGGAAGCGCTGTCTATGGTAAGGCCTATAGTAGCGCTTATAATAAGTGTTGTCTATAGTATACCTTTAGCAGCGCTTACTCTAATTTTTTAATTTTTTTTTTACTGAAAACCTATAGCAGCGCTTAGGGCATAAGCGATGTCTATGTGGCGCTGTCTAAATTCAATTTTAGCATAGTAAAATTAAAATATTTATCATTTGTTGCCTGTAGCCAAGGACAATATGGTTCTAATAGTATCCCATCTTGCAATAGATGGACAAAATTCTTTATAATTAAGGCAAATGTCACATTTTCATTTAAAACTTTAAAGAATTAAATTTATAGGTCCTCTCACGTATATATTACACTTTATTAAACAATGAAAAACTTTTAACTTATAATTATATCATAATAATCTCCCATTCAAGTGTGAGTGTATTCATTTATATGTTCTCTGTAAAGTGAAAAGTATTTATTCATCCAGGTACATTTGTAGAATCGTTAATACTTATTAAAGTAAAAGAGATAAAATTCCATTCTCATTATAGAGTTGGCCTTATATAGGTCCAATTGCATTACATGACTCCAATTGCTAACATTTAAGATAAAGAAAAATGTTTAAGGTAGTAATATTTAATGGAGTGACTCTCATTTTCAAGTCTCTTAACTTATCAATTCTTAATTCAAGGTAGAGAACAATGTTCTATGTTATCTAACAATAGGATTGAGAGACCAAGTATTAAGTTAACTATAGCGTTGGAGGCACACTCCATACAAAAACATAGAGAACGACAAGAAAATAAGGTATAACCTTCAACAAGATAGTTTTAGATTATTCAAACACAAACCTTAGTTAATCTAGTTTTTTCAAATAATATAAAATTAATGTTGTTGATCCCTAAGATTTTAATATGTTCGTACATCTGTCTTTCTAATTACTCAAGTTGGTTAATCACTCTTCACCCATAATCTATATAACTTGACAAAAAAATTTATAGTCTCAAATCTAATCATCATTAACTTCTCCTTAATTAGTTTACAATAAAAAAATTACTACAAAATTCTATAGAAAGAATGAATTTGTTCATCATTTAAACCTCAACGTAAAATATAAAAAAATGAACCCTCAATCAAACTAACGAATTTGAACACTCTTTTGTGTCACATGAACTCACAAATCCTTTCTCTTGTTCTTCTTCTTCTTGGCTTGAGTCCGAAGATGTTAACTCCTTGGCTCTTTCTACTTGATTTTCCCAATTGGTACGAAACAAAACAAACAACATTGTGACCATACAAGAACCTTGAGCAGCCAAAAGTCCAAACCACAAACCTTTGAAATCAAATCCAGCAACAAAACTCAACCAAACCGCAACAGGCATTCCCACGAGATAAAAACATCCTAAGTTAATATTCGCGCCCAACTTCGGGCGAGCAGTCCCTCGCAAAACGCCACAAACCGTTGTTTGTGGACAGTTTCCGAGCTCGCAAAGTCCTATGATAGGTAACACCATTGATGTTAAAGCAATGATTTGTGGATCATTTGTGAACATTGAAGCCCAAATGTTTCTAACCGAAAATGCAAACAACAAAGCAGAAAAGCCCAAAACAAAACTAAAACAGAGTCCTACTATTGCTGCAAGTTTTGCTTTCTGTGGATTTTCAGCACCAAGTTCATTACCAACTCTTGTCGAAACGCCGAAACTCAACGAAGAAGGAAAAATGTAGATTAATGCAGTTGTTTGAATCAAAACACCCATAGATGCAACAGTTGCATGTGGGTTGATCAATAAACCGCAAATTAAAATCATGATTTCGTACCACCACCATTCCAGACAAACCGAAATGCAGCTTGGAATCGCTAAATTCAAAAGCGATTTCCATCCTTTGAAACAAGAAGATGAAAAGCCATTCCATGTTCTCTTGTGTGTTCCAGAGACCCAAATGTAAATAATCAACGAAGCAACGAGGTTGAAATTCGTCCAAACGGAACCTATCGCGATTCCTTTGATTCCTAAGTTGAGGACAGAAACAAGAAAATAGTTTATAGGAAGGTGAAGAAGAATAGAGAGAGTAGCACTGTATGTTAAAGGAAGAGTTATGGATTGGCTTCGAAGATAGATTCTCAAAGGGTGTAGAAATGATTGCGCTACGAGATCAGGGAGAGAATAAAGAATGTATGTTTGCGCAACGGTTGCTATATCTTCTTGTTGGCCACATAAAAGCAGAATTCTCTTCATGTTAAGCCATAAGAATGAAATGAAAATTGATGTTACTAGAAGAAGAATCGTTGTTCTTTGCATTGTAAGACCAAGGAGTTTGAATCTTTTGGCACCGAAAGCCTGACCGCAAATAGGCTCCATTCCCATGGCAAGACCAGAGAGAATGGAGTAACCGGTTATGTTGGCGAACCCTATAGCAAGTGATCCGCCTGCTAAAGCGAGTTCGCCAACACGGCCGAGAAACAGCATTGAGATGATGGAACGAGAGTACATTAATAAGCCTGTTAAAACCATGGGTAATGCTATGTTTGAAATATGTTTGGCTTCGTTGATGGCAAGAGAAAAATGGGTATTTTTTGTGTGGGTTTCTTGTTGTTTGAATGTTGGGGATTTAGGGATCAATGGTGTAAACATGTCAGGTTTCTTGAGTTTGGTTGTGGATATGTTTGTTTGGTTGTTATTATTTTCACACAAAGTGGAGACAGAAGAGGTTGATGATGATAACTGGCACATGGTGTGAATAGCATATAAAAACACAAGAAAGGACAGAGAAGGAGTTTTGTGTTCTTTTGTTTTAAAGCACAAACAAAATCTTGTGAGCTTTTATTCTTGCACTTTGTAATAACAGTTTTCTACTAAAGAGAGCTATTTAAAAAGATCTAAAACCCATCACTCAACACGCGCAACAATGCTTTAGACTAATTAGACCAACCAAATCAGAAAAGAGCAAATACTAATCTTAAAAAAAATTTGTTATCACCCCTTTATATAAAAAAAATCAAAATTTTTTATTCGTAATTGCAGAGATTAATCTCGACCGAGCCTGAATTAGGTTGGACCAGATACTAATATTTGGATGTATATGGATAATGGAGTATAAAGGACGGCCAGTGAAATAGAGATAGGGTTGACAGAGTAATAGTATCAACTCATCTCAACATGTTCCTTTTTCCAATTTCAAAGCTGTTTTTTATGACCGACCCATATGTTGTTAAATGCGGTCCACTAAAAAAACAAAACATGTTTTTATATTATATATTATATATAAATTTAATTGATATGTAGCGATAGTGTATTTAATAAAAAGTTAATAATATATTTTGTTATTAAAAGAATTTTAAAATTAAAATATAATTTATTTTAAAATATAAAATTATGATTAATTGATAGTGTAAAATTAATTTATATGATTAGTGTATCACTTATTTTTTTTATTATATATTATATATTATACGTTATATGAAAGTGCATTGGAATTGGACATAATATATACTCTTGACTTAGTGAAACTAAGGATTTTATGAACATGATTCAACTATTTGTGTGAAAAGAAATAACTTTAAAAAGTGTATTGAATTAATATTAAAAGGTGTAGTTAATATTGTGGAACGTTGAATATATATATTTATGTAACATTAAAATTGCTTTAAATAATATATTAGAAAAGGTGAAACTGTCTATAGTATAGCATGGAGAACGTGTGGGTTTGGTGTATCAGAATAAAGAGGCAGAAATTGAGTTTACACGTCGGTTTTTAGTTTTTTTGGGATTGGACAAATTATGAAAATGGCAGCTTGACTTACTGTTGTTAAGTTGAGTTTTGGGTTTTTTATGGTTAAAATTTATGTTGAATCAATGGCTTGTCGGAATTAATTAATTTGATGATGCAATAGGATTTAAATTCTTGATGTTTTTGTTTTGGTAACAAATGTAAGTTGAATTTTTAATCTTAGCCGGTTAAGTTTGATTTTAAGGAGAAAAAAACAGGATTTTGTTTGAATGTTGGACAAGTATTAAGAATAATTATTAATATAATTATGTTGGACAGTTTAATAAGCATAAGCATTCATGTCCCTTTTCACAAGAACCTGATTTTTAATGTAAAAATTTCTGGTAGATAGTACATAAATAGGTTTGAAAATGTTTTTTTTTTTTTTTTATGTTCATTCATAGGTAGATAAAGTGACAATAATCAGTATAACATCATGAATAATTATAAATTATAAAGTTTTCAATTTGAATTCAATAGCAAAAATGTTTTTTAATACTCTAGCAAGTTTGAAATATGATGTAAATTTTTTATTTATCATTTGATCAAACCTAAACCTTTTATTAATTATCAGATTAAAGAGAAAATATTTATTACTGTTCTGGACTGGGCCCGACAGGCCCAAAAGCATTGCTAAGGCCCAGTCCAAAGGGACTTACTGAGGACCACGCCGAGCAAAGGGGTCACATCCGTGCCCGACATCCTGATGTCCAGCTCGACATTCCGCTGTCCAACTCCACGTGATGATGTCCAGCTCCACCTCCTGACGTCCAGCTCGACATCCTGCCGTCCAGCTCCACGTCCTGACGTCCAGCTCGACACCCTGCTGTCCAGCTCGACGTTGTCTCGAGCATCCCAACTAGGGCAGACTCAGTCCACCGTTCCCCCAACGATACTCCGGAAAGATCGCGTCTTCGTCCGCCCGCACTTCACGCAGAACATCCAGGAAGGGGACCACGTGCGGGTCCCCACTACCCACGTAGAACCTGGCAATTCCTCCATTGGACCAAATTCGCCCGGCCCAATGAAGGAACCTTGGCCCAGCGCTGGGGGCTATAAATACCCTCTGTTTCCAGAGGGTCAGGTATTCATCATTCTAACCTCAACTTACTATTATCTGCTCGTACTCCTACTTACTTCAGCATCGGAGTGCCTTGCAGGTACCCCCCCCCCCCCCCACCTCGTTCAAAAAGCTTTCTGCTCGGAGCCAGCCGTGACGGTCCATTTCTGATCAGGTCAGATCAGTGGCGCCGTCTGTGGGAAGCAGCTTCCCCGTCTAACGAACAATTCTAAGGACCAAAGCTCAATCTAACTACCTGTCATGGCTGATCCAGCTCGCGACGAGCAGCCCGTCCGTG
Organism: Vicia faba; assembly: GCA_948472305.1. Classification (NCBI taxonomy): domain Eukaryota; kingdom Viridiplantae; phylum Streptophyta; class Magnoliopsida; order Fabales; family Fabaceae; genus Vicia; species Vicia faba. Next base: position 1,202,492,842 of record OX451736.1, on the reverse strand, counting down.
TCGCCGACACTAATAACGGTCCCGCGGACAAGAATGGAAACCTCGACAATCCCGGTGATCCCGGCCATATTGCCATCCCTGTGACCACCGCCCCTGGACCTTCCACCTACAGGGACGGGAATACTGCGTCATCCTCGACGACCCCTCCAGCACTCGAGGACGACCCGGTAGCTCTCGCCCATCACAGAGCTGCCCGGTTCTATGAAGTCCCAGTTCCTGCCGGGGCAGATGCCACGACTCAGGCACTGTTCGCGGCCATCAACCAGACAAATTATCTCATATTCGCCCAAGGAGAAAGACTAAGGGCACTTGAAAATGATCGACGACCCCCGAGGAGGCATCGGAGGCCACCTTCTCCACCTCCTCGGGTCGAAGAAGTTCGAAACCCTTCTCCCCCGCGGAGACACTACAGGGAGAACTCCAGGAGCCCCTCTCCCCGACCAAAGCAGAGGCGGCCCAACTATGAGAGACAGCCCGCTATTCCAGCCGGGGAACCCAGTCGCGACCCATCAAGGCACGACAAGAGGCACCCCGGAGACGGGCGTGTGACCTTCAACCACCGAGCATCACGCTCGAGGGAATCTCAGCACGATCATCGTGCCAGACATAACTACAGGACCCCTTCTCTTTCTCCGGAGAGGAGCGACGAGGACGACCCCCGCGGTCCCCTGTCGCAGGCCATCATGGATGCACCTATCCCCCCGGGCATGGAGAAGCCCCCACATCTGAAGGAGTATGACGGCGTAGCAGACCCAGTCGACCACATTGACGGGTTCGAAGCCATGCTCCACTATCATAATGTCGGGGGGCCCATCAAGTGTCGTCTCTTCCCCACGACTCTCAGGAAGGCGGCCATGGATTGGTATAAAGGACTCGCCCCGGGCTCAATTACCTCGTGGCGGAACCTGAAGAACCAGTTCATCAGTTCCTTCACAGCTTCTCGGCGCCACCCGAAGACCGAGGCGGCCCTCGAGGCCATCATCCAAAGACAGGATGAAACCTTGAGGGAATTCATCAACCGCTTCAACCGGGAAGCAATACAGGTCCCCTGCGCGGACCATATGAAAAGATATTTGCTGGAGAGGGGCCTCCTCCCCGGTACAGAATTCAGAAAAGCTGTGGGTATTGAACCACCTGCAACTTTTGATGCTCTCCTCGACAAAGCCCGAGCATACATGGACTACGAGGAGAGAGAAGCTGCCAACAGGGCACGAGACTCCAGGGCTCGCGCTCCCAATCATAGCAGCAGCTCGCGACAAGACCCTCCTCCCCGACGTACCGGGGAGAAAAGGAAGGAAGATCGACCCCGGGAGGTCCGGGAACAAAGGGGCCCCTCGGGCCGTTTCACTGAGTACACTCCGCTCACGGCTTCCCGCGAGCGTATTTTGGCGGAGTGTGCTAGCACAGATTTCAGAGACGGTGGCGTCAAGCGTCCCCGACCTGCTCCCGCCAAGCCAGGGGCAGACAAAAATAAATATTGTCAATACCATAGGAGTCATGGCCATTTGACAGAGGACTGCGTCCACCTCAAGGACGCCATTGAAACCCTCATCAAAGGAGGGAGGCTCGCACAGTACAGGCGAAACGACGCTCCCCGTCGTGACGCCCATGAAGCTAAGGAGCCCGAAGAGGATGCCCGACCATCAGACGAGTCGGTACCAATCCAGACCGCCTTCTCGGTAACCAGGCCCGAGGATTTCGACGTTCCCGAGCTCCTGCAGGAGCCCCTGACAACACACAGCAGGTGGGAATACTTCCCCTCCGCCATGGTCATCAGCGGGGGCGGGTTCAACGACCTCACCATCAATTCAGCCAAGAGGAAGTTGGATGAACTGGTCGACACAGCTCCTCCACAAACTGTGACGTTCGAAAGGGTGAAGGGCAGGTCAGAGCCCATCACCTTCTACCTAGAAGAGCTCCCCGGCGGAGCCCCGAACGCAGTCATCCCCTTGCTGATAAGGGCAAAGATGGCCAATTTTGACGTGCATCGCATCCTGGTCGACGAAGGGAGTTCCGTCGACGTGATGTACAACCAGTTGTTCCGGACCTTGCAACTGGACGACTCACATCTCTCTCCGTATGTGGGTTCAGATCTTCAAGGCTTCAACGGCTCGACTTCCAAACCTTGGGGTTATGTCGAGCTCCTGGTGACGTTCGGAGAAGGAATGGCTACAAGACAGGTGAAGGTCCGCTTCCTCGTCATTGATTGCCCGTCCCTATATAATTGCATCTTGGGGAGGCCGACATTGGCAGAGCTGACAGCGGTGCCCTCAACTGTCCATCTAAAAATGAAGTTCTATACCAAAAGGGCAAGGGTAGCCACCATCCAGGGAGACCTCGCCGCTGCCCGCAGGTGCTTCAACGCCGCTTCAAAGGGACGGGATACCGTTGACGTGGGGACCAGACCCACCAAGAGGACAAAGCAGGAGCCCGACAGAGCATCCCCCGAGGAAGAAGCCCCGAAGGCTCCACCAAAGGTCGACTCCATAGCCCTCGACGCTCGCTTTGACCAAGACGAGCCATCCAACAGCGAGCAAATCCCACTCCGACCTATTCCGGACGGTGATTTTGAACTCGTTCCCCTCGGAGCAGACCCGACCAAGGGAGTGAAGATCGGCAAAGACCTCCCCGACTTGGCCAGGAAGCAAATCAAGGCCTGTCTGCGCGAGAATGCTGATCTCTTCACCTGGAGCGCTGCAGAGATGCCCGGACTCGACCCTGAGGTCGCCTGTCATCACCTCGCCATTGATCCAGCCGCTAAGGTCGTAGTACAACGTAGGCGTAGGCAGTCTCCAGAAAAAACGGAGGCTGCTGAAAAAGCTGTAAAAGACCTCCTAGAGGCAAATTTTATTTCTGAAGCCCGGTACTCCACCTGGCTGTCAAATGTTGTACTTGTTAAAAAGAATAACGGAAAATGGAGAATGTGTGTTGACTATACCGACCTCAACCGGGCTTGCCCGAAGGACGCTTTTCCTCTACCTAACATAGACATGCTGGTCGACAATTCGGCCGGTTACAAGACTTTGTCGTTCATGGACGCCTACTCGGGATATAATCAAATCCCAATGGCTCTGGGCGACAAACGCTGCACGGCGTTCATGACCAGCTCGGGCAACTATTACTACAACGTAATGCCCTTCGGACTGAAGAACGCCGGTGCAACTTACCAACGCATGATGAACAAAGTGTTCAACAAACAGATTGGCGACATGCTCGAGGTATATATGGACGACATGATCGTCAAATCCCGAGCAGACACCGATCACGCAGCTCATCTCAAGACAGTCTTCGCCCAAGCAAGACAGTGCAAAATGAGGTTCAACCCCGAGAAGTGCACGTTCGGGGTTAAGGCAGGAAAATTCCTAGGTTTCTATCTAACAGAACGAGGGATTGAAGCCAACCCCGACAAATGTCGGGCGTTCTCCGACCTCCCGACTCTGACGTCGAAGAAGTCGATACAAATCATGAACGGCATGTTGACGTCACTATCCCGCTTCGTCGTGAAGTCCGCTCAGCACGCCCTCCCCTTCTTCAAGCTCCTCCGAAAGGAAGCAGCATTCGAATGGAACGAGGAATGCGAGCACGCACTTCGCCATCTGAAGCAGAGCCTATCTCAACCGCCTGTGCTGTCTCGACCAGACGACGGAGAACCACTGTACTTATACTTGGCCGTTTCGAACGAAGCCATCAGCGCAGCCCTTGTCCGCGAAACCCCTGACGGGAAGAAACCTGTCTATTTCACGAGCAAAGCCTTACAAGGCCCCGAAAGCAGATATCAACAGATAGAAAAGGTTGCTCTGGCCCTCGTCAACGCTGCAAGGAGGCTCAGACACTACTTTCTAGCCCACACCATCATCGTGCGAACCGATCAGCCGGTGAGGCAACTCCTGGGTCGGCCAGATATGGCGGGCAGAATGCTGAAGTGGTCCTTGGAACTCTCCGAATTCGACATTCAGTACGAGAGCAGGAAGGCCCTCAAAGCACAAGCCTTGGCCGACTTCGTCGCAGAGATGACCACTCACGACCTTCCCCCAGGGAAGGAACACAAGTGGACCATCTTCATCGACGGAGCCTCCAGCTCGTCCGGAAGCGGCGCAGGGATCCTCCTGAAAAACGAAGAAGGTGTAGTAATCGAGCACTCCTTGGTTCTCTCCTTCCCGACGTCAAATAACCAGGCAGAATACGAAGCCCTGCTCGCAGGACTGAGATTAGCTGAGGACCTAGGAGCCCGCGAAGTTCAAATTTACACCGACTCCCAGCTCGTCGCCTCTCAAGTACAGGGAAGCTACCAGGCCAAAAATGACAACCTCATTGAGTACTTGAACTTAGTCAAAAAACAAATGACGAAGTTCGTGCGTGCAGAAATTTCTCATGTTCCTCGCGAGCAAAACACGAGGGCGGACATATTGTCCAAACTCGCGAGCACACGAAAGAAGGGCGGGAATAAATCCGTCATCCAGGAATCTCTGGCACGACCGAGCATCGAACCATCTTCGATTACGGTCGAGATCCACGCCATCGGGGACGCCACGTCCTGGATGACCCCGGTTTATAATTTCCTGACAAAGGGAGAACTCCCGTCGAACCAGGCCGAAGCTGCCATAATCAAGCGACGAGGATGTTCCTATGTTGTTCTCGAGCAGAAACTGTACCGAAGAGGATTCTCCATTCCCCTCCTGAAATGCATCGACGAGTCCGCCATCCCCGACGTACTGCGGGAGATACACGAAGGGATCAACGCCCAGCACATGGGCGGTAAATCCTTGGCAAGGAAAGCCCTTCGAGCAGGATACTACTGGCCGATGATGCAACAAGACGCCAAGGAACACGTGAAAAAATGTGACAAGTGCCAGAAGCACGGGGATATGCACCTCGCCCCCCCGCACGAGCTGAACACATTGTCGTCCCCATGGTCGTTCGCCTGGTGGGGCATGGACATCCTCGGGCCCTTCGTGCAAGGAACCTACCAGAACAAATTTCTAATCGTCGCCGTGGATTACTTCACGAAGTGGATCGAGGCTGAGGCACTCGCAAAAATCACCTCACACAATATCCTCTGTTTCTACAAAAGAAACGTCCTCGCCAGGTTCGGAATTCCGCAGGCCCTGGTGACCGACAACGGTACCCAGTTCACCGACCACGGGTTCCGAGACTTCGTCACCAAACTGGGGACCAAACAACATTTCACGTCGGTCGATCACCCTCAGACCAACGGGCAAGCCGAAGCCGCGAACAGAGTCATCCTCCGAGGGCTCAAACGTCGACTCGGCGAAGCCAAAAGAGGATGGGTCGAGGAGCTCCACAGCGTCCTGTGGGCATACCGCACCACACCCCACTCAACGACGGGTGAAACACCATTCCGACTGACCTACGGCACCGAAGCTGTCATCCCGGTCGAAATCATGGAACCATCCCGACGAACGGAGGAACCGCTCGACGAAGAAATGAATGACGAAGCATTAAGAGATGAACTCGACCTAGTCGAGGAAATTCGATCGGGTGCAGCCCTGCGCGAAGCCACCCTAAAACAACGAGTGGCTCTGCACCACAACGACAAGGTCATCAAGCGCGAGTTCGAAGTAGGCATTCTGGTATTACGTAGGAACCAGAAAGATTCCCGCGAAGGGAAGTTGGCCGCGAACTGGGAAGGACCTTACCGCGTCCACGGCACCACGGGTACCGGGGCGTACTACCTCGAGCAATTAGACGGAGAGCCACTACCACGACCCTGGAATGCTGCCAAGCTAAAGCAGTACTACAGTTAGAAACTGTCAACACCTGGGACCCTCGACCAGCAGCACCCGTGCTCAGTCAACGAGGAAAAACGTCCAATTTCGTTTAAGGCTAAGGTACAAGCCCGACGTACGACCAAAATGGCACAGCATCGCGCGACAAACGATGACGATCGATAGTGCCCGATGTGGACAGCTATACCGAGCCCCACCGTCGTCGTACCCATAAGGCAGAACACCCAGCTCGCGATGGGCAGTTCACGCCAAGGGCGAATCGTCCCTAACGGGCTCCACGCCCGACTGAGCAACTTCGCTCCGAAATGCCCGACATTCCATCAAGAATAACGGGCCATCTACAAGGGTCAAAAGAAAATCTCTCCCCTCGAGCACAACACTTAGGTGATTCTGGCCAATCGAAATAGGGCCGGGAACGCATACAAACGGAGGCGGGCAGACTCGCTCGCCAAATCAAAGCCACTTACGGGCACTCCTCGGGCCCGTGACTTAGGCTAAAAATTCATGCAAATATATGATTTCAAACAAGGGCAAAAAATCCAAAATGTAAAACAACATTGATATAAATGCCCGAAGGCGACAAAACAATAATAAACCGACCAAGAAGGCCGGCGATGTTCATAACGTACAATAAACGGGCACGCAGGCCCAAAGAATACAAATATCAAGGGCACGCAGGCCCGCTATCCTATTCAGACCTCCACGGAATCATCATTGTCGGCGTTCGGAGAGTCGGGCGGAGGAACGATCACGCCATCCACGATCTGGTGTGTGTGACCGATACCCTCAGTGACCAGGCCAGGGTTCAGCAAGGAGAGTTGACCGACCGCAGAGTTGAACCCGTCCTCCAGGGCACCGACGCAGTCTACCTCGAGGAGCCGGATGTGGGCGACCAGCTCCACCCGACTCTTCAAATCTACTAAGTCCTCGGGCTCGTCCTCGGCAGGTTACAGGGCAACATTCATTTCCTCGACCTGTTTGGCCAAGCGTTCGACTTCGGCCACCAGGCGATCCCTGTCTGCTCGAAGAAGTTCTCCTTCTTCGGTCAACTTCCCCGACTTCTCCTTCTCCAGGGTCAACATCTCCCTCTCAGCATCGAGCATCGCAGTCTGCTCTCGGAACATCCCCTCGGAGCGTTCCAGAGCGACCTTCAACTTCCGCGAGCTCGCGGTCAGGGCCGCCCTCTCCTGCTCGAGTTCTTCAACACGGGCAGAATCCCCTCCATCCTCGGATAGCACCAAAGCCATTTCGGCCATTTTTACCAGCCCATCCACGCTGGCGGCCAGATACGCCTTCCGTTCCTCTTTACTCATCTTTTTTATGGCCGCAGCTTCATGGGCAACCACTGTCGGAGGGAATCGCTCGAAAAAGCCCGCCTCTTCGAAGCAAGGGGGGAAGGCGAAAGATTTAACAGCGCCGGCGTCCTCTCCGACAATCGGACCACCTTCCACACGGGTCCTCTTCCTCTGCATCAAAGCAGCACTGGGGTCGATCTCCTCGACTTCTGGATCCGACGCGGGCCCCGAGCTCGACGGCAAGTCCACCCTCACCGGCTGAGGAGCATTTGGACTGGGTGGGGGGCCCATCCTCGTCGCCTGTGGGGCCTTCACGACCCTCCTGCCCCGCCTCTGGTCGCAGGATAATTTCAAGAGCCTTTCATGTCGACTAGCCATCGTACCTGCACAAAATAAAGGTTAGGTCAGTGTCGAGCAAACTTCATAAATAAATGACGAATAAAGAATTTCAAGCAACAAACAACCTAACAGGCGGGCAGCCTGCCTGTATGTCGGGCACTCCACCAGTGCCTTGGTGTCAATCGGACGGGACTCGAACATGGGGTAACCATATTTGTCCAAGATATCATCCCCTTCCCGCGTAACCCATCGGGCGGGATGGAAACTGTCGACAAACCGGCAAAGAGCGTCGTACGCCTGCTCGTCTTCCGAGCACATGTCCCCGGCGGCGGTATGGTAATAACCCGTCCCATGCTCGTAATGCCGGGACATCCAGTACACCGGGATTTTAGCCCTACGACCCAACACAGGGTTCCCATCGTCGCCCATCATCGCCTCCCCATCATCGTCGCTCACCGGCCCCTCCTCCCCGAAAAGGGAATTTAAAGCAGCGTCGGTAACTGGCCGTACCACGTACCACTTGTCTTTAAACCCCCTCACGGAGTCCATATACATCTTAAAGAGTCTCCTCGACTGCTTCAGGGAGACCCAGCTATGTTTCCCTCCTCGGGACTGACGCTGCAGGTGAAATATCCGAAAGAAAAGCGGGATGGTCGCCCCGATCCTCAGGTAGCGACACGTCAACTCAAATGCCCGGATGAAGGCGAGAGAGTTTGGGTGTAGCTGGGACGGGGCCAGCTCCAAGTGCATAAAGACCCCGGCCTGGAAATCAGTGAATGGCAGCCGCAGCCCTAGGTCTTTGAACGCGATCTCATACATCGTGAGGCTGTAATTCGGATAAACCGAGCAAATCCTTGCACGGGTTGACGGAAGCATGACTACGAAGTTCTTCTGGAAGCCGGGCTGGTCTTGACCCTCTTCAATGACAGCGAATGGATGTCGGTCGTCCCGGCTGTATACCGACGCTATCCCCCGCAGCTCGACGCCCACCCATTCCAGCAAAGGGTCGGTCACGGTATCAATCAGGGTGATCGACTCGTCGGCACTCTGTTCTTCACGGTCGCGGCGTCCGGAGGAGCTCGGCTCGTCCGCCATGGTTACCTGTAGAGCACGGGAAACCAGTCAGTTGAGCACGAAGTCCTACGCTCGAAAAAATCATGTCGTCCCATACACGACTACATAAGTCCGTTTCCACGAATGGTTGCCTCCCCGACGTCCTGAACCCGGTGTTCTTCCTCAAACCAACTGCGCGGCCACTCTCCAAGCATGTCGACCCGAGGTATGAACATGGCGAGCCGCACCATGAAGCCCACGGCCAAGACCATGAACATACCGGGCGCGATCATGAATCAGGCGCCCTGGATCATGAAGACCCCGGGCAGCTCTGAAGTTTATCACCTAAAACTATGAATGTGCCGGCCACAAACATGCGTTTGCCGGTCCTAGACATGAATCTGTCGGGCTAAGCATGAGTTTACCGGGCTAATCCCACGCGCACGGTCCTAAAACATCTACAAACGCCAGAAATCATGCATTCTAAACAGAAAAATGAAGAAGATAGATCACTTACTTGGATCAAAGAGTGGGATTTGGCTACGAAATGGAAGAATCTGTGACAGAAAGTCGCAACTGGAGAAAGTCTGGAAGAGCAGCAGCAGAGAGAGCACAGAGAGCAGAAAACGTATTATGGGGCCCAAGGTTCCTATTTATAGTGATGACGTGGAATACCAAACGTCACCTCGGGCAACCACGGACTCCATCTCCTCGACGCGTTGTTCCCAACGCAATGATGACCCTACCCCCATAGGGTGGCGGCACAGTTCCCGAAAGATACCTCGTGTGCTCGACCGACGCGCCCGGTAAGGATCCTCCGCGCATCCACCACCGAGGACGTCTCCGAGCACGACACGAGGAGGCCCCTCGAGGGCCCACACCTCTATCCCGGGCACGAGACCTCAACGAGGGAATAACTTGGGTTCAAGTCATGGCTCCTCGCAAAGGAACCACGACTTGGGGGGCTCCTGTTCTGGACTGGGCCCGACAGGCCCAAAAGCATTGCTAAGGCCCAGTCCAAAGGGACTTACTGAGGACCACGCCGAGCAAAGGGGTCACATCCGTGCCCGACATCCTGATGTCCAGCTCGACATCCCGCTGTCCAACTCCACGTGATGATGTCCAGCTCCACCTCCTGACGTCCAGCTCGACATCCTGCCGTCCAGCTCCACGTCCTGACGTCCAGCTCGACACCCTGCTGTCCAGCTCGACGTTGTCTCGAGCATCCCAACTAGGGCAGACTCAGTCCACCGTTCCCCCAACGATACTCCGGAAAGACCGCGTCTTCGTCCGCCCGCACTTCACGCAGAACATCCAGGAAGGGGACCACGTGCGGGTCCCCACTACCCACGTAGAACCTGGCAGTTCCTCCATTGGGCCAAATCCGCCCGGCCCAATGAAGGAACCTTGGCCCAGCGCTGGGGGCTATAAATACCCTCTGTTTCCAGAGGGTCAGGTATTCATCATTCTAACCTCAACTTACTATTATCTGCTTGTACTCCTACTTACTTCAGCATCGGAGTGCCTTGCAGGTACCCCCCCCCCCACCTCGTTCAAAAAGCTTTCTGCTCGGAGCCAGCCGTGACGGTCCATTTCTGATCAGGTCAGATCAATTACCTTGAATAAAAATGAAAAGAACAGATTCCGTTAAATTAAATCAATCGATAGTTATATAGGAATATCAAATATAAGAGTACGGATTCAAATCCACCATATCTCATATATTTATCTTTAAAGAGTGAAATATCTTTATTAGACTACTTGGCTAGAAAAGAATTTTTATTGTATTCATAAGATCTAATTAACAAATGTTTTACGATATTTTAGTGATTATTATAATTTCGTTTATAAATTTAAAAATAATTAGTTATTTGAACTATTAATTCAAATATTTTATAAATATATTTTATTTTGATACATTTGTGAAAATTTCATTTTGAAACCAAAAATCTTTTAATTTTGATTAATATCCTTGATGATACAATTGGTCCTCTGCTGTTTTTAGCTAGATCTTTTTTTTAATGGTTTGTTGGGTCAACCTATGAGCTATCTAATTACTATTTTGTTTGATAGTTTCTTAACACACTCTTATTAGTAGTGAATTCGGAAATACATATTTGAAATGTGAAATTTTAAATATACATATCCGAATTGTATTAAAATATGTGAAAAATAGTAGTTTCAGATATATATTTCTGAAATCAAGAATTATTTTAGACATTTCACATAAGGTCTCTAAGAAGATGCAAGGGTGCCTTAAGAAACTTCCATCTTGTTTTAATGGTTTGTTGGGTCAACCTATGAGCTATCCAATTACTATCTTGTCCTATGTGACAGATAGATCCACTATTGAAGCCCATTAATATTTGTTTGATTTTCTCTATTAAGATCCTAAATGACATTTATCCCTTTCGTTATCATCATTCCACTTACTATTAGAAACCCTAGTAACCATTTCTTTACAATTTGTCATCACTTTTGTTGGATACCATGTGAGTAACTTAATTGCTCTATATATCAATTGTTGGACGATAATATGAAATGAGACAGTCAAGAAGAGGGGAGGGTGAATAGACCGGTCTCCTTAAAAGACTAATTTCAAAAACACTTATTTTTGTAAAATCAAAGTTAAAGTGCAGAAGCAAGAAGTAATAGGTTGAAGCAAAATGTGGCGAATGTACTTATTATCATATGTTTTTTTAATATCATAGAAACAAGAAATCGATCAATACCATAAATTTTAGAAAACTTGAAGTTGCTTTGACCAGCAATTTAAATCCAATGATTTAGAGTCAAAACAATCTCAACTCAAACAATGAATATTCACCAAATTAAATTCATCACAAACCTACACTTATATGGTGTAACATTATAAGTACTATCTAATTCTAGATGACATTAATGATGTACAATGCCTAACATACTTGATGCAATGAAAAAATTAAAGATATAAGGAGATAAAAATTATACACCAAATATATAGAGGTTCGAAAATTCGTCCTTGCTATGCCTACTCCATGTTTCGGTGATTTTCATCATCGGAAATGGTAATGTCTTACATTATGATTAAACTTAAAGATACAAGTATTTTGGTACAACGAATAATTATCAAATTGAGCACTAACAGTCCAATGATTTAGCCAACACAAATCTAAAATGATAATTCCTCCTTTTGATGCAAATTACTCAAGTGCTAACATTCAAGATTATCAATGATCTATTAGAGCCAAAGACGTACTCCAAGCTTCAAAATAAATGATACCGTCTGCAATACAATTTCAGTCTGCCCTTTTTTATGTTTGGCAAAATTGAGATGTTATTGATATTTAAGTTGAGCGGGCGTTGATTTGCAAGTAAACACTACACAACAGCCATCCTAACTTAGGTGTATTCTCTGACTCGGGTATAGAGTCTTTCCTCACAATGTTCCAATAATCAGAAAAATCTAACGATACCATACAAGATTATACAATAGTTGAATATACAGTAATGAACGCACATAAAGATAAAAAGGAGAAGAGACATCAAATAAATAAAATCAAACACTAAACACAAAACAACTAAAATGTGGTGGACTCACTTAGATTAATCCCCAACAGAGTCCCCAAAAGTCGCAACGTGAAAAATACTCAAGCGTAGGAACGCTCGAAATACAACACAAAGTCGTCACTGAAGTTTATTTACTCCAAAGGAAAGAGAAAATATCGATAAAATCCTTAAAATAAAATAAAATGGTTGTTGTAACTAAATTAGGGTTCGGGAGTCGGTTATGCAAGGGGGAGATATTAACACCATTCACATCTATTGTACTCAACGAGACCCATTTAGTTAGTTTTGCGAAAAAGTGTTAGCATGATGTTTATTTACTTCCAATGTGTAAGAAAGAGAAAAAAGGACTAAAAATAGGTTTTTTTATTAGGGTGCCTAACAAGACGTTGAATCTCGCTCCTCTATATTCCCATGTGCGATGGGAAACTCAAGGCTACATAATTCTTAGTAGAAATATCACGTATTTGTTGGTTGATTTTAAGGAGTGGTGCTTAATTTACATTGAGCAATTAAAAATTGCTTATTGCTCGTGCTTGGAGGCTAAAGCGTTAGTTTATTTTGCGTCGAAATGGAGAAAATACATTTGTTTCTAAAAGTTTTCGGAGTCGCGCTAAGGTAAAAAAAAGTTTGATTGGTTGGATTGTTTTTATGTGGATCCAAGTATTCGAATATTGAGCTTTACATCACTATCCAAATACTCAAGAAAAGAATAGGCTTACGCCCAATCAATCATTCTCTTATACAATTTCATTGCAAAATATGTGAGACGTGTATAGTTACGATTCCCTAGCGAAAGACAAGTATACAAATAGTGATCTCTACATCAATATCAAATACTCAAAGAAGGAAGAGGCCTACGCCTAATCAATCATTTTTCATATGTGAAGGAATGAACTAAACTCATTTAATTATTGTGTTTTGGTTTAGAAGACGAGTACTTGAATAGTGAGCTCTACAATAATATCCAAGTACTCTGAGAAGGAAGCGGCCTACACCCAATCATTCCTTTTTTTCATCTGATTTATTATGAAAAGATTTTGACACTTTTGGTTAAGTGAAAGAACTTGGTGTTGACCAAGTGTTTGATTCACGCTTGATTGAGATTGAATGAAAAATATTTTAAATCGATGATTGATTTTATTTACCCAAGGTTTTAGTTTGAAAGACGAGTACTCGAAAAATGAGCTATACAACAATGTCCAAGTATTCAGAGAAGGAATAGGCCTACACCTAATCACTCATCTTTTTCATCCGATTTATCATGAAAAGATTTGAATATAAGATGATTTAATTGGATTTGAAAAGATGACTTGATGTTGATCAAGTGTTTGATTTTTTGGGTTGAAAATATTTTGATTTTAATGTAAAATGGTTTGATGAAATGTAATACAAGAATATCAAAAAGTAACGCAGTGCACAAAATCATTTAACGCAACGAAAAGACATAACTTTTCAAAAGGTATAACGTAATAAAAAACATAACATGAGATCGCGAATTGGTAATACAATGCATAACATAATGCAACGAATCGTGTGAGACGTGACGAAATACAAAACACAATGCAACAACAACAATTTGTGAAATGTAGCAAGTAAACATACAAAATCCAACAAGTTTATTATGTAACAATGAGCTCATCGCAACCGAATTGAAATACATACAACATGTGACGCGCGTATGCTAAGTTAACATATGAACCAACGTCGTGTGCGAATTGTCACACCATGAAAGTTAATGTCCGAATTCATATAAATGGATCTAATACACGCAAACATAAATTCAAAATAAGATAAATGCTAAGAAATGAAACACAACAATATCAACACAATGCTCATATCTAATTCAAACACATGGAATTGAAAATTTCTGAGCATACTTAAACATATTAACGACAAATGTTCAGATCCATTTAAGCATGACAACGACCAAAATAAACAAAGCAAAATCAAACTAAAAAACAACATCAAAGCAGTATATATATCTAAATCCCATACACAAATCCATAAACAAAATCAAAACAGTGCGAACCAACGCACGAGATTTACAACCAATTAAAAATCAATCCAAAATTCAAAAATGAAACTTGAACAGTTAAGTAACATAATCATAGATGAGTGTTGTACTCCAAAATTTTCCCTCTCATATACCTCAAGACATTGCAAGGAAAATCTCCAAGTTGCTCAAGAGTTGGTTAGACAAGCTATCTCCTAAGGCAGTCTACCCCAAATTAGAGTTTTGTGTTGCATCAAGATCTTTGAGTCCAAATGACCTCAAGTACTCCCCAATGTCCTAATATGTTCTCAAGATCATCCATGTCAAATTTCAAGCCTTGCAGAGGAAGTTTGCTCAGTCAATTGCTCAAGGGTCCAAAAATCGACCATGCTAGGGCAAAAGTCAACTGTGACCCAAATACAGTCAAACTTCAAGATTTTTTGCCAACATTCTCATTTTGAAGGATATTTCATCATTTTATCAAGGGTTGATCATGATTCATCAAGGATTGCTCAAAATTCATCAAGACTCAAAAGTTGCTAAATTAGGGTTTTGCAGGAAAAGTCAACTCAACTTTGACCAAGCATAACTTTCTCATACTTTATGAGAAATGACCCATCCAAAGCTCATTTTAAGAGGATGAAATTTCCAACAATCCATCTTCATACCCCAAGATCAAAAAATGCACTCACAAGAAATTATAAATTTGGACATTATAGGTCATTTTAGAAAGTCAACAAAAACACCTTTTTTTCAAAAGCTTATAACTTGAGCATGGAATATCAAAACGATATGAGACAAAAAGGGTTGGTTAGAGGACATCTCAAGCTTTCTAAAGAGTCCAAGAACACCTCTAAAAGTTCAAAATTGAAGAAGTTATGCATTGTTGAAGTTGGATTTTTTTACAAAATTGCCAAAAGTCAACTATCCCCAAAACTTCAAATTTTGTCAAATGGGACCATTCTTTTCCACTTGATTTGAGCTTGCATCATTGCCCAAGTGTCCTAGATTCAGCCATGAGCCCATATTTTATTTTTATTATTTAATTTGATTTTTAATTGAATTTATTCATTTTAAATCAAATAAAATCATATAAAATCCAAAACATTGATAACATAAGATTTTTTGGCTGTTTCAGACTTTGATTACCATCATTATCATCATCAAACTCGAATCAAACCAAATCATGTGCAAAAAGATTGAAATTGGAAAAATTTGGAAGGTTTTAAAGAAGAGATCAAATCAAATTCATTGGCATTTATATGAAGGGATTCAATCCATAATTCTTACCCTAATACACTATACACTACATAAGCAAGCCAAAGGAAACATAACAAGGGTTGGCAAGTGCAGAAAGAGGCAGAACAAGATTTGAAAAATTCACAAAAAAGCTTGAGATCGAAATCATAGTTGGAGGCATTTTCAGAGGCCAAGACCTGTCCCAGCCGCTTCCTGGGCATTCACTCAAGCTAAACCAATCCAAAGCAAGCTTTTTCAGACGTCCAAACGCACTGTAAGTGTCATGAAACCCAGCTTTGTTCTTGAAAACGAAACTCATCATTCCTGCATCCATTGAATGAAATAACTGCATATTTGTAATCCTCACATCATTTGTAAACTTTTGGCATCATTCAATTTCGTTTATCTAACCTATAATGCAAAATGCCATAGCTAGGGTTCTTGGAAGTGTTTTTGGGGTTTTCTATTTCAGGGATAATTGATCCATAAGAAGGCCATAACTTTGATCAGGAGGCCATAACGAACCCAACCATGTTCCTGGAATGGATTTATATGGCCTAGAGAAGATTTTAGGACAGGCTTGCGTTTTTAGTTGCGGATTCAAATCCGCAGGTAATCTTTTACAGGTTTAAGGACAGGGACGATGAGGTGTCCCCTGCCCATTGGCTTTTTCAAATACCGTGCGCGTGTTTTTTGTTTTTCTGGCCATTGACTTGTTTTATTATATAATATACTCTTTTCATTATATTAACAAACAAAACAAGATGGTGTAGTGGCAAGGCAAGCGTGTATCATCTTTCAGGACCTGGGTTTGAATCCCAGGTCCCCCAATTTCTTATTAATTTTGTCTTTCAGGTGTTCCAATGCGCGTGTTGGCCTGCAGCTCACCATGCACCTTCATACATCCAAGAGACAGATGGCCAATGGCCATATCTGATGGCTATGGATTGAAGGACTACCAAGGCGTTAGTCAATGCATGCGCACTAGATCTGCAAAGTCAAATAAGGCCAGCTCTAATGAGCCTTCCAATTGCTACCAGCACCCCCATAATTCAAGCCCAATACTCCTCTTTTCTTTTTTTTATTTTGTTTTATTATTTGTTTCATTATTTTTTTATTTAATTTTTAACTAATCAAAATTATTTTTCTCACAAAATAAAATCACAAAAATATTTTTATATTTAATTAAACTTTAAACTTTTATTTTTCTTAATAAACACTAATTAATTAAGTTAGGTTTTAATTCTAGAATAATTTTAACCTATTTTGCAAATAATTAAAATTAACTAGATTTAATTAGGTTTTAATTACTAATTCAATTAATTTTATTTTCTTTCTTAAAATAATCAAAACTCCAAAAATAATTTTATTTTTCATTTAATTAATTTATTAATTTAGTTTAGTAATTAATTTAGGTTTAATTTCTTTTTTAAAATAAAAAACAACAAAAAGATATTTTCTTTAACAAAAAGGGTCAAAACCCTAAACTCGCACTCGATCTAATTTCCCGCACGCGATTTACTTTCTTTTATCATATAATGTACTTGCTCCCGGATTGTAATAGTAAATAGGACTTTTATTTATTTTCATCGCTTTATTTATTTTTAAAGGATTTGTCTTTGGCGATGTGAATACCCGACGCCTTGTAATTTAAATTCCGCATTTTATTTCCGCAAATTATAACTGTTAGATGTTTGATAATAGGGTTGCATGACAAGACTGAATGTTTTAACCTAAAATCAACTTAGATCACCCTTAACATGTACCAAGATAAAAATAACTGAAAACGACACACTCGCACATGCGCACTCTTAGGGTACACCCCACTTGGTTGCCTTCGTACACGGTCATCGAGTATAGGTCGCTTTAGAGGTCGCCCTCTTGTCCAAAGATCATAGTCGCCTCAAAATGGTTGCCTCTGATATTGTTGCCTCAAACAAATGATCTAAGACATTAGGGTTACCGCTAAGGCGTCCTAACATTGCTTTGGTGACCGTAAGTCCCTAATTCGAATTGACCCTTAAACTCCAACAACGGTGCTACCTACTCACTAATAGTGGGCTAGCATTGTCTAAAGGAAAATAACATAGAACGATTCCTTTCTCGAGTAGGTAGATAGCTCTTAGATACTTTCTCTTGCAAAACAAAACAAAATTTTCACACTTACACTCCTTTTCGAACAAAGTTTTCAAAAACACTTCATTACACTCTTGAGGACAGAAGCAAGAGTTAAATCGAAGTTTCAAAACAAAAAAATTTTCAAACCCACAAGCACAAAGAAAATAATTTTTGAAAACAATTGAGCAAGTATCTAAGAGCCCGTGGATAACCACTGATAGAAAGGGTGCTAACACCTTCCCTTTCTATAATCTACCCTCCGAACCTGAGAAATATCTCTAAAAATGAATTTTTCTGTGCTTTTTTCCTTTCCTTGTTGGATAAAATAAAAGTCGGTGGCGACTCTTGCTTACCGCGACATTTTGCAAAAACAAACGCAAAACGCAAACCAGCATTCCAAAAAACAGTCAGTTCTTCCCACCGTATCACAATGAGCAAAAAAGGAAATAAAAAATTCTTGAAACTCAGTTGAAACTGAATCACATACCAGAATACCCAAAAATAAATTGTGTATGAAATCACCAACTTGCCAAATGAAAATAGTAGCCACGATGAAATTCGAACTAGAGTATTAAAGTAATTGTGAATCTGAATCCAAACATGGATGAAAATTGTCGTGCGATGGTTCTGAGAAGAGAAAAGATGGAGGTAGTTGCTCGGTGGAGACAACATAGCTATTTTTAAAGGAGTGGTAGAGGAAATTTCTTGCTCACGGTGGTGTAGTCGCGGATTGAAGGTGTTGTAGGATGGTCAGTCTAAGTTGTTGAAGACATGGAACGGTTGGATGATGGTGGTGAGTAGAGGAAATCGTTGGTGAATGTGAGAGTTGATGCAACGGTTGTGGTTGATTGAGGGCTGAGGGCGAAAGTTTTAAGGTGGAGGAATATGGCTGGTTTTATGGTGAGAAAGTGATGACGTGTGGTGCAGAAATGTTGATCGGAGATGGATGAAGTTTAAAGGTGTTGATGAAGATGGCACAAAGAGGGTCAGAGGCTGGATGCAAAGAGACATATTTGGAGGGAAAGTTGGATGGAAAACCAGAGAGAGAGAGAGAGAGAGTGAGAGAGAGAGGTCCAGGAAAAAGTTAGGGAATTAAAACGTATGACTATGACCCGTTGGGTCCCTTTACGGATAACATTTGGCTTCCACTGACAAACTCAGAGGTTCTGATCAATTCAATCATCTTCGGATGAGGCAGCAAATAGACAAGACGCTCGTAGATACGAAGGCTATAGAAGAATGGGAACCCCATGGGATTTTTTGTACACATAGCTATCTTTTCTTTGTATTAAAATTTTCATTCTTTTTTATAACAACATTCTCTTACTAGAATGTTTGTCTCCTTGTACAAAAAAATACTTATTCAAAGTCAATACAAAATATTCCTTTGAAAATGCAAAAACTATTTGTCTTTTCTTTACGCTTGTTTTGTTTACAAAAACGTCCAATGATTCATTGTTGAGCATATGCATTTGAACATAATTATTGTTTACAAATAAACAAAATTAAAAGAGGCAATTACTGATAGGTTGAAAGGATAGAGAAATGTCTCTAGGCTATTCCCTAAGTAATCCCCAGAAGAACGTAGTTCAAATCCCCAGCAGAACAAAGTTTCAAATTGTTGATCCCCAGTAGAAGTCGTCAAATTTATCAGGATTCCCCAATAGGATATTACAAATAGTATATGGCATGGCCCTTACAACAAAATTTATTTCTCTAAACAGAAATTTATAAACACTTCAACTTCACAACATGAAGACTTACACTCCATATCCTCAGCAGCAGTCAGGGATTTATTTTCCCTAAATCAAACAGCAGTGCAACAAATCAACTCACATACGCATACATCACATTCATATATCATAAACATTGATAAACACGAATGCATACAACATAATCCCATTATGCATACATTTCATGTATCATGACTGGGCATTTTAAGCTAACATTTTACCCTTTTCAGGATAAGATTAACAACTATCATTAACAATGTCCAGAATTTTCAGATACAGTTCAGATATGCACCAGATACGAATGTCATCCTGATACTCATTCAAAGTCAACTCTTAGATACAGTTTAGATACGCTCCAGACATGGATGCCATCTTGATACTCATTAAAAGTCAACTCTCAGATACAGTTAAGATACGCTCCAGACACGGATGCCATCTTGATACTCATTCAAAGTCAACTCTCAGATACAGTTCATATACGCTCCAGACACGGACGCCATTCTGATACTCATTCAAATTTTAACTTTCAAATACAATTCAGATACGCTCCAAACACGGATGCCATTCTGATATTCATTCGGTTTCGACTTTCAGATACAATATAGATACGCTCCAGGCACTGACGCCATTCTGATACTCATTCTTCCAACTTACAAATTACGATTCAACAATCAACTTTAATGGCATCTGTAAGCCCATTCCTTCTATCATTACATCATCGAGTGCAAATTTATGGACACTCTAGTGTCCAATCATCTTCCACCTTCGAGCCACAAATGGCAAAACTCGCCAGTCTAACTCTTCAAGTTTAAGAAGATTGAACAGGGGCAGCTGTTGTACCCCAAAATTTCCCCTCTCACTTATCAATAATTTACTCATAAGATCTCTTTCACTCAAGACTGCATTAGGGTTTGACCAGCTCAAGACACCTCCTCATGCACTAATGACCAAAATTAGGGTTTGAGTTTGCACAAGGATTTTTGGACTACCAATGCTTCATATGGATTTCAAGGATCATCATGGATCCCCAAGATTACTTATGTCAAGTTTCAGGCTCTGAATCACATTTTTGATCAGTCAATTGGACAGTTGACCTAAAAATCAATTGTATTGGAAAAAAGTCAACTGTGGCCAATTTTTAGTCAAGCTTTATAATTTTTTATCCACATCAACATATCAGACTCATATGTATCATTTGATCAATTTTGGACCACAATTCCCCAAGAAATTTGATCAAATCATCAAAAGGGCAAAATGGTCAAAATTAGGGTTTTGACTGAGAAGGGGCAATTTTTGATTTTTGACCTAGAAAATGGTCAATTGGTTTAAGGAATGATCTCAAGAGTTCAATTGCATCATCTTGACCTAATGACATGGTTCAAAACATTGCAAATCCATTGGATTGACAGATGAGTTTTTTAGTCAACTGTGCACTGAAAAGTCAAACTTTGACTTTTTGGTCAAATTCAAGTGCCAATGATCATAATTCATCAAAACATGTCAAAATTTGAAACTTGTTCATCAAGAAATAAAATATTTGGATTTGAAAAGTTGAAAAAAATTCTAACTTAGAAAACTTTCTAAGTATAGAAAATTTCTTATTTTTTCTCAACTTTAGGCCAAATTTTCACCATGATACAAAATGATTCAAAGGAAGTTCCCAACATGAAAGATGTAGATCTCCATAAAATCTACAACTTTGCCTCACACAATTTCTCCTAAAGATGCTTGGATTTCAAGATATAATTTTATGAATACATGCTCATGAACTAAAATAACTTAGTGAAATTTTGCCCTAGTTAGGCAGGTTTTTGACCTAACTTCATGACAAATTTCCACCTAGTTCCAAGAGGAATCTTCAAAAGCATTTCAAATATGGGTTGTAAATCAAATTACAATATTTCCAAAATGTCCAAGAACTCCTTAAGATCATTCTTGAGTAGAGAGAATCGAAGAGATGAAGTTAGGGTTTTCAAACTTGATTATAGGTCATTTCCATGAAGAACAAGTTTTCAAATTTGCAAATTGGCTGTACAATCTTCACTTTTCTGGCCTCAAACTCGTTTGTCACTCCACCATTAATGAATTGCACAAGTTTTCATGCCCTAAATCCAAGCATTCAATGCATTGTACAAGGAAATAGCCATTTTTAGAAGAAAAGCAACATTGCCATTTTAGAAAAGCATGCTTTTTGCATTTTTTTTCATTTTCTTGAGCCTTGAACTTGTTCTTTCTGCATAAACCAAGTCTCTAAACCTGAACAAAATGTGTTTAAAGCTTCAAGCCACCCTATAAGATCAGATTGATGCCTTAAGAAGTCATTTCTCACACTTGCTTCAAAAACAAGAAATGTAGCAAGACATGTGATCTTGTACTTCTGAGCAAGCACAAGTCCTCCAACCTTTTGCTCTATATAAAGCCATCATTTTGCAACTAAAACCATGCATGCCCAAGCCTTGAAACACCTTTGAATCAGAAATTGCATAACAAGCCTCCAAACTTGCCATTTCTGACTTGTGAACTGAATCTTCCATCCCACTCGCGCGTTTTCAGGCCTTTTGCTTTCCCAAGCTTCCTTACCATACAAGTAAACCATCCCACACCCTGAAACATCACTGTAATTCCATCTTCCCCATTGTTGAAGTTCAAAAACAGAGTAACACAAGTGGACTTCTCCAGACCATTCCAGCCACCCTCAAGACAAGCTAAGCATTGCATTAGCTTCCTAGAGGTTCAAGGAAGCTAACCTGATCATCACAACATCCTAAAGCAAGCTCATTTTTAAAACACGGTTTCCATTTTCAAGGTGAGTTTTCTGTTTTTCTAAATCTTAATACATGCATAGTTAGCTTTCAATTTGTGAATATAGAATGTAGAGAACATTGCTACAAAGTTGTACATATCCATAGCTTGCATTTATTTGGCTTGAGTTTAGAGAATTTTTAGTTTGAAGTTTCTGGAAAAATTAGGTTAAGAATTAGGGCCAATAAAATTCTCTCTGATCTTGGACTTATAATTTTAGTTATGCACATGGTTAGAATTGTGAGGTAAAATGCTATAATGTTCATGTTATCACTTTCCATTTTTATTGAGAAATGAAAGTGTTACAGGGGGTCCAGCTGGCCAAAGGTTGAAGATGAAGTACAGGGCAATGAAGTGTTCTATGTTATGTATTTTTGCTTTCATTTAGACTAACGGATGTACAGCCACCCCAGTGGCAAGGCAGCGCGCAAAATTGTCCTAGCTCGTGGGTTCGAGCCTTGGCACTGCCTTTTTGCATTTTTCTCACATTTTGCTTCATTTTTGTCCTCTTGCAACTTGTGCTTCAGCATATTGGGCCCTATATTTTTTTGCTAACTTCCTGCCTCCCATTTGCTTTCAATACCCCCTGGCCTAAATATTTTATATATTTTTTTTATTGTTATTATTATCAAATATATTTTTCTTAATAAAAAAATCATAAAAATATAAAAATGATAAATATTATATTTTGTTTTATTTTATTTTTATTTTCTCATAAAAAATATTTATTTTTTTATTTAAGTTACATACTATCCTTTGTTAATAAACTTGTAGATTAAAATAGAATTAGGTTAAATATTTATTTTTCTTCATATTTATTAAACATATTATTTTTAATACAAAAGACTAAAATACCTCATAAATACCATATATTATTTTTCAAAACAAAAAATGTAAAAATACTTACCTTTTCTTAAAGAAATTTATTTCCTTTTTGATAAATTAGAGTTAGGGTTTTAATCAAGATCCTTTCCAAAAATATTTTCTTTTCTTAATTAATTTGAAATAATCTTGATTTATTTATTAGGTTTAGGATTAAAACTTTTTTCACATAAAAACCAAACAAAAAATCTTCTTTGCATTCATACATATTTAATTTATCTTGTATATTACTTATTCCAATATTTGTACATATTCAATTTGGTTGTAATAGCTTAATTAGGTTTATATTATTCTAAATCCCCATTCATAAATTGTATCCCCCTCCCACAAAGTATTGTAATAGCATAGTAATCTTTAAATTTCACAATTTATCGCTTTTATATAAAATGTTAGTAATTAGGGTTTGTATGGCAAGATAAAATCAACCAAATAGAAAACCCTAATCCAAGACAAAATCAAGCATGAAAATGACACACTTGCACACAAGAAACCCCTAGGGTTACTCCACTTGGTTTCCTTATACAAAATGGCCATATTACGCATGTAAAGTGTCTTAGTAAAAACAAACAAATACAAGATCATAGACCCTCGATGATGCTATTCAAAGTTGCCTTACAAAAATGATCTTAGTCCCTCAAAAATGCTAAGATACTTTGCAATATTGCTAATCATGGCTATACGATGACTCATGCTCGTCCCATTTACAGCCAAAGATAGGGTTACTTACCAAATCAATAGTAAGACAACAATGTCAAAGGAAAAGAAAATGAACAAGAAAGACATTTGAGTAGGTAGATTACTTTTAGTTACTTGCTCCATTTCAAAATAAATATCCTTGCTATTTTTAAAACAAACACACACATTTCCAAACATCTTACAAACATTGAAAAATTTTTCAAAAAGACAAACATCTTTGTATACATTCTTACGAACGAGAATCATTACAAAGATTGCCTAAATAATGGCCCCTTTTTACAAAATACTTTCAAAACCACACCAAGCAGAATTTCAAACAACAAAAGCAAGTGATCTAGCAAGTAACTAAGAGCCCATGGAAAACCATGGATGAAAAGGGTGCTAATACCTCCCCTTTTCATAATCTACCCCCCCCCCCCCCCCGAACTCAAGAAATAATCTTAAAGGTATTTCTTATGCCTTTTTTACCTTTCCTTTTGGATAAAAGAAAAGTCGGTGGTGACTCTTGCTAACCGAAACATTTGTGATAAAATGCAAAACAATCAAGTCAGTTCTCCCACTGTATCACCAGAACTGGCGAATCTGCTGGGAAAAATTTTAAAAGTGGGGTTACCTTAGGGTTTAGATCACATTTACTTGCTTACATTGTTTCACTTGTATGCTTTACATTATGGTTCTATGTTTGGGTTTGAATCCTCTACACGGATTTGGGATACATTATAGGTAAGTAGCAATACATTGTGGAAACTGTGCGGGGTATACCGACATGGTCTAAGCAATAACTATGTTAGTGCGACATATTTGTGGGTACCGGTAGCCTTTGAGTTAATCAAAGAGAATACAGGGCCGTTGAGTGATGTCATGAAACACTAATGAACTTTTAGAACCTTTACTTGACCAACTTGGCCTTTAGGATGTAGTGAGATGACCGGCTTTGGTACAGTCTGAAGTTGGTAGATACTCGATACTACACTCATTGAGGTTTGGTTTCTTGGGATATTTCGGTCGCCATTAAAGAGGCTTGAGCTGAAACAATGACCAAGGAAACAATTCAGTGATATTGAGATCCTTAGAACCCGATTACTATTACTAGGACAGGTTTAAGCCAACTAAACTTCAAGAGGGTACCTATCTATAAAACTCTATGCAAGCCTAAACTAAGGACTTGTTTGCTTTTCTTGTATATGCATACTTGTACATAACATCATGGACATCGTGACCATCATATACATCCACTAACCATTTCAAGGATTTTTGGGGATTCATCTTTGTTTTTGTTTTGTAGGATATGGATTCACTTTGCAGGAAAACTATTCAAGTAAACCTTGTAAGAATTCCTCCACAACTTAAGGAGCTAGCTTTAAAGATTCCTGAGAACTCTCCATTCACCGAAAGACATGGACGTCTACTCAACTTGGTGACCTCCAACACAGATGAGGATATGATGAAGGTGATCTTTCAGTTCTTTGATCCTTTGCACCATTGCTTCACATTTCTCGACTATCAACTTGTGCCTACTTTGGAAGAATTCTCCCAACTCTTGAGGATTCCCATTCTCAATCAACTACTTTTCAACGGTATGGAAAGAGATCCAAATCCAGAAGAGATTGCTCAAGCTCTACACTTACACTCATCTGATGTCACAACTTATTGGGAAACTAGGAGTGGTGTCAAAGGCTTCTTAGCAAAGTTCCTGTTGGAGAAAGCCCAAAGCTGTTGGAATTCCTTAGACTTGCAAGCCTTTGAGGAAATTATGGCTCTTCTCATCTATGGGATGGTTTTGTTTCCAAATCCTAACCAACTCATAGATGTGAACACCGTCAAAATCTTCATGTCACGCAACCCGGTGCCTACATTGCCAGGGGATATCCTACACTCTTTTCACACTCACACAATGAGGAAAAGAGGTGTTCTTATGTGTTGCACTCCTCTCCTGGCAAGATGGTTTATTTCTCATCTTCCCCAATCAGTCTTAAAGAATGAGCAAGGATTAAGGTGGTCACAAAAGTTGATGACTTTCAAACATTCAGACATTCATTGGTGCTCTCGATCCAAAGAGAATGTTATCATCGTCGACCGTTGAGGAGAATTCCCTAATGTCCCTCTACTTGGCATTAGGGGAGGCATCACTTACAACCCATGTTTATCCTTAAGACAGTTTGGTTACGCCGGAAAGGATGGCCCACACGAGATGTTGATTCAAGGTTTGGTATTCGATTACGGCAACGACAATCAAGGTCTTCGCCTGAGATTTATCCGAGCTTGGAGGATGCTAAACAAGGTGGATAGCAAGACTTTGGGGCACAACAATTCCATCCCTCTTGAGCCTTACCTCAAATGGGTACGAACTCGTGCTCAGAGTCTTATGATGCCTTACCCCTCCATTCTCTCAGTAATCATTGACCTTGTCAAGGAGGGAGATGTTCCATACACTATCCTACATCCTGACATGCCCACATCTCTTGAAGACCTACAAAGGGATTAGATACAACTCAAAGGAGAGCGAGATACTTTCGAAGCCCAATTCTACGCAAGCGAGAAGATGGTTTTGGAACTCACTAGGCTACTTTATGAGGAGCAGACTCTAAATGCCTACATTGCACCAAAGAGGATGCGCACTACCTTTTTATCTTAGAGTTTTATATTATTTTGTCCAAGGGGCATTGATGTACTCAAACTTTATCTTATTAATATAACGTGTGTTTCTTCTTGTCTAAAACAAACTTGAATCTTTGAAATCCTTGAAAACATTACATATGCATATATCATTCATCATAACATAAACAGGTCTTTTGCAACAAGTCTCCTCATCTCTCTACTGTTTATTTCAGTAAGATGGATATCGAGAAAACAGTGAAAGATCTCCAAGCTCAAAACATGCAGTTTCAACAGTTGCTCATGACCCTAGTCAAGGGGCAAGAAGAATTGAAGACTCTGCTAGCTGAAGAGAGGAAAAAGAAAACAAAGAAGGTAAATAGAGTCTTAAACATGGGGAGAAGGTTTCAGGGGCAGACCAGAAGGACTTTGAACTTCGCAACAACATCCGGTGAAGGAGAGGGGAAAGGCAAAGAAACAGCTGTCTCGTCAGAATCGGAAGAAGAGGAGGAAGAAGAGGAAGACTACTCTGAGGAACAATATCCTCCAGTTGATGACAAGTACAAACATCTCGAAGAGCGTTTGAGCGCGATGGAAATACAAAAGGCGTCGGGCTTAGACTTTGAGGAATTGGGACTAGTGTCGGGGATTGTGATTCCTCCGAAATTCAAAGTGCCCATGTTTGCAAAATATGATGGAGTGTTATGCCCTAAAATGCATCTCCGGTCATACGTGAGAAAAATCCAACCCCATATTGCTGATAATGACTTATGGGTACATTTCTTCCAAGACAGTCTATCTGGTACTCAACTTGACTGGTTCTACCAACTAGAAAGGGCTAATGTTCACAATTGGGAAGATCTTGTCGCAACTTTCTACAAGCAATAACAATACAATGTTGATTGGCGCCTACCCGTACTCAACTCTAGAGTATGGCCATGGCTTCCAAATGAAGGTTTCAAAGATTACGCACAAAAATGGAGAGACCTTGCTGGAAGAGTTCAACCCCCTCTGTCTGAAAGGGAATTGGTGGATATGTTCTTAGGCACTTTATCTGGCCCTTTCTTCAACCATTTAATCGGAAGTTCATCTGCAGGCTTTACTGAACTAATATTAACCGAAGAGAGGGTGGAAGCTCGCATAAAAAGTGGAAAGATTTAGAAGGATTCATATTCTTCTACAACTGTAAGGAAACCTTTCATCAGGAAGAAAGAGGTAGCTGCTGTATATCCGCAAAGGAACCAAGATAGGGCCGAACGCCGACCAATGGTGGGGGGCTGTTATGATTCCCAAGCCTACATCTGATCAACAAAGAAGTAATCAACCAAGGGTGAAAAGGCCAGTAAGGAAATTCACCATAATCAACATGACTCTGTCTCAAGTATTACCACATCTTCTGAGATCCAACTTGGCAACCTTGAAAGAAGCTCTGAAAAACCCCAATACAACATCCCCTAATTATCACCCCAATGCCCGTTGCGCATATCACTCTGAAAGTCCTGGTCATGATACTAATAACTATTGGGCCTTGAAAAACAAAATACAAGACCTCATTGAAGCAAAAGAAATTGAGTTTGATGCGCCCGAGAAGCCAAATGTCATTTCTGCTCCTATGCCCAGACATGGTCACAATACCAATGCTATTGAAGAAGATTTGTTTATTACCACATTTGATGAACTCATGACTCCACTTCCAACCATTAAGATGAACTTGTTGAAAGCCGTTGTGTTCCCGGGCTGTAATGAAGCTTGCCATCTCTGCTTGTCCTCACCAACTGATTGCCCTTTGTTGAAAGCAGGAATTCAGCGCTTGATAGATAACAAAGAGATTTTGTTTGAAAGTACTCTTGTTTCACCTATTCCTGTTGGAGATGTTTCAATCATTACCATTTCCGCCAATTCTTCCAGAGTCTCCACCAAAAGACCCGTTAGAATTACATCAGTTTCGAAATTAGCTCCCTTAATAATCACAATGCCTGGGCCAGTCCCATATACATTAGACAAAACCATATCGTGGAATTGTGGAGGGAATCTCTATTACCATGGTATTAAGCAAGACTGGCCGATCGTTGAAGAGATAAATTCCGAAGAAGAAGATGCCGACATCAACAACATTGCCTGAACTAGCAAAATTACCCGAAGCGATAGGATCTTTTCTCCAAAAATTGCTCCCCCAAAAGCAGTTTCTGGACCCGTGATCATCCCTGTGGCTGCTCCAAAGGTTGCTCCTACACCCGTAATCATCTCTACAAGTGCTCCTATTGACAAAGACGTTACAACCCCTGTTATCATTCCTACCAACACTCCTGCTGCTGAGACTCAAGGAAAGAGTATTCAAGTGGATCCTATCCGGACAAAGGCTCAATCGCTGACTATCTCTGAGACATCCAAGAAAGAAATGAAAGAGATCTTGAAAATTATAAAGAGGAGCGACTACGATGTAGTTGAACAGTTGGGGCAAACTCCCTCCAAAATCTCCATGCTGGCATTAGTACTGTGTTCCGAGGCACTTCCGAAAGCCTTGGTGAAGTTCCTAAAAACATCCCATGTGCCTCAAGAGATGTCTGCTGATCAATTCCAAGACTGTGTGGCCAGCCTAACTGCGGATAACGGACTAGGCTTCTCAGATGTTGATCTAACACCAAGGGGAAGAAAGCATAATGAGGCATTACATGTCTCAGTGGAATGCAGGGGCACAACCCTAGCCCATGTTTTGGTGGATACTGGCTCATCCCTGAATGTATTACCCAAAAAATCTCTTGACAAACTTGACTGTGAAGGGTTGACTTTGAAGCCAAGCAACATAGTGGTAAGGGCATTTGATGGCTCTAAGAGGATGGTGCACGGGGAACTGGATATCCCCATAAAGGTTGGAACTCGAACTTTCAATTCAACCTTTTATGTAATGGATATCCTCCGTTCTTACTCTTGTCTGCTAGGACGGCCATGGATCCACAATGTTGGCGCTGTTACCTCTACACTGCACCAGATACTGAAGTATCCGGTTCAAGGGAAGATTATCATCGTCCATGGAGAGGAAGAATACGTGATCAGCCATCTTAATTCCGTCAGATATGTGGAGTTGGATGGAGAATTCATTGAAACTCCATTTCAACACTTCGAAGAGGTCCCACAAGAAGTGGCAGTGACCAAGACTGTTCCCAAGATTACAAGGCCTCCACTCCGGATGTCATTGCTGAAGGGCGCCAAAGCAGTAGTAGAAGAAGGAGGATGCACTATCTGGGGACAACTTCCAGATATCCCGTATAAGTCTGACAAGTTTGGCTTAGGTTTCACTTCAAGTTCTCAAAAGGTTGTACGTCGTGCCCGTGATGGAGGGCCACCCTTGAAGATCAGAAACCGTGAGGTCAACGCAGTAGAATATGGTGAAGATAGCTGCAACTTGGAGGATTGGATCTTCCCGACTGTCAATGGGGGGCTCAACAATTGGAAGGCTAGAGACTTCATCCCAATCACTTTCATCCCTCAGTAATTTATCTTTATATTTTGTTGGATCTGTAATATTCAAAACAATTCGCACTCTTAAAACCTTGTGTCTTACCCGAGGCACAATGGTCTATTTATAAGGGTTATTATTTCATCTTCATATGACATCAATGAATCAGGGACGTTTTCGCATTCAAACTTTCGTGCTCATTGTTTTTTCTTTTGCATTTTAATTTCTTTCAAAGATAGTTATACCCTTACACACACCCACACTCACAATGCAGGTATCCATCCATTCTGGATCCCATGGTTAACGATACTGTTATGGCATTTTATGACTCTGAGAATCGGATCTACCAAGTCGAAGACGAAGGTGAGGAAGATTGTGAAGTACCAGAGGAACTTGCCAGACTGCTACAACAAGAAGAGAGAACCATTCAGACTCACAAGGAACCCGTGGATAGGATCAACCTAGGTACCGATGAAGATTAAAAGGAGGTCAAAGTGGGTGCCAATCTGGAATCCAGTGTCAAGAAACGTATGATTCAGTTATTGCATGATTATGTCGAAGTCTTTGCCTGGTCATATGAAGACATGCCAGGACTTGATGAAGATATTGTGGTACATCGTCTGCCTACAAGAGAAGATTGTCCGCCAGTAAAGCAAAAGGTTCGTCGCATGAGGCCTCATATGTCAGAAAAGATTAAAGCAGAGGTCATGAAGCAATTTAACGATGGATTCTTGGTTGTCACCTCTTACCCCCAATGGGTTGCCAATGTTGTTCCCGTACCCAAAAAAGATGGAAAAGTGTGAATGTGTGTGGACTACCGAGATTTGAATAGGGCAAGCCCTAATGATGACTTTCCACTCCCCCATATTGATATCCTAGTTGACAATACGGCACAACACAAAGTGTTTTCCTTCATGGACGGATTCTCAGGTTACAACCAAATTAAAATGGCACCTGAAGACATGGAGAAAACAACATTTGTCACACAGTAGGGCACATTCTGCTACAAGGTGATGCCATTTGGACTGAAGAATGTTGGGGCAACTTATCAACGCGCCATGGTAGCTTTATTTCACGACATGATACATCATGAAATAGAAGTCTATGTGGATGATATGATATCCAAATCACAAACAGAAGAAGAGCACCTTGATCACTTACAAAAACTGTTGGAGAGACTGAAGAAGTACAAGCTAAGGTTGAATCCAAACAAGTGCACATTCGGGGTACGGTCTAGTAAGCTCCTAGGTTTTATTGTCAGCAAGAAAGGTATTGAGGTCGGTCCTGCCAAAGTTAAAGCAATACAAGAGATGCCTGCTCCTCGTGCTGAGAAGGAAGTCAGAGGATTCTTGGGACGTTTGAATTATATCGTCAGATTCATTTCTCACCTGACAGCTACTTGTGAGCCAATCTTCAAACTATTGAAGAAAGATCAAGTAGTCAAATGGAATGATGAATGCCAAGTTACTTTTGATAAAATCAAAGAGTATTTACAAGAGCCTCATGTGTTGATGCCACCAGTCCAGGGAAGACCGTTGATTATGTATCTGACTGTTTTAGAGAATTCAATGGGATGTGTATTGGGGCAGCATGACGAGTCTGGCCGAAAAGAGCACGCTATTTACTACCTGAGCAAAAAGTTTACCGACTGTGAAACCAGATATTCACTGCTCGAGAAAACTTTCTACACTCTGGCATGGGCTGCTCGCCGGTTAAGACAGTATATGCTGACTCATACTACCTTGTTGATATCTAAAATGGATCCGATAAAATACATATTCGAGAAGCTTGCTCTTTCTGGGAGAATAGCTAGATGGCAGATGATCCTGACGGAGTACGACATACAATATACTACCCAGAAAGCTATAAAGGGTAGTGTACTAGCCGATCACCTCGCTCACCAAGCTGTGGAAGACTACCAGTCCATGAAGTTCGATTTTCCGGATGAAGACATCATGACATTAGACAGCTGTGAAGAATTCAGGCCATATGACGGACCTGAAGAAGGATCCCGATGGACCCTGTTCTTTGATGGAGCATCCAATGCACTTGGTAATGGTATCTGTGATGTACTCATATCTCCGGAAGGGTGTCATATTCCCTTTACTTACATACTTTGCTTCAATTGTACGAACAACATGGCAGAATACGAAGCATGCATATTTGGTCTCAGAGCTGCCATAAACTTAGGGATCAAATCGTTGGATGTATTTGGAGATTTATCTTTGGTTGTCAGTCAGATCAAAGAGGAATGGGACACCAAACATCCTAACCTTATCCCTTACAAAGAACCTGTTTTGACATTGATACCACACTTTGAGAAGATTACCTTCGAGCATTTCCCGCGAGAAGAAAATCAGCTAGCAGACGCTCTAGCTACAATGTCATCTATGTTTAAACTTAATTGGGATAACGAGGCTCCCCGGATCACCATCGAACGAATGGATGAACCAGCACACTATCACGAGATTAATACTGAAGAAGTAGTGGACCAGCCTTGGTTTCACGAAGTCAAGAGGTATCTCGAGGCTCAAGAATATCCAGAAGGAGCTTCAATCAGTGATAAAAAGTTCTTAAGGATATTCTCTGCTAAGTTCTTCCTTAGTAATGGCATCCTATACAAACACAATCATGACTCTGTGTTACTTCAGTGCATAGATAAGGTTGAAGCGGAAAGGATCATGGCCGAATTACACGAAGGCACTTTTGGCACCCATTCTAGTGCGCATACAATGGCAAAGGAAATCCTATGGACAAGCTATTACTGGTCTACCATGGAAGCAGATTGCTATCAACACTCTCGAACCTGCCATAAGTGTCAAATTTATGCTGATAAGGTGCATGTACCTCTGGTTCCTCTAAATGTCTTGAAAACTCCTTGGCCCTTTACTATGTGGGGGAATAGATATGATTGGGGAAATCAAGCCGACAACCTCCAATGGACATCGATTCATCCTAGTGGCCATTAATTATTTTACAAAGTGGGTGGAGGCAGTTTCCTTCGCTTCCGTCACCAAGAACGTTGTTGCCCGCTTCATCAGGAAAAATCTCATTTTCCGGTATGGTATACCCGAAAGGATCATCACTGACAAATGGTATAAATCTCAACAACACTATGATCACCGCCTTGTGCGAACAATTCAAGATTCAACATCATAATTCTTCTCCTTATCAGCCTAAGATGAATGGTACTATCAAAGCTGCGAATAAAAACATTAAAAAGATCATACAAAAAAAGATATTCACCTACAAAGACTGGCATGAGATGTTACCATTCTCTCTCCACGGGTACCGTACCACGGCTCACACATCAACTGGGGAAACACCCTATTCTTTGGTTTACAGCATGGAAGTTTTCTTGCCTATCGAAGTCCAGATCCCCTCTCTAAGGATTATTAAGGATGCAGGGTTAAACGAAAATGATTAGATCCAGACTCGACTTGATCAACTGAATTTGATTGATGAAAAGAGACTTACTGCTATTTGCCATGGTCAAATGTATCAAAAATGAATGATCAAGGATTTCAACAAGAAGGTTAGACGCCAAGTGTATCAAGTTGGGGATCTAGTGATCAAACGCATCATATTGCCACAAGGTGATCCCATGGGCAAATGGACTCCTACCTATGAAGGACCATTTGTAATCAAAAACATTTTCTCCAGTGGGGCAATGATCTTGACCACCATGGATGGCGACGACTTGCCACACCCTGCAAACACGGACATAGTCAAAAGATACTACGCATAAGAGACCCGCTAGGTTGACATACCTAGGCAAAACAAGGGCATCCCGGTGAACCAAAAAGGTTCGGGCAAAAATTAGGGATAAAACAAAAAAAATCTATACACCCGGCAAGTTGAAAACCCGAAAGGGCGACTTGGGCAAAAAGGGGTTTCCTGGTGGACTGAAAACCCGATAGGGCGGTCCAGGAAAAAGAGGGAATTAAAACGTATGACTATGACCCGTTGGATCCCTTTACGGACAACATTTGGCTTCCACTGACAAACTCAGAGGTTCTGATTAATTCAATCATCTTCGGACGAGGCATCAAATAGACAAGACGCTCAGAGATACGAAGGCTATAGCAGAATGGGAACCCCATGGGATTTTTTGTACACATAGCTATCTTTTCTTTGTATCAAAATTTTCATTCTTTTTTACGACAACATTCTCTTACTAGAATGTTTGTCTCCTTGTACAAAAAAATACTTATTCAAAGTCAATACAAAATATTCCTTTGAAAATGCAAAAACTGTTTGTCTTTTCTTTACGCTTGTTTTGTTTACAAAAACGTCCAATGATTCATTGTTGAGCATATGCATTTGAACATAATTACTGTTTACAAATAAACAAAATGAAAAGAGGCAATTACTGATAGGTTGAAAGGATAGAGAAATGTCTCTAGGCTATTCCCTAAGTAATCCCCGGCAGAACGTCGTTCAAATCCCCAGCGGAACAAAGTTTCAAATTATTGATCCCCAGTAGAAGTCATCAAATTTCTCAGGATTCCCCAATAGGATTTTACAAACAGTACATGGCATGGCCCTTACAACAGAATTTATTTCTCTAAACATAAATTTATAAACACTTCAACTTCACAACATGAAGACTTACACTCCATATCCTCAGCAGCATTCAGGGATTTATTTTCCCTAAATCAAACAGCAGTGCAACAAATCAACTCACATATGCATACATCGTATTCATATATCATAAACATTGATAAACACAAATGCATACAACATAATCCCATTATGCATACATTTCATGTATCATGACTGGGAATTTTAAGCTAACATTTTACCCTTTTCAGGATAAGATTAACAACTATCATTAACAATGTCCAGAATTTTCAGATACAGTTCAGATACGCTCCAGACACGGATGCCATCCTGATACTCATTCAAAGTCAACTCTCAGATACAGTTCAGATACGCTCCAGACACGGATGTCATCCTGATACTCATTCAAAGTCAACTCTCAGACACAGTTCAGATATGCTCTAGACACAGACACCATTCTGATAGTCATTCAGATTTCAACTTTCAAATACAGTTCAGATACGCTCCAAACACGAATGCCATTCTAATATTCATTCGGATTCGACTTTCAGATACAGTATAGATACGCTCCAGGCATGGATTCCATTCCGATACTCATTCTTCCAACTTACAAATTACAATTGAACAATCACCTTTAATGGCATTTGTAAGCCCATTCATTCCATCATTACATCATCGAGTGCAAATTTATGGGCACTCTAGTGTCCAATCATCTTCCACCTTCGAGCCACGAATGGCAAAACTCGCCAGTCTAACTCTTCAGGTTTAAGAAGATTGAACAGGGGAAGCTGTTTTACCCCAAAATTTTCCCTCTCACTTATCAAGAATTTCCTCATAAGATCTCTTTGACTCAAGACTGCATTAGGGTTTGACCAGCTCAAGACACCTCCTCATACACTGATGACCAAAATTAGGGTTTGAGTTTGCACAAGGATTTTTGGACTATCAATGCTTCATATGGTTTTAAAGGATCATCATGGACCCCCAAGGTTACTCATGTCAAGTTTCAGGCTCTGAATCACATTTTTGATCATTTAGTTGGACAGTTGACCTAAAAATCAGCTGTATTGGAAAAAAGTCAATTGTGGCCAATTTTCAGTCAAACTTCATAATTTTTTATCCACATCAACATATTAGACTCATATGTATCATTTGATCAAGTTTGGACCATAATTCCCCAAGAAATTTGATCAAATCATCAAAAGGGCAAAATGGTCAAAATTAAGGTTTTGACTGAGAATGGACAATTTTTGATTTTTGACCTAGAAAATGGTCAATTGGTTTAAGGCATGATCTCAAGAGTTCAATTGCATCATATTGACCTAATGAAATGGTTCAAAACATTGCAAATCCATTGGATTGACAAATGAATTTTTCAGTAAACTAATCAAAAGTCATATGTGCATTGAAACGTCAAACTTTGACTTTTTGGTCAAATTCAAGTGCCAAGGATCATAATTCATCAAAACATGTAAAAATGTGAAACTTGTTCATCAAGAAATCAAATATTTAAGATTTGGATTTGAAAAGTTTGAAAAAATTCTAACTTAGAAAATTTTCTAAGTATAGAAAATTTCTTATTTTTTCTCAACTTTAGGCCAAATTTTCACCATGATACAAAATGATTCAAAGGAAGTTTCCAACATGAAAGTTTTAAATCTCCATGAAATCTACAACTTTTGTTCACACAATTTCTCCTAAAGATGCTTGGATTTCAAGATATAATTTTATGAATACATGCTCATGAACTAAAATAACTTAGTGAAATTTTGCCCTAGTTAGGCAGGTTTTTGACCTAACTTCATGACAACCTTTCACATAGTTCCAAGAGGAATATTCAAAAGCATTTCAAATATGGGTTGTAGAGAACATTACAATCTTTCCAAAATATCCAATAACTCCTCAGTATCATTCTTGAGTAGGGAGAATCAAAGAGATGAAGTTAGGGTTTTCAAACTTGATTATAGGTCATTTCCATGAAGAACAAGTTTTCAAATTTGCAAATTGGCTGTACAATCTTCAATTTTCAGGCCTCAAACTCGTTTGTCACTCCACCATTAATGAATTGCACAAGGTTTCATACCCTAAAGCCAAGCATTCAATGCATTGTACAAGGAAATAGCCATTTTTGGAAGAAAGGCAACATTGGCATTTTAGAAAAGCATGCTTTTTGCATTTTTTCATTTTCTTGAGCCTTGGACTTGTTCTTTCTGCATAAATCAAGTCTCTAAACCTAAACAAAATGTGTTTAAAGCTTCAAGCCACCCTATAAGCTCAGATTGATGCCTTAAGAAGTCACTTCTCACACTTGCTTCAAAAACAAGAAATGTAGCAAGACATGTGATCTTGTACTTCTGAGCAAGCACAAGTCCTCCAACCTTTTGCTCTATATAAAGCCATCATTTTGCAACT
This sequence comes from Vicia faba, assembly GCA_948472305.1. Taxonomy (NCBI): domain Eukaryota; kingdom Viridiplantae; phylum Streptophyta; class Magnoliopsida; order Fabales; family Fabaceae; genus Vicia; species Vicia faba. The sequence goes on along the minus strand of OX451736.1, from coordinate 1,202,456,369 downwards.
AAAACCACGGATGCCCAAGCCTTGAAACACATTAGAATTATAAATTGCATAACAAGCCTCCAAACTTGCCATTTCTGACTTGTGAATTGAATCTCCCATTCCACTCGTGCGTTTTCAGGCCTTTTGCTTTCCCAAGCTTCCCTACCATACAAGTAAACCATCCCACACCCTGAAACATCACTGTAACTCCATCTTCCCCATTGTTCAAGTTCAAAAACAGACTAACACAAGTGGACTTCTCAAGACCATTCCAGCCACCCTCAAGACAAGCTAAGCATTGCATTAGCTTCCTAGAGGTTCAAGGAAGCTAACCTGATCATCACAACATCCTAAAGCAAGCTCATTTTCAAAACACGATTTCCATTTTCAAGGTGAGTTTTATGTTTTTCTAACTCTTGATACAAGCATAGTTAGCTTTACATTTGTGAATATATAATGTAGACATCATTGTTACGAAGCTGTACATATCCATAGCTTGCATTTATTTAGCTTGAGTTTAGAGAATTTTTAGTTTGAAGTTTCTGGAAAAATTAGGTTAAGAATTAGGACCAACAAAATTCTCTCTGATCTTGGACTTATAGTTTTAGTTATGCACATGGTTAGAATCGTGAGGTAAAATGCTATAATGTTCATGTTATCACTTTCCATTTTTATTGAGAAATGAAAAAGTTACAGGGGGTCCGGTTGGCCAAAGGTTGAAGATGAAGTACAAGGCAAGGAAGTGTTCTATGTTATGTATTTTTGCTTTCATTTAGACTAACGGATGTACAGCCACCCCAGTGGCAAGGCAGCACGCAAAATTTCCCTAAGTCGTGGGTTCGAGCCTTGGCGCTGCCTTTTTGCATTTTTCTCACATCTTGCTTCATTTTTGTCCTCTTGTAGCTTGGGCTTCAGCATATTGGGCCCTATGTTTTTTTGTTAACTTCCTGCCTCCCATTTGCTTTCATTACCCCCTGGCCCAAATATTTTATTTACTTGTTTTATTTTTATTATTATCAAATATATTTTTCTTAATAAAAAAAATCATAAAAATATAAAAATGATAAATATTTTATTTTATTTTATTTTATTTTTATTTTCTCATAAAAAATATTTATTTATTTATTTAAGTTACATACTATCCTTTTTTTAATAAACTTGTAGATTAAAATAGAATTAGCTTAAATATTTATTTTTCTTCATTTTTCTTCATATTTATTAAACATATTATTTTTAATACAAAAGACCAAAATACCTCATAAATACCATATATTATTTTTCAAAACAAAAAATGTAAAAATACTTACCTTTTCTTAAAGAAATTGATTTCCTTTTTGATAAATTAGAGTTAGGGTTTTAATCAAGGTCCTTTCCAAAAATATTTTCTTTTCTTAATTAATTTGAAAGAATATTTATTTATTTATTAGGTTTAGGATTAAAACTTTTTTCACATAAAAACCAAACAAAATCTTCTTTGCATTCATACATATTTACATATTTAATTTATCTTGTATATTACTTATTCCAATATTTATACATATTCAATTTGGTTGTAATAGCTTAATTAGGTTTATATTATTGCAAATCCCCATTTATAAATTGTATCCCCCTCCCACAAAGTATTGTAATAGCATAATAATCTTTAAATTTCACAATTTATCGCTTTTATATAAAATGTTAGTAATTAGGGTTTGTATGGCAAGATAAAATCAACCAAATAGAAAACCCTAATCCAAGACAAAATCAAGCATGAAAATGACGCACTTGCACATAAGACACCCCTAGGGTTACTCCACTTGGTTGCCTTATACAAAATGGCCATATTACGCATGTAAGGTGTCTTAGCAAAAACAAACAAATACAAGATCATAGACCTTCGATGATGCTATTCAAAGTTGTCTTACAAAAATGATCTTAGTCCCTCAAAAATGCTAAGATACTTTGCAACATTGCTAATCATGGCTATACAATGACCCATGCCCGTCCCATTTACATCCAAAGATAGAGTTGCTTACCAAATCAATAGTAAGACAACAATGTCAAAGGAAAAGAAAATGAACAAGAAAGACATTTGAGTAGGTAGATTACTTTTAGTTACTTGCTCCATTTTAAAACAAATATCCTTGCTATTTTTAAAACAAACACACACATTTCCAAAAATCTTACAAACATAGAAAACATTTTCAAAAAGACAAACATCTTTGTATACATTCTTACGAACGAGAATCATTACAAAGATTTCCTAAACAATGGCCCCTTTTTACAAAATACTTTCAAAACCACATCAAGCACAATTTCAAACAACAAAAGCAAGTGATATAGCAAGTAACTAAGAGCCCATGGAAAAACATGGATGAAAAGTGTGCTAATACCTTCCCTTTTCATAATCTACCCCCCAAACTCAAGAAAAAATCTCAAAGGTCTTTCCTGTGCTTTTTTTACCTTTCCTTTTGGATAAAAGAAAAGTCGGTGGCGACTCTTGCTAACCGAAACATTTGCGATAAAACGCAAAACAATTAAGTCATTTCTCCCACCGTATCACATTAGGGAATGACAATATAAAAATAGATAAAGGCAAAAAAGATACAACACATAAAGATTGGACCAAAAAATGACATATAAGCCTATACAAAGTTACATGTGATAACATACCAATTTAAAACTATAAATTTGCATTCAACCTCATATATGCATAATCAACTCAATTTCAGAAAATGAATAAAATACGAGATAACATAGTAGACAACATCATAGATAAACATCAATAATACCATAATTATGGCAAAAACCACGACATACAACAAACCATCCAAAATACCAAAAGAGTAACAATATCCAACATAGTCAAGGAAGAAGTTTAGGTAAAACATAAATAAACATAGCATAAAATATGAAAATGATGATATGAAATGCATGACAAACTACGATAAATTATATGGAAATGGATCAATGATAGTTTCAAAGTCTAGATCAAGATCAAATCCAAAACCCTTAATGAATGTGCAGTCACTTGTCGTATGATATCTCTTACTCTGTTTTTGATGTTTTCTCTAATTTGTTTGTATGCCATATAATTTGCTGTGTGTTTTAAATTTGTTTATCAATTTTGTATTCGATTGGTTGTACTTTATTCATATTTAAGTTGTATTGTCATCGCTTTAGTTATTGTGTGTACCATTATAACCCCCCATTAGTCAATACAATAAGAGTATTTATTCCTTGATAATGTTTCTTTTTTAGCCTAGACAGTTGTATTTTATCGTTTCATTAAGCATAGCTTGAATCACAAGTTAGAACTATTAAAATCAAGATGTTGAGTGTTTGATTTGAATGATGTACAAAACGTGATTCGAAAAATAAACTTGTGAAAAATGCAGACCTACCTGGTCCCTTAAGGAATATCAAACAACCGTTTGAATACAAGTCTTATTTACAAGAATATTGCTTCTAAAAAGATGAATATGTAAACTATTTTAAGAACAGTGACTTAAGAATATGAAAGCTATGAACAACGTTTGCACGTGAATATTCCGTTGACTGATAGCTTTCTCTCTTAGTCTTCAAGCCTTTATATAGACAATAAAATAATATATTCGTTGAGGGGTACTCTTAGGATTTCCATAAACATTGACAGCTTGAACAGTAACGTGGGGGACAATATTGTGCGACACGTCCGTCCTTTCATGGTAGTGGAATGAAGCGTTGGTCATACCATGTACTATTTGTACCACGTTAATGTTATCTTCTTTCCCTCTGCACTTCAGAGGCTTCTGCGAGCATGAGTTTAGAAGCGAGAACATAACACAATGTCATCATAAATTCAAGTCTTCAAAGTCTTCAGAACTGCGTCTTCAGAGTCTTTAGCACTTGGTTGTGAGAATCTTTTCTTGGAGCCTTATGTCTTTAGAACTTCAAGTATTTAGAATCTTTAGAACTGCATCTTCAAAGTCTTTAGCACTTGGTCTTTAGAACCCTTATCTTTAGAACCTTAGGTCTTTAGAAACTTGAGTCTTTAGCATCTGGACTTGAGTAGAAACTTCTGTCTTCAGATCTTCTGACTGTTTCTTTAGAACCCGTTATCTTCTGAAAAATGAGTCTTCAACGTCTGAACTTAAGTAGCAACTTCTGTCTTCAGATCTTCTGACTGGTTTCTTTAGACAAATATCATAGCTTACACTTTAGAGCCTTCTGAAGTGTCTTGCTACAATTCAACAGAACTTGTGTAGCGCGGAAGCGGAACTAATTCTCTTCTAATGTCTTGGCCACGCTATCCATCAGAAGCAGGACCTATTTGTTAAGTACTCAACAATAACAAACATTAGCACAACAAAATTGTTCACACAAACATACTCATTTGTTATCATCAAAACTCAGAGATAATATTGCAGAACCAAATCTTATTCTTACAAGGATGTCTCTCTAGTTTGTATGAAAATTCGCAAGTTCCTTCCTAAAGAATGACTACTGAGGTATACACGTGGCTTTTCAGTTAAGCCTGTTAAGTTTGAGTATTATCTTGAAAAGGGATTATGACCTTGAGATGGTTAAAGCCTTTTACTGCACTTTGAATTTTATTGATGATGGTTTAGAATGTCACCTGAAGGATAAGTTAATTAAATTTTCTGTCGATGATTTTAATTCTCATTTTGGTATACTTGTTGGAGGTGATGAAGTTGACACCTCTAATTCTCCAAAATTTCAAAAGCTTGATTTTGTGCCAAAAATTTCTAAAAAGTCTATTTTTGGTAACCATCTAGATTAGGCCAATTTTAACATTAGTCAGATTAAATTTGAAATGATAATTTTGCACTCGGTGTTATCAAGATGTTATACATGAAACCTTGTAACTGGACATGAGCAGATGATCTTAATCTCCTTTTGATGTGGGCGTTGTTAGGCGCCATAATTGGGTCAAGTTTATTTTCTTAAGGATGGAGCATTGAAAACCCTCTCCTAAGGTCAAAATATTCTACTCATCCTTCATTTAGTAAATTCTTGAACTGAATGACATCACTCCACATGCCTCTATTTATTGAAATCACCAAAGCCTGTTGACGCCTCTACCATTACTCTGATGAGGTACTACAAAGATGATGATGGCGAGTACTACTTTTTGCACACAAATGAGAGTTTTATTTATGAATACAAGATTGTGAAGCCCTTTGATGAAGGCCTAGGTAATGGTGTGATTCCTCCTACTGTGAAAGTGTATCTTGATGAGTTGGTTGGTAGGATTCTAGATGATAATCAGGTGCAGGAAGAAAGGATAATGGCACGGATTAAAGGGGCTGCAAAGGAAAGTAAGGACATTCGAATCAAGTTGAAGGATGAATTTGTCAAAATTGGAAGCCAGTGGAGGTTGGGTCATAGCTCAAGTGAAAGATGCTATAGCAAATCTTAATAGGACCAACATATTTTTCCCTGCTGACATGGATTCAGAGCCCTCTAATTCATTATTGAATGTGATACGGTGGGAGAACTGACTTGGCTTTGCGTTTGTGTTCGCAAATGTTCGGTTTAGCAAGAGTCGCCACCGACTTTTTATTTATCCTAAGGAAAGGTCAAAAAGCACAGGAAAGACCTTTGAGATGTTTTCGTGGGTCCGGGGGGTAGATTATGAAAAAGGAAGGTGCTAGAACCCTTTTCATCCATGGTTATCCATGGGCTCTTAGTTACTTGTTTTAGATCACTTATCTTTACTTTTCAATTGTTTGAAATGTTTCTTTGTGTGTGTGGTTTTGAAAATGTTTTGAAAAAGATGCCTTGTCTAGGCAACCTTTGTAATAATTCTTGTTTGAATGTTTTACAAAGGTGTTTGTCTTTTTGAAAAGATGTTTCAATGTTTTTGAAAGTTGTTTTGAATTTGTTTTGAGGTTGTGTTGTGAAGTGTGTTTGAAAAATGGCAAGGATGTTTTACAAGTTTGATCAAGTAACTAAGACTTGTCTACCCTATTTTACTCAAAGATCTTTCTTATGCTTTTTAACCCTTTTAACAGTGTTGCTTCACCATTGTGTTTGGTGAACAACCTTGTGTTAGGATGTTGAACGGGACGGACGTGGGACGTTTGTATAGTCATAGAAGGCAATATATGGGACATTTTAGCAATGTCGTTTTAGGGACTAGATCGTTTACCGAAGGCAACATCGAGGGTCATCGAGGGACTACGATCTTTTATCGAGGGTCTTTGCTAAAATGTCCATGCTCGAGGGACAAGACTATATTCTGAGGCAACAAGTGAGATTACCCCTAAGGGTGCATGTGTGCAAAGTGTGTTTTATTGCATGCATTTGTCTTTGATTTTTAGGTTGTCTATTTGTTGGTTTTATCTTGCCATACACGCCTATTTACTAGCATTTGTACAAAGTAAATAAAATGCAGAAAGATAAAATCCTACGCTATTACAACCATATCGAAAGACATAAAAATATGAAAAAATAAGATAAAAGTAAGAAAAAATGAGTGTCTTTCGACCCAGGCAGTAGCTGCCTTCGATTGACATTCTGCTGGCCTCTTTCGATTTGGGCAGGAGCAGCCTTCGATTTGCATTCTATTGGCCTCCTTCGATTGGGGCTGGCAACAACAAAGTCACGTCTTTCGATTGGGCCTTGGCAGGGGCAAAGTCCTGTCCTTCGATTGGGCGAAGGCAGCAGCAAGTTGTATCCTTCGACAAGGCGAAGGCAGCAGCAAGTTGTATCCTTCGACTGGGGCCTTTCTGCCTTGTTGCCTTCTTCGATTGGGCCAGTGAAGTCAGTGTGAGCGTGTCTCTGGCTGGGCCTGGAAGTCAGTGTGGAAACCAAAGGTTTCGTTTCATACTCCTGTCTCCTGTTTCTTTCATTTCAAGCATTAAATGGCAACATGGCCTAAGGCCATGCTAGTATTTATCTTTCAAACAGTTTAATAATTAAAACTAGTTCAGGTAAACAAAAAGCAAAACGAAACATGTTAACAGGGTGGAAACGAAAGGAACAGCAGTATGTACATGCTTGGAACGAACAATAATATTTACATGTCATGCCATGAAACAAAAAGCTCAAAGGTAAGAATAACTTACCTTGCTTCAGGCTGGAACGTGTGTTGGGCCTTTAAGTGGTCTCCTTGAATGCTTCTGGATTCGGAGGGAGAAACCAGGGGTTATGTCCTTGATACTGGATTCAACAGAGAAGAATAAGTGTGAGGTTCTTCCTACTGGATTCGAAGGGTAACAAGGTGTATGGATGTTTCAGGTTCTAAGGAAACAAGTGTTTGGATTCTGGATATTTTTGATTTCTCAAGTGTTGATGAACTTGAGATTTTTTTGTTGTGTTTGAGAACAATTTTCTGCAGATTCGTTCCTCTGGTTCCAAAAGTCCTCCTCAGCTTTGTAAAAAATTCCTCTATTTATAGAGAAATAATGAACATGTTCGTCCATAGCCAGCTTGCAAAGAATAATAAAATAAGGGGTTACGTGACAATACAAGTGGGGGGCCTGTTGGCAGTAGCAGCAGTGGGGTGCAGGAGATGTGACTTATGCCTCTGACATTGCTTGTGCTCAGACTGAAATCAGATGGAAAGCTGCTTTTGTGATAAAGTACTCTCTGCTTGAAGAAAAAGTATGTAGCCTTTAGCCCAGAATAGCAGTATCCAACAGACAAAGTTTTAAACCCTTGTGCAACCTTCTGACTATGTAAAGATCTGGACGCAACACAGCCTGGCAAACGAGATTTGGTTTTGAGTCAAAGGCAAGAGTGAGATCGAAGCGCACTGGTTCGAAGGAAGCCTCTGTCTCAGTCGAAGCCTGTGGTCGAAACAAGCTAACTCGAAGGAAGCTATTGCCCAATCGAAAGCTCCTGCTCGAAGCAAACATATTTCCCAATCGAAAGTCCGTGTTCGAAGGAAGAAATGTTGCCCAATCGAAACATGTTTGTAGGCAGTAAACTTGTCCAAATCGAAGCAGGCTTGCAGGCAACTACTTGTCCCAATCGAAATAGGCTTGCAGGCAGCACGCTTGGTGAATTGAAAAGGGTTTCCTTGCAGGGGCATGTGTGGCCAGTAGGTCATGGCCTTCGATTGCAACCATGCAGGTAGCACGCTTGTCCAATCGAAAGGTTGAATCGAAGGATGTTTCCAATCCAAATGAAGGATGTACCCAAGTTGCATTCGAAAGAGGCATACAGGAGGCCAAATGTCCAGGTTCGAAAGAGGCATACATGAGGCAAAAAGTCCAGGTTCAAAAGAGGCGCACTAGTAGCCATTTTGAGCAATCGAAAGAGGCCAAGAGTCAATCGAAGTATGCCGAATCGAAGGAGACATGTTTTCCACCAAATTTGTCAAAATGTTATTTTTATCTGTTTTCTCCATTTTTGACAGTTTCCTTTTAATTTTGGTACTGGAAAATCCCAATGCACTTGTGCAAGCTTGAACCTTGAGAATCCTTGTAAGAAAAACCTTGAGAATTGAGAGGGCAAATTTTGGGGTACAACAGTTGCCCCTGTTCAATTTTCTTAAACCTGAGGATATAGATTGGCTTTCGAGCCTTTCGTGATCCGAAGGTGGAAGATAATTGAACACTAGAGTGCCCAAAAATTTGCACTCGCATGGTGTAGTATCAACATTGTGATGTCGGGAATGGGCTTACAGATGCCATTTGGAGATGTGACAGAAACTTGTTGGAGATGGGCTTAAAGATGCCATCCAAGAATGTGACAGAATCTTGTTAGAGATGGGCTTAAAGATGCCATCCAATAATGTTTGTTGTAAGTGCACTGTTGTAGGTCAGAAGAATGAGCATCAAAATGGTATTCGTGTCTGGAATGCCATTGAACTGTATCTGGGGACTGAGTCTGTATGAGAAAAAGAAATGGCGTCCGTGTCTGGAGCGTATCTGAAATGTATTTGAATGAGTGACAGAATGACATCCGAATCTGGATCGTATCTGGACTGTATTTGAATGAGTGACAGAATGACATCCGAATCTGGATCGTATCTGGACTGTATTTTGAACGAGTGACAGAATGACATCCGAATCTGGATCGTATCTGGACTGTATTTTGAATGAGTGACAGAATGACATCTGAATCTGGATCGTATCTGGACTGTATTTGAATGAGTGACAGAATGACATCCGAATCTGGATCATATCTGGACTATATTTTGAATGAGTGACAGAATGACATTCGAATCTGGATCGTATCTGGACTGTATTTTGAATGAGTGACAGAATGACATCCGAATCTGGAGCGTATCTGGATTGTATTTTGAATGAGTGACAGAATAACATCCGAATTTGGATCGTATCTAGACTGTATTTTGAATGAGTGACAGAATGACATCCGAATCTGGATCGTATTTGGACTGTATTTTGAATGAGTGACAGAATGACATCCGAATCTGGAGCGTATCTGGACTGTATTTTGAATGAGTGACAGAATGACATCCGAATCTGGATCTTATCTGGACTATATTTTGAATGAGTGACAGAATGACATCCGAATCTGGATCGTATCTGGACTGTATTTGAATGAATCTGGAATAAGTATCAGAATGTCATCCATATCTGGATCGCATCTGAACTGTCTCTAGAAGGAATCTGGAATAAGTATCAGAATGTCAGCCATTTCTGGATCGCATCTGAACTGTCTCTAGAAGGAAATCTGGAATAAGTATCAGAATGTCAGCCATATCTGGATCGCATCTGAACTGTCTCTAGGAGGAAATCTGGAATAAGTATCAGAATGTCAGCCATATCTGGATCGCATCTGAACTGTCTCTAGAAGGAATCTGGAATAAGTATCAGCCATATCTGGATCGCATCTGAATTGTCTCTAGAAGGAATCTGGAATAAGTATCAGAATGTCAGCCATATCTGGATCGCATCTGAACTGTCTCTAGAAGGAATCTGGAATAAGTATCAGAATGTCAGTCATATCTGGATCGCATCTGAACTGTCTCTAGAAGGAAATCTGGAATAAGTATCAGAATGTCAGCCATATCTGGATCGCATCAGAACTGTCTCTAGAAGGGATCTCAGAAGATGATGATCCTTGCCTGTTGATTGATCTTTCCTGAAAAGGTAAAGAGTTAGTTGTATGCAATGTCATGATGTATGCATTGTGTAATGATGTTCTCAAAATAAAATGAGATTTGTGTCATATGTATTTTGTATGCATATGTTATGAATGTTGTTGAAGTGTAATTGTTAATGAATGTATTTTTGTCTGGGAAAATAAATCCTTGACAAAAGCTGGAGAGTTATTAAATCCTGGACTGTTGTTGAAGAGTATGTGTGTCTTCAAACTTTGCTCAGAATATTTCCAATGGATTCCTGTTTTGTTGTTTGAGGAGAACTCCGCTGGGGAATATTGAAAACTCTATGGGGAGAATGTTTATTCCTGCTTGGGAAAAGAGTTCAGGAGTCTCGGTTGTCCGTTGCTCTACTGGGGAGTCGAAGTTGAACTAATATCTGGTCGGGTCCAGGTTTCACAGTAACTTGCTGGGGATTGTAGAGTAGTCTACTGGGGAAGAGGAGTTGTGGTCCTTTGATTTGTAGTAGTCGGAGAGGCAAACTCATGCTGGGGAATCCTGTCGTTTGTTGGGGAAATAAACCCTGTTTCCAGTCCGCCAGAGAGGTGACATCTTCGTTGGGGGAAGTCCTCAAGGATTCTTGAGGTTGATTTAGCTGGGGAAAGGTTTTCAGAGATTAAACCCTTGCTGGGAGTCATCCTATGAGAAGGATTTTGGGGAGATTTGCCATTGCCCCTAGTTGCGAGTGTTTGTGGCACTGGCTGGAAATGTTTGAGTGTATGTAACCCTTTGTCGGGATTGATGGTCAATGCCCCAAGTGACGGAGATGGAGACTTTCCCCTGGTTACTCTGCACTTCTTCAGAGATTTCCTGGAATCTTGACTGGACTGCCCCAGGTGTGCTGGATAGTGACATGTCAAGTCCCCCTGTTGATAGGAGATTCGTCAATGGAAGTGTCATCCTTCTTGAAGTGATTTTGTTCACTGAGAGGGCTTTCGTTCATCGGATATTCGTTGTGTGAATTTCTCCGCTGTCAAACAAATAGCCAAAATGCAAATAGTGATATTCAAGGAATGCGAAGTTTATGTTTGTCTTGAGGTTTTGAAAAATGCGTTTTTAGCAAGTAAAGAAGTTTTGTAAGAAAAATTCAACTCAGGATTTTGAGTAAAGCCTTACAGGAGTCAGGATACCTTTTGTAACAGTATGCTTTCGAACTAACCCATGCTTCAATTAGGACTTTTGAAGGGTTGTAACGTGGCTTGGTTCACGGTTTAAGAAACAAAGGATAAAGGCCCAAAGTTTATTTGTACCCACCCGCTCTTCGTGATGTTCTTCAATCCTAAACTCAGTTAATTGTGCGTCAAACTCTATTCGAAATTGGAACGACGTTTTGGTGATGGTTCACACAAGTTGGATTTTGGAAGGCAGTCATTTTTGCAACATTTTTCATGTTGTTGAGGATTTGTAGCGACCTCGTTCTTTTGATTTGTTACCCCTAACTTTTACCTGACTGTTCATGTTTTCGAGATTACAGTCAGCGGGATGCCCCAGCTTTCTTAAGCCTCCTTTATAGGTTTTGGCTCAGTGGACTTTTCTTTTTTTGAGAGATAATGACTGCTTATGAGATAAGGAACCACCACTGTCTTTTGATTCCAGAGGAATGCTTTTGATGTCGTTCGTTGTATTATGAACTGAGAGTTTGCGACTTAAATGCGCATCTTTTGAATTAACTGAGTGACTACCCTTCCCCAGGTTTAAAGGTTTCAATTTGTGTTTAAAACAGAAAACTTCTACTTCTTTGGCTCGAAGGGGTTGACTAGGGATTATCTTCCTTATAACTCCAGTGTTTAGGATTTGAAAGAAATGCCTGTACATCGTCAGCAAGGTTTGTCTAAAAGCATATTGTTATGAGATTATGGCATTGTTTCGTCATCCTCCATCTAAAGGCTTGTAACTTTTAGCAAGATTTGAATATCATAAAGACAGTAGAAAGCATAGTTTAAATGAAATGAAAACGAATGAAATAATTCAAGACAAACATATGCAGTGCATTAATGAAACAAAGTTTGACATTAATAGATAATTGTTTGAATAACAAAAGAAATTACAACTTGAAAATTCAAATGAAACAAAAGCCTTCAATGATTTGGCATAGGAGCACTGATCACGTTTGGAGTCTCCGGAGGGTCAAACTCGATCTCCTTGGCATCAATCATGTCTTGGACCTTGTTCTTCAGAGCCCAACAGTTGTTTGTGTCATGTCCCGGACTGTCAGAGTGGTATGCACACCTTTCATTGGGATGATAGGTAGGAGAGGAAGTATTTGGGTTCTGGAGAGGAGCCTTTAATGTAATCAGCTCTGCCTCCAACATGCGTTGTAGCGCTTGACCCAATGACATGTTGATCTTAGTGAATTGTCTTTTAGGCGCGACCTCCTTACGCTGATGCCCCTGTCCTTGTTGAGCAGGCGTAGGATTAGAGATCAAGATTGCTCCTATGTGTTGGTCATGACGACTCTTTTGACCATACACAGCATTGGACTCTTTCTTCCCATTGTAGGGATTTTTCTAAGCATCAGAAGGTGTAGCTTCTTGAATCTTCCCACTTTTGATGCCAGCTTCGACCCTTTCGTCGGTCAGTATTAGCTCGGTGAACCCGGCTGAGGAGCTTCCAATTAAGTGATTGAAGAAAGGCCCTGTCAAAGTTCCCATGAAGATGTCAATCAGCTCCCTGTCAGTTAAAGGGGGTTGCACCCTACCAGCCAGATCTCTCCACTTTTGGGCGTATCCTTTGAAGCTCTCGTTGGAACCCATGGTCATGTTCTGCAATTGTAAACGAGTTGGTGCAAGATCAGTGTTGTACTGATACTGTTTGTAGAAAGCAACAGCCAAATCCTCCCAGGTGTGGATGCGAGAACTCTCCAATTGATAGAACCATTTGAGTTGAGTCCCTACTAGGCTTTCTTGGAAGAAATGGATCCAAAGCTTCAGATCAATTGTGTATGGTTGAATCTTGCGGACATAAGACTTTAGGTGCATCTTAGGGCAAGAGACTCCATCGTATAGGGCAAAGGTAGGGACTTTGAACTTTGGAGGGATGACTAATCCAGAAACTAAACCCATGTCTCCTAAATCCAAGCCAGGTACTTGTTGAATCACTATAGCATTGAGGCGATCCTCCAACTGTTTTTATTTGTCATCAGCGGGAGGATATTGTTCTTCGGAGTAGTCAGCTTCAACTTCATCAATCTCCAAATTGTGGTCTTCTTCGAGACTATCCCATATGTTGGATGGAGTTGAAAGTAACCGGGTTCTAGAGGATCTCAAATCATTGGCTACCCTCAATCGGTCATAACTCCAGCATCGCAATCTTTTCTCGCGGCCAGAACCATCTCGAGAGTTTAGCCTCAATGAGTGTAGCATACTGCTACTGTCCTAATAGCCAAGTTGGTCAATTTAGGGTTCTAAGGTTGGTTGGCGTTAAATGACCCCTTAGAAGAACTATATTCTCCCCGTTGCAACACAAGGGATATAGGTATAGACTAAGATGCCACACCAACGTAGCCACTGCTTCACCCATGTCGGTCTACGCCGGACAGGTCCCTCACAGATTATGCTACCTAAAAAGGGTATTTCCCAGATCTGGGTTAGGATCTATGAAACTCCGATGCAAAGCCCACAAATATAAAAGCAAACAAAGCAAACAATTGAAAACAAAGGTGATCTAAACCCTAAGGTTACTCCACTTTTAAAAATATCCCCAGCAGAGTCGCCAGTTCTGTGATACGGTGGGAGAACTGACTTGAGGTTTTGCGTTTGTTTTCGCAAATGTTTCGGTTGAGCAAGAGTCGCCACCGACTTTTTATTTTATCCTAAGGAAAGGTTAAAAAGCACAGCAAAAACCTTTTGAGATGTTTTCTTGGGTTCGGGGAGTAGATTATAGAAAGGGAAGGTATTAGCACCCTTTCTATCCATGGTTATCCATGGGCTCTTAGTTACTTGCTTAGATCACTTGCCTTTTGTTTTCAATTGTTTGAAATGGTGCTTGAGTGTGTGTGGGTTTGAAAATATTTTGAAAAGAGGCCAATGTGGTGGCAACCTTTGTAATGATCCATGTGGGGATGTATACCAAGGTGTATGTCTTTTGAAAAAGGTTTTCATTTGTTTTTTTGAAAGTTTGTTTTGAAAGTGTTGTGAGGTGTGGTTTTGAAATTAGGCAAGTGTTTTGTTTTGCAAGATTGGTTCAAGTAACTAAGAGGTTATCTACTCCTAAATTTCTCAAAAGATTACTGCTATGTTTTAACCCTTTTAACAAGTTTGTTCCACCATTGAATTTGGTGGACAACCTTATGTTAGGATGTGAAAGGGACAGGCGCGGGTCATCGTTTAGACCATAATTGCAACGGCGTTAAATGTCTTTGGGCATTTTCTTTAAGGGACTTGATCATTCAAATTGTTTGCTTTGCCCAAAGAAGTTCAACATACAATATGGCCCAATTTTGAAAGGCAACAAGTGGAATACCCTAGGGGGTGCAAGTGTGATTTGTGTGTCCATTTTCATGCTTGTTTATCTTGAGATTAGGTCATAACTATTTTTTATCGTTTTTTTTTCATACAAACCCTAATTCTAACATGTTATCATTAGAAAGCATATAAAGTGCGAAAATAAATTTACTAAGCTATTACAAAACCAAATATGGGAAGGGGGGTACAAATGTTCAAATGGGGATATTGACAAGTAATTTAAACCTAAAATTATTACATCAATTTGAATATTTGCAATTTAATCAATGTACAAAAATTAAATAAGAATGCAAGATGCAAAAGAAATGTTTTGTATATGTATGAAAAAATATTATTTATGTAAAAGAGAAAAGAAAATAAAAATTATATTATTTTTTGGAGTATTTTGAATTTAGGGCAAAAAACCCTAATTTTAAAGAAAATGTATTATTATCTAATTTAATACAAATATTTATTTATTATTTATAAAAATAAAATAAAATGAAGTATATTATGAAAAAAAAGTATTTTTGTATCAAATATTAATAAAAATGAAAAATTCAAGTATTTTTATATTTTAACTTAAACATATTAATAAACATATATATATATATATATATATATATATATATATATATATATATATATATATATTTAAGTCTTAAATATATATTATACACAAAATAATATATATTTAATATTTTAACAAGACAAATAAAAAAAGTATTTTTATGTGGAATATTTTCAGAAGGTAAATAAAAAATAAAAAAAATGTATTTACACTATTTTTCTATTTATTCTAATAATAGTATATATATAATATTTATATACAAACAAAAGAAATAAATCAAATAAATATGCCATATATTCAAAAAATGATGGAAAAAATATTTTTATTTTTTTAATGTCATGAGAAAAAATAAACAAAGTCAATCAAAAAAGAAAAAGTCAAAAAGAATAAAAATAAAGCAAATGGGCTCAGGGGGTGTAATAGCAAATATGTGGTGTGAATAAGAAAAAACACACAAGCCCAGCCCAATGCCACTGTCTTCAACCTCCAGCAGAAATGTTTGAAAAAACGCGCGCCATGTTCAGCTTCTTCTAACTCTTGATTCCTGGCTTTTTAGCAAAAACTCATAACACAACAAATGTTCAGCATGAAGAGACGATTCTAACCATGTATGGAACTTGACCTAACTCTCTAAGATGAGGGAGAATTTCTCCTCCCCCAAATCCTAACCTAATTTTTCTGCCATTTTCAAACTCCAAATTCTCTCTACTCAGGCAAAAGAAATGAAATGTAAAGATATGTACATGTTCAGGGCTATGAGTAGAACCTTGTTTCTTCACAAACTTAAGACTAAAGATGCATGATAAGAGAGATACGAGTTCAAAGTTTTACCTTTGCAGTTGAACTTCTATCTGGAGAATGAGGAACTTCTAGTGCAAGGTAATGATTGGAAAAGCTTCCTTGAGGTCCAGGGATGCTTTTTCAGTGCTTACTTTGTCTTGAAACTTCTTGTATCGAGCTGTGGAACTTCAACTGCAAGAGGAAAAAATGAAAATGGTGGAAACTGTTAGAGAGATTACATGTCAGGTTTTAGGTCATGGTTAGCTTGCATATATGCTAGGGAGTGTATATGGATTGATTTTGGTAAGAATGCTCGAGGGAAATGGGAGTTGGCACTCAAACTGCAGAGGCAACCCTGTTTTTGCAGTTTGAGGATGATTCTGAGATGGAGGGTGCTTGAAAGGTCAATGACTCGTGCCAAAGCTTGGATATGTTCTTTGGAATGTGTTTGATAGCTTTTGTGTTGTGTGCTAAGGCTGAGATTGAAGTTGGTACAAGTTATGCAATGTTACTTGAATTTTAAGCAAGCAATGGTCACTTGGTGTTTTAGGTCAGTAGGGGCCTCTAATCCTGCTGCATAAGCCTCTCTTGATCAGAGCAATTTGCCCATAATCTTGTTCCCATGAGATCCTAACTGTACTTGCTTGGATTTCAATTTGACATAAAGCTAGCTTTTTACAAAAATGGATAAAGCACTTTATCTAGTTTAGGATTAATCTTGCATACAATGCTTGCACTCAAAGAACAACACCTTAACACATTGAATATGCATTAAATTATTGAGTATGGAATGGTTCAAGGACCTGTAATCAAGCATAAAGCAAGCTGATTTCAAATTTGCAAGATTATGAACATGTTTTGATGAAGAACAAAAGTGAATTTTTGCCAACTTGTGAAATTCGAATCTCTCAAGTTATGAGGTTGTTTGATGAGTTCTTGGACATTTTGGAAATCTTGGAATGTGTACTACAATCCATCTTTGAAATGAAAATTAAAATTCCAAGTGGAAGGGTATGAAAAGTGGCCTTGAAGTGGGGTAGAAAACCTTGTCAAAATAGGTTAAAATTTCACTAAGTTAAAAATGGTTTAGTGCCCTTATTCAAAAAATTGTAACTTGAGATACAAGCTTCAAATGAGAAAACTTTGTCAATCAAAGTTGTAGATTATGCAACAAGCTACAACTTTCATGTTTTGACTTTTGTTTGAATCCAAATGGATCTTGGTGAAAAGATGGGGCAAAGTTGGGAAAAAATTAGGGTTTTTCATAACTTAGAAAAATTCTAAGTTATGAAAAATTCCATTTTCTAACCCTAATTTGCATTTTGTGATTTCTTGGTGAACAAGTTTCATGATTTGGCATGTTTTGATGAAAAATGAATCTTGACTCTTGATTTTGACCAAAAAGTCAAAGTTTGACTTTTCAGTATACAGTCAAAATTGATCAATTGACTGGGAAATTCAACTGTCAATCTTGTGTACTTGGGATCTTTTGAGCTTGTTGAGCATGTCAAGATAATTCCATGGGGTCCTTGAGTCCATATGTGAGCTTGGTTTGCCATTGGCTAGGTCAAACAGTCAAAAATTGCCTTTGTGCAGTCAAAACCCTAAAAATGACCATTTTGCCCTTTTGGTGATCTGATCAAATTTCTTGTGGAATTGTGATCCAAACTTGATCAAATGGTTCATATGAGTTCATAATGTTGATGTGGGTCAAATTTCATGAGATTTGACTGTCAATTGGCCACAGTTGACTTTTTCCCCAATACAGTTGATTTCTAGGTCAATTGTCCAATTGACTGGGCAAAACTTGGAATCAAGACTTGAAACTTGGCATGGGTAAACTTGGGAGTCCAATCATGAAGCATGAAAGTCATCTTAGGCATTTTAGGTCAAAACATCCTTGGGCAAACACAAACCCTAATTTGAGTCCACAGTGCAAGGAGAAGTCTTGAGCAGAGGAAACCCTAATTGGATCTTGATCTTCAAAGGTCTTGTGATGAGAAAATGTTGAGGAAATGGGAGGGCAAATTTTGGGGTACAACAGTTGCCCCTGTTCAATCTTCTTGAACCTGAAGAGTTAGATTGGCAAGTTTGCCTTTCGTGACTCGAGGGTAAAAGGAGATTGGACACTAGAGTGCCCGGAAATTTGCACTCGCATGCTGGAGTCTCAACAATGTGGTGTCGGGAATGGGCTTATAGATGCCATTTGGAGAGATGGTGGATAGGGAGATGGGCTTATAGATGCCATCTGGAGATGTGACGGAACCTTGTCGGGAATGGGCTTATAGATGTCATTTGGAAGTGTCGGTCGCATAAGAGATTCCTTTGCGAGAACTTGTGTATTTGAGAAAGACGGATGTTTTCCTGGCTTGTTACAGGTGTTTGATCTTCAGTCTCCTTATGCAGACATGCCCTGGCTAGATACAGGTGTCGAATCTACAATCGGTTGCTCACAGATGTGCCCTGGCTGGATACAGGAGTCGAATATGGAAATAGTCGTTAATAGACGTGCCCTGGCTGGATACAGGAATCGAATCTTCGGACTCTTCAGACGTGCCCTGGCTAGATACAGGAATCGAGTCTGGAAACGTGGTCAACAGATATGCCCTGGCTGGATACAGGAATCGAATCTGGAGATGTTGTAGTTGATAGATGTGCCCTGGCTGGATACAGGAATCGAATCTTCGAACTTTTCAGACGTGCCCTGGCTAGATACAGGAATCGAGTCTGAAAACTGATCACTCTCAGATGTGCCCTGGCTAGATACAGGTATCGGATCTGGAATTGCGACAGTTGAAGGTAATTGTTTTTGGGATTGTCTTTTTCCTGAAAAGGCAAAAACGTAAGTTGTATGCAATGTCATGATGTATGATATGCATGGTGTTATGATGTTCAATCATGAGATAGTGTTGTATGCGCTTTATCATGTATGTAAGCAAGATGTATGAAAACGTGAAATGTTTATGAATGCAATTTTGTCTTAGGAAAATAAATCCTTGTCGAACGGCCGGGGAGTTGCTCTGTGGAAGAGATACTTGGCCGAAGTTTTGATAAGAGGCCTGTTGAGGACTTTAATGATGGATTCCGCTGGGATAATGATGATAAACTCCACTGGGGATACCAAAGATAAACTCCGCTGGGGATACCAAAGATAAACTCCACTGGGGATTGAAGGAAGGTTGCCGAGGGCGATCTTCCGTGGTTTTTAGCTGAGGATAACCCAGTTATAAGTCCTTGTGAGGAAATAACTCTAAATAAAACTCGGGAGAGACGTCCATACTCTGCAGGGGATAAGTTTCCAGAATCTACTGGGGAATGTTGTGACTTTTTTTAGGATTGATAGGGAGTCAACTCTGCTTGGGAAAGTATTGCTGAACCTGGTTTTACTCTGCGGGGAGTTGAGATGATTTGGTCACATTCTTCAGTTGAATCTAACTTGGTACCCTGGCGGACAAAACAACCAGACTGCATTAGACAACTTCACATTGCCCCTGTCTCTGATGTCAACTGTAATCAATCTCTCGTTTCATATGTAAACATTTATGAATCAGCAATTTAATGTCAAATGCATATATAAAAAATGAACATTGGACGTTCTCCGCAAGACAAAACAGAAAAAAAAGGAAAACAATTGGCACTTTTAACTGAAAAGTACATTTGTATTGATTTAAACTTTGCCTGTGAATAGGCGTTTTTGTACAAGAGGCTGACATCCTAGTAAGAGGACGCCGCCAAATAACATAGAGTTTACAATTTAAGAAACAAAACAGCTATGTGAACAATCCCACTGGGTTCCAACTCTGCTATCGCCTTTATGTCTTCGAACATCTCATTGCTTTGCTGCCTAGTTGAAGATGAAGCTGATTGGTTGATGCCGAAATCTTGAGCCAGGTAGTTGATGCCGAATTCCGGATGCAAAGTGATCCAATGAGACCTAGTGTTACGCTTTTATCCCTAACTTTTGCCTGGACCGCCCTTTCGGGTTTTCAGTCCACCGGGATACCCATTTTTGCCCAAGCCGCCTTTTCAGGTTTTCGACTTGCCGGGTGTACAAATTTTTTATTCATTTCATCCCTTATTTTTGCCCGAACCCTTTTGGTTCGCCGGGAAGCCCTTATTTTTGCCTAGGTATGTCAACCTAGCGGGTCTTTTATTTATGCGTAGTATTTTTTCACTATGTCTGCATTGGCGGGGTGAGGAAGGTCGTCACCATCCATGGTGGTTAGGATCATGGCTCCTCCTGAGAACACACGTTTAACCACAAATGGCCCTTCGTATGTAGGGGTCCATTTGCCCCGGGGATCACTTTGAGGAAGGATGATGCGTTTGATTACCAGGTCCCCAACTCGATACTCTTGCGGTCTGACTTTCTTGTTAAATGCCCTGATCATCCGTTTCTGATACGTTTGACCATGACAGATAGCAGTGAGCCTCTTTTCGTCAATCAGATTTAATTGATCAAGTCGAGTTTGGATCCAATCATCTTCATTCAAGTCTGCATCCTTCATTATCCGGAGAGAGGGTATCTGGACTTCAATTGGCAAGACTGCCTCCATGCCATAGACCAAGGAGAAGGGAGTTGCCCCGGTTGACGTTCTGGCTGAGGTACGGTACCCATGAAGAGCGAACGGTAACATTTCATGCCAATCTTTATAGGTCACTGTCATCTTTTGCACAATTTTCTTGATATTCTTATTGGCTGCCTCTACAGCCCCATTCATCTTCGGCCGGTAGGGAGAAGAATTGTGGTGCTGTATCTTGAATTGTTCACAGAGTTCAGTGATCATTTTGTTATTGAGATTGGTACCATTATCCGTAATGATTCTTTCCGGGACTCCGTACCGACAGATCAGATTATGCCGGATGAAACGTGCCACGACGCTCTTGGTTACTGTGGCATAGGATGCTGCCTCAACCCACTTTGTAAAATAATCAATTGCTACTAGGATGAAGCGATGCCCATTAGATGCCGTAGGTTTAATCTCACCGATCATGTCTATGCCCCACATTGCAAACGGCCAAGGCGCAGTCAGAACATTCAAAGGAACCGGAGGGATATGCACCTTGTCAGCATAGAGCTGGCATTTATGACAAGTTCGGGAGTGTTGGTAACAATCGGCTTCCATTGTGGACCAGAAATATCCTGCCCGAAGGATTTTCTTAGCCATGGTGTGTCCACTGGAATGTGTTCCAAACGTGCCTTCATGTAATTCCATCATAATTTTCTCTGCTTCAGCCTTATCCATACAACATAGCAGAGTTGAATCATGATTCCGTTTGTAGAGAATGCCGTTGCTGAGGAAGAATTTTGCAGCAAACCTCCTCATGAACTTCTTATCATTGACAGACGCACCTTCAGGGTATTCCTGAGCTTCCAAGTACCTCTTCACCTCATGATACCAGGGTTTTTCAATCACCTTCTCAGCCTCGAGCTCGCAGCAGTATGCCGGTTCATCTAACTTCCAGATTATGATTCGGGGAGCCTCATTGTCCCATTTAACTTTGAACATTGAAGACATCGTAGCTAGGGCGTCCGCTAGCTGATTCTCCTCTCTAGGGAAGTGCTCAAAAGTTATCTCTTCAAAGTGGGGAAGCAAGGTCAACACATACTCTTTGTAAGGAATAAGATTCGGGTGTTTCGTATCCCACTCGCCTTTGATCTGATTGATCACGAGAGCGGAATCTCCGAAAACACTTAGAAATTTGATCCTTAAGTCGATTGCAGCTTGTAAACCCATGATACATGCCTCGTATTCTGCCATATTGTTGGTGCAGCTGAAACATAATCGGGCGGTGAGGGGAGTATGAGTTCCTTTGGGAGATATGATTACAGCGCCGACGTCGTTACCCAAAGCATTGGAGGCTCCATCAAAATGCATAGACCATCGGGATCCTTCCTCAGGTCCTTCATCCGGTCCAGGTACTTCACAGTCAGTTACCTCCATGATGTCTTCGTCCGGAAAATCAAAGTTCAATGATTGGAAATCGTCCACAGGTTGGTGTGCCAAATGATCAGCCAGTACACTTCCCTTAATTGCTTTCTGAGTTGTATACTGGATGTCATATTCTGTTAAGATCATTTGCCATCTCGCTATTCTTCCAGACAGAGCGGGCTTTTCAAATATGTACTTGATGGGATCCATCTTTGAAATCAATAAAGTAGTGTGAGTCAACATATACTGTCTCAGCCGGCGAGCAGCCCATACAAGAGCGCAGCAAGTTTTTTCAAGCAGTTAGTAACGAGACTCACAGTCGGTAAACTTTTTGCTCAAGTAATAAATAGCGTGCTCTTTTCGGCCGGACTCGTCATGTTGCCCCAGCACACACCCCATTGAATTGTCAAGCACTGTCAAGTATAGTATCAGAGGTCTTCCTTCCACCGGTGGCATAAGAATGGGTGGCTCTTGAAGATATTCCTTTATCTTTTCAAAGGCAGCCTGACATTCATCATTCCAGCATACTACTTGATCTTTCTTCAGTAATTTGAAGATTGGCTCACAAGTAGCAGTCAGATGTGAGATGAATCGGGCAATGTAATTCAGTCGTCCTAGGAAACCTCTGACTTCTTTCTCTGTTTTTGGAGTCGGCATCTCTTGTATGGCTTTTACCTTGGCAGGGTCCACCTGAATACCTTTATCACTTACAATGAAACCTAGCAATTTTCCGGATCTTACCCCAAAGGTGCATTTGTTGGGATTCAACCTTAGCTTGTATAACTTGAGTCGGTCAAACAACTTCCTCAGATGGTCAAGGTGCTCCTCCTCAGTTTGAGACCTCGCAATTATGTCATCAACGTATACCTCAATCTCATGATGGATCATATCATGAAATAAAGCAACCATGGCACGTTGATAGGTTGCCCCAGCATTTTTTAATCCGAATGGCATGACCTTATAACAGAAGGTGCCCCACTGAGTCACAAAGGTAGTCTTCTCCATATCCTCTGGAGCCATCTTGATCTGATTATACCCTGAAAAACCATCCATGAAGGAGAACACCTTGTGTTGAGCTGTATTGTCAACAAGGACATCAATGTGAGGTAGGGGGAAGTCATCCTTGGGGCTGGCTCTGTTCAGATCCCTTTTGTCAACACACATTCTGACTTTACCGTCCTTCTTCGGCACTGGCACCACATTGGCAACCCACTGAGGGTAAGAAGTCACTGCAAGGAACCCGGCATCAAACTGTTTCATAACCTCGACCTTGATCTTTTCAGACATCTCTGGACGCATCCGTCGGACTTTTTGCTTTACCGGAGGGCAATCTTCCTTGGTTGGCAGGTGGTGAACTACAATGTCGGCATCCAACCCAGGCATATCTTCATAGGACCAAGCAAAAATTTCCATGTAATCTTGTAGCATCTGGATCAATCGTTGCTTCACGCTGAGCTCTAGATTGGCACCAATCTTGACCTCTTTCCTATTTGTCTTAGTACCCAGGTTAATTGTCTCCACCGGCTCTTCATGTGGCTGAATAGATCTCTCCTCCTGGAGTAGCAGTCTTGCGAGTTCACCAGGCACTTCGCAATCATCTTCACCTTCGTCTTCGGCCAAGTTGATCGGATTTTCGAAATTATAACTGGCGATAGCAGAGCTGTTACCAGTGCGATCCATAGTGGATTGAAACCTGTATAAGTGAGTGTGTGTAAATATAGCTGTTTTGCAATATATATAACACAGAAAGGAAAAGAGCACAAGATTTGAAATGCAACAAACGTCCAATGTTTTGATTGATGATATATGAAAATGTCATACAAAAAGCCCTCACAAATGGAGCTACGATGCCCCGGGTAGGACACCGAGCCAACAAAGTTTTAACATATTGTTTGTTACAAATTGGAAATCAAAAGAAATTAATTACTGCGTGACAAATGTGATAGGGGTAAAATCCTTTGCCGTCCAGTTGCTTGGTCCGTTGCTGGTAGTCGGGTAGATCCAACTGTCAAACTCTGCTTCCTCCACATCCTCCTCGATAGCATTCACCCTCGAGCTGGAAATAAACACCGGAGCCTTTCTGATCTTCTCTTTGCGCACAACCCTCTGAGCCTCTGCAGTAAAGCCCAGCCCAAACTTGTCGTTCTTCTGAGTGAAGCCAGGAGGCTGACCCCATTTTGCACAATTGCCTTTCTGAACCACAGCCCGAGCATCCCTTAGGGAAGCCATCTTCAAGGAAACATCCTCTTCGACCGCTGTCTCTGCTGCTGCTGAAATTGGATGTACTTCCTCGAAATGCTGAAAGGGGGTTTCAATAAACTCCCCGTCCATCTCAATGTATCTGAAGGAATTCAAATGACTCACCATATACTCCTCTTCTCCTTGCACAGTGACGATCTTCCCTCTGACAGGGTACTTCAGCTTCTGGTGCAAGGTAGAGGTCACTGCCCCAGCTTTATGGATCCAAGGTCGACCCAGTAGACAAGAGTACGATGGACGTATATCCATCACATAAAAAGTAGAGTCAAACACTTGAGAGCCCACACGAACAGGGATGTTAACCTCTCCATGAACCATCCTTTTGGAACCGTCAAAGGCCCTGACGATGATATTGCTGGGCTTTAGTTCCAGGCCTTCATAATCCAACCGGTCCAAAGCCTTTTTCGGTAGAACATTCAAGGAAGAACCAATATCCACTAATACATGCGCCAGAGTAGTGCCCCTGCATTCGATAGAGACATGCAGGGCATCATTGTGGTCTCTCCCTTTCGCGGTCATGTCAGCATCTGAAGAACCCAAGCCATTGTCTGCTGTCAGATTTGCTATGCAATCAGTGAACTGGACTGCAGACGTCTCCTGCGGCACATGGGCCGTCTTGAGAAATGAGATCAAGGCCTTAGCATGGGCCTCGGAGCATAGCAATAAGGAGAGCATGGAGATCTTGGAGGGCGTATGCCCCAGCTGCTCGACAACATTGAAATCACTTTTCTTTATTATCTTCAAGATCTCCTCCATTTCTCGTTGGGAGGCCTCAGCATTTATGGGTATTGGTGCCTCCATCCGGGCAGGCTCTTTTTCAATCTCTTTGCCCCGAGCATTTGATGACTCGGCAGTAGGGGAAACAACTTGATCAGCAACAGTAACAGGTACACTTGTAGGTGTTATAAGGAGGGGTCTTCGAATAGCGGGCGGTGCAATGTCAGGCGAGAAGAGTCTGCCACTACGGGTGACCTTGGCTGGACCAGTGATATCGCAGATACTGGCGCCAGTGTCGAATTCTTGTTTGATTCCATTTACATATACGTCTGCCCCATAATGCCAAGGGACAGCTTTATCAGATACGTAGGGGAGAGGCCCCGGAACAGTAATAATCACAGGCGCAACAGTCATGATTTGAACAGGCTTCTTCGGGGGAGCCTTGATTGGATTATTGAAGATGGTAACCATAGAAACTTCTTTTATCGGAACCAACTGAACAGCAGACTTCTTAAACAGAATCTCCTTGCTATCCATTAGGCTTTGGACGCCTAACCTCAGCAAGGGACAATCAGATAGGGAAACAGCACAGAACAGGCAACCTTCACCGCATCCCGGAAATAAACCGGCCCGCAGTAGGTTCTTCTTAACGGTCTTCAGAGGGGTGACAACTTCATTTACCGAAACAGCGTACATTTCTTCCTCAATGGCATTTACTCTATGCTGGGGCATAGGAGCAGTTACAACATTTGGTCTTTCCGGTGCTTCAAACTGAATTTTCTTTGCGTCGATCAGGTCTTGCACTTTGTTTCTCAAAGCCCAGCAATCATCAGTAGTGTGCCCGAGACTATCAGAATGATAAGCACACCGGGCATTTGGGTTATACTTAGGAGACGCAGTGTTGACGACCTTAGGAGCTTCTTTGAGGGTCACCAGGTTGGTGGATAACAGTTGGGGTAAAATTTGAGATAAGGTCATACTCAGTCGGGTATACTGCCTCTTGGGCCTTTCGCTTCTTTGTTGATTGTACTGCTGAGGAGCAGCAACAGGTTTGGAGATGACCAAAGCATTGACGGCTTGGCGACTTTCGGGCTTGACTTGTCTTCTAGGACCATAGACGGCACTTGCTTCTTTCTTAAACGGCCTCTTCTCAGCACTTGTGGAGGCAGCCTTCTGTATCTTGCCTGACCTGATGCCAGCTTCAATTCTTTCTCCCGTCAATATCAAATCTGTAAACCCGGCGGAGGAGTTACCAACCAAATGGTTGAAAAACGGACCAGACAACGTCCCTAGAAACATATCAACCAGCTCTCGATCAGTCAATGGAGGCTGCACCCTGCCAGCCAAATCTCTCCATTTTTGAGCGTACTCTTTGAACCCTTCACCCGTTCCTAGAGACATACCCTGAAGTTGGGTACGTGTAGGAGCGAGATCAGAATTGTATTGGTATTGTCTGTAGAATGCGGTTGCCAAATCTTCCCAGTGTCGGATGCTAGCTCCATCTAGTTGGTAGAACCATTCAAGCTGTGACCCCGAGAGGCTATCTTGGAAGAAGTGAATCCAGAGGTTCTTATCCGCCGTATAAGGTTGGATCTTCCTTACGTACGACCTTAGATGCAGCTTTGGGCAGGAGACCCCATCATACTTGGCGAAGGCAGGCGCATTAAACTTGTGTGGAATTACTACCCCAGAAGATAACCCCAAATCTCCGAAATCCAGTCCCGGCACATTCTGAATTTCCATGGCGCTTAAGCGGTCCTCCAATTGCTTGTATCTGTCAACAGTAGGTGGGTATTGTTCGTCGTTATAGTCTGTCTCGTTGTCGGAGACTGCGGGACTAGGAGCCCCTCCCCCTTGGGGACTGTTTTTCTCAGCAGAAGAAGTAGTTGGATCAGCTTCATTATGGAGTGTATTCCCAAATCTGCGTCCGGTGTTGAACAGCGCAGTCCTCTTTTTCTTCTTCTTCTTCATGAGTAGAGTCTTCAACTCTTGCTGACCTTGGGCTAGGCTTAGGACCATCTCTTGAAATTGTGCACTTTGGGCCTGAAGGGCCTTGATTGCTTGCTCACTGGATGAGTCTGGATTCATGATGACTGTGCACACAAACAGCGAAGAAAATTAAGCAACCTGTGAAATAGGGTACCTGCTATGCATATGGTGCAATGGAATGCGTATGTTTTATGTTTTCAAAGACAAACAAGATTCAACTTTGTAGACAAAAAAGGGAAACACACTTCATTAGATTAAAATTTTCAATTGTTCAACAATTTGCCCTTAGGAATTACAGGAATGGAAAATGCTGGAAAGGAAATAAACTATAAAAAAAAAACATCCAAAGCTCATCAATGCTCCCATGGCCTCCTCTTTTCAGTGCTGATGTAGTTGTTCAGGACCCGTTCTTCCTCCAATTGCTTAGTCAGCCTCTGGATCTTCCGTTCCTGCTCGTTGAATTTCTCCCGATAGAAATCCCGTTCTTCCTTTAGCTGCGCCCAAGATCTCTTCATGGTGTCAAAATCAGTAGGTATCTGAGGAGGGAGGACAATTGGAGGAACCCCATCTTCATCAGGAGATTCAAGAATGAGAGGTCTAACAGCTTCGTAGGGCATACCTAACTTCTGAGCATGGATGCGGACCCATTTGCAATAGGGCTTCAATGGCAGAGAAGTCTTTGGTCCCAGCTCATGTGGGCTGGCTTTGTGGATTCTGTCCCAGGCTCTAATGAATCCCTGGCGTAGCTTGTCACTGTCTGCCTAAAACTCAAAATGGAAGTGAGGAACCAGCATTTCATGAGGCCCATCTCCTCTGGCTCTTCCAAACTGACGGAGGGCTAAACACGGATTGTAAGAGATTCCTCCTTGGATACCAATCAACGGAACATTAGGGTATTCTCCGCAACGGTCAATAACAGCTACCTCATCCAAACCTCTGAGAGTCCAGGTGATGTCATTATCAGTGAGAGACATTAACCTCCGAGCCCAACCTTTTCCTTCTTCATTCTTCAGCACGAACTTAGGAAGGTGCGAAATAAACCACCTTACTAGCAAAGGAGCACAACACCACGGAGTTCCCCATTTTCGAGCAATACGAGCATAGAGTTATTGTAGAATATCACCCAAAAGAGTGGGTACCGGATTCCGAGACATGAAGATCCTTATGACATGGATACTGATAAAGGTGTCAGGGTTGGGAAACAGTACCAGACCATAGATCAAAAGAGCCAGAATATCCTCATATGCCTTGAAGTCCAAGTCATTCCAGAAATCATTAGCCTTGCCAACCAGAAATTTGACCAAAAAGCCCTTGATTCCATTTCTAGTTTCCCAGTTGGACAATACCTCTTCCTTGGTCAAGGGGAGAATTGCAGCAATCTCTTCAGGCCTAGGAGTCTTTTCCAAACCAGTGAATGGAGTTTGTTCCAAGACAGGGATCCCAAGCAGATAAGAAAATTCTTCCAGGGTAGGGACCAGCTGGAAGTCTTGAAAAGTGAAACAGTGGTACAGAGGGTCATAAAACTGGGTCAGAACACTTATTAGTTGTTGGTCCCATTTTGCAGTGACCAAGCCAAGGAGAGAGCCATGTCTGTTGATGAAGGAAGAAGTGTTTGGAATCCTACCAACCAAATCCTTGAGTAAAACTGGTGGTTGAACAAAGTTGAGCCGGACAGTATTTCTACGCACGGGCATCATGATGTCCTACAAAACAGAGCAAAGATGAAACCTTTTTGTCTTTGAAATGGGTTAGCCCTTTATACAGGATGCATGCAATGGTATGATGGCATGATGCTATGATGAAGCACACCACAAGTATTCACATAGGCAAATAAGGCACACAAGTCACACAAGACACCCTTAGGTTTCAGGCCAGCATGAGTTTCAGGTATTACCCTCTTTCAGTTTGTTGGTTAAAACCTGTCTTATCAAAAGTAACCGGGTTCTAGAGGATCTCAAATCATTGGCTACCCTCAATCGGTCATAACTCCAGCATCGCAATCTTTTCTCGCGGCCAGAACCATCTCGAGAGTTTAGCCTCAATGAGTGTAGCATACTGCTACTGTCCTAATAGCCAAGTTGGTCAATTTAGGGTTCTAAGGTTGGTTGGCGTTAAATGACCCCTTAGAAGAACTATATTCTCCCCGTTGCAACACAAGGGATATAGGTATAGACTAAGATGCCACACCAACGTAGCCACTGCTTCACCCATGTCGGTCTACGCCGGACAGGTCCCTCACAGATTATGCTACCTAAAAAGGGTATTTCCCAGATCTGGGTTAGGATCTATGAAACTCCGATGCAAAGCCCACAAATATAAAAGCAAACAAAGCAAACAATTGAAAACAAAGGTGATCTAAACCCTAAGGTTACTCCACTTTTAAAAATATCCCCAGCAGAGTCGCCAGTTCTGTGATACGGTGGGAGAACTGACTTGAGGTTTTGCGTTTGTTTTCGCAAATGTTTCGGTTGAGCAAGAGTCGCCACCGACTTTTTATTTTATCCTAAGGAAAGGTTAAAAAGCACAGCAAAAACCTTTTGAGATGTTTTCTTGGGTTCGGGGAGTAGATTATAGAAAGGGAAGGTATTAGCACCCTTTCTATCCATGGTTATCCATGGGCTCTTAGTTACTTGCTTAGATCACTTGCCTTTTGTTTTCAATTGTTTGAAATGGTGCTTGAGTGTGTGTGGGTTTGAAAATATTTTGAAAAGAGGCCAATGTGGTGGCAACCTTTGTAATGATCCATGTGGGGATGTATACCAAGGTGTATGTCTTTTGAAAAAGGTTTTCATTTGTTTTTTTGAAAGTTTGTTTTGAAAGTGTTGTGAGGTGTGGTTTTGAAATTAGGCAAGTGTTTTGTTTTGCAAGATTGGTTCAAGTAACTAAGAGGTTATCTACTCCTAAATTTCTCAAAAGATTACTGCTATGTTTTAACCCTTTTAACAAGTTTGTTCCACCATTGAATTTGGTGGACAACCTTATGTTAGGATGTGAAAGGGACAGGCGCGGGTCATCGTTTAGACCATAATTGCAACGGCGTTAAATGTCTTTGGGCATTTTCTTTAAGGGACTTGATCATTCAAATTGTTTGCTTTGCCCAAAGAAGTTCAACATACAATATGGCCCAATTTTGAAAGGCAACAAGTGGAATACCCTAGGGGGTGCAAGTGTGATTTGTGTGTCCATTTTCATGCTTGTTTATCTTGAGATTAGGTCATAACTATTTTTTATCGTTTTTTTTTTCATACAAACTCTAATTCTAACATGTTATCATTAGAAAGCATATAAAGTGCGAAAATAAATTTACTAAGCTATTACAAAACCAAATATGGGAAGGGGGGTACAAATGTTCAAATGGGGATATTGACAAGTAATTTAAACCTAAAATTATTACATCAATTTGAATATTTGCAATTTAATCAATGTACAAAAATTAAATAAGAATGCAAGATGCAAAAGAAATGTTTTGTATATGTATGAAAAAATATTATTTATGTAAAAGAGAAAAGAAAATAAAAATTATATTATTTTTTGGAGTATTTTGAATTTAGGGCAAAAAACCCTAATTTTAAAGAAAATGTATTATTATCTAATTTAATACAAATATTTATTTATTATTTATAAAAATAAAATAAAATGAAGTATATTATGAAAAAAAAGTATTTTTGTATCAAATATTAATAAAAATGAAAAATTCAAGTATTTTTATATTTTAACTTAAACATATTAATAACCATATATATATATATATTTAAGTCTTAAATATATATTATACACAAAATAATATATATTTAATATTTTAACAAGACAAATAAAAAAAGTATTTTTATGTGGAATATTTTCAGAAGGTAAATAAAAAATAAAAAAAATATATTTACACTATTTTTCTATTTATTCTAATAATAGTATATATATAATATTTATATACAAACAAAAGAAATAAATCAAATAAATATGCCATATATTCAAAAAATGATGGAAAAAATATTTTTATTTTTTTAATGTCATGAGAAAAAATAAACAAAGTCAATCAAAAAAGAAAAAGTCAAAAAGAATAAAAATAAAGCAAATGGGCTCAGGGGGTGTAATAGCAAATATGTGGTGTGAATAAGAAAAAACACACAAGCCCAGCCCAATGCCACTGTCTTCAACCTCCAGCACAAATGTTTGAAAAAACGCGCGCCATGTTCAGCTTCTTCTAACTCTTGATTCCTGGCTTTTTAGCAAAAACTCATAACACAACAAATGTTCAGCATGAAGAGACGATTCTAACCATGTATGGAACTTGACCTAACTCTCTAAGATGAGGGAGAATTTCTCCTCCCCCAAATCCTAACCTAATTTTTCTGCCATTTTCAAACTCCAAATTCTCTCTACTCAGGCAAAAGAAATGAAATGTAAAGATATGTACATGTTCAGGGCTATGAGTAGAACCTTGTTTCTTCACAAACTTAAGACTAAAGATGCATGATAAGAGAGATACGAGTTCAAAGTTTTACCTTTGCAGTTGAACTTCTATCTGGAGAATGAGGAACTTCTAGTGCAAGGTAATGATTGGAAAAGCTTCCTTGAGGTCCAGGGATGCTTTTTCAGTGCTTACTTTGTCTTGAAACTTCTTGTATCGAGCTGTGGAACTTCAACTGCAAGAGGAAAAAATGAAAATGGTGGAAACTGTTAGAGAGATTACAGGTCAGGTTTTAGGTCATGGTTAGCTTGCATATATGCTAGGGAGTGTATATGGATTGATTTTGGTAAGAATGCTCGAGGGAAATGGGAGTTGGCACTCAAACTGCAGAGGCAACCCTGTTTTTGCAGTTTGAGGATGATTTTGAGATGGAGGGTGCTTGAAAGGTCAATGACTCGTGCCAAAGCTTGGATATGTTCTTTGGAATGTGGTTGATAGCTTTTGTGTTGTGTGCTAAGGCTGAGATTGAAGTTGGTACAAGTTATGCAATGTTACTTGAATTTTAAGCAAGCAATAGTCACTTGGTGTTTTAGGTCAGTAGGGGCCTCTAATCCTGCTGCATAAGCCTCTCTTGATCAGAGCAATTTGCCCATAATCTTGTGCCCATGAGATCCTAACTGTACTTGCTTGGATTTCAATTTGACATAAAGCTAGCTTTTTACAAAAATGGATAAAGCACTTTATCTAGTTTAGGATTAATCTTGCATACAATGCTTGCACTCAAAGAACAACACCTTAACACATTGAATATGCATTAAATTATTGAGTATGGAATGGTTCAAGGACCTGTAATCAAGCATAAAGCAAGCTGATTTCAAATTTGCAAGATTATGAACATGTTTTGATGAAGAACAAAAGTGAATTTTTGCCAACTTGTGAAATTCGAATCTCTCAAGTTATGAGGTTGTTTGATGAGTTCTTGGACATTTTGGAAATCTTGGAATGTGTACTACAATCCATCTTTGAAATGCAAATTAAAATTCCAAGTGGAAGGGTATGAAAAGTGGCCTTGAAGTGGGGTAGAAAACCTTGTCAAAATAGGTTAAAATTTCACTAAGTTAAAAATGGTTTAGTGCCCTTATTCAAAAAATTGTAACTTGAGATACAAGCTTCAAATGAGAAAACTTTGTCAATCAAAGTTGTAGATTATGCAACAATCTACAACTTTCATGTTTTGACTTTTGTTTGAATCCAAATGGATCTTGGTGAAAAGATGGGGCAAAGTTGGGAAAAAATTAGGGTTTTTCATAACTTAGAAAAATTCTAAGTTATGAAAAATTCCATTTTCTAACCCTAATTTGCATTTTGTGATTTCTTGGTGAACAAGTTTCATGATTTGGCATGTTTTGATGAAAAATGAATCTTGACTCTTGATTTTGACCAAAAAGTCAAAGTTTGACTTTTCAGTATACAGTCAAAATTGATCAATTGACTGGGAAATTCAACTGTCAATCTTGTGTACTTGGGATCTTTTGAGCTTGTTGAGCATGTCAAGATAATTCCATGGGGTCCTTGAGTCCATATGTGAGCTTGGTTTGCCATTGGCTAGGTCAAACAGTCAAAAATTGCCTTTGTGCAGTCAAAACCCTAAAAATGACCATTTTGCCCTTTTGGTGATCTGATCAAATTTCTTGTGGAATTGTGATCCAAACTTGATCAAATGGTTCATATGAGTTCATAATGTTGATGTGGGTCAAATTTCATGAGATTTGACTGTCAATTGGCCATAGTTGACTTTTTCCCCAATACAGTTGATTTCTAGGTCAACTGTCCAATTGACTGGGCAAAACTTGGAATCAAGACTTGAAACTTGGCATGGGTAAACTTGGGAGTCCAATCATGAAGCATGAAAGTCATCTTAGGCATTTTAGGTCAAAACATCCTTGGGCAAACACAAACCCTAATTTGAGTCCACAGTGCAAGGAGAAGTCTTGAGCAGAGGAAACCCTAATTGGATCTTGATCTTCAAAGGTCTTGTGATGAGAAAATGTTGAGGAAATGGGAGGGAAAATTTTGGGGTACAACACTATGGTATGATGTTATGATGTTATGTACATGTATGCAAAAGTAAGCAAGTGTATATACAGGTAATCATATTCACACAAAGCAGACAAGTCCTTAGGTTTAGGCTTGCATGGGGTTTGTAGGTAAGTACCCTCTTGAAGTTAGTTGGCTCAACCTGTCCTAAAATAGAAACCGGGTTCTAAGGAGCTCAATATCACTGGATTATTTTCTGTGTTCATTGTTTTGGTTTAGCCACTTGACTGGCGACCAAAATATTCCAAGAAAACAATCCTCAATGAGTGTAGTATCGAGTATCTACCAACTTCGGACTGCACCAAAGTCGGTCATCTCACTACCCCTAAAAAGGCCAAGATGGTCAAGTAAGGTTCTAAGAATTCGTTAGTGCTTCATGACATCACTCAGCGGCTCCGTATTCTCCTTGACTACTCAAGGGCTACCGGTACCTACAAATATGTCACACTAACATAGCTACTGCTTCAACCATGTCGGTATACCCCGCACAATTCCCTCACAGTTTATTGCTATTTACCTAAAAAAGTGCCCCCCAAATCCGGGTGTAGGATTTACAACAAACCCAAACAAGGAACCCAAAAAGTAAAGCAATCAAAGCAAGCATATAAAGGTGATCTAAAACCCTAAGGTAACCCCACTTTTAGAAATCTCCCCAGCAGAGTCGCCAGTTATGTGATACGGTGGGAGAACTGACTTGGCTTTGCGTTTGTGTTCGCAAATGTTCGGTTTAGCAAGAGTCGCCATCGACTTTTTATTTATCCTAAGGAAAGGTCAAAAAGCACAGGAAAGACCTTTGAGATGTTTTCGTGGGTTCGGGGGGTAGATTATGAAAAGGGAAGGTGCTAGCACCCTTTTCATCCATGGTTATCCATGGGCTCTTAGTTACTTGTTTTAGATCACTTGCCTTTACTTTTCAATTGTTTGAAATGGTGCTTTGTGTGTGTGGTTTTGAAAATGTTTTGAAAAAGATGCCTTGTCTGGGAAACCTTTGTAATAATTCTTGTTTGAATGTTTTACAAAGGTGTTTGTCTTTTTGAAAATATGTTTCAATGTTTTTGAAAGTTGTTTTGAATTTGTTTTGAGGTTGTGTTGTGAAGTGTGTTTGAAAAATGGCAAGGATGTTTTGCAAGTTTGATCAAGTAACTAAGACTTGTCTACCCTATTTTACTCAAAGATCTTTCTTATGCTTTTTAACCCTTTTAACAGTGTTACTTCACCATTGTGTTTGGTGAACAACCTTGTGTTAGGATGTTGAACGGGACGGGCGTGGGACATTTGTATAGTCATAGAAGGCAACATATGGGACGTTTTAGAAATGTTGTTTTAGGGACTAAATCGTTTACTGAAGGCAACATCGAGGGCCATCGAGGGACTACGATCTTTTATCGAGGGTCTTTGCTAAAACGCCCATGCTCGAGGGACATGACTATATTCCAAGGCAACAAGTGAGATTACCCTAAGGGTGCATGTGTGCAAAGTGTGTTTTATTGCATGCATTTGTCTTTGATTTTTAGGTTGTCTATTTGTTGGTTTTATCTTGCCATACACGCCTATTTACTAGCATTTGTACAAAGTAAATAAAATGCAGAAAGATAAAATCCTACGCTATTACAACCATATCGAAAGACATAAAAAATATGAAAAATAAGATAAAAGTAAGAAAAAATGAGTGTCTTTCGACCCAGGCAGTAGCAGCCTTCGATTGGCATTCTGCTGGCCTCCTTCGATTTGGGCAGGAGCAGCCTTCGATTTGCATTCTGTTGGCCTCCTTCGATTGGGGCTGGCAACAACAAAGTCACGTATTTCGATTGGGCCTTGGCAGGGGCGAAGTCCTGTCCTTCGATTGGGCGAAGGCAGCAGCAAGTTGTATCCTTCGACTGGGCGAAGGCAGCAGCAAGTTGTATCCTTCGACTGGGGCCTTTCTGCCTTGTTGCCTTCTTCGATTGGGCCAGTGAAGTCAGTGTGAGCGTGTCTCTGGCTGGGCCTGGAAGTCAGTGTGGAAACCAAAGGTTTCATTTCATACTCCTGTCTCCTGTTTCTTTCATTTCAAGCATTAAATGACAACATGGCCTAAGGCCATGCTAGTATTTATCTTTCAAACAGTTTAATAATTAAAACTAGTTCAGGTAAACAAAAAGCAAAACGAAACATGTTAACAGGGTGGAAACGAAAGGAACAACAGTATGTACATGCTTGGAATGAACACGAATATTTACATGTCATGCCATGAAACGAAAAGCTCAAAGGTAAGAATAACTTACCTTGCTTCAGGATGGAACGTGTGCTGGGCCTTTAAGTGGTCTCCTTGAATGCTTCTGGATTCGGAGGGAGAAACCAGGGGTTATGTCCTTGATACTGGATTCAACAGAGAAGAACAAGTGTGAGGTTCTTCCTACTAGATTCGAAGGGTAACAAGGTGTATGGATGTTTCAGGTTCTAAGGAAACAAGTGTTTAGATTCTGGATATTTTTTATTTCTCAAGTGTTGATGAACTTGAGATTTTTTTGTTGTGTTTGAGAATAATTTTCTGCAGATTCGTTCCTCTGGCTCCAAAAGTCCTCCTCAGATTTGTAAAAAATTCCTCTATTTATAGAGAAATAATGAACATGTTCGTCCATAGCCAGCTTACAAAGAATAATAAAATAAGGGGTTACGTGACAGTACAAGTGGGGGCCTGTTGGCAGTAGCAGCAGTGGGGTGCAGGAGATGTGACTTATGCCTCTGACATTGCTTGTGCTCAAACTGAAATCAGATGGAAAGCTGCTTTTGTGATAAAGTACTCTCTGCTTGAAGAAAAAGTATGTAGCCTTTAGCCCAGAATAGCAGTATTTAACAGACAAAGTTTGAAACCCTTGTGCAAACTTTTGACTATGTAAAGATCTGGACGCAACACAGCCTGGCAAACGAGATTTGGTTTTGAGTCAAAGGCAAGAGTGAGATCGAAGCGCACTGGTTCGAAGGAAGCCTCTGTCTCAGTCGAAGCTTGTGGTCGAAATAAGCTAACTCGAAGGAAGCTATTGCCCAATCGAAAGCTCCTGCTCGAAGCAAACATATTTCCCAATCGAAAGTCCGTGTTTGAAGGAAGCAATGTTGCCCAATCGAAACATGTTTGTAGGTAGTAAACTTGTCCAAATCGAAGCAGGCTTGCAGGAAGCTACTTGTCCCAATCGAAACAGGCTTGCAGGCAGCACGCTTGGTGAATCGAAAAGGGTTTCCTTGCAGGGGCATGTGTGGCCAGTAGGTCACGACCTTCGATTGCAACCATGCTGGCAGCACGCTTGTCCAATCGAAAGGTTTAATCGAAGGATGTTTCCAATCCAAACGAAGGATGTACCCAAGTTGCATTCGAAAGAGGCATACAGGAGGCCAAATGTCCAGGTTCGAAAGAGGCATACATGAGGCAAAAAGTACAGGTTCGAAAGAGGCACGCTAGTAGCCATTTTGAGCAATCGAAAGAGGCCAAGAGTCAATCGAAGTATGCTGAATCGAAGGAGACATGTTTTCCACCAAATTTGTCAAAATGTTATTTTTATCTGTTTTCTCCATTTTTGACAGTTTCCTTTTAATTTTGGTACTGGAAAATCCCAATGCACTTGTGCAAGCTTGAACCTTGAGAATCCTTGTAAGAAAAACCTTGAGAATTGAGAGGGCAAATTTTGGGGTACAACATTGATCATAATGCTTTTGCACCTATTCTTGATGATGCAGCTGACCTATTTTGATTTAGCTTTAGTTTCATGCATAACATGACATAGAATTTGCATAATGTCATTTCAGATATTTGTCTTTTATTGTGACTTCTTTGTATGTGACTATTTGACAATATTTTGGTTTGTGTAACATTGTGACAAGCTTATTTTGATATATATTGGTATCTCTATGATTCTATAACTTTATATCTCTATCTTTATTATTTCTTTAAAATTTTGTATTTATGGTAATTGGTATCGTTGCGATTTTACTTTGGTGTATGATTAGTTCACTTATGTGACATGTTATTCTGGCTTTCATATTATCTTGGAATCAATCTGTTTGTGTTTTTTTTCTCTCTTTTTGATATTTGTCAAAGGGGGAGAAGGTATCGAGATATTATCGATATTTATAAGCATTAAATGTTTAATGCATTGGGGTTTTATAGCTCAAGCGAAACATTGCATGCTCATGTGTAGCACGCTAAGGGATATTCACCAAATTTATGTCACCGACAAATTCCAAATAACACTTAGAATATTTGATCAACAATAATATCTCCAAATTTTCCAAACATAAAAAAGGCGGAGACTGAAAGTGGAGTTATGTTACCGTATGGTATATCTTACTGTGTTTTGATGTTTTTGATAATTTGTTTGTATGGCATATAATTTGGATGCGTATTTGAAATATGGTTATGAATTTTGTATTCAATTAGTTGTACTTTATTCTTATTTAAGTTGTATTGTAATCGCTTCGGCTACTAGATATTTGTACCATTAGAACCCATAATTACTCAATAAAATAAGACTATTTGTTCCTAGATAATGTTTCTTTTTGAGCCTATTAAGTTGTATTTTGTCGTTTCATCAAACGTAGCTTGAATCACAAGTTAAAAATGTTAAAATCAAGATGTTGACTGTTTGATTCGAATCATGTTCAAAATGTGATTCGAATCATAAACTTGTGCAAAATTGGGATTTTCTATTGAAATACTCGATCCAGATCATAAAATAAACCTGATTCGAATCACAGACTCTTCTGACTAAAATCAAGTGAAAAAATGAGTCAAATCACATGTCTCAGTGAATTCATATTTGGGTTTTTCTCTTATTAATTTTAATTATGAGATCTTGTGATTAAATGATTTCCTTTTGAGTCGAATCATGACTTCACAAAACCCATTTTTTATCTTAGATTTATATAGTTGCTTCTTTGGTTAAAACAACAAGTGTATGAAAAACAAAAATCGGTGAAACCCATTTTTTAGACAAAAAATACAATTTATCTTCTCTTCTTTAGTGTGTCTACCCATCACCATGAATCTTTCTCTTCTTCTGTATAATAATTTCTTGAATGTGAATCCATGTCAGATTCACTTCTTTTTTATTACATCTTATTCTTATGCAATTTGTTGTTGTGTTGAGTGAATTAGAGAGAGTGAGTTGATTAATATTGTAGTTTTGTTGATCAGTGGTTTTTACACAGATATTTAGAAGTTTTTTCAGTTATCATTTCTTTTACTTATCGAGGTTTTATTTTTTTTTATCAGATATTTTTCTTTAGTTTTGTGTTTTAGTGTTTTCAGGTTCACAAGAATAAAGCAAGACAAATCAGGGCAGAAAAAGTGCATAATTCAAAGTTTTGCAGGAAAAGCTACAGGAGCCCTGACACGGGTGGTCGTGTCACCTGACACGGACCGTGTCAAGGGGAAGACTTGGAAAGCATGGAAAACATAGGATAACACGGGTGGCCGTGTTAGCCTGACACATGCCGTGTTAGCATGCCTAGAGCAGAAAAATTCCAGATGGCCAACACGGGCGATCGTGTCAGCATGCCTGGCGCAGAAAAATTCTTGATGGCCAACACGAACGGTTGTGTCGCCTGACACGGTCTGTGTCAGCCAGTGACACTGATTGTAAGTGTTTTTATGATTTTTCATGATTTAGGACCCAAGGGGCGTTTTGGGTATTTCGAACCGAGACAAATGAATTATTCACTATTTAGCCAAGTTTCCTCGATGAAAATGAGGACTTTTTGACACACGAAGAATTGAGGATTGAAGAGAGCAATGTATGAGATTCTTGGATGAGAGATTTTTCATGAGCCACAGCGATTGAAGATCAAAGTTTATCATTTATCTGTAATGTTTAATCTTTATATTATTGAAATTATTTTGAACAATATGAGTAGCTAAAGTCCCCAATGCTAGGGGATGTCCCTGATTTGAATCTGTAATGACTTTGAAATTCTGATTTTATCAATTACATGGTTTTTAATATTCAATTCAATCGTGCAATGTTTTTATGCTTTCCTGATCGGACCAATTAGGATTGATCTACGGTTAACAACCAGTTGGACCACAGTTATTAAGGTTTTTGTACGATTAGGATATAGTAGATATCACCTAGGACTAGGGATACCCTATAGTTACCAAATAAATCTTGATAAAACAAGGCTTGAATCCATTATATATCTCTAAGGACTTAAGATTTAAGACAGATGTTCAAAGGTTTTCCCACTAAGGACTTAGGGGAAAATAACCTAAAGGGCTGGTAATTGAGTTTATGAACTTGTTGAAGAAATCATGATTCAAGGTTGTTATAGGGAAAATTATACACCATACCCTAGCATTCTCCTCATATTAGTAAAAAACCACTTTATATCCCTGCTATTTGTTAAGTGAGTATTTCACAACCAAAACCCCATATCAAGTTTTGTTTAATTGAACCAAAAATTGAACTCAATACTGATACGCAGTCCTTGAGATTGATACTTTGGGATTTCCCATTATTACTATATTGGAAGATTAGTACACTTGCTAATTTACCGATCCGTTGTTCATGATTAATCAAGCTCATGATAACAATTAAGAACTAAGACCCATTTATCCATAAATTTGAGAGAACCTTGTGTATGTGTTCTTCATACACATTCATCTAATCCTTTGACTAACACCTTGTGTTTTAGATTGTGTTAGCTATTTTAGCATTGTTCATCATCTTCATCCTTAGTCATTTTCTATTGTTGTGGACCTTCATCTAGTGTTGAGGAAGACTAGTGGTACATTAGGTTATCTAATTTTTTTGTGTGAAGTTTGTTGTTTATAACAGGTGCATATATCATTTCTTGAATGTAATTTTGTCTTTGTTGTTATCCACTAAGAAGGGAGTTTTAGTATACTCTAAGGAAAATTTTGGCGAGATCAAGTATCAATTAACCTTAAGGCAGAGGTGGAAGTTATCCATCTTTGGTGGAGTTGGAGAAAGATTGCTCGCAGATAAAGTTGGGATTTGTCCAATCAACACTTAGCTAATGGAAATTACTCAAACAAGAAATTGATGGAATCAGGTGGATTGCCATATAGCAATACTTAGAGCAGGTTATTGTGGATATTAAGGTTATTGAATCAACATCTTTTAAATATCTTGTTTTTCTAGCATTTTGTGTGTCTGGATCACCAGAGGTAGCTATCGTTTGATAGTTCGTTGTAACCAAAATATTTGTATCAAACTTATTA
This sequence comes from Vicia faba, assembly GCA_948472305.1. Taxonomy (NCBI): domain Eukaryota; kingdom Viridiplantae; phylum Streptophyta; class Magnoliopsida; order Fabales; family Fabaceae; genus Vicia; species Vicia faba. The sequence continues at coordinate 1,202,415,927 of OX451736.1, read as the reverse complement.
TAATAGTGGGAGATTGTGATTATTTTCTAGTGGTTATTAACACCATTGAAGAGTGGAGTAGGTAAAGCAAGAAAGGGCGTTGAACCATTATATATCTCTTTATATCTTTTCTTCTCCCATTATCTCTTTTAATTTTTGTTTATCACACCTAAAATGTTTTTGAAATTGTCTTAAAGGGGAATGTTTTAATCTTCCTCTGACCATTTTCAACTTCTTGAAGGAAATGATAAAGACTTCTCGGGAGGAAATAACTTTCCTCATACCTTATGAAAGAGTTTTTTCTGAGCTTTTCTATAAGTTAGAGATAGTTAGGGGTAATGTTAAAGTTCAGTGGGATGTGTTACCTCGGTTTTATATAACACTGATGTAACATGTTGTTTATCTTATTAAAAAAATAAAATATTACGCTCCCAGGACATATCCTCTCGGTTTTTAGCATGTTGGAGATGAAAACTTCGTTATAAAAAGAGTTATTTATTTTAGTGAATATTTATTGTTGCCTACACACAACTCAAAACTTTGTTAGCTCAATCCTGGATGAATTTAATTACAATATACTTTCACCTTGTAATTAAAGATTGATTGATACACTAGTATTTAACTACTTCAGTTAGCTCTAATTCATTTAGATAATGATGTAAATCAAGTATTTAGATGATAATGAAACATATTGAATCCTCTTAGTAAAAAAATTTTATAAAAACACTTTAGAATCATAAGTCCATATTTTCAACTTTTGAAGTTTCTTAGACTTAGCCAATAGACCATCCCTAAGGTCAATTGTTAGATATCATAGCAGCACCTTAACTACTCTGATACCAATTGATGTGCAAGAATATGGATATGAGGCCATCTAGAAAAGGGGGAGGGGGGGGGGGGGTTGAATAGATAGGTACTTTTAAAATACTAATTTCAAAAACACATATTTTTTCAAAATCAAAGTTAAAGCACAAAAGCAAGAAGTAATGAGTTGAAGCAAAATGTAGCAAATATATCTAATACCATAAACTCTAGGAAACTTGAAGTTTCTTTGACAAGCAATTTTAATCCAGTGACTTAGAGTCAATACAATCTCAAATCAAGGTATAAATATTCACCAAATTAAATGCATCACAAACCTATACTTGTATGATGAAACACTATAAGCAAGATCTAATTCTAGATGACATTATAATGATGACTAATTCCTAACATACATGATACGAGGCATAAAACTAAAGAGGTAAGGAGAGAGAAAATTTTTACACCAGATATATAGTGTTTCGGAAATTTGTCCTCACTATGCTTACTTCACTCTTTGATGATTTTCACCAACAGAAATGGTAACATCTTCGGCTATGGTTAAATTTAAAGATACGTGTATTTATGTATAAAGAATTATTAACAAACTGAACACTAACAATCCAATGCTTTAGCCAAAACAGATCAAAATAATAATTCCTCTTGTTGGTGAAAATTACTCAACTGCTAACATATAAGATCTATAATGATCTTGATCCAACAAACTTGTTAGAACCAAAGACGTTATCCAAGCTTCAATTATGCAACCTCTTTTACTCATATATAACGAAGACTTGTTTAATAAGTTGTTGATAACTACTAGATTTACATTAAATACATTGGCACTTATGTTCTTATTTTATAAGTAATCATCACAAAACTCGTAATTTATCCATGAAATGTAAAAGAAATACTTGTTTGGACTTTTCTTGTATGCATATATAAAAAATAGGTGAAAGGAACTGGAAAACCACAAATTAGCACAAATAAGTAAGGCAAAAACAAAATTCGAAAGAATCAAAACTTGCTAGGCCCCATCTATGGGCGCGTTCGGTAAAGTGTAGGGCTAGGTGGCAACACGTGGTGCAAGTACTTCATCTTAAAGCAATGGTTAACGTACTGGTCAAAAGGGTGGTGTAGTGGGAGAGAAAAGGAGACGAAGGACATATGGAATACATGTAAGCATTGCTTGCTGAAGAAGAAAAGCTGGATGGTTAGCGTGTTAGAGCATGATAGGCATGACGGGCAAGAAGACGGGCACCCAAGGCGAGGCTTAGAATTTTACCTATAGATATAAGTTTCAGTTAAGTGCCAACGAAGTTTCGATGGATAAGAGGAGTACAAAATTGGATTAGGTTCACTGTGGTGTACATTAGGAGGACAAGAAAGAAAGTCTGAAGGCAGAAGCGTTACACAAGTGACAGGGTATACCACGTTTCCAAAGTCAACGTCTCTGGAAAGACAAATGTTATGCTAACCATATGTAAGCATAACTATAATTTCTATTATTGAGGTTAGATGTATTCATTATATTCATGTACTAAACATGTCATGGCATTCTATGTAAATCTACTTATGCTGTAATTTTGATGACTCTTCAATTTTAATTTTTGTTTTAGCTTTGCAACCTAAAACATATTTTCATAGTGTGACATGATTTCAAAAGGTGCTTGTAATTACTAGATCTAAAATAATCATCTATGGAGTACTAAACCTAGACATAAGTATAGGATAAATATCAACACTCATTGTAGCAGGATCGGGGTAGAGTCTCACACCTTTGCAACTATTGGGAGTTAATGCTCTATGTTGCTTAGTAGTAACATGTATTGTTCTTTTGGGTAACACAACGATCTCATGTCCTAGAGACCTAAAGGAAATACGAATGAGGGTAATATGTGGTAGTATTATATGCTAAGTACAAGAGCCTATTATTGACCTATGAATGTGTATGATAGATACGTAATGATGAAATCTACCCCTAGAAAGCATTCTCAATGTTAACACAAACATCTCCAAATTTACTTTCTGTTATTTACATTTCTGTATCCCAACAAATGCAAAACATTTTTCTTGATTAAGATATTAAATCACGGGTACCTTGTATTTAAAACCACTGATCTCTATGGATATGATAATTGTAAAACTTATTTTTTCTACTAACACAACAAAATGACGTTGTTACCGAGAACTAGTGCTATGTTTTAAAGATAAAAGCATAATTTATTAAGTATATATATTTATGTATAATTGTATGTTATGTATGTTTTGTTTATAGTCTCTAACCTATTAACTTTTAGAATTAGATATATTTTTATAGTTTATGCAAGGTAAGAGTTTCTGCTGAACAACTCTTATTCGATCTCGAAATCAAAAAAATCGCACACAAAAAACTTAGTGAAAATATGAAACAAAAAGCCGAAAAACCACCTACATGTGGTACTTCAACACATGAACTTAATGCATATGCAACTACAACCAAAGAAACATTTTTTCTCGTAATTCAACACAAGGACCAAGTGATTTTGATCCTGAGTTTGAAGTGCTTTTGCAGATTTTGCTGTAGAATTTGAGAAAACAGAACCTCAAACAAATGTTAATGATGTAACATATGATTATGTTCTTACTACTCCACTTGTATGTGCTCCTACTGCTGCACATGATTGTGATATATTTCTTTTTGTACCTGATTATATTTTGTCTGCACCTATTGAACATGAGGTACCTCAGGTAGGTATTTCTACAACAATAGGAACTCCCGATGTTCTTAGATCTGTTAAGTTTCTGCAACTTGCTACACATATGTTTAAATCATATTGTTTATAAGTTTCCCTCTAATACATTATTTCCTTTGTTATGTATAAAAAGAAAAGCAAACCAAAGGTTTCAAGAAAATGGAACTTCAATGAGAGGATATGGAACTTGAATGAAAGGTTCTAAAATGCATGAACCTCAAGCGAGAAGGAGGTGATCCAACACAACCTATGACTTTACAGACATGATGCATCTTAGCGATGTATTTAAGATTATATCTTTATGTTATGTAATTTGAGACCACTTTAAATACATTTTGAGACCTTTTTTAATGTAATTTGAAACCTTTTGGTTATGTATTTTGATACAAGTTCATGTGTATTGAATGACAAGCACATATTCTTTTTGGGTTATATGCATTTTGGTTATGTAGACAAGTTCAGTTTGTGCCTTTCTAGTGATACATGTTATACGATTGTAGTTATCTTAACTCATTAAGGTCATTGTTTAAGGTCATTCATTGAGGTCATTCATCAAGGTACAAGGATGAAAATAAAAATAAACCCAAACTTACAGGGACAAAAAACAATTACATACTAACACTAAATTATTACATTCAAACACTTCACATTCATCAAGTAGACACTTTGAATTCAATTTGTGCATTACGTACATAACAGTTATGTAATTCTTGCAAAACCTTCAACTTAATTCATTAATTAACCATTACATCGATCAAAGTCATAAACTCCCGAACTTACAAAGACGAAGCACAAAAAGATATAGGCTCCAATTATTACATTAAATAAAGAAACACTAAGTACAGATCATTAAGTATGCAAAGAACAATATTCAAGAGATAAGAAAAAAATCTTAATCAACTTGGCTTTATTCATTTCAATGTTTAACTTCATTTTCATCTCCTTATTTTTTCAACACTCAGAGTCTTTCATAATGCTAGTTAAGTTCTTTAAACCATATTTGAGAAATTGCAAGCGATTAGAATTTTGGGTTCACTTGATATGTTGCGAACATATGAATGATGACCCTCGAGTTCATCATCCCATATGAAGAGCCTGCAACTTCTCACAGCCTACAAATTTGAACAATGAATAATAACATAATCATATGAACAATGTACAATGAACAATGAACAAGTTGAAGTCAAAGTTACCCTCAAATTTACACATTTTCAATATCTCTTTTTAAGATTTTTATTGGAATTGGACATGAACATCCTCATTGATCTATAGCAACCATATTCTAGAATTTGAAATGAGGTTGAGTTCCCAACAGAGGAGTTAAACATGCTTCAACGTGCAAAAGTGGATAAAAGAAGATAATGCAGAAACAAAGGAAAGAAAAAGATAATACTGAAATGAGGAAGAAGAAGATGATTTTGAAATAACACTTTCTTTTAGATTTGATCATTCCTTTTAAAACCACCAAACTACATAATCCACATCGCTATCTTATTCATCAATCAAAACTTTAAAAAAATAAAATCATATAATCAACGTTAGCCATCTCACGTTTTTTGTAACATATGACTAATGTCAATTTGCAGGGACGAATTAACTATTTAAACTTAAATTTTTTTCTGAAAATACAAAAAAAAAACCCAATATATATATATATATATATATATATATATATATATATATATATATATATATATATATATATATATATATATATATATATATATATATATATATATATATATATATATATATATATATATATATATATATATATATATATATATATATATATATATATATATATATATATATATATATATATATATATATATATATATATATATATATATATATATATATATATAAAATAATTTAAAAACTAAAACTAACAAAAATATTTTTTATTTTTTGAAAATAAAAAAATTTGAAATTTCTTTTAAATTTTTTATTTTATTTCTGAATTAAAAAAAAATATTTTTAAAAGAATTTAAAATATAAAATCGGTTTTACAAATGCAAATTGATTATAAAATTAATTTTAAACTGGATTGATATTTTTTAATAATTAATTATATTTTTGTTAGCGTGATTACCATTAATATAATTTAGTTGAGAACTACAAACACTCCCTAATGCAATATCAGAATCTTATCAATAGAAACATCCTTAGTGTAGGATTCTTCTTCGTGTTTCTCTTCAACACTATCTATAGCGTGTCATGCACACAATCACAACAAAAATTCAGAAAGTGTGAAAACAGAAAAGTAAAAACCAGGAAATCAATTACGATTACAACTTTCATAAATCTTTACTTAATCAACACTATTATTTAATTAATATTAGAGAATAAATCATTTTCTCACATACGTGTTTGTGTATTGCAAATTTCTAACCTATATATTTTCAATTTTTTTACTAAAGTCAATTGCATTTTCATTTAAAAAGTGTCGATAGTTGAATAATTTTTAGTTTTATTATTAAAACAAAATACGAATAAGTTGTTTAAGAACTCTTTAATGATGATGCGACACTATATGAGACCATTTAAGTGCTTATATGCAACTCAATGTGAATTGGAAAGCTTCTACCATTCCGCGTATTAGCAACTAAATTTTTTGAATAATCAACACAGAAAAGAAACTAATGGCAATTATTCTAGAAACTAATTTAATGTTTTTGCTCTTTCTGAATTTAATGCTATGCAATCCACTGAAAATTTGAGCCTACTATAAGTTGACCGTTGTCATGTTTGGTTTTTCCACTAAAAATTGGTCAAATGTTTATTGAAATTAATTAATCGTTTGCTTTTAGACAGAATAATGAGCTTTCTAACTTATAATGTCAATATAATATCAAAGAAATGTATAAGAGATCTCATTATGCATCAGTGTCACTAATATTTCAACAACTTTTAGCTAGAAACAATCTATAGGAGCACTTGTTGGTCGAATGATAATTTGGCTTATATCCACCAATTCTTGTTTCTGATCCCATCTTATGATGCTTTAGACTTGGTCAAACCAAAAGCTTCCACTATAGATTCAAGACCCCTTCATGCTTTCAGCAATATGACTTTAAAGTTTTAATGTGATTTTAATTCCACTAGTATTTTATTTTATTTCAATCTACTATGAAACTTTCAAAAGAAAAGTTCAACTACTATTAATGGTAAAAAGTGAATTTTATAGTAATAAAAAATGTAATATTTTATTAAGTTGATTAAAAATAGTAAGTTTTAATTTTAGAGCGGGTCCATAATGAGTACCTTCATTCTTAGGTTGTTAAATTTTTATTAAAAAATATGTACTTCACATTTCTACAATTAGTGATGTAGGTGGTATTTTTCTACGGTTTATTTAATAATGATTTTACTAAGTATATTTTATTAAATATTGGTCAATTTAAAATGATCATAAATGCAAAGTGGAAAATAGAATTTTTTTTTAGAATAATCAGGTATTAAAATTTTTTTTCCGCAAATAACCACGTTTCAGAAAAAATTACGCAAATAACCATGTTTCAGATGGCTCTCCAAAGGAGGAGTCATCTCACTTGGCGCCTCCACCAAGCTTTTAGCCCTAGGCGCCATCTCACTTGGCGCCTCCTCTCTCTTTTAGCCAAGTGAGATGGCACATGCACTTTAAAAGTAAGAGGAGGCGCCATCTCACTTGGCTCCTAGAGAAAAATGCTGTTTTTATAAATAATTTGTCAGTTTCTCTGTCATTTCTCACTTTCTCGCATTGTTTTCTTATTTTTTACTCTGTTATTTGCGTCATGACATCGCCCATGATTTTTACCAGAGATGGTTACGTTATCTTCTCCGCCACAAAACCTGTGATGAAAATGAAATTCTGGCACATTCACTCTATGGAGCATCTGAAGCGGGAGTTGATGTGATGGCTAGATGGAGACATCGTGGAGGGGGAAAAAATTCGAAGGATCCAGCAAAGACGAACAACAACCTCACATGCGACAGGAGCACCTAATGTTTGGTTGGAGGAAGTCAAAACAGACAGCGACGTAATGTTGATGATACATGGGTCAGATGATATTGTTTTAACAGTTGTAATTTCGTAGACGGAATATCGTGTTTTTTTCTTGTACACGCAATGTTTATTGTAACAAATACTGTTAACGAAAAATCCTAATGTTTACAACATAATAAAGGAAAGATTTTATGTAATACAATTTTTATGTGGTCGATGCAGTAGCCCGATTCAGACAATTTTTGCGATTGTGTCCGACCTGACGAGATGAACCACACTTTCTTTCCAGCTTGTCAAGGGAGTCCATTTCGGTTGTGATGCGCTTACTTTTGGGACGACCCTTTTTGTTCCTTCGCATTTGGTCATTGTGCCATACTATTTCGCCGTCGTATGCATGCCAATAATCTGGTTTTGCTACCAAAGGGAAGCTGTTGTTGTAAACGTTGAGCAACGTTTCAGATTTGTAAATGTGTGACAGAAGTTGTAGCGCGTCTTGATGAGTATAAGCACACGCGACAATGACATGAGAGCAAGGCATACGAAAGGCTTGAAACTTGCCACAATCGCACCAACGAGAAGGTAGTACAACCCTATATTCTTGTCTTGGCAAGCCCTCGTTGTGGTCGATTATCTCTTTCACAATGAAGTTGTGGCTGTGTCGGTCAAACCGTATAACCATATGGGTGTTGGCTTTGGCACTTTATGCCTTAATGTACTTCATGCAACTTTCACTCCATAGTTGTCTAGATTGCAACACCGCATTTCACATTTCACCTCTTTTGGAAAACAACGAAGCCATCCTAAAATACGTAGATTTTACCAAAGTAGTGACCAGGAGGTTTCGTATGCCTTTGAATACCCCATTCATCGATTCAATTAGATTTGTTGTCATGTGCCCCCATCTTTAGGCACTGTCGTATGACCTAGTCCATTTTTCTACGGGAATATTGTCGATCCACCTACCTGCTTCCGGATTTGACAAACGGATCTCGTTGCGGTAATATTTGAATGTGGATTGTGTCAATGCATATCCCGCATTCATAACCGCTTTCCTTAGTGTTTTGTCTTTGATCTCCCTCATGAAATTTTGGACGATATGTCTAACGCAATAGACATGCGTAGAAGGAGGGTCATGCCAACCGTTTGCAGGATTATTGTATGCACTTTCAATGGATGCATGTCTATCCGAGATCAAACAGAGATCTGGTTGAGGAGCCACGTGTGTTCGCAGATTTTTCAGAGAAAAGCTCCAAGCATCACCGGTCTCCCCCTCGACTAGGGAAAAGGCAATTGGAAAAATGTTGTTGTTGCCATCTTGTGCAACTGCCATCAGTAGCATGCATTTGTATTTCCCATACAACCAAGTCCCATCAATTTGTATAATTGGTTTGCATGATGCAAACCCTGTGATGCAAGGTTGAAATGCCCAAAACACTCGACTGAATATTCCATTTCCGTTTAGCTAACTACCATCCGGGGCGTATGCTGGCACTGTTTCCAGAATGTAAATAGTACCCGAAGAATAAGTCTGGAGTGCATTCAGGTAGCGAGGAAGTTCATGGTATGAATCCTCCTAGTTTCCGTATACCTTTTCAATCGCCTTGGTCTTTGCTAACCACGCCTTATGGTAAGACAGAGTATAGTTAAAAATCGTAGTGATGTGGGCGATGATGGTTTTCAGCTTCAAAGATGGATTGTTGCTGACAAGTGGTAGGATTTCTTGACAAATGAGATCTTAATTAACTTTTCGATGATCCTGTGATTAAGTAGAAGTGACACAAGTGTGGGTAGACATGGAACCTATGACCCAACAATCACCTCTTAATCTGTATGATGCAGTGAGCTTGAACATACAATCAGGGTGGGCACACTTGATCTTGTACCTTTCCGGGTTTACACGGTCCATCTTAAAATCGACCGAGTTGAGCATGTGGAATTTTTTGATGGCTCTGATACATTCTTCTCTGTTACGAAACTTGTCTTTCTCTTTTAAGTTTTCATCCGACTTCATATATGGATTGAAAAATAAATCAGAAGACGGTTCATCTCCGCCCATGTTGAAGTTTGTCATGTGCGGAGGTGGTGTGTATATCTCGTTTGCAGGAATACCAGGTATCCCATCATCGTCGGAATCATCATTGACCATTTCGTCAAACTCTAACTCGTCATCTTCTTCTTCTTCATCAACTGCATCTACCTCTGCTTGTTCGGTCTCCAAAGGATCAACCACTTCTGTCACCTGAGGCTCTCGCAGCATAATGTACAACTCAATAGAGTCGTACCTGGAATACTCATGAATAGAAAACATATTCTGAAGATCCTCGTCATCTTGAACCTCAACCTTATAAAATATTATTTGGTTGTTACCAAAAAAAATTGGATTCTGATAAAATATTTGTGTCACCGGGCCTCGTCCAAGTTTGGCCTCCAATTGTTTTTTGAAGTACAAGAAATTGGCTTTCTTGTTTAAACAAAATCGGATGTTGTCTGTGTCTCTAAACAAAAACCCAGAGGTGGGACAAATGTATGTCTCACCGTTGAAATGTGCACTGATGACATGTTGGGGTGTAGAGGCCATTGCGTATGATTGTTTGAAGGTTTGAAGGTTGGAAGGTTTGAAGTTTATGAGTTATTTGAAGGTTTGAAGGTTTGATTGTTTGAAGGTTTGAAGGTTTGATTGTTTGAAGGTTTGAAGGTTGGAAGGTTTGAAGGTTTGATTGTTTTAGGGTTTGAAGGTTGGAAGGTTTGAGAGATTAAGTGAATAAGTGTTTTGATAAATGTAAGACTAAATAGGTCATACAGAATTTGAATTAACTAAGGCTGTAACCTCTAAGGCTCCCCCCATCACGTCCAATAGTGTTACCTAGGCTGTCACCTAGCCTGCACCTACTCTAGAACCCATGCCACCTCTTATTCGCCAATGGGGATGGCGACACCTTTCATTTTTGTACTCTTTCACCAAGTTCAATGGTGCCTCCCTTCTCGTCCAATAGTGTTACATGCATGCAGAGATGCCTTCTCCAAGGTTGTCACCTAGCCTGCTCCTACTCTGCACCTACACTGTAACTTCTAAGGCTCCTCCCATCACCTCCAATAGTGTTACATGCATTCAGGGATGCCTTCTCCAAGGCTGTCACCTAGCCTGCACCTACTCTGTAATCCATGCCACCTCTTATTCTCCAATGGGGATGGCGACACGTTTCATTTTTGTACTCTTTCTCCAAGTCCAATGGCGCCTCCCTTCACGTCCAATAGTGTTACATGCATGCAGAGATGCCTTCTCCAAGGCTGTCACCTAGCCTGCGCCTACTCTGCACCTACACTGTAACCTCTAAGGCTCCTCCCATCACCTCCAATAGTGTTACATGCATTCAGGGATGCCTTCTCCAAGGCTGTCACCTAGCTTGCGCCTACTCTACAACCCATGCCACCTCTTATTCGCTAATGGGGATGGCGACACCTTTCATTTTTGTACTCTTTCTCCAAGTCCAATGGCGCCTCCCTTCATGTCCAATCATGTTACATGCATGTAGATATGCCTTCTCCAAGGCTTCCACCTTGCCTGCGCCTACACTGCAAGAGTGACACTTATCATGCATGCATGCACCAGCTACCACCTCACTTACTCTATGAATTTTTTTTTCCTATAAATACAGAGCATAACATACTTCTCTCGCACCCATAATCGTCTCACTCTATGCTAAAAACTCTTTCATAATCTCTTACAATTTCTAAGTCTTTCATAATCTCAGGCATTTTCAACAATGGCTCTTCTCACAATGGGCGATTCTTATAGAGGCACAAGGGACAACATTGCAGCATTTGTAAGTTTCTTTTATAGTTATACATTTTTCATACTTCTGGTAATGCTTTGTTCATCTTACTTAATCTTACACCTTTTACATTATTAACTCAGGATACCAAAAGATTCAGAATCCGGTCTCACAACTACCTTGCCCCCGACCCATTTATCGTACCATATATGGAATACACAGGTTTCAGACATGTTATAAAGATCTCCAACTGCACAATTGATTCAAAGTTCATACTTGCAATGTTGGAAAGGTGGAGACCAGAGACCCATACATTTCACCTACCAATAGGTGAATGTACCATCACGCTAGAGGACGTGTACATGTTATTGGGTCTCCCTGTCGATGGTAAGGCCGTTAACGGGTCGGTTCAACAACCCAATTCTCTGTGTGAAGAACTGTTGGGCAGGGATATGGTTGAAGGTGGTGGTGTGAGAGGTCAGGGTATACTACTAACTGAGCTTAAAAATCATTATGCGACTTTGGAATTAAACGAAAAGTCCTCAGAGCAAGACAAGGTAATAAAAGCTAGAACTTATCTAATGATACTATTTGGAACCTTTTTATTTCCCGAAAGTACGGGAAATAATGTAAATTTTATGTATTTAAATTTACTTAGAGACTTCGAAAAAACTAAAAAGTATAGTTGGGATTCTGCTGTTTTAGCCCACCTATATAGTTCCTTGTGTAAAAATGCAATCAAGGGAAAATGTACATTTTATGGCTGTGCTTTTTTACTTCAAGCCTGGGGTTGGTGGAGGATGGAGTCCCTAAACCCCGTCAACAACAACACATTCGTTTTCCCGTACGCAACAAAGTAAGTCATCAAGTTATATCATTTATTACTATTCATCTCTTCATCAAATATATGATAAAAATAAAATATTTTTCATTTCCTTTAGGTATTGCGTGAGGGGTATGGATTACGGAAAGAATCCAAGATTCAATGTCGCACTATACCGTAATCTATTGGATCACCTAGGCCCGGATGATGTACGTCGTACCTTTCAACTTTTCTACTTTTAAATTATTTATATATTACGTTTTCATTAACCTGATTTAATTTTATGCGCAGTTTGTCTGGAGACCATATTTGGGTTTGGGCCATGAACCAAACCCCGAGAATGCAGCAATTTGGAGCGCCAAGACTGCAATCATATGGTTCAATGTTGTGGAGATGCACCACAGTGACCGTGTGAAGGTGCAGTTTGGAATGCATCAAGAGATACCCAGTGATCCGACATGTTTGGCCCCGTGGCATCTCAAAAGGGTCGACGCCCAATGGGGTCTTACCAACTAGAAAGACTTTGCTCCAGAATGGTGTAAGATATGGCAGAGGCGTCACCGACATGTCTTGCAATTCCCAATTTTCCTCAATCATAGTAATATGAGACACACAGATCAGTATTTATCTTGGTACAGGTCAGTTAGTAACCCTGAATTGCACGTGTCTCATCCAAGGTATCTCGTTGACCCACAAATACAATGGTCACAACCCTCATTTCCCCAATAACAAACCCAACACACATCAACCTCCCACTAACCCCCCAGACAAAACAGAACCACAAACACCCAACCACAGTCGCCACCATAATAAAATTATCCCCATATGCCTCACACCCAACCGCAATTCCAATCACAATACCAACACACCCGCATACCCCACACACAATTTCAGTCTTTTGTATATCCCAATATGACCCTCTCAACATCCAACCTTAGCCATGATCTGGGAATGTTGGAAGATTATGAACCAACCGACCCAACTTACCATCAACCACAGTATCACCAAACCACCCAACATCCTTAATACCAAACACCCCAAGATCCACTTCCTTTCTACCCCTCGTACTCAAACGATCAATGCTACAGACCAACCATGGAACCCCACCCACCGCCAAGACGACTAAACTTTGAGGGTATGGGTAACCGACTGTACCAAAGAGGATCTTCTAGATATAGAGATCTGACTGATTTTATGGATCCTGGGCCATCGACCCTGCCATAACAGGAAACGCGATGACACCCAGCACGGGAAAGGCGAGGACGGGGATGCGGAACCGGGGGTCATTACCGGGTTCCAGGGGACCACTGATTAATCTTTTTTTTTATTTAATCTATTTTTTTATGTAATACTTATGGGTGTAATCATTTTTTTGTAAATAAAAATTCAATTTTGTTGATCCTATATCAAATACATAACGCACCGGATTGAAAAAAAAAAGCAAAAATTGCCCTAGCAAATGCACTAAGGCGCCATCTCACTTGGCTTTGGGAAAGCCCTAAGAACCTAGGCGCCAAGTGAGATGGCGCCTCCCCTTAAAAAGTAGGTGTAGGCGCCAAGTGAGATGGCTCCTCCTTGGGGAGTCATCTGAAACATGGTTATTTGCGTAATTTTTTCCGAAACATGGTTATTTGCGATTTTTTTTTTAATACCTGGTTATTCCAAAAAAAATTCTGGAAAATAGTATTAATTAGCGTGTTTTTTATTTTAGTTCTTAAATTTTTTTTGGATGGAATTCTTAACTGTAGGTTTTTTTTTGGGGTTAGTCCATGGCATTAAATTTCTTTAAAAAAAGATACGATGTGACTAAAGTTGATGACATGAAATTATTTTTCAATTTTTCTCTTTTGACACTATAATTACGTGGAAAGTATTGTTTGATGGTTTTAAAAATGAGGACTAAATCTAAAATGGAAATTATATTCCAATTCCCCATTCTTCTTCTTCCTTTACTCAAATCAGTATTCTTACAAGCTGTCTTCCATGGACAGTGAGGCATGACAACGTCCTCAGTTGGAATCTATCAAATTTCAGTATTTAGTTGCAATAGATCAATCAGGATGTACATTTCGAATTCCACTAAAAAACCCTAAAAGGATATATTGGAAATGTGAGAATCCTTGAGTAATGTTAAATGTTGATTGTTCATATGTTAATGGTAATTCATGGTAATGTTTCATTATTTATCTGATTTTGTTCATTGTCTAACATCTGTAGGCATTGCCAAGTTGCAAGTTGTTCATGCAAGATAATGAACTTGAACGCAACATATCAAGTGAACCCACAAATTCAATCGGTTGCATTATTAAACCCCTTGAGTGTAGGAAAAGAGAGAAGATGAAGATGAAGTTGAAAGACGAAAGAAAAAAAGACAACATGTTTAAGTTTTTGTTGGCTATTTCATGGAATTTCTTCATTTCTTGCCAGAAACATTGTTTGTAACTTTAATGATTATATAATTTTTTGGTGTTCATCTCTCTAACAAGGACAATTTGTGACTTTTGTCCCTGTACTGGTTAATTAATGAATGAAGATGAAGTTTTGAAAACTCCTCTTTTTTCTTGACCAATGTCCTCCAAAAGCAGTGTAAGGAACTACCTTCATGACTCCTTTGTTTCAATTTCATAAACACCAAAAGCTATGGGATAATATCGGTCAATTGAATCTCTACCAACAACAATAAAAAGAGTCCCTCCATACTTAGCCTTAAGATGTCATCCTTCAACTCTAATTAGTGGTATGCAAGATGTTGTGAACCCCTTCTTAACTCCATCAATGCAAAAATATAAAGTATCAAACCTTGGTTGTATTACTGCTCCAACCCTTGTCACATTAATCTTGCAGTTGATCCCTGAATTAACCTTCTTAACTCTGCAAAGTATCTCCACAACAGGTTGTATTGTTTGGCTGCATCACCTCCATCCACACCCTTTACAATTTATTTGGCCTATTATTTCCTGTTCATATTAATGCCAACATCATAATTACTCTTAAACTCAAAAGCAATATCACGAATCTCAACACCATCAGAAGATGTCATCCTAGCCGCCACAATCTTAGCAACCCACTTAGAATTGGCTGAAATATTCTTCAATACCCTACCACTTGCGTGAGTACCAACCAATATCTTTATTTTATACGTGTGCTCATTCTCAACTTTACTTACAAGTGCCAAAAACCCACATTTTCCCGTGTAAATTACCCTTACTCTAACTTTTTCATTTTTCACATACTTTATCTCTCTCCATTTGACACATACCATTCAATAATTGCTTCCTTAAATTCATCAAGTGATCCAAACTCCAATCCCACTTTTAACTTGTAATTCTTTTCCAACTCCTCAGTCTTAAACCTATGATACTTTGGTTCCATTTCTTCATCTGAATAATCAAGGTCACTACTAGCAAGCTCATCACTAGCATACTTAGTGTCAATCTCATTGTTCACACCATTAGATGAACCTATATTATCAACACCAATTGATAATTTCTTTGGAGTGTGCATGTGCTTCCTTGCTATAAGTTTTACCCTTCTCTTTTTGCTCTCATCCTCATCTTTTTTATCAATTAAATCAAAGTCGCCATCCAACCCAAGAGCCCTTTCATCCTCACTATCATTAAACGACAGGCCATCACATTCAAAGTCACTATCATCACTATTTCATCTTCTTAAACATTGTTTTCATCATCAGTTATTTCATCTTTTTTAACATTATTTCCAACATAATCTACTTCATCTTCTTCAACATTTTTTCAACATTAGATACTTCACCTTCTTGAACACTAGTTTCCAGCATTAGCTACTTGATCTTCTTCAACATTAAATCCACCCATGCCTTTAACATTATGTTCAACATATATTGCACTACACAATTCATTTCAATAACATATCTATAAACCTCATCAACACCACTATCACTAACCATTCTATTGTACATGTCTGCTTCATTGTTATACCACCATAACCAATATTCTAAATGATCAAGTTCAATAATCTCTTTCGCAATACCAATAGCTTCAAGGAAGCTCCACCTATAAGGATAAATGTTAACTACATGTTCTTGTCCCCTATTTAATATACTACATAGTCCCGAGCAAAGCTTCCCCTATAATGAAAATTCAAAGTAAAACTCATCCCTATAAATGTCAAGAACACACAACAAAAAGAACCAACTCTTATGATTTGTATTGTGAAAAAATACAGAATATGGTTAATAGAATAATCTTTTTCTTGAATCGTTCGTCTTCCTCAATCATGCTCTTGAATTGTCTACCAAATTTGAATGACATCTTCTTCTACCTCAATCATGTACCACACTGAATCATTCACCCCCTTCCTCATGCAATCGCCTCTCATATATAGAATTTTATTTTTCCTTGTTGTACCCCAAAATTTTCCCTCTCACTTATCAAGAATTTGCTCACAAGATCTCCTTAGCTCAAGACTGCATTAGGGTTGATCAGCTCAAGACACCTCCTTAAGCAGTGATGACCAAAATTAGGTTTTGAGTTTGCACAAGGATTTTTGAACTTTCTATGGCCCATATGTTTTTCATGGATCATTATGGACCCCAAAGATTACTCATGTCATGTTTCAAGCCTTAGATCACATTTTTTATCAGTCAATTGAGCAGTTGACCTAAAAATCAGTTGTATTGAGGAAAAAGTCAACTATGGACAATTTACAGTCAAACTCCATAATTATTTGACCCACATCAACATTTTAAACTCATATGTATCATTTGATCAAGTTTTGACCACAACTCCTCAAGAAATTTGATCAAATCTCCAAAAGGGCAATATGGTCAAAATTAGGGTTTTGATTGGGAAAGAGCAATTTCTGATTTTTGACCTAGAAAATGGTCATTTGGTTTAAAACATGATCTCAATAGTCCAATTGCATCATTTTGACTTAATGAAATGGTTCAAAATATTGCAAGTCCACTAGATTGATAGATGAATTTTGCAGTCAACTGATCAAAAGTCAACTGTATACTGAAAAGTCAAACTTTGACTTTTAGTCAAAATCAAATGCCAAAGATCACAATTCATCAAAACATGTCAAAATATGAAACTTATTCATCAAGAAATCAAAAAAGTCAAGATTTCATTTTGAAAAGTCAAAATTTCTAAACTTAGAAATTTTTCTAAGTGTTGGAAATTTCTTATTTTTTCATAACTTTGAGCAAACTTTTCACCATGATGCAAGATGATTCAAGAGAAACTTCCAACATGAAAGTTTTATATCTCCACGAAATATACAACTTTGCTTCACACAACTTCTCCCAAAATGGCTTGGATCTCAAGTTATAATTTTAAGAACATAGGGTCATGAAACAAAACACTTAGTGAAATTTTGCCCTAATTTGGTCAGAATTTTGATCCAACTTCATGGCACTTTTTAATATAGTTCCAATGGGAATATTAAAATGAAATTCAAATATGGGTTTTAGAGTATATTTTAAGCTTTCCAAAATGTCTAAGAACTCCTTGAGATCATTCTTGAGTAGGGAGAATCGAAGAGATGAAGTTAGGGTTTTGTCACTTTAATTACAAGTCATTTTAGTGATGAACAAAATTCAAATTCAAATCATGCTGCATAAACACTACTTTGCAGGCCTCAAACTTGTTAGGCACTCCATAATTAATGTGTTACACAGCTGTTATAGGCCTCACTTCAAGCATTCAATGCATGGACATGCTTTTTATCCATTTTTGGAAGAAAGGTCACATTGTCATTTTGATAAAGTGACTTTTTGTACAAAATATGCTCTTGAGCCTTGCACTTGTTCTCTTCTAATCAAATAGGTCCTATAAATCATGAGAGATGTTTCAAACACTTACAATCACCCATTTCATGCTTGTACCTCTTCTTGAAACTTGTTTCCCTCTTTTCTTCAAAATCAAGTAACCTAGCCAAAAGCTAAGAACTTGTACTTCTGACTTGCCAATGCACTCAAACACTTTTGTTTATACATACACAAACCATTTGACACAAACACAAAAAAAAAGCTCAAGCCTTGAAATAACCTAGAACTCAGAATCACACTTCACACTTCCATTTTCACACAAACTGACCAAAAACTTGAAACTCATAATCTACTCGTGCGTTTCTTGGCCTTTTGTTTTCTAAAGTTTCTAAACATCATATAAAGTTGATCCCACACCCTGTTTTATAACTATAACACCCTTAACACCATTCTCAATTTCCAAAAATAGAGCTCTGCACATTGACTTCTCCAGACCATTTCAGCCATCCATTGCTCAAGCCAAGCATGCACTAGCTTCCTGGGACCTCAAGAAAGCTAACCTTATAATCACCATCACTTGAAACAAGCTCATACTCAAAACACGATTTCCAGTTTTGAGGTAAGTTTTCTCAACTTTGAACTCTTCATACAGGCATCATCAATAGTTTATTTGTGAACAAAACATGTAGATATCATTGCCCTGAAGCTAACCATGTCCATAGTTTCCATTAATTTTGCTTGAGCTTAGAGAATTTTGAAACTGAAATTTATGAGATTTTTAGGGTTCAAATTAGGGCCATTATTATTCATGCTTATCTTTGATCTATAGTTTTAATGCTTTACATTTCTGAAACCGTGAGAAAATTTGCTACAAGTTTCATGTTTACAGTTTTTATTTTTGATGAGAAATGAGCAAGTTACAGTTGGTCTGGCTAGAGGTTGAAGATGAAGTCATCAGGGCACATTTTGCCTTACATATTTATTGATTTACTTATGTTAACGGATGTATAACCATCCCAGTGGTAGAAGCGCGCACCTATAACCTTTGGTACCTGGGTTCGAGCCCCATCGATACCCTTTTGTGTTTTTACATGTTTTTGCACTTTCTGACTTTTTTTTGTAGGGCGCCTGGGTCTTTGGGCCTGACTTGTTTTTATTTTTGCTAGCTAACCCCCTGCAGGCTGTTTGCACCCCTGGCCCAAGTTTATTTATTTTTATTTTTATTTTTATTCATTTCATTTTTATTCTCTTAATTATTTTTCCTAATATTAAAAAATCACAAAAAAAATAGATTTTTATTTTAACTTAGTTTATTTTATTTTTCTCACAAAAAATATTTTATTTAACTACACATTATTTATTTTTATGGACTAGTCTTATAAATTAAATTAAAACTAGGTCAGTATTTAATTTCTCTTTACACCTATTAAAATATATTATTTTAATATAAAAAGGGCTAAAAATATTTTATAATACTATAAATATTTTCAATATAAAAATACCAAAAAAAAAACACTTTTCTCATAAACTTATTTTCTTTTATTTTAACTAATAGATTTAGGGTTTTGTTTAAAAAAAATTCTTAAAAAAATTTAGGGTTTACTTTTTTTTATTAATTATTATCTTTAATTAATTAGGTTAAGACAAAATCCTTTTCTCTAAAAAATCCAAACAAATATCCATTTACTTCACATTTTATATTTTTGTACATTTATTCACTTTTGTACATTGTATTCATTTAATTCCTTGTACATTGATACCCATTCAATATGGTTGTAATAGACTAACTAGATTTACATTTTTGCAATCCCCATTCAATTTGTATACCCCCTCCCCACAAATGTTGTAATAGCGTAGTAACTTTAAATTTCGCAATTTATCGCTTTTATATATAACATGCTAGTAATTAGGGTTTGTATGGAAAGACTAAAACCAATACTTAGAAAACCCTAATTCAAGACAAAAACAAGCATGAAAATAATACACTTGCACACAAGCACCCCTAGGGTTATTCCACTTGGTTTCCTTATACAAAATGGCCATATTACACATGTAAGGTATCTTAGCAAAAACAAGCAAATACAAGATCATAGTCCCTCGATGACGCTATCTAAGTTGCCTTTCAAATGATCTTAGTCACTTAAAGAAAATGCTAAGATACCTTGCAACATTGCTAATCATGGTTATATGATGACCTACGCCCGTCCCATTTACATCCAAAGATAAGGTTACTTACCAAATCAATGGTAAGATAACAATGTCAAAGGAAAAGGAAAATGAACAAGAAAGACTTTTGAGTAGGTAGAATGCTCCTAATTACTTGCTCAATTTCAAACAAACACCCTTGCTATTTTCAAAACAAACACTTACACTTTCAAACATCTTACAAACTTGAAAACATTTTCATAAGATCAAACATCTTTGTATACATTCTTACAAACAAGAATCATTACAAAGATTGCCTAAACAATGGCCTCTTTACAAAATACTTTCAAAAACCACACCAAGCATAATTTCAAACAAAAGCAAGTGATCTAGCAAGTACCTAAGAGCCCATGAAAAAACCATGGATGAAAAGGGTGCTAATACCTTCCCTTTTTATAATCTACCCCCCGAACTCAAGAAATAATCTCAAAGGGCTTTCATGTGCTTTTTCACCTTTTCTTTTGGATAAAATAAAAGTCGGTGGCGACTCTTGCTAAACCGCAACATTTGCGATCAAACGCAAAACCTTCAAGTCAATTCTCCCACCGTATCACAGAACTGGCGAATCTGCTGGGGAAAATTCTAAAAGTGGGGTTCCCTTAGGGTTAGATCATATTTACTTGCTTGCATTGTTTGACTTGTATGCTTTATATTATGGTTCTTTGTTTGGGTTTGAATCCTCTACCAGGATTTGGGATACATTATAGGTAAGTAGCAATACATTGTGAAAACGGTGTGGGGTATACTGATATGGTCTAAGAAATAACTACGTTAGTGCGACATATTTGTGGGTACCGGTAGCCTTTGATTTAATCAAAGAGAATACGGGGCCGCTGAGTGATGTCATGAAGCACTAATGAACTTTTAGAACCTTTACTTAACCAACTTGGCCTTTAGGACGTAGTGAGATGATCGACTTTAGTGCAGTCCGAAGTTGGTAGATACTCGATACTACACTCATTGAGGTTTGGTTTCTTGGAATATTTCAGTCACCATTAAAGAGGCTTGTGCTGAAACAATGACCAAGGAAATAGACCAGTGATATTGAGCTCCTTAGAACCCGGTTACTATTGCTAGGACAGGTTTGAGCCAACTAGACTTCAAGAGGGTACTTACCTATGAGACTCCATGCAGGCCTAAACCTAAGGACTTGTTTGCTTTGTTTGTATATAAATACTTGTACATAACATCATGAACATAATAACATCATACACATTCACTAACCATTTCAAGGATTTTTGGATTCATCTTTGTTCTTGTTTTGTAGGACATGGATTCTATTCGCAGGAAAACTATTCAAGTCAACCTTGTAAGGATCCCTCCACAACTTAAGGAACTAGCTTCAAGGATTCCTGAAAACTCTCCATTCACCGAGAGACATGGTTTCCTACTCAACTTGGTCACCTTTAACACAAATGAGGACATGAGAAGGTGCTCTTTTAGTTCTTTGATCCTTTAAACCATTGCTTCATATTTCCCGACTATCAACTTGTGCCTACTTTGGAAGAATTATCCCGACTCTTGAGGATTCCCATTCTCAATCAAATACCTTTCAATGGTACAGAAAGACAACCAAATCCAGAAGAGATTGCTCAAGCTTTACACTTGCACTCATCTGATGTCACAACTCATTGGGAAACAAGGAGTGGTGTCAAGGGTTTCCTAGAAAAGTTCTTGTTTGAGAAAGCCCAAAACTGTTGGAACTCCTTAGATTTACAAGCTTTTGAGAAAATTGTGGCTCTCCTCATCTATGGGATGGTTCTGTTTCCAAATCTTGACCAACTCATAGATGTGAACACCGTCAAAATCTTCATGTCCCGCAATCCGGTGCCTACATTGCTAGGGGACATCCTACATTCTTTTCACACTCGCACTATGAGGAAAAAAGTTGTCCTTATGTGTTGCACTCCTCTCTTGGTAAGATGGTTTATTTCGCATCTTCCCCAATCTGTATTAAGGAACGAGCAAGGTTCAAGGTGGTCACAAAGGTTGATGACGCTCAAACATTCGACATTCATTTGTGCTCCCGATCCATAGAGAATGTTACTATTGTTGACCGTTTTGGAGAGTTCCCTAATGTCCCCTTACTTGGCATTAGGAGAGGTATCACTAACAACCTCTGTTTAGCTTTAAGACAGTTTGGCTACGCCCGAAGGGATGGCCCGCATGAGATGCTGATTCAAGGTTTGGTATTTGACTACGACAATGACGATCAAGGTCTTCGCCAAAGATTTATCTGAGATTGGAGGATGTTGAACAAGGTAGATAGCAAGACTTTGGGGCATAAAAATTCCATCCCTCTTGAGCCTTACCTCAAATGGGTGCGAACTCGTGCTCAGAGTCTTATGATGCCTTATCCATCCATTCTCCCGGTAATCATTGAGCCTGTCATGGAAGGAGATGTTCTATATACTATCCTACATCCTAACTTGCCCACCTCTCTTGAAGACCTACAAAGGGATTGGATACAACTCAAGGGGGAGCGAGATACTTTCGAAGCCCAATTCTACGCAAGCGAGAAGAAGGTTTTGGAAATCACTAAGAAACTTCATAAGGAGCAGACTCTGAATGCCTACATCACACCAAATAGGATGCGTACTACCTTTCTATCTTAGAGTTTTTGTATTTGTTTTTCCCAAGAAGGCATTTATGTACTCAAAGATTTAATTTATTAATATAACGTGTGTTTTCTTTTTGTCTAAAACAAATTTGAATCTTAAGATCCTTGAAAACATTTCATATGCATTTATCATTCATCATAATATAAGCAGGTTTCTTGCAACAAGTCTCCTCATCTCTATACTGTTTATTTCAGTAAGATGGATCTCGAGCAAACAGTGAAGGACCTCCAAGCTCAGAATGCACAATTTCAAAAGTTGTTCTTAACTCTGGCCAAAGGACAAGAAGAGTTGAAGACCTTGCTGGTTGAGGAGAAGAAAAAGAATACGAAGAAAATAACTGAAATTCTGAACATGGGAAGAAGATTCTAAGGGCAGACAAGAAGGGCCTTAGACTTTGCAACAACATTCGATGAGAAATACAATCAAGATGGGAAGGGCAAGGAAACAGTTGTTCAGTCTGATTCAGAAGAGGAAGACTATTCTGAAGAACAGTACCCTCCAGCCGACGACAAGTATAAGCATCTAGAAGAACGGTTGAGTGCAATGGAAATCCAAAAAGTGTCTGGATTGGACTTTGAGGAGTTGGGATTAGTATCAGAGATTGTCATTCCTCCAAAATTCAAAGCACCTGTGTTCGCCAAATATGACGGAGTCTCATGCCCCAAAATGCATCTTCGGTCCTATGTGAGGAAAATCCAGCCTCATACGGCTGACAAGGATTTATGGGTACATTTCTTCTAAGACAGTCTGTCTGGAACTCAACTTGATTGGTTTTATTAGCTAGAAAGAGCCAATGTTCATAAATGGGAAGATCTTGCTGCAGCCTTTTACAAACAATACCAATACAATACTGATCTTACGCCTACCCGTACTCAACACCAGAGTATGGCCATTGTTTCAAGTGAAGGCTTCAAGGACTATGCGTAAAAATGGAGGGACTTGGCCGGAAGAGTTCAACCTCCCCTATCTGAAAGAGAGTTGGTAGACATGTTTTTGGGCACCTTGTCTGGTCCTTTCTTCAATCACTTAATTGGGAGTTCATCGGCAGGTTTTACTGAATTGATATTGACGGGAGAAAGGGTAGAAGCAGGGATAAAGAATGGAAAGATTCAAAAAGATGCATCCTCTACTGTTGTAAGGAAGCCATTCACCGGAAAGAAAGAAGTGGTTGTTGTATATCCTCAGAGAAATCAAGATAGGGCCGAACGCCGTCCAATGGTGGGGACTGTTATGATTCCTAAACCTGCGCTTGATCAGCAAAGAAACAACCAACCAAGAATGGAAAAACCAGTCAGACAATTCACCAAAATTAATATGACACTATCTCAAGTATTGTCGCATTTGTTAAGATCGAACCTAGTAACCTTGAAAGACGCTCCAAAGAACCCAAACACAACCTCTCCTCACTATTATCCTAATTCCCGATGTGCATACCACTCTGAGAGTCCCGGCCATGACACTAACAACTGTTGGGCTCTAAAGAACAAAGTACAAGACCTCCTTGAAGCCAAAGAGATTGAATTCGATGCGCCAGAAAAGCCTAATGCCATTTTTACCCCTATGCCCAAGTACGACCATAATACCAACGCCATTGAGGAAGATATGTTTGTTACTTCAGTTGATGAACTTATGACCCCACTCCTGATTATCAAAAAGAACTTATTGAATGCCAGTGTTTTCCTAGGATGTGATGAAAGCTGTCATTTATGCTTGTCCTCATCAACCAGCTGTACTTTGTTCGAGAAGGCTTCAATTCTAACTGTTTCTTATAATGATGTTTCCATCGTGACCATTTCCGATAATTCTTCCAGGGTCTCCACCAAAAACCCGTTAGAATTACATCAGTTCCGAAAGTAGATCCTTTGATAATTACAATGCCTGGACCAATTTCGTATTCGTCAGACAAAACCGTACCATGGAATTATGGAGGGGATGTTTACTACCACAGTATCAAGCAAGATTGGCCAGCTGCTGAAGATTCAAGTTCCGAGAAGGATAACTCCAATATCAGTAATATTGCAGGGACTAGAAAGATTACCCGAAGCGGAAGGATATTCTCTCCAGAAATTGCTCCCCCAAAAACAGTTTCTGGACCCGTAATCATTCATGTTGTTGTTTCTCCTCCAAAGTTCGTTCCCAGTCCTACAATAATCTCTGCCAATGCTCCTGCTGACAAAGCTGTTACAATCCTTGTTATCACTCTACTGATATTCCTGCTGCCGAGTCAACTGAGATTCGAGGTAAAAGTATTATGGTTGATCCTGTCCGGACGAAGGCCTAATCAGTAGCTATCCCTGAAACTTCCCGTAAAGAGATAGAGGAAATCCTAAAGATCATAAAAAGAACATACTACAATGTAGTCAAGCAACTGGGGCAAACTCCATCAAAAATTTCCATGTTGGCTCTATTACTATGTTCCGAGGCTCATGCAAAAGCCTTGGTAAAATTCCTGAAAACTTCTCATGTACCCCAAGAAACATCTGTCGATCAGTTCCAAGACTGCGTAGCTAGCTTGACTGCAGATAATGGTCTAGGTTTTTCGGATGTTGATTTGGCGCCAAGAGGAAGGAAGCATAATAAGGCATTGTATGTCTCAGTGGAATGCAGGGGCACAACCTTGGCTCATGTTTTGGTGGACACTGGGTCGTATCTGAATGTGTTGCCTAAAAAGGCTCTTGATAGGCTTGACTGCAAGGGATTGACATTGAAGCCAAGCAACATAGTAGTGAGGGCCTTTGACGACTCAAAAAGGATGGTGCATGGGGAAGTGGATATCCCCATAAAAGTTGGAACCCAAACATTTGATTCAACTTTTTAGTGTAATGGATATTCGCCCTTCCTATTCCTGCTTGCTAGGCCGACCATGGATTCACAATGCCGGGGCGGTTACTTCTACGTTGCACCAAATGCTGAAATACCCGATTCAAGGGAAGATTATCACCGTTCATGGAGAAGAAGAGTATATGATCAACCATCATAATTCCTTCAGATATGTGGAATTAGATGGTGAATTTATTGAAACTCCATTCAAGCACTTTTAAGAAGTCCCGCAAGATGTGGCAGTGACCAAGGTTGTGTCTCAAATTCCCAAGATCACAAGGCCTCCGCTCAGGATGTCGTCTTTAAAGGATGCCAAGGCAATAATAGAAGAAGGTGGGTGCACTATTTAGGGACAACTCCCAGATATCCCATACAAATCTGACATGTTTGGTCTAGGTTTCACTTCAGGTGCCCAGAAGGTTGTACGCCGTGCTCGTACCAGAGGACTACCCTTGAAGATCAACAACCACCAAGTCAATGCAGTGGAGGATGATGAAGACATCTATGACCTAGAGGATTGGATTTTCCCAACTGTCAGTGGAGGGCTCAACAACTGGGAGTCTAGAGACTTTGTCCCGATCACTTTTATCCCACAGTAATTTGTCTTTACATTTTGTTGGATCTGTAATATTAAAATAATTCAGACTCTTAAAACCCTGTGTATTACCCTAGGCACAATGGTCCATTTGTAAGGGTTATTATCTCATTTCCATATGACATCAATGAATCATGGACGTTTTTGCATACAAACTTTGCGCTCATAAGTTTTCTTTTTTACATTTTCATTTCTTTCAAAGATAGCTATACTCTTACACACACTCACACTCATAAATGCAGGTCTACATCCATTCGGGATCCCATGGGTAACGGTTCTGCTATGGCCTTTTGTGACTCTGAAAATCTAATCTACCAAGCCGAAGACAAAGGTGAGGAAGATTGTGAAGTACCAGGGGAACTTTCCAGATTACTACAACAAGAAGAGAGAACCATTCATCCCCATGAGGAACCAGTGGACACAATCAACCTAGGTACCGAGGAAGACAAAAGGGAAGTCAAGGTGGGTGCCAATCTAGAACCCAGTGTCAAAGAGCGTCTAATTCAGTTGTTACACGAGTATGTTAAGGTCTTTGCCTGGTCGTATGAAGACATGCCAGGACTTGATGCAGATATTTTGGTACATCGTCTACCTACAAAAGAGGACTGGCCACCAGTAAAACAAAAGGTCCGTCGAATGCGACCAGATATGTAAGAGAAGATTAAAGCTGAAGTCATGAAGCAATTCAACACTGAATTCTTGGCCGTCACCTCTTATCTGCAATGGGTTTCCAATGTTGTTCTCGTGCCCAAAAAGGACGACAATGTACGAATGTGCATGGACTACATATATTTGAATAGGGCCAGCCCTAAGGATGGTTTCCCACTTCCCCACATTGATGTTATAGTTGACAATACGGCACAACACAAAGTTTTTTCCTTCATGGACGGTTTCTCAGGTTACAACCAAATCAAAATGGCGCCTGAGGACATGGAGAAGACAACCTTTGTCACACAATGGGGGACATTCCGCTACAAGGTTATGTCGTTCGGACTAAAGAATGTTGGGGCAACCTATCAGCGTGCCATGGTAGCTCTATTTCACGACATGATACATCACAAAATAGAGGTCTATGTGGACGACATGATAGCTAGATCTCAAAGAGAAGAAGGGCATCTTGATCATTTACAGAAACTGTTTGAGAGGCTAAAGAAATACAAGCTGAGGTTGAACCCAAATAAGTGCACATTTGGGGTAAGGTCTGGTAAACTCCTAGGCTTTGTCGTCAGCAATAAAGGTATTGAAGTAGATCCTGCCAAGGTAAAAGCGATACATGAGATGCCTGCTCCTCGTACCGAGAAGGAAGTCATAGGATTCTTTGTACATTTGAACTACATTGCCAGATTCATTTCTCACCTGACAGCTACTTGTGAACCAATCTTTAAACTACTGAAGAAAGATCAAGTAGTCAAATGGAATGATGAGTGCCAAAATGATTTCGACAAGATCAAAGAATACCTGCAAGAGCCTCCTGTGTTGATGCCACCGGTCGAGGGAAGACCATTGATCATGTATCTGACTGTTTTGGAAAATTCAATGGGGTGTGTGCTAGGGAAGCATGACGAGTCTGGCCAAAAAGAGCACGCTATTTATTACCTGAGCAAAAAGTTTACCGACTGTGAAACAAGATATTCACTGCTCAAGAAAACTTGATGCTCTCTGGCATGGGCTGCTTGCCGGCTAAGACAGTATATGCTGACCCATACTACCTTGTTGATATCTAAAATGGATCCAATAAAATACATCTTCGAGAAGCCTGCACTCTCTGGGAGAATAGAGAGATGGCAGATGATCCAGACAGAATATGACATACAATACACTACCCAGAAAGAAATAAAGGCCAGTGTACTAGCTGATCACCTTGCTCACCAAGCTATAGAAGACTACCAGTCCATGAAGTTCGAATTCCCAGATGAGGACATCATGATGGTAAACAACTATGAAGAATTCAGGCCATATGACGGACCTGAACAAGGATCCAGATGGACCATGGTTTTTGATGGGGAATTTAACGCACTCGACAATGGTATTGGTGCTGTACTCATATCTCCTGAAGGATGTCATACCCCATTTACTGCAAGAATCTGCTTCAATTGTACAAATAATATGGCGGAATATGAAGCGTGCATATTTGGTCTCAAAGCTGCCATAGACTTGGGGATCAAATCTTTAAATGTATTCGGAGATTCAGATTTGGTTATTAGCCAGATCAAAGGGGAATGGGACACCAAACACCCTAACCTTATCCCTTACAAAGAACATGTTTTGACATTGCTCCCACATTTTGAGAATATTACCTTCGAGCACTTCCCGCGAGAAGAAAATCAGCTAGCAGACGCACTGGCCACAATGTCATCTATGTTTAAAATTAAATGGGATAACGAGGCTCCTCAGATAACCATTGAACAAAGGGACGAACCAACACACTGTCACGAGATTAATACCGAAGAAATAGTGGACCAGCCTTGGTTTCACGAAGTCATAAGGTATCTCGAGGCTCAAGAATATCCAGAAGGAGCTTCAATAAACGATAAGAAGTTCTTAAGGAGATTCTCTGCTAAATTTTTCCTTAGTAATGGCATTATTTACAAACGCAACCATGACTCTGAGTTAATTTGGTGCGTAGACAAGGTCGAAGTTGAAAGGATCATGGCCGAGTTACATGAAGGCACTTTTGGCACCCATTCTAGTGGGCATTTGATGGCAAAGAAAATGCTATGGGAAGGCTATTACTGGTCTACCATGGAAGCAAATTTCTATTAACACTCTCCAACCTGCCACAAGTGTCAGATCTATGCTGACAAGGTGCATGTACCTCCGGTTCCTCTGAATGTCTTGACGGCTCCTTTGCCTTTTGCTATGTGGGGGATTGATATGATTGGGGATATCAAGCCAACAACATCCAATGGACACCGCTTCATTTTAGTGGCCATTGACTATTTTACAAAGTGGGTGGAGGAAGCTTTTTTCGCTTCTGTTACTGTTGTACCCCAAAATTTGCCCTCTCATTTTATCAACATTTCTCATCACAAGGCTCTTGGAACTCAAGATTAAGCTAGGGTTTGCTCTGCTCAAGACATCTCATTGCACTGATGACCTAAATTAGGGTTTGAGTTTGCACAGGAATTTTTGGACCTTCAATGCCCAAAGTGACTTTCATACTTCATTTTGGACTCATAAGTTTGTCCATACCAAGTTTCAAGCCTTGAATCAAATTTTTGCCCAGTCAATTGGACAGTTGACCTAGAAATCAGCTGTATTGGGGAAAAAGTCAATTGTGGCCAATTTACAGTCAAACCTCATGAATTTTGACCCACGTCAATATTATGAACTCATATGAATCATTAGATCAAGTTTGGACCATAATTCCACAAGAAATTTGATCAGATCACCAAAAGGGCAAAATGGTCATTTTTAGGGTTTTGACTGTACAAAGGCAATTTCTGACTTTTTGACCTAGCCAATAGAAAATTAAGCTCAACCATGGACTCAAGGACTCAATGACATCATCTTGACTTATTCAACAAGTTCAAAAGATCTCAAATGCATGGGATTGACAGATGAATTTTTCAGTCAACTGATCAAAATTTGACTGTGCACTGAAAAGTCAAACTTTGACTTTTTGGTCAAAGTCAAGTGCCAAGGGTCATTTTTCATAAAGATATTTCAAATTATGAAACTTGTTCATCAAGAAACCCAAAATTGCAAATTAGGGTTTGAAATTGAAAATTTTCATAACTTAGAAATTTTCTAAGTTATGAAATTTTCTTAATTTTTCCTAACTTTGCCCCACATTTTCACCATGATGCAAATGGATTCAAACAAAACTTTCAACATGAAAGTTGTATTCCTCCACAAAGTCTACAACTTTGATTTACAAAGTTTTTTAAAAGAAGCTTGGATCTCAAATTATGATTTTTGGAACAAGGGTCCCTAAAACTTTTAACTTAGTGAAATTTTGCCCTAGTTTAGGCAGGATTTTGACCTATCTTCTTGGCCATTTTTCACATAGTTCCACTTGTAATATCAAGTTGCATTTCAAAGATGGATTATAGAGCATGTTGCAAGCTTTCTAAATTGTCCAAGAACTCCTCAAACACATTTGTGGTTAGGGAGAATCAAATGCTTGAAGTTGGCAAAAACTCACTTTGTATCCATGGCAAATTCATGTTCACTCAAGTGGCATTTTCAAACCAGCATGCTTTGTACTAGTTTGCAGGCCTTTAAACCAATTCAAACTCCTTAATTAAATGCAAATCCATCAGTCTAAGCATTTGTTTTGTCCATTTGGGCATTGTACACAAAACTAAGCCTTAAGTAGAAAAAGGCAAATTCCCATTTTTGAAAAGGTATACTTTATGTCAAACCATGATCTTTGAAGCATAGGGCCAAGATCTCAGAAGCAAAATCAAATCCACAAATTCCAGCAACCAAGAGGATTGTATGCAGCATATTTGATGGCTTGTACAGGCCTGTAAACACAACTTTCACATTTTTGCTTCAAAAACAAGAAATTGTCCAAACACTTGCCAACTTGAAAACCAGCAAAGAACAACTTACAAAAACATTACAAACAACTTTCACACAACCCTTTGAGCAAGATACACGAGTGTTTGAGCCCCTAAGAACCTCATAGCCAGAAATCACTCTGCTTTGGCAAAACAGGGCAGGTGCTGCAACTTGAGTGCCATAGCTCATTTGGCTCGTGCGTTTTGCTCCTTTTTGCTTCCAACACCTTCCATTCAACTCACTCAAGCTATCCCAAACCTCCATTGCCAACTGTAACTCCATTTACAGTGTTCACCATTTTCATTTCAAGCTTGTGCAGGTTGAGTTCTATAGACTGTTTCAAGGACTTTCAAGGCAAGCTAGCTATTGGAAAAGATCAAGTGAAGTTCAGGCAAGCTACCAGACACCTCAAAACTTGTTGAGAAGCACTGCATTGCCCTACACTAATCCAACTGAAACAGGTTTTTCCTCACTTTCTATCTCTCTATTTAGGAGCATTTCGCCTTAGGTTTGTGAATAAAAAATGTAGTGTTCATTGCTAGGAAGCCATACATATGCTCAGCTTTCATTTATATTAAGTGTGCTAGGATAATTTCATCCATGAATATGCTGAAAAAACTAGGT
This sequence comes from Vicia faba, assembly GCA_948472305.1. Taxonomy (NCBI): domain Eukaryota; kingdom Viridiplantae; phylum Streptophyta; class Magnoliopsida; order Fabales; family Fabaceae; genus Vicia; species Vicia faba. Next base: position 1,202,384,705 of record OX451736.1, on the reverse strand, counting down.
CAAATTTTAGGGCCAGAGAAATTCTCTCTGGTCTTTGAGAGTTAGGATTAATGCTTTATATGGTTAGAATCATATTGAAATTCTCTACAAGTTTGATGTTGTGAGTTTTGGAAAAAGATCACGTATACAGGATGTAGCATTTGAACAGGGCAAGCGCGCGTTTTTTTGTCTGGAGGAAGAAGATGAAGTTGGCTTGGGTTGGGCCTGGCCTGACTTGCTTCTAACACCTCCCATTTTCATTTTTGCACCCCCTGACCTAATTTCTTATATTTTTGCATTTTTGCATTTTTGTTTTCTTTTCTGACTTTGTTATTTTATTTCCAAATATAATAAATGCTCAAAAAATATTTTTATAATTTTTTACATTTATTTGGTATTTTATTTTGATTTTTCTAATATAAAAACATTTGAATACTTTTATAATTTATTTGAAAACTTGAAAATAATATGTAATTTATATTTTTATATTTTGTTCTTTATTTTTATTCATACTAAAAATATTATTAAAAATATAATTTATTTTTGTACATATTTTATTTTATATTATACATACTTAATATATTTAATATATATATATATATATATATATATATATATATATATATATATATATATATATATATATATATATATATATATATATGTATATACATATATACTTTTATTTTATTAATACTTAGAATAAAAATACAAAAATATTATATTTTTATTTTTATTATTATTTATACTAAAAAATGCCCCTTTTTTAAGTATATTTCATTTTTACACATATTAATATATTTTTTTGTATATAAATAATATATAGTATTTATTTTTAAAGAAATTAGGGTTTACCCTTAAAACAAATGAAATTAATCCTTTTTATTTATTTCTTTATAATTTTTACATCAAAAAATACTTTTACATACATAAACAAACAAAAATTCTTTTTTACATAATACATTTTTTTAATATTTATTTATTTTGTTTAATTAAATATTGCCCAATTAAACACTTTGAGATTCAATTTGGATGTAATAGTAAACTAGGGTTTATATTTCTTGTCAAATACCCCCCATTCAAAATTGTACCCCTATCCCCATAATCATGTTTTAATAGCTTAGAACTTTAAATTCTCGCATTTTACGCTTTCAATTATGCCATGATTAGAGAATTAGGGTTTGTATGCAAAAATCCAAATTAACAAATAGTTTGACCTAATCAAAGACAAGAATGCATGAAAATCAAACACAATACACACTTGCACCCCTAGGGTTAAAATCCACTTGTTGCCTTCAAAAATGGGCCATGGTATGCATGTTGGGTACTTTGGCAAAACAAAAACAAAACAAAATATCATAGTCCCTCGATGACGCTATCTGAGTTGCCTAAACAAGAATGATCAAGTCCCTCAAGAAAATTGCCAAAGATACCTAACACAATTGCTATCATGGTCTATACGATGACCCGCGCCTGTCCCGTTTAACATCCTAACACAAGGTTCTTCACCAAATGCAATGGTGAAACAACACTGTCAAAAGGGTTAAAAACATTAGGAAAGATCTCTGAGTAAAATAGGGTAGATAGCTCTTAGTTACTTGATCAAAACTTGTAAAAAACATCCTTGCTATTTTCAAACACACCTCACAACACAATTTCAAAACAATTCCCAAAACAAACTTTCAATTATTGAAATCTTTTCAAAAGACAAAAATACCTTTGTATACATTCAAACAAGAATCATTACAAAGGTTGCCACAACAATGGCCTCTTTTCAAAACATATTTCAAAAACCACACACAAAGCACCATTTCAAACAATTGGAAAAGCAAAGCAAGTGATCTAAACAAGTAACTAAGAGCCCATGGATAACCATGGACGAAAAGGGTGCTTGCACCTTTCCTTTTCATAATCTACTCCCCGAACCCAAGAAAACATCTCAAAGGTCTTTCCTGTGCTTTTTGACCTTTCCTTAGGATAAAATAAAAAGTCGGTGGCGACTCTTGCTAAACCGAAACATTTGCAAACACAAACGCAAAACCTCAAGTCAGTTCTCCCACCGTATCACAGTTACCAAGAATGTTGTCGCCCGGTTCATCAAGCAAAATCTCATATGTCGTTACGATATCCAGGAGAGAATCATTACAGACAATGGTACAAACTTTAACAATACTATAATCACAGCCCTGTGTGAATAGTTCAAGATCCAACATCACAATTCTTCCCCTTACCGGCCAAAGATGAATGGTGTTGTTGAAGCAGCAAATAAGAACATTAAAAAGATCATACAGAAAATGTCAGTCACATACAAAGACTGGCATGAGATGCTACCATTCTCTCTCCACGGGTATCATACCACAGCTCGTACATCAACCAGGGTAACACCCTATTCTCTGGTATACGGCATGGAAGTTGTCATGCCTATTGAGGTTCAGATCCCCTCTCTGAGAATTATGAAAGATGCAGGGTTGAATGAAGAAGATTGGATCCAGACTCGACTTGATCAACTAAACTTAATTGATGAGAAAAGGCTTATTGCTGTTTGCCATGGTCAAATGTATCTAAAACGGATGATCAAGGCTTTCAATAAAAAGGTCATACGCCAAGTGTATCAAGTTGGAGATCTGGTGATCAAACACATCATACTGCCGCAGGATGATCCTAGGGGAAAATGGACTCCTACATACGAAGGACCATTTGTAATAAAAAAACATATTCTCTGGTGGCGCAATGATCTTGACCACCATGGATGATGACGACCTGCCACACCCTGCGAACGCAGACATAGTCAAAAGATACTACGCATAAGAGACCCGCTAGGTTGACACACCTAGGCAAAACAAGGGCATCCTGGTGAACCAAAAAGGTTCAGGAAAAAATTAGGGATAAAACAAAAAATTTCATTGTATCAAAACCCATGGGATTATTGCACATAGCTATCTTTTCTTTGTATCAAAATTTTCATTTTTTACGACGGTATTCTCTTACTAGAATATTTGTCTCATTGTACAAAAATACTTACTCAAAGTCAATAAAAAGATATCTCTTTGAAAGTGAAAAACTATTTGTTTTTCTTTACTCTAGTTTTGTTTACAAAAACGTCCAATGATTTATTTTTGAACATATGCATTCGAATATAATTACCGTTTACGAATAAACAAAATAGAAATACAATCACTGATGGCTTTAAGAGGTGGGGAAATCTCTCTATGCTATATGCATAAATCCCCCGTAGTGTGCAGTTTAGTCCCCAGTGGAATGAAGCTTCCAGTTATCAATCCCCAGTAGAAGTCACCAAGTTTCTCAGGGTTTCCCAACAGGATTTTACAAGCAGTACACGACATTTCCATTACAACAAAGTTTATTTCTCTAAGTGGAAATTCATCAACACTTCAACTTCACAACATGAAGACTTACATATCCTCAGCAGTGGCCAGGGATTTATTTTCCCCAATACAACAGCAGTGCAATAGATTAGCTCACATACGCATACATCGCATCCATGTATCATAAACATTGATAACACGAATGCATCATACCATGCATTTCATACAATATGACTCTACATTTTAGCTAACATTTTAACCTTTTCAGGATAAGGTTAACAATTATCATTAACAATGTTCAAAGTTTTCAGATACAATATAGATACGCTCTAGACACGGATGCCATTCTAATACTAATTCAAATTCAATCTTCAGATACAATATAGATACGTTCCAGACATAGATGCCATTCTAATACTCATTCAGATTCAATGTTCAAAGACAGTTCAGATGAGCTCCAAACACGGATGTCGTCCTGAAACTAATTTAAACTTCCAGATACAATATAGATACGCTCCAGACACAGACGCCATTCTAATACTCATTCAGATTCTCATCTAGATACAGTATGGATACGCTCCAGACACGGACTCCATTCTAATACTCATTCAGAGTCTCTTCCAGATACAGTTCAGATACGCTCCAGACACGGATGCCATTCTGATACTCATCCGGTTTCAGATTACAAACACAATTCAACAATCACTTATGGATGGCATCTACAAATCCATCTCCAACAACTTTCTATCATCTCCCCAAATGGCATTTTTAAGCCCATTTCCTCTACCCTCACATCACCGAGTGCAAATTTCTACGCACTCTAGTGTCCAATCATCTTTCACCTTCGAGTCACGAATGGCAAAACTTGCCAATCTAACTCTTCAGGCTTAAGAATATTGAACAGGGGCAGCTGTTGTACCCCAAAATTTTCCCTCTCACTTATCAAGAATTTTCTCACAAGATCTCCTTAGCTCAAGACTGCATTAGGGTTGATCAGCTCAAGACACCTCCTAAAACACTGATGACCAAAATTAGGGTTTGAGTTTGCACAAGGATTTTTGAACTTTCTATGCCCCATATGGTTTTCATGGATCATTATGGACCCCCAAGATTACTCATGTCAAGTTTCAAGCCTTGGATCACATTTTTGATCAGTCAATTGAGCAATTGACCTAAAAATCAATTGTATTGGGGAAAAAGTCAACTATGGACAATTTACAGTCAAACTCCATAATTTTTTTGACCCACATCAACACTTTAAACCCATATGTATCATTTGATCAAGTTTGGACCACAACTCCTCAAGAAATTTGATCAAATCTCTAAACGGGCAAAATGGTCAAAATTAGGGTTTTGACTGGGAAAGGGAAATTTCTGATTTTTGACCTAGAAAATGGTCAATTGGTTTAAAACATGATCTCAAGAGTCCAATTTCATCATTTTGACTTAATGACATGGTTCAAAACATTGCAAGTCCACTAGATTGATAGATGAATTTTGCAGTCAACTGATCAAAAGTCAACTGTATACTAAAAAGTCAAACTTTGACTTTTTAGTCAAAATCAAATTCCAAAGATCACAATTCATCAAAAAATATCAAAATATGAAACTTATTCATCAAGAAATCAAAAAAGTCAAGATTTCATTTTGAAAAGTCAAAATTTCCAAGCTCAGAAATTTTTCTAAGTGTTGGAAATTTCTGATTTTTTCATAACTTTGAGCAAAATTTTCGCCATGATTCAAGATGTTTAAAGAGAAACTTCCAACATGAAAGTTGTAGATCTCCATGAAATATACAACTTTTCTTCACACAACTTCTCCCAAAAGTGCTTGGATCTCAAGTTATAATTTTAAGAACATAGGGTCATGAAACAAAACACTTAGTGAAATTTTGCCCTAATTTGGTTAGGATTTTGACCCAACTTCATGGAACTTTTTCATATAGTTCCAAGGGAAATCTTCAAAAGAAATTCAAAAATGGGTTGTATAGTACATTACAAGATTTCCAAAATGTCCAAGAACTCCTTGATATCATTCTTGAGAAGGGAGAATCGAAGAGATGAAGTTAGGGTTTTGTCACTTTAATTACAAGTCATTTTAGTGATGAACAAAATTCAAATTCAAATCATGCTGCATAAACACTACTTTGCAGGCCTAAAACTTGTTAGGCACTCCATAATTAATTGTTTACACAGCTGTTAGAGGCCTCACTTCAAGCATTCAATGCATGGACATGCTTTTTATCCATATTTTGAAGAAAGGTCACATTGCCATTTTGATGAAGTGACTTTTTGTACAAAACTTGTTCTTGAGACTTGCACTTGTTCTCTTCTGATCAAACATGTCCTATAACTCATGAGAGATGTTTCAAACACTTACAATCACCCATCCCATGCTTGTACCTCTTCTTGAAACTTGTTTCCCTCTTTTCTTCAAAATCAAGTAACCTAGCCAAAAGCTAAGAACTTGTACTTCTGACTTGCCAATGCACTCAAACACTTTTGTTTATACATACACAAACCATTTGACACAAACACAAAAAAATGCTCAAGCCTTGGAAGAACCTAGAACTCAGAATCACACTTCACACTTCCAGTTTCACACAAACTGACCAAAAACTTGAAACTCATAATCTACTCGTGCGTTTCTTGGCCTTTTGGTTTCTAAAGTTTCTAAACATCATATAGACTTGATCCCACACCCTGTTTTAGAACTGTAACACCATTAACACCATCCTCCATTTCCAAAAATAGAGCTCTGCACATTGACTTCTCCAGACCATTTCAACCATCAATTGCTCAAGCTAAGCATTACACTAGCTTCCTGGGACCTCAAGGAAGCTAACCTGATCATCACCATCACTTGAAACAAGCTTAAACTCAAAACACAATTTCCAATTTTGAGGCAAGTTTTCTCAACTTTGAACTCTTTATACAGGCATCATCAATAGTTTATTTATGAACAAAACATGTAGATATCATTGCCCTGAAGCTAACCATGTCCATAGTTTCCATTAATTTTGCTTGAGCTTAGAGAATTTTGAAACTGAAATTTCTGATATTTTTAGGGTTCAGATTAGGGCCATTAAAATTCATGCTTATATTTGATATATAGTTTTAATGCTTTACATTTCTGAAACCGTGAGAAAATTTGCTACAAGTTTCATGTTTACAGTTTTCATTTTTGATGAGAAATGAGAAAGTTACAGTTGGTCTGGCTGGAGGTTGAAGATGAAGTCATCAGGGCATGTTTTGCCTTACATATTTATTGATTTTCCTATGTTAATGGATGTATAGCCACCCCAGTGGTAGAAGCGCGCACCTGTAACCTTTGGGACCTGGGTTCGAGCCCCAGTGGTACCCTTTTGTGTTTTTACATGTTTTTGCACTTTCTAACTTTTTTTGCAGGGCACCTGGGCCTTTGGGCCTGTCTTGTTTTTATTTTTGCTAGCTTACCCCCTGCAGGCTGTTTGCACCCCTGACCCAAGTTTATCTATTTTTCTTTTTATTTTTATTCATTTCATTTTTATTCTCTTAAATATTTTTCCTAATATTAAAAAATCATAAAAAAATAGATTTTCATTTTAACTTAGTTTATTTTATTTTTCTCACAAAAAAATATTTTATTTAACTACACATTATTTATTTTTATGGACTAGTCTTATAAATTAAATTAAAACTAGGTTAGTATTTAATTTCTCTTAACACCTATTAAAATATATTATTTTAATATAAAAAGGGCTAAAAATATTTTATAATACTATAAATATTTTCAAGACAAAAATACCAAAAAAAAACATTTTTCTCATAAACTTATTTTCTTTTATTTTAACTAATAGATTTAGGGTTTTGTTTAAAAATCTTTTCTTAAAAAAATTTAGGGTTTACTTTTTTTTATTAATTATTCTCTTTAATTTATTAGGTTAAGACAAAATCATTTTCTCTAAAAAATCCAAATAAATATACATTTACTTCACATTTTATATTTTTGTACATTTATTCACTTTTGTACATTGTATCCATTTAATTCCTTGTACATTGATACACATTCAATATGGTTGTAATAGACTAACTAGGTTTACATTTTTGCAATCCCCATTCAATTTTTATACCCCCTCCCCACAAATGTTGTAATAACGTAGCAACTTTAAATTTCGCAGTTTATCGCTTTTATATATAACATGCTAGTAATTAGAGTTTGTATGGAAAGACTAAAACCAATACTTAGAAAACCCTAATTCAAGAAAAAAACAAGCATGAAAATAATACACTTGCACACAAGCACCCCTAGGGTTATTTCACTTGGTTGCCTTATACAAAATGACCATATTACGCATGTAAGGTATCTTAGCAAAAACAAGCAAATACAAGATCATAGTCCCTCGATGACGCTATCTAAGTTGCCTTTCAAATGATATTAGTCCCTTAAATAAAATGCTAAGATACCTTGCAACATTGCTAATCATGGTTATACGATGACCCACGGCCGTGCTGTTTACATCCAAAGATAGGGTTACTTACCAAATCAATGGTAAGATAACAATGTCAAAGGAAAAGGAAAATGAACAAGAAAGACTTTTGAGTAGGTAAAATGCTCCTAATTACTTGCTCAATTTCAAACAAACATTCTTGCTATTTTCAAAACAAACACTTACACTTTCAAACATCTTACAAACTTGAAAACATTTTCAAAAGATCAAACATCTTTGTATACATTCTTACAAACAAGAATCATTACAAAGATTGCCTAAACAATGGCCTCTTTACAAAATACTTTCAAAAACCACACCAAGCATAATTTCAAACAAAAGCAAGTGATCTAGCAAGTAACTAAGAGCCCATGAAAAAACCATGGATGAAAATGGTGCTAATACATTCCCTTTTCATAATCTACCCCCCGAACTCAAGAAATAATCTCAAAGGGCTTTCTTGTGCTTTTTCACCTTTCCTTTTGGATAAAAGAAAAGTCAGTGACGACTCTTGCTAAACCGTAACATTTGCGATCAAACGCAAAACCTTCAAGTGAGTTCTCCCACCGTATCACATTCCTATTTTGAAACCCTAATTTGCAGGCACTAAATTTAAAAATTCATTTGGGATATTTTGGGAAATTTTTAGTGGGAAACTATAATTTCCACGTAATAATAGATTTTCAGAAGAGGAAAATGGAAAATTAATTTCACACCATCAACGTTAGCTACATCATCTTTTTTTAACAGAAGTTTAACATCAGGGATTAACAACAAAAGGAAATCAATAGTTAGGGATTCTATCCAAAAAATATTTAGGGACTAAAATATAAAACATACCAACTTACAAAGACAAAGAGATCATTTAAGCCAAAAAAAAAATTGCATTGAAAATTAAAAAGTTTATTCAATTTGAGACGATTTTATTTTACAAATGTGATACTCATTATTAAATGAATGGGGTAATATTCATCCATGGGATATGATATAAAATAGAAAGAGTTATACTTTTAAAACATGATGAAAGCACGATTTGAATTTTAGTTGAAATCCATATTAGTGAATGAGTAATTGAAAAAGGTTTGTATTAGAGCGGTTTAATAAGTTTTGCAGGAATTAATATATAGAGTCATACAATCATTGTTAGCATGTTGCTAGGAGCTAGATTGACAAAGAGTTTTTGGGGTAAGGCTGGTGAAAAAGAAGCTTATCTAATAAATGTCTATAGACATGGATACAGTTTAAGACATGTGTGGAGTTCTGGAGTAGGAAATCTTTAGACTACTTTAATTAAAGGTTTTCATGGCTTTATCGCGTGCCCATATTTAAATAGACTAGCTTAATACTAGGTTGTGAAATATGTATTCATTGGTTATCTAAAATATATGAAGGGTTACAAGTTGTGATAAGGGGACCATAAAGGATCCAAACTCATCATAAGAAGGTATATTACTTCCAGTGAGACATAATGGGATGAAGAGTAAAGACCTCGAGATGAAAGAATAAAAAACTATAGAGAATAAAACTCTTTATTGAGGTGGAGATTCCTTTTAAAGAGAATAAGGATGCAGAGGAAGTGAATGCTCATGATTATAGTTCAAGTGATAGAAATTTTTTAGTGACTCTTGACTTTCATTTGACTCATGGAAGGGTAAGGGGAAATCACAACACTTCGAAGATATGGTTATGATGATAAGATTATTTGTTATGCTTTGAATGTGGCTGAAGGATTTCAAGACTCATAACCAATGACGTACGTGGAGGAAATCAAGAGAAAAATGAGTTAAAAAGGCTGAAGTCTAGGATTGGTAAAAGGAATTCATTGATGAAGAACCATACTTGTGAACTTTTGATACTACATAAGTAGAAAAGGGTAATTATATGAAAATTGATATAAGGGTCTAGATCAAGGTTAAAATATTGCTTATACATCATCAGGTTCATTGAATAATGATTAAAGTTTTAAAGAGAGAAATAAGGTGGTTGATGGGTAAGTTGGGCATCATCATTAATTTTAAAGTCGAGGTGAAGAATTATAATGATAGGCTTAAAAACAAATTGGTGATTTTGAAAAAAATGAAGTATGCTTGGAATAAATGTCGCGAACTGTTGCAGCGGTAAAGCAAAAAGCAAAAAGTAAGTTATTAATTTATCGGGTGATATTTAGGTTATATCGTATTATGTCCACAGAGATTGGTTATTGATTCTCCGTTCGAAAAATTTCTTGTTAATGAGTTTGTGGATAAATGGGATGAAAGAAAATGTATTAACATAAAATAAATGTATAAAAAGGAAAAAAAATAATAACTTATCAAGCATGGATATATACTACTTCTCACAGACTTAAACGTATCGACCTATTATACTCAACCTACAATATTCATCAATTTCACTACGTATCACTCACAACCTAAGTCATTTCTAACCCAAATTGAGAGGCCGACTGCATCACCTCGGTAGCAATTTATCAACCACCTCAACAACATAGAAGTCAACCGTGCTCGCTTGCACTGATGATATCTCAGAGAGACACAAACAACAAAGGCATTAAGCTCTGATACCCAAGTAAATATCAGCTTTAAATCTATCTCTAGAGTTCAAAAACTAACAGATAATCATCCTAGATAAGAATCTAAGCAGTATATATCTATAACAACTCAAATCTCTAACACAGAGTAAAAATCTAGGACAACAATCCACAAAGATTCGTAAAGCAAGTTTAATATAATGGCAAGGGCGAAAAATATACATAAGTTTAAAGAAAATATACATAGAAACCAAAAAAATAGAGAATACACAAAGAAAAAGAGAAATTAACCGCAAATCTACCAGTTTGTCAGTGTCGATCGAAGATCAATCCATCCCGGATCATCTGTACGCAAGCTCCATTGTTGTTATCTAAGCTAATCATTACAAAATTTACAGGTTGATGGAGTTGGGAGCAAAAACATCCCCAAAACCATACCTAAAAATAAGCTGAAATGAAAGTTATAAAACAAATCTCAGCAGACCGCGCCAAGCGGGCCTAGCGCGCTAAGCGTGACTTGCTTATTTTACACATCAAATCGACCTAAACCGTGCTAAGTGCGCTATCCGTGCTAAGCGGGATTCAAAACATTGGTTCTGCCAAATTGTCAAACGGAAGCAGTGCGCTATAAAATATGCTGAGTGGCACTCGCGCTTAGCGGCCTCTGCGTGCTAAGTGGGATCTCTTGGACAACAGGTCCCAAAACTGATATTTTATTCCGAAAACACGCATCCAGAGCCATGCCTTCGACACCTTATTCATCAATGCTACAAAATGCAACAAATACCTATAAAATGGATGGAAAAATATCAAATGATACAATATATACATAAAAACACAAATAAACACAAACTAAACGTATTTACATAAAAGTCGGGTTTATTCAACGATATTAACAGTAAAAAGTCGATAAGTGCAACAAAAAGTATATACAAAAATAACTATAATTTGCACTTATCAAACTCTCCCCGACTTGAACTTGTTTGTCCTTAAACAAGGCCAAACAACTCAAAGAACCAAAAGTAATAAACCAAAGAATCATGAATCAACATGAAAACGGAAAACAAATGCAATAACTCAATTGAAAAACGGTACACACGAATAAACATACTTACCACTAAAATACGACGATAACATAAACATGAAACAAATGCTAAATATAATTTTTTTGCCAAACATTCTAAAACAATACTAGTTCACAAATGAATCACACCTAGCAAACAAAATCATCGGTAGATGAAAAACACACAAAAATGGGGTATTTTCACTCTTCCAACAATCTTGCAAACAATAGACTAAATTATGCATTCATCCAAAAATTTATATTGAAAATGTAAAAGCAAGAATCTCAAGGGCTTTTCAAGGTTGTAGTGTGGTCGGGTGAACAAACAAGGGATAATTCCTAAGTCTAATCATAATTTTTTTCCCTAAACCTAAGGGAGTGACAATTCACCAAAGTTTCAAACAATAGAATTTCAATCAAACTTCTTCTTCATCCCAAGTGTTACACCAAATACACATCACTTATTAACATAATATTATTCCATACTCTTTTTGTTTTTGTTTTTCAAAACTTTTCTCTTTTTTCTTTCTTTCTTTTTCTTTCTCAACCTCATAGCAATCAACAACATAAGTGAGCAAACAAATCTCTCTCCAACTCGAATTCAACCAACATTAAAGTGAATACTCCCTACTTTCTAAGATAAGGTAAAAATTCAACTAAAAATCATAGTTGAGGATTCATGAAAAAAAGAATTAATATCCATACAAAAAGATGAACCAAACACTCATAGACAAGAATTTAGAAAAAATAATATGGATATTGACAAAAAGGCTCAAAACGGGTTAACAAAAGTTCACACACTCACAAAGTGAATTGACTATTTGGCCAAGGGGTAGTTGTGCTCAAAATGGAAAAAAATGCATTGATCATGTTCAAGATTTCACACAAATAATAAAAACAAAAGATTAAGCATAATAAAATCCAATTAAAACAAGATTTGTGGTCTCCAACATTTGTGAACAATAGAAAGCTACCTCACAAAAAGAGTAGGAACTAAAGTGATTCACAAATGAACAAGTATACAAAAGATTGAATGGCATAAAAATTGTAAAAAGTCTAAGTATCATGAATATGCTAAAGTATAGAAAGTTATAAACACATACCTCGAACGTGTACAAAACTTTAACAAAATCATTACCATGCATTCGCAAGTTGACACACTCAAAATTGGAAAATCACCAAATGCGACTTCAAGCTATCGAACCAAATTGAGTCCAAACAACCAAAGAAAGAATTAAAAATATTAATGTTATTTACGACTACAAGTCATATATAGAAGTAGGAAAAAGGAAAGTCAAGCGAAAAATTAAAAATAATTCAATGGCTCTGTACAACAGAGCGCGCTAAGAAGCATAGAACGCACTTAGCGCGCTACACCAGTTGCAGAAAAATAGGACAATAACTGGTGCAGCCGTTATGCAAGATCCACAGTCACCTTACACACTCAATGTACAAAATATTAACAACATATAAACTTCCCCAAGCTAAACACGCCAAGCTTGCAGAAAAACATAAATCTACATAACGAAACAAACGATTGAAAGTGAACTAACAAGTTGAAAAGTGAAAATTTGAAAATTTAAAACAAGTCCAATTTCAACTTGTTAAAACACAAGTCACATATAACAAAAGAGAATACAAAAAAAATATGCTTGTTTTACATCGTAAGCTCGACGCCTTTACTGTGCGAGCTAGTAACCTCCTCTCGTCATGCCATGGTATTGTCGCACCGTGCAAACCTAAAGAAAGTGTCTTAACATCCACACAACAAACGTTATGAAAACAAGATAATTCACAACAATACGTGAAAACAAAGAAAAACACATATATGCACAAATATCATATATAAGTTAATGTACAATTTCTATACAACATATACATTAATTACAAAAATCAAAAACAAAAGAATTATCGCAATGCGTAAATAATAGAACCAACCCTCGACAACTACGCCATTTTGTTGTGGCGGTAAAGCGGCAAGAAAAAAGTAAGTTATTAATTTACCAGGTGATATTTAGGTTATATCTTATCGTGTCCACAAAGATTAATTATTAATTCGATGTTTGACAAATTTCTTGTTAATGAGTTTGGGGATAAATGGGTTGGAAAAAATGTATTAACAAAAAATAAATGTATAAAAAGGAAAAAGGAATAACTTATCAAGCATGCATATATACTACTTCTTACAAACTTAAACCTATCGACCTGTTATACTCAACCTACAATATTCATCAATGTCATTATATATCACTTACAACCTAAGTCATTTCTAACCCAAATTAAGAGGCTGGCTGAAGCACCTCGGTAGCGATCTCTCAAGCACCTCAACAACACAGAAGTCAACCGTGCTCACTTGCATCGATGATCTCTCAGAGCGACACAAACAACAGAGGAATTAAGCTCTGATACCCAAGTAGATGTCAACTCTAAATCTATCTCTAGAGTTCACAAACTAACATATAATCATCCTAGATAAGAATCTAAGAAGTATATGTCTATAACAACTCAAATCCCTAACACAGTAAAAATCCAGGACAATAATCCACAAAGATTCGTAAAGCAAGTTTAATATAACGCCAAGGGCGACAAATATACATAAGTTCAAAGAAAATATACATAAAAACCAAACAAATAGAGAATACAAAAAAAAAAAGAGAAATGAACCGCAAATCTACTGGTTTGTCAGCATCGACCGAAGAGTAATCCACCACGGATCATCCGTATGCAAGCTTCATAGTTGTTATCTAAGCTAATCATAACAAAATTTACAGGTTGATGGAGTTGGGAGCAAAAACTTCCCCAAAACCATACCTAAAATAAGCTGAAATGAAAATTATAAAACAAATCTCAGCAGATCGCGCTAAGCGGGCCTGGCGCGCTAAGCGTGACTTGCTTATTTTACACGTCAAACCGACCTAAACCGCGCTAAGAGCGCTATCCACGCTAAGCGGGATTCAAAACATTGGTTCTTCCAAATTGCCAAACGCAAGTAGCGTGCTACAAAATGCACTGAGTGGCACTCACGCTTAGCGGCCTCTGCGCGTTAAACAGGCTCTCCTAGACGGCATGTCCCAAAACTGATCTTTTATTCCGAAAACGCGCATCTAGAGCTGTGCCTTCGACACCTTATTCCTCAATGCTCCAAAATGAAACAAATACCTACAAAATGAATGGAAAAACATCAAATGATACACTATGTACATAAAAACATAAATAAACACAAACTAAACGTATTTATACAAAAGTCAGGTTTATTCAACGATATTAACAACAAAAAATCGATAAGTGCAACAAAAAGTATATACAAAAATAACTACAATTTGCACTTATCATGAACCTACAATAAAGATCTACATAATTTTAAATTAAAGTAGTATAATGGTTTCCTACTCCAAACCCCAATACATGTCTTAAAGTATATTGATATGAATGTAAATTTACCAATATGATAAGCTTCTTTACCACTAGTCTTACCCCAAAAACTCTTTATCAAACCAACTCCTAGAAACACACTAACAACTATTGTATGTCTCTTTATATATTGATTCATTCAAAACTCATTAAATTATTCTGAAGAAAAATCTTTGCATTTGTTAGTTTTTATTTACCTAACATGTCTTGATCATAAATGCCATATCTTATTTTTGTCATAAAAGTCTTTACTAATTCATAATGAATGACTAATATTAGTGGAACCATCTAAAATATATAACCTATAAATTTAGGCATTTTAGTCTTGATCCATGCCCCATGCAAAAATTTACACCCACGATGATAAACTATAGTACAATAGCCTAGACCAATAAACATGCTTATAGAAAAAAAGTCTCCTAAACTCAGGAACACACCACATATTTTATAGAAGAAACTCACAATCATCGAACATTTTAAATATGACAATATCATGAACATTTTTAGCCTTATCATCACTAATTCAAACGACTTCACCTACTTCCATCTCCAAAGCCTCAAATTATTCTTTCATTGGGCATATTTGATAAGGGTATCCCGAGTCTATGATGAAAGTCTTCCTTGTATCATAAATCAACATCAATAGTAAATTAGTACTCTCTTAACCATCTTCATCCAAGATAAATCTAAACAAAATCATTATTTCCCTTTCTTGGGACAATCGTTCTTGAAGTGATCGGTTTTATGAAAAATCAATCATTTTAACATTGACTTATAAATACCCATGGATTTGAACTTCCTTCTAATATAACCCTCTCCTCTTGAGACTCTCAATCATTCATCACTATCATCAACCTTTAAATCTTTCATCACTGAAATCTCTTTAGACCTCACACCCATGTTGACTTTATACACGACGATAGTACCTTCCTTACAAAAAAGGCAATACTTGAAGTGGTAAAAGGATTTGGATAATGGGCTTAACAAGAGTAAAAAACTTTCTTCATCTTCAATCTTCACCCAAATATTCTCCAAGTCATCAATAATCTAGTGAAATTCTATCAGTTACTTTACAATGAATTTGTTCTCTACCATTCGAAATGAGTATACTTGTTGATTCATACCAAATCTATATGTTAAGGACTTGGTCATACAAAATGATTCCAGATCGACTCACATCAAGTTCGTAGTCTTTTTCTTGGTGACTTCCATTAAAACTTTGAAATTTCTTTCGTACAGGCAACACATGGTAATATTGATATCCCAACATCAGAACAATTTCAAGACAAATGTTACAACATCTGATTTGACATCCTAAACAGATTTATCAAGTTATATTAGATACTAAAACTTAAAATTTAGAATGATAAATAACACATAGAGTTGTTAACCCAGTTTGGTGCAACATCACCTACATCTGGGGGCTACCAAGCCAGGAAGGAAGTCCACTATTAGCAGTATTAGTTCAAAGCTAAACACTCTTGGTTTACAACTTCTCGATTAATCACTACCCAATGCAACTTCTAACTAGGAACCTCGTAAATATGAGAAATTGCCATCTCACTTGCTAAATCACCCCAGTGATATCTAATAGTCCTAAACCCAATGGTTGTATCGAGTATAACTCAACAAGAAGATCATACTTCCATTATAATACTTGTCCAAGACTCTTAACTAAGAATAATACTTGGATTTGCTAAAAAGCTTCATCCAAGAATAATACTTAACTCATTGCCTAAAGGCTTCTAAGTGAAAACATAATGTCTACCACAAGTATCAAAAGATACAAGAGTGACTTACACCACACAATACACAAGAGACTCTCAAAACCTAAAACTATTTTTTCTTCCCCTATTTTTACAATTGTTGAAAGAACTAATTACATTAGGTTAGGTCTACTCTTTAAATACACCTCTGCAGTCCATGGGATTTGAATTCTGCATCTAGAAGTTTCTTGATCCATAATCTGAGTGATGCACAAATTATGTAGCAAAATCTCCTTAAATATTGGAACAAACAATACAAAGTTTTCTAAACTGTCTCAAGGTCCATTTTAGTAACTAATGTACAACTGGAGATATAAAACCTGTTCCAGATTAAATCTTCTAGACCTATGAAATAAACTGAGATATATCCAAAAGAAATATCACATAATCAAATCAAATTAGTCAAGATTTAAAACAGCAACGCCTGCTGTACCAAACCAAGATGTCATGACATCTGCTTCGACATCTGGCTGAAAAATCATAACAACAAACTAATATCACAATTGACAAGAATGATGTAACATCTTGATCAACATCAATATAACCATGTTTTAGCAAAAAATATGCTAACACCAAAACCATGAAGCTAACAATCTCCCATTTAGCAAATTTTGACTAAAACAACCAAAAGCCAATTACAACTGGAGAGAGGAATAAAACCATAAGGAATAGGACCATAGAGGCATAACACCATAAAAAAACTACATAAAACAAATATCAAAGATACAACAGTTACACAACACAAGCCACATGCTAAATATGAAATTTTGTACATGAGAAAAAAGATGAATATTACTCCCCCTCAAACACAAAACCAGTTCATGACTTAGAGAGATAAATCTCCCCATCAAGAATACAACATATTAGAAGGACATCCAGCAGAAGCAGCGTACATAACTCAGCACAAGACACAACAATGCTAATAACTTAGAACACAAGACACAACAAACCATTCAGGATGTTGTGACATCCTATAAGACATCATGCAATAACTACAACAGAAGTAGCAGAAACAGAAATAAGACATATAGACTCAGTCAATCCTACAATGTTGCACAAAGCAAACAACACTTGACTAGACTCAATGACACATTTTGTCCCCCTTTTAAGCCAAAAATTGACAAAAACAAAGTGAAAAGAAACTAACACACTAAGAATCAAAAGAAGCAAAAATTGATTCAAGACAAACAAGGAAAAACTCAAAAGTGACTCAAAACAAACAGAACAAAGACAGAAAAATAGATAGATCATATGCTTGATACAAGACCAATTGCACCAAACTGACTCAAAAGGAAGGAAGAAAAAAAAAGAATTTACCCAAAGAGACACAAGTTAAGGGTAAAAATGAAAAAATGACTCACCCAAATAAAACTCAATCTCTTCAAAGAGATCAAAACTAACGAGATAAAAAAAATAAGACTCTTCAGGACTGAATCAACAAAACAGAAAACAAACACACTTTTTTTTAATAATTTTTTTTATAACAGATAGCATATAACAGCTATCCAACACACCCTCATGAGCCAATAAAATTGACCCAATCCTGATCAGCATCTGAGTCTGAATCATATATATGCATATGGTTCTTTTTGAGAGACTTCATCTTAATTATATGTATTTTCTCTGTCCTGAATATTCCATTAGATATTACAACATTTATTGCAGTGTTGAACACTCACTACCACAATTTTAATCTATAATATCACTGATATAATAGCACTTATTTGCAAAGTATTATTAAAAATATCACACAAAAATATATTATAGCGTTTTTTGTCGGGCGCTATTATAGATTGAATACAATAATAGCGATCTTTATAAAAGTGCTATTATAAGGGGTTAACAAAAAATAATAAAAAAATAGCAGGGAAGCTTAATAGCGCTTTTGAAGTACGCGCTAACAAAAATAGTACCCTCCAATCTCGCGATAACATAAATGTTTTATCAAATCACAGAAAAAAAACACTAATTTTATTATTTCGCGTTTTTATGCTCTCAAAAGTCTAACTCTCTTTTAACAAAAAAGTATCACCATTTTCAATAAAAAAATCACCATATTTTAATTAAAAAATAGTCTCACCCTGTCACTAATTCTCACCTTCTGAAACTAAAACCTGTTTTGTTATTCACACTAAAACATAACCATAAACATGACGACTACCTGCGCCGAAACCCTTCTAATAAACTAAACTTAATTCAAATGTCTATTGTTAGGAAATGAACATCTAACCAATTTTTATTTTTACACTTTTGCTAATTTTCTCTATTGTTAATATATTTTTTTTTTTTGTGTAACTGTTAACATTGAGGTAACTTGAGATGGAGCATAATGAAAGCAAATATGGATTTATAGGCTGGTCAAATTCTCCATAACATTTCAGAATCAATACATGTTATGGAGATTTAGTTTCTATGTATCTTTTGGACACAATATAATTTGACTCTTCCATCTCTAAAGTAAGTGTAACTTCTTCATGAAAATTCATTTTTATTGGCTTAACCTTTTAAAAACATATAACTTTGTTTTTAAATAGTTCTCCTCATCATTTCCTAGTTTATTGCAATAGCATAAGTTTATGTTTTTAAATATTTCTCCTTATCATTTCCTCGTTTTTTTGCAATAGCATAATTTGAAGACTCAAGGTGTGACTTATTGGGGATTTTTACTGTTGGTTACTAGGTTATGCCAACATAAATACTTTTGTCAACTTTTTGTGTGGGTTGTTATGCAATAGACAATCATGGTTTGGTGTTGATTTCGCTTGCTATGTGATGAATACTTGATTCATAGTAAAATATTATATTAAAATATGACATTTATCTTACTTAAATGACAATTTTTTTTGCATAAAAACTTTAATTATTGAATAGATATGGTTTGTACATGTTCACTTTGGATTTGGTCTGTTTTTGTATAGGTTTTGGCCCTTAAAGCAAAAATCCGCAACCAGACACTTCACTAAGTGAGCAGTAGCGAACTCCAGCGAACCCAAGACAAAAAGGTGCAAAATCCAGAAGACAGATACTTCAC
The DNA here is from genome assembly GCA_948472305.1 of Vicia faba. Lineage (NCBI taxonomy): Eukaryota > Viridiplantae > Streptophyta > Magnoliopsida > Fabales > Fabaceae > Vicia > Vicia faba. Next base: position 1,202,365,134 of record OX451736.1, on the reverse strand, counting down.
TAAGCGAAAGGTACAGCAAAAGCCCGAGTCCTTAGCGAATCATAGTTTTCCTAGTGAAACCAAGACAAAAGAAAATCAGCTAATTTCGCCAGCAGTGAGGAGAAGCGAAGCAAGTTCGCTTAGCGAAACAGGACGATCAAAGGAAGATATTTTGACAAGACTTCAGGCTGAAGAAAGCAACTTCGCTAAGCGGGCATCACTTTGCTTAGCGAACTTTGGCGATTTTCTAAAGACAAGTTGATTTGAAAACATAGCAAAGAAGCAAGACTTCGCTTAGCGAAACATAGTTCGCTTAGTGAACTCAGGCGACCAGAATTGCTATAAACAAGACAAAACTCAGTTCAATTTGATTCATTCAGTTTTTATCACTTGTACTATCATATATTATCATCTGTAATAGTAGTAGAATAAGAATAGAGGAAATTGTAAGGAGAAGGAGTTGAACTCACATCAAGTGTCGGGAAATCGTCATTGATGTTGGTTCAACTAAATTCTTCCATTGTGCATCAAGCTACCATGAGTAGCTAAATCCCTCTCTTGCTGGGATTGGTCATAGTTCACCGAAACAGTATGTATTTACTTTGTTCATGGAGTTATATGCAATTTATGTTTGAATCATTATCGTTGTTATCTTTGTTCTACCAATTATTTCATAGATTGAATTGATATTGACAAATACGGTTCTAATCTCGATCCAAAATAATAACTATTAAACTCTAAATCCTAGACATAGATTTAGGTTTAATATTAACTAAAAGTATTAAATATTAATGCTACCGCATTACTTAATAGGCCGAGAAATCATCGATTAAACCATAAGGTAAGAAATCTCATCAATGTTTAGACATGAACTTTGTTTGTGTGCGATACGTGATGATCTTGAAACATTCCTAAATTGTGAGATTTGCATATTGAATCGGTGAATGAAAACAAATTCCTAACAAGTCTATTCCTCTAAATTTTATCTTTCGTTATTTTACGCATTTACTTTTCGTTACTTATAAACCAAACAAATCCTGAAACTTATGCTTAAAATAATAGAAATTGTTGAACAGTTTTGATATCGCTCAAATCCCTACGGATACGATAAAACAATACTTTCATTTGATTTTACTCAACATCAAATTGACGTTGTTGTTAGGGATTGGCGTTTAAGATATTAAAACATCGCAATCGTTTCTATACTTCTAAGTTTTGTGAATTTGTTATATATTGTATATATTTGTTTTTCGCATCATTTGTTCAAGTGTTTCAATAGGTGAAAATTCTCTGTATGCTTCGAGGAAAAAAGTCGAAAGAAAAACTTCTTTTTGATCCCGAGATCGAAAGAACGATCTGAAAAAACAAATGGCAGATAAAAAAGCAGAAATAACTATCCAAGAAGAAAAATAAAAAAGGAGCATCTACATGAAAGTCCTCTTCAAATCCAACAAAAGAAACAATGGTTGAAGTTGTTAACGGTCCTTGTGTTAGCAGCCCGAGGCGATTGGCTCGTATCTTCAACAATCCAATCAACCGACAAGCTAAAATGAAAACAAGGTTGCTACAAATTATTTATGCTAATCCTTTTTTAGGTTTGGACCATGAAGATCCATACACACACCTAACACAATTCTATCAGCTTACCGATACGTTAGGTGCACCCGAAGCTGAAGAAGAAGTTGTCTTCATGAGATTGTTTCCACATTCCTTGATCGACAAAGAAAATGATTGGTGTCTTAACCAACCCACTGAAACTACGACAAATTAGAATGTTTTGGAAAACAATTTTCTCAACAGGTGCTTTCCGCATAATCGGTTCATGGATGCAAAAAGAGCAACAATCGTATTCACGCAAAGTGCAACAAAAACTATTTGTGAAGCTTGGGAATGCTACAAATCCATGTTACATAAATGTCCAAATCATAGTTTCGAAAATCTCACATAAATTCATGTTTTTCGTAATGGATTGCAGCTCCAACCAAAGCTCCTACTTGACACAACAATCGGTGGTTCGTTACTATTCAAAAGTTCATAGGAAGTAGTGGCTATCATCAACCGTATGGATCTAAGTGATCACCATGTCCAGTACAACATAGGTACAATGCAAAAGAAATCTGGTGTTCTCGAGTTGGATACAAATGACGCGATATTGGCGCAAAACAAGCTTCTCACGCAAACCGTAGAAGAATTGACCAAACAGATCTTAAAACTTCCACAACAACTTAAACAAATGCACGAAACAACTAAACTGCAACAAGTAGCATCTTGTGAGCTGCGTAGAGGAGACCATTCAACCGGTTTATGTCCTTCGATTAATGAAGAAGTCAATTATATGGGAAATCAGCAGCAAAGGCAGGTTCCTTATCAAAGCAATCAAGGTTATCCGTACAACAACAACACAAGCTATGGCCAAAATCAAAATAGGCAGAATCAGTGTCAAAGTTACAATCAGCCCGATAAGCTTTCAAAATTAGAGGATATCTTAAATCAATTTATGCAGCTATCCATGGCAAATTAGAAGAATACAAATGCGTCAATAAGAAATCTGGAAACACAAATTGGACAAATTGCAAAATAATTGAGTGAGCAATAAACAGGAACTTTCATTGCCATCACTCAAGCCAATCCAAAAGAAACTTGCAATGTTGTTACAACAAAGATTGAAGACGTGGCTAAAATAAAAGTTAGGGAGAATGGAAAAGGAAAGAGAGTTGAAAATGAGAAAAAGGGAGAAAACACCAAAGCTGATCCTGGAAGCGTTACACTACCAGTCGTCATTGAAAATATTAAATTTGACAAATCTTTGGCAGATCTTTAATCAAGAACTAATCTTCTATTGTTGTCTGTTATTAAGAAGATTGGTAAGCTTGAAATAGAACCTACAACAATGAAGTTGCAACTTGCTGACAAAACAATTACAACACCACTTGGCATAGTGAAAGACGTAATGGTGAAACTTGAAAGTTTTCTATTTCCAACTGATTGTGTGGTGATGAATATGGATGAAGAAGACAATATACCTCTGATTTTAGGCAGTGCATTCATAAAATCATCCAGAATAATGATCGATATCGATGAAGAAATGAAGAAGGTAAGGCACAAAAATGAAGAGATAAACTTCAAATTGTTTCAAACTACGCAACACATGAAGAACAAAGAGGATGACTTCTCCAAGCTTAAGGCTCCTGATGAAAAAGGCCTGGCATAAAAAAGAATGAATAACAAAGAAAGGCCAAAGGATGGTGGCAAGGACATTTTAAAGAATTCATACAAACCACCTTGATTTTTCGCGAAAACAGGCGTCGAGATAATGACGTTAAACAATCACTTGTTGGGAGGTAACCCAATGCTGAAGCGGTAAAGCAATTATTTATGCTAATCCTTTTTTAGGCTTGGACCATGAAGATCCATACGCACACCTAACACAATTCTATGAGCTTACCGATACGTTAGGTGCACCCGAAGCTGAAGAAGAAGCTGTCTTCATGAGATTGTTTCCACATTCCTCGATCGACAAAGAAAATGATTGGTGTCTTAACCAACCCACTGAAACTACGACAAATTGGAATGTTTTGGAAGACAATTTTCTCAACAGGTGCTTTTCGCACAATCGGTTCATGGATGCAAAAAGAGCAACAATCGTATTCACGCAAAGTGCAACAAAAACTATTTGTGAAGCTTGGGAATGCTACAAATCCATGTTACATAAATGTCCAAATCATAGTTTCGAAAATCTCACATAAATTCATGTTTTTCGTAATGGATTGCAGCTCCAACCAAAGCTCCAACTTGACACAACAATCGGTGGTTCGTTACTATCCAAAAGTTCATAGGAAGTAGTGGCTATCATCAACCGTATGGATCTAAGTGATCACCATGTCCAGTACAACATAGGTATAATGCAAAAGAAATCTGGTGTTCTCGAGTTGGATACAAATGACACGATATTGGCGCAAAACAAGCTTCTCACGCAAACCGTAGAAGAATTGACCAAACAGATCTTAAAACTTCCACAACAACTTAAACAAATGCACGAAACAACTAAACTGCAACAAGTAGCATCTTGTGAGCTGCGTAGAGGAGACCATTCAACCGGTTTTTGTCCTTCGATTAATGAAGAAGTCAATTATATGGGAAATCAGCAGCAAAGGCAGGTTCCTTATCAAAGAAATCAAGGTTATCCGTACAACAACAACATAAGCTATGGCCAAAATCAAAATAGGCAGAATCAGTGTCAAAGTTACAATCAGCCCGATAAGCTTTCAAAATTAGAGGATATCTTGAATCAATTTTTGCAGCTATCCATGGAAAATTAGAAGAATACAAATGCGTCAATAAGAAATCTGGAAACACAAATTGGAAAAATTGCAAAATAATTGAGTGAGCAATAAACAGGAACTTTCATTGCCATCACTCAAGCCAATCCAAAAGAAACTTGAAATGTTGTTACAACAAAGATTGAAGACGTGGCTAAAATAAAAGTTGGGGAGAATGGAAAAGGAAAGAGAGTTGAAAATGAGAAAAAGGGAGAAAACACCAAAGCTGATCCTGGAAGCGTTACACTACCAGTCGTCATTGAAAATATTAAATTTGACAAATCTTTGGCAGATCTTTAATCAAGAACTAATTTTCTTTTGTTGTCTGTTATTAAGAAGATTGGTAAGCTTGAAATAGAACATACAACAATGAAGTTGCAACTTGCTGACAAAACAATTACAACACCACTTGGCATAGTGAAAGACGTAATGGTGAAACTTGAAAGTTTTCTGTTTCCAACTGATTGTGTGGTGATGAATATGGATGAAGAAGACAATATACCTCTGATTTTAGGCAGTGCGTTCATAAAATCATCCAGAATAATGATCGATATCGATGAAGAAATGAAGAACGTAAGGCACAAAAATGAAGAGATAAACTTCAAATTGTTTCAAACTACGCAACACATGAAGAACAAAGAGGATGACTTCTCCAAGCTTAAGGCTCCTGATGAAAAAGGTCTGGCATCAAAAAGAATGAATAACAAAGAAAGGCCAAAGGATGGTGGCAAGGACATTTTAAAGAATTCATACAAACCACCTCGATTTTTCGCGAAAACAGGCGTCGAGATAATGACGTTAAACAATCACTTGTTGGGAGGTAACCCAATGCTGAAGCGGTAAAGCAATTATTTATGCTAATCCTTTTTTAGGTTTGGACCATGAAGATCCATACGCACACCTAACACAATTCTATGAGCTTACCGATACGTTAGGTGCACCCGAAGCTGAAGAAGAAGCTGTCTTCATGAGATTGTTTCCACATTCCTTGATCGACAAAGAAAATGATTGGTGTCTTAACCAACCCACTGAAACTACGACAAATTGGAATGTTTTGGAAGACAATTTTCTCAACAGGTGCTTTCCGCACAATCGGTTCATGGATGCAAAAAAAGCAACAATGGTATTCACACAAAGTGCAACAAAAACTATTTGTGAAGCTTGGGAATGCTAAAAATCCATGTTACATAAATGTCCAAATCATAGTTTCAAAAATCTCACATAAATTCATGTTTTTCGTAATGGATTACAGCTCCAACCAAAACTCCTACTTGACACAACAATCGGTGGTTCGTTACTATCCAAAAGTTCATAGGAAGTAGTGGCTATCATCAACCGTATGGATCTAAGTGATCACCATGTCCAGTACAACATAGGTACAATGCAAAAGAAATCTGGTGTTCTCGAGTTGGATACAAATGACACGATATTGGCGCAAAACAAGCTTCTCACGCAAACCGTAGAAGAATTGACCAAACAGATCTTAAAACTTCCACAACAACTTAAACAAATGCACGAAACAACTAAACTGCAACAAGTAGCATCTTGTGAGCTGCGTAGAGGAGACCATTCAATCAGTTTTTGTCCTTCGATTAATGAAGAAGTCAATTATATGGGAAATCAGCAGCAAAGGCAGGTTCCTTATCAAAGCAATCAAGGTTATCCGTACAACAACAACACAAGCTATGGCCAAAATCAAAATAGGCAGAATCAGTGTCAAAGTTACAATCATCCTGATAAGCTTTCAAAATTAGAGGATATCTTGAATCAATTTATGCAGCTACCCATGGAAAATTAGAAGAATACAAATGCGTCAATAAGAAATCTGGAAACACAAATTGGACAAATTGCAAAATAATTGAGTGAGCAATAAACAGGAACTTTCATTGCCATCACTCAAGCCAATCTAAAAGAAACTTGCAATGTTGTTACAACAAAGATTGAAGACGTGGCTAAAATAAAAGTTGGGGAGAATGGAAAAGGAAAGAGAGTTGAAAATGAGAAAAAGGGAGAAAACACCAAAGCTGATCCTGGAAGCGTTACACTACCAGTCGTCATTGAAAATATTAAATTTGACAAATCTTTGGCAGATCTTTAATCAAGAACTAATCTTCTTTCATTGTCTGTTATTAAGAAGATTGGTAAGCTTGAAATAGAACCTACAACAATGAAGTTGCAACTTGCTGACAAAACAATTACAACACCACTTGGCATAGTGAAAGACGTAATGGTGAAACTTGAAAGTTTTCTGTTTCCAACTGATTGTGTGGTGATGAATATGGATGAAGAAGACAATATACCTCTGATTTTAGGCAGTGCATTCATAAAATCATCCAGATTAATGATCGATATCGATGAAGAAATGAAGAACGTAAGGCACAAAAATGAAGAGATAAACTTCAAATTGTTTCAAACTACGCAACACATGAAGAACAAAGAGGATGACTTCTCCAAGCTTAAGGCTCCTGATGAAAAAGGTCTGGCATCAAAAAGAATGAATAACAAAGAAAGGCCAAAGGATGATGGCAAGGACATTTTAAAGAATTCATACAAACCACCTTGATTTTTTGCAAAAACAGGCGTCGAGATAATGACGTTAAACAATCACTTGTTGGGAGGTAACCCAATGCTGAAGCGGTAAAGCGGCAAGCAAAAGTAAGTATTTATTTAGTTTTATCATATCGTCTCCACAAGGATTAGTGTTACTAAGTTGTCGTTCGAAAATTTCTCGCGTTAATGAGTTTGGTTTGAATTGGGTTTGAAGTGGTAAATGCGGGAATTAAAAGTTATGAACATCAAAGAATTTCATTCTTCGAATAGGAGAAAACTCTTGGGATTGAATTTCACATACCCATTAAATACTTAAACTAATTACTCAGTCACACTTAACCTTAATCACTCGTCAAAATCATCATGTACCAATCACACATAGGTTATGTCTAATGCAAAATGAGAAAACAATTGTTCCGCTCTTTCTCGACGATGTCTCGCGCAACTAAAACAACACAGAGGCTTTAAGAGTCAATAAACACATGATTATTAAGCCGTAATATATCTATAGAGTTAAAACCCAATAGGTGTTCATCATAAATCCTAATCTAAGGAGTATATGTCGATAGCAACTCAAATCCAAATAAAGCAAACAATCACCAAGAATGATTTGTAAAGAAAGAATCACACAACACCATGAGTTATCAATATGCATACAAAAAAAAGCATACTTACAAACAAAACCCAACACTAGAGGGTTTCAACGAGAATAAAAGAGGAGAAAACTCAATCTTTCAGTGTCAGACACAATCAATCAAGCTCCCGACCATGAATCATCTGATTACAAGCCACAAATGTTGTTTTCTAAGCTCTAACCTTAAAAAAATGAAGGTGATGACTTTTGGAACAAATACACCAAATATTAACCTTAAAAAGATAATTATAATTCTATTTATACACTTTTAAAAACCCACAGACCGGGCTTAGCACCCTCATAGCACATTTAGCATGCTCACTGCTGTTCCGAAAAAACCAGCTTTGTAATTTTAGCATAACTTGAGAACCGTAACTCCGATTTGTGCACGCTCGGAAGCGTTGGAAAGCTTATTCAATATTATATCTAACAATAACTAAATATTAACCAAATTTATGATTTTTATCATATTTTTTTAGCCTTATTTGTTGATGAATTGCTCAAAATCGCGCGTTTGAAGCCGTGTCTTTGATACTTTATTGCTCATGCTCCAAATATGCATCAATACCTACAAAATGAATAGAAAACTATCAAACGGTACACAACTATACTAAAACTCAATTATACACTAAATGTACATATTTATACAAAAAATTGGGGGATTTATTCGAGGAATATACTACAAATGAATCGATAAGTGTCACGAAACTACTACTAAAAACATGACTTTTTGGCACTCATCACTCTCCCCGAATTACATAATTGTTTGTCCTCAAACAAAGGTCAAACACCTAAAGAAACAAAAGCGACGTCCCAGAAATCATGCAACAACAAGTTTTGAAAACGGAAACCAAATGCAATGGTTCAATCGAAAACAGTACACACAAGGAAATATACTTACCACTGAACTACAACGACAATATAATCACGAAACAAAAGCTAAGTACAAAAGTCATGCCAAACTTTCTAAAACAACACAAGTTCACTCATGAATAATACCTAGAAAAAAATTATCGGTTGATGAAAAACTCACAAAATGAGGGATTTCTCTCTCACACAACAATCTTGCAAACATAATACTAAATTATGAAATCATCTAAAAACTCATATTGACAACATAAAAGCAAGAATCACAAGGGTTTTTAAAGGTTGTAATGTTATCGGATAAACAAACAAGGGGAAATTTCTAAAGCTAATCGGAACAAAAACTTGGCTAAATCTAAGGGAGTGATCAACTCACAAAGTTTTAAGCAAAAAATTCCAATCAACTTTTTCCACATTCCCAAATTATCAAACCAAAACACCATACTTATTTGCACAATTATTTGAACTCTTTTTGTTTTTCTTTTTCAAAGCTTTTTCATTTTTTTCTTTCTTTCTTTTTCTTTTCTTTTCTTTTTCACATTTTTTTCCTCACATTTTTCTTTTCTTTTCTTTTTTCAATATCATAACAATCAACTAATAAGTGAACAATCATCCTCTCTACAACTTAAACTCAACCACATCATCATGTGAATACTCCCTACTTTCTAAGGCAAGGTAAAAATTCATACAACAACACAAAGTTGAGGGTTAAAAAAAACAACAATCAAAATTCATATAAAAAGTGAATTTGATACTGATAGACAAGCATCAAGTTTAAACAACATGGATAATGACCAAAGGCTCAAAGGAATTACAAATGATCACACACTCACAAAGTAAATTGACTATTTGGCTAGGTAGTTGTGCTCAAAATGAAACAAAAATGCCTTGATCCTTTTCATGCTTTCATATAATCAACACAAATAAAAGATTAAGCATAATAAAATGTAGTTAGAATAAGAATGTTGGTACTCCGTGCATATGGTAAACTTCCTCATAATGGGGGAACTAAAGTGATTCACATCATGAACAAGTATACAAAAGAATGAATGGAATGGAAGTTGTAAAAAGCCTAAGTATCATGAATATGCTAAAGTCTAGAAAGCGATAAACACATACTTTGGACGTGCACAAAACATTAAACACTATCATTACCATGCATTCGCTAGTTGAAACGATAAAATATGGACAAACACCTCATGCGACTTTAAATAATCGGACCAAAATTGGAGTCCAAACAACAAATAAAAACATTAGAAAATACTACTAATATGTACTCTATAAATAGCCGATACGAAAGTGGGAAAATGGACGAGTGAAACAGAATTCCATAGAATAAACTACAGACCACGCTTAGCCCGCATACTCGCGCTTAGCGTGCTACACCAGAAAACTCGCGCTTAGTGCGTGCTTAGCACACACAGTTTGTGCAGAAAAATCAGATTCACATATGATTCTCCTTACCAATCCACCACTATCACCTATACACCTCAAATGAAAAAATGGTCCGGAAAGACCGGGTGAAAATGGATTAAACAAGTTGTAAAGTGAAGATTTGAGAATTCTACGAACAATCCGAGTACAAATTGTTAAATGAATGTTCACCATACTACCTAAGCTAGAATGAAAAGGTAATAACGAAACAAAAATGATAAAACATACTTGTTTTACGTCGTAAGCTCGACGCCTTTACTCTGCTTAGTTAGTAACTTCCTCCCTTCATGCCATGGTGATGCCTCATCGTGCAAACTAAAAGCAAGTGTCCTAACCAGACACTTTAACAAACATTAAAACAAAACAAGTATGTATTGGCAAGTATAAATGTATCAAAACAAAACAAGAAACTATGTATGAACAATATAAACATTATGTGAAAAACTAAAAAACAAAGAAACAATCGCAATTCGAAATAATAAAAACACGAATCCCCAGCAACGACGCCATTTTGCTGAAGCGGTAAAGTGGCAAGAAAAAGAAAGTATTTATTTAGTTTTATCTATGGTCTCCATAGATATTAGTGCTACTAAATTTCCGTTCGACAATTTCTCGCATTAATGAGTTTGGTTTGAATTGAATTTGAAGTTGTAAATGTGGGAATTAAAAGTTATGAACATCAAAGAATTCCATTCTTCGAAAAGGAGAAAACTCTCGAGATTGAATTTCACATACCCATTAAATACTTAAACTAATGACTTAGTCGCACTTAACCATAATCACTCATCAAAATCATCACGTACCACTCACACAGAGGTTATGTCTAATGCAAAGTGAGAAAATAACTGTTTTACTCTTCGTTGACGATGTCTCGCGCAACTAAAACAACACGGAGGCATTAATAGTAGATACCCACATGATTATTAAGCCTTAATCTACCTCTAGAGTTAAAATCCAATAGATGTTCATCCTAAATTCGAATCTAAGGAGTATATTTCTATAGCAACTCAAATCCAAATAAAGCAAGCAATCACTAAGAATGATTTGTAAAGAAAGAAACATGCAATACCATGAATAATCAATATACATACAAAACAAAACATAATTAAAAACAAACCCCAACACTAAAGGGTTGCAAAAGAAGAAAAGAGGATAAAACCCAATTTTTCAAAGTGTCAGACACAACCAATCAAACTCCTGACCACGAATCATCTGATTACAAGCCACAAATGTTATTTTTTAAGCTCTAACCTAAGAAAAATGAAGGTGGTGACTTTGGTAACAAATACCCCAAAGAATAATCCTAAAAATCTATTTAGAATTCTATTTATACACTTTTAAAAACCCGCCGACCGGGCTTAGCACCCTCATAGCGCACTTAGCGTGCTCGCTGTTGTTCCGAAAAAAATAGCTTTGTAATTTTGTCATAACTTGAGAACCGTAACTCTAATTTGCGCACGGTCGGAAGTGTTGAAAAGCTTATTCAATTTCCTATCTAACAATGACTAAATATCAACCAAATTTAGGATTTTTATCATATTTATTTTGAGCCTTATTTGTTGATGAATTGCTCAAAATCGTGCGTTTGAAGCGGTGTCTTCGACGCTTTATTCTCATGCTTCAAATACGCATCAATACTTACAAAATAAATAGAAAAATATAAAATAGTACACAACTACACTAAAACTCGATTATACATTAAATATACACATTTATACAAAAAATAGGGGATTTATTCGAAGAATATACTACAAATGAATCGATAACTACTACTAAAAACATGACTTATTGGCACTCATCACCCAACCCTTTACATATTTATTTCTTTGCATAGTTAGATTTAAATATGAAGAAAAATAACATAAATGAGCCAAAAAGAAAATTTTGCATAAATCTGAGTTCTGCAGAATTCGCTAAGCAACTCAGTTTCGCTAAGCGAAAATAGCAGAATCAACAAAAATGTCATTCTTGCTACTTTTTTCACTTTAGTATTTGTGTATCTTTAATTGGTTTTTAAGTTGTAGGTATCTTATAATCAATCCATGATATCTTGCTTGAACATTTGTCTCTACAATTGAAATGGAAAAAGCAAGGAGTGGAAGACCAAGTTCACATGAATCAACAAAAGTGCAATGGTATGGATCTAATTTTGAAAGAATTTCACAAACCAAGGTATGTGTTTATTACTTTATTAGGTTTTATCATGAATATGACATGATTAATCTGTATAAAATCAGCTCATTCATCCTAAGGAATAACATGTTTTCATTATGAATCACTTAGTTCCAAAACTAGAAAAAGTGAGGCAACCTTCCCTGATTCACCATATGCTTAGGAGATTGATAAAATCTTATTTTAATTTGTTTAATTCATGCTTAATATTTCACTTATGTTGATAATTGTGAAGATATAGAAGGGATCAAGGCATTTACTTGAAATTGAGCATAACTAGTAAACCAAAATATAGCCTATTTGCAACCAATTTTGAGCCTTATGACATGAATCCATTAGTTATGAACTGAATAATGAATTAAGTAAACCACTTAGTGAATATTATTCTATATCTTTGAAAAATCATAAAAGTTCATAATTGATAGATTCTATTTTTCTTGCATTGAACCTTGAAAACATTGATATCTTGTGAAAATTTTTGAAGAGCATTCAAAGAAAAATAAGGTTTTGTTCAAGTTGGGGAGGAAAAGAAAGAGGTTTAGTTCCAAAGAAAAATGGAAAGTGGTAAGAATAAAAAGAAAATGATAGAAAAAGAAAAGTGAGAAAAGAAAAGAACAAGGAATAGCAAAGATGAATGTGTTCAAAAAGAAAGAAACAAGGAAAGGTTTGGATAAGTAATTTGATATAAATGAATCAAAGTTTATGAATGCACTTGAAAGAAAAACCAAACAAGAACTTTGTTTCCATTAGCCATAGGAAATAACACTTCTTCGGTACCTTGGCCATATTACAACCATAAAAAGACCTTAGTGGTATTTTTTTTTACATGTCAACATACTTTGCTTAGATAAATGCATGAATTAATCAAGATGTTCGCAAATTTATCATATGAGTGATCAAAATACCTCATGATTTTTCAATTATGCACAAAAATGTGATAAGTGTGATTCATCAAAAGACATGTCTATTGATTTAGATTTCTTGACATGAATTTTATGTGGAGGACTCTTTTCATAGGCATATCTAAATGCTAGGAGAATGATAAACATGACATACTTGGATGTGGAAATTCAACATTAAATCATGCACTTGATGACTTCTTTGTGAATTTTGGTTGATCATGTGAAAGGTGGTATAGAAACTCTTGTTTTTTATTTACTTTGATTGAGGAAAAACAAAGATTCAAGTTGGGGAGAGTTTGATGAATGTTTTATTCATAGTAAAGTATCACATTAAAACATGGCATTTATCTTACTTTAATGACAAGTTTCTTACACAAAAACCCCAATTATCAAATAGATATGGTTTGTAAATGTTTACTTTGGATTAAGTCTACTTTTGTACAGGTTTTGGCACTTAAAGCAAAAACCAGCAACCAGACACTGTTGGATTAAAATATTCAGCGTCAACCTTAGGGATTCGAAGGGCCTAACATCCCACCCATGGGCGCTTAGTAAACTAGGGGAAGCCCCTGAAAATGCTCGTACTATATGGAAATAAAGTTTCACCTTGGCTACAAGCAATTGCTTTTAGCTCAGTGGTAAGCGCTTGATCCTACAAGTGGTATCAGAGCATGGTCATGGATTCGAATCCCCCCGACTGACACTGGGGGGGGGGTGGGAGATTGTTGGATTAAAATATCTAGTGTCAACCTTAGAGATTCGAAGGGCTTAATATCCCACCCATGGGCGCTTAGTAAACTAGGTGCAGCCCCTGAAAATGCTCGTACTATATGGAAATAAAGTTGCACCTTGGCTACAAGCAATTGCTTTTAGCTCAGTGGTAAGCACTTGATCCTACAAACACTTTGCTAATCGAGTAATAGGGAACTCCCGTAAATTCAAGGCAAAAAGGTTCAAAATCCAGAAGACAAACACTTCGCTAAGAGAAAGGTGCATCGAAAGCCTGATTCGCTTAGCAAATCATATTTCGCCTAGAGAAACCAAGACAAAAGAAAATCAGTTAATTTCGCCTGCAGCGAGGAGCAGCGAAGCAAGTTTGCTTAGCGAATCGGGCCTTCGCTTAGCGAAATAGGGCAGTTAAAGGAATATATTTTAAAGATACTTCAGGCTGAAGAAAGAAACCTCGCTTAGCGAACTTTGACGATTTTCTGAAGACAAGTTGATTTGAAAACTTAGCAAAGAGGCAAGACTTCGCTTAGAGAAACATAGTTCGCCTAACAAACTCAGGCGGCCAGAACTACTATAAATAGGACATAACTCAGTTCAGTTTAATTCATTCAGCTTTTATCACTTGTAATATCATATATTATCATCTATAATAGCAGTAGAATAGGAATAGAGAAAATTGTAAGGAGAAGGAGCTGGATTCACATCAAGAGTTGGGAAATCGTCGTTGATGTTGGTTCAACTCAATTCTTTCATTGTGCATCAAGCTGCCATGAGTAGCTAAGTCCATCTCTTGTTGGGATTGGTCATAGTTCACTGAAACAATATGTATTTACTTTGATCATGGCGTTTTATGCAATTTATGTTTGTATCATTATCGTTGTTATCTTTGTTTTACCGTTGATTTCATGGATTGAATTGATATTGACAAATACGGTTCTAATCTCAATCCAAGATAACAACTATTAAACTCTAAATGCTAGACATAGATTTAAGTTTAATATTCACTAAAAGTATCAAATCTTAATGTTACCGTATTGTTTAATAAGCTGAAAAATCGTCGATTAAACCATAAGGTAAGAAATCTCATCAAAGTTTAGACATGAACTTTGTTTGTGTGTAATACATGATGATCTTGAAATATTCCTAAATTGTGAGATTTGCATATTGAATCGGTGAATGAAAATCAATTCCTAACAAATCTATTCCTCTGAATCTTATCTTTTGTTATTTTACGCATTTACTTTCTATCACTTATAAACCAAACAAATCTTGAAACTTATACTTTAAATAATAGAAATTGTTGAACGGTTTTGATATCGCTTCAATCCATGCAGATACGATAAAACAATACTTTCATTTGATTTTAATCAACACTATAGTGGGAAGTTTGTATAGTATTTTTGGTTTAGTTAGTGATTTAATGGTGTTAGTTTTATTAGCATTACAAGGTGCTGTTTTGTTGTCTCAATTTTATATTTGTAGTTTCAGTCTCGGATAGGTGTTTGTACTCTATTAGTTTCATGTGTGTGATTCCTAGTATGACATGTCTATTTTATCATTTTCAGTATCTTGGTATACCTTCATTTTAATATATTTGATTGTTTCAATTCAATTTGTATTGTGCCTTATTTAAGTCAATCCTCAATCAATTTAGTTTGTAGTTAGAACTTATTAATAGTTATAACTCATATGATAGCTAGAAGCTAGTGATCAATTATGTTTGTAATACAAGATATGTGTAGTATTATTTCAAATTGAACGGTTTTGATATCATTTCAACCCATGCAGATACGATAAAATAATACTTTCATTTGATTTTATTCAACACTATAGTGGAAAGTTTGTATGGTATTTTTAGTTTAGTTAGTGATCTGATGGTGTTAGTTTAATTAGCATTACAAGGTGCTGTTTTGATGTCTCAATTTTATGTTTGTAGTTTCATGTGTGTGATTCCTAGTATGATATGTCTATTTTGCTGTCTCAGTTTTTCATGTGTGTGATTCCTAATATGACATGTCTATTTTATCATTTTCAGTCTCTTGGGTATACCTTCATTTTAATATATTTGGTTGTTTCAATTAAATTTGTATTGTGCCTTATTTAAGTCAATCCTCAATAAATTTAGTTTGTAGTTAGAACTTATTAATAGTTATAACTTATATGGTAGTTAGAAGCTAGTGATCAATTATGTTTGTAGTACAAGATATGTGTAGAATTATTTCAAACTCAAAGAAGTCTTACTAGTTACATGATTTTTTGGGAGAGATATTAGAAACATTGATACATAGTCTAGGAATAAACACTTTTGTGAGACATACACCACTTATCCACCTAAAACTTTAAGGTGATAGGTGAGTGAGTTCTACCACTTATATATGCTTAACTCTCCACATTTCTATTCAATGTAAGACTATTTCTCCATTTACTCACACTTGCTATATTATTCCAACATGATTGAAAATACTCTATCATTTATCATTTTGGTATAGTTTAATTAGTATCCTAAACTAAGATACACAATATTTTCTTTACTAATTATATGTAAGTTTTCCATCATCTTGACATTTGGTTAGTTTTCTAAAAGTCCTTTGGTTTTTCGAGGGATGAGCTTGCATGAAAGACATTCACTTCCTTCTGTACATGTTCTTTATTATGATATTATAACTTGTTCCTTTGATTCTTTTATGTGTTTCATAAGCTTTTCCAAGTTCAAACAGAAGTAACTATGGAAGAGTTCTAACTGTACAATTGTTATCAGAACTTGATTATATCACATATGGGAAAGTTGTTGACCAAGCTCAATTTGAACATTTGATGGGATAGAAAATCATGATAAAATGTGTAATACTATTATACATGTGTATAATTTTATCTTTAATAGTGTGTCATTTTCATATTTATTATTGGTTTGAGTTGCAGTTGATTTTTAGATTATTTTATGATAAATAAGTTAAATTATTTATATAGTGTAATTTATGTTTAATGAAGTTATTTGAAAAATAATAATTCACTTTTATGATCTCTAGCATTTTTTATAAATCAAAATACTAGACTTATAATAGCATTTTTTTAACAAAACGCTATTAAATCTTATTCAAGAAACAACACCCAACAATAGACAATGTTAGCGCTCTGACAAAAAGTGCTATAAAAACTAGGCCTTTAATAGCAGTTTTTAAGCAGTATTATAGATAGCCAACTTTTAATAGTGGCAGAATTAATAGCATTTAAAAAAACGCTATTAATAACTTTTTTGGCATAGTGACTACATTCTTTGAACTCTAATCCACTTCCTTCTTGATATCTAAAAGAAGAGTTTTCTTTTCCATTAGCAATGTTGAAATGTAGCTTGTGAGGAGGGGGAGGTTGTAAGGTCTTTAAATACAAGGAGAGTTACATAGGTTGTAACGAAACCTTGCTTGTAACGACCATTCAATCAATGAAAGCATTTTTCGAAGAAGATAAAATCACCCTTAGAAATAGTGAATCACTCACTAAAGGAGAGAGAGAGAGACACGTTCTTGTTAAGCTTTCCCTCTCTCCAAACTTTGACTGCTTGAAAAATGTTACAACATTTGAAATGACATTTACCATGCCATTAAAAATGTTTCTTCTGAGATTGCACACTCCATTGGAAAAAAGAATATAGTTGGCAGACTGTCCAATCAGTTACTCCAATAATTCTTCGGTTGTGCAATTCCAAAATTACCCCTTATATTCTCAATGTAACTTGGATTTCAAGTTATGATGAAAATACTTCTAGATCTTCTTAACCATATCAAGTTTAGGAGTGTCAATATAAGCATGTAGTAAGATCCCTAACACATTGATGACATAACCAATGACTTTATTCTACAAGTAGAATAAAATCCTTGTACCTTGATTCCAGTAGCATGTCACACTACAATGTCATTACATTCAGTTTGGCATTACACTCTTTTAGTAATTAATCCATTTGAAAATATATCTTCCTTCAACAATGTACCTAATCTTAGAGATATACTAGGATTTAATTAATTCTAATTCAGATGACCAGAATATCCTCCATTAATATAATCTTTTTCAGACTTGGCCAATAGCTCTTTACTCCAAGACTCGCAATCATTCAATTTTCATCACTGAAACACCTGATGATCACATACCAAAATAAACTCTAAATAATGAAATCCCTCTTAAAATGCTTTTTAGAGAGCTTCCTTATTCAGTGCCTCCTAGCCTTTTAGAATTTTCCACAATGTCAAGAGTATTAAACTACCATGATGATGTTCTAACATCTGGTTGAACATCAATACCTTTCTCAATGAACACATCACTGATTTTTGGTCCTGAAGTTACTTGTCGCTAAAAGTACTTCTCTCAATAAAGTAACTCAGGATTATACCTTTTTCTCATTCAAGGAATAGATAAGAACCATTGAAGACTTCTTAGACAATATATTTACTTTGTTATAGGAAACAAAATAAAATCATATATATCTTTCTATCCACCAAGACACTCCCCTTGCATTGAACCAAACAGATCCATAGACTAGGTTCTAGAGCTTTTGCAACTGTTTGATATTGCACCTTCTAATGTGACATCTTGACTTCTTCTTTCTTAAACACCAAGTAAAAGGATAAAGAATTAAATACTTGTGAAATTTAGAAATAGAAATTGTTCTTAAATCCTCAGAGGAGCTTCATGCGTCTCATTAGATACATAACATTATTCCTTGATGACATATACCTTCAAACCTTGATCACATAACTAACTTATGTTTGTCACAATAGTCATTAGCCCTTTAGTAAGAAGAAAACAATTACCAAAACTTAGAGAATCCATCCTGAATTATTTAGTTATCCAATGCCCTTAATCATCCCTTTTGTATTAACAATGAAGTAACATTTGATTAGAATGAGACTTAAAGAAACCACCAGGAACACTTTTACTGCAATTAAATATCTAGAATAGTTAGTGTAAAAATACCAATCATCTTAGTTGGAGATCTAAAAAAGATATGAGAGATAAGACAATAATCACCTTCCCTGAGTATTAACAACTGCTTGGTTAATCAAAACTGATGTTGACCTTTGAGAAAGTTACCAAAACTGGTAAGATCAACTTTTCACAGAAGAGATATCTTCAATGCAAGTATTTTCCTTTAGCATGAGTAAGTTGATGTCCAACATAATGTTAAGACACTAAGATTGACATCCTTGACTCAACTTGAATTTTGATAAAACAACCTTTTGTTAATTGATTTTTTCTTTGCTAATCCCAATGAGAAAATCCAACACCTCCAATAATATTTCCTCTAGAACAAACCTCATAATTATTCTGAACATGTCCTTAAAGACTTGATCCAGATATCAAGTTTTAGTAATAATATAGCCACCTCACCTTCTAAGTCATAAATGGTAAGCGATCCTTCATTCTATTAAGACATAAGATCATAAATAAACCCCCTTCTACTTTCTTCATGATAATTCTTCACATCTGAATTCTTTTCTTCCTAACACACTTTGATAATTATTCAATACATAAATCTTCATTAGAAATCTATATTCCAGTCAAATCAGATATAAAAAATCTATACAGTTGTTCTTGAGATAAGTAGGGAAATCTGCTCTACAAAGATCCAAGGTCATCACACTCATGAGAATGCTTTGATATTGATTGATTTATACTCCAGTTCCATCCTTTTTCTTTTAGCATCACAAACATGTCGAAGTTAGTACATATGTTTTTGAAATTTGGTCCAGACATCCTGTTCAAACTCTTTAACACCTGATTGGATTACCTTCCAAGGAACACAATAATAATAAGAAACCATTCATTAGATACAAAGGTATAATTTTCTGTAAGTTGGAAAAAGAATGCTCTTGTTGTTCTTCAATATTTTGTCATTTTTCATGTCAAACTTCTTGATTAGAAAACTGAGAAAACTTCTTCTTGATCATCTTCACATCTGAATTCTTTTCTTCCTAATACACTTTGATGTTCCTTTATGAATGGACTTGAGAAACCCCAAGTATCTTTGGCTACAATACAAGTGATGCAAAGAACTTACAATTTCCATAGAACATGAAGTTGATAATTTTAGAGTGACACAAAGCCAACTCAACCTCTTCCCTTTTATCTCTTCAGAACTAGGAACCTCCTATCTTGATAATTCTTCAAGATCCGTTGTCCATAGATAACCAGAATACCAACATTCCAACCTTCAAAAAGAACAGTAGTACCAGAAAAATATTTCCTGAAGCCCACCCAATGGACAAGGGTGCTTGCTCTGATACCAATTGAAATTTTTCTGGTACGGGTAACACATGGTAATACTGATATCCCAACATCAGAACAATGTCAAGATAAATGTTATAAAATCTGATTTGATATCCTGAACATATTTATCAAATTATAATAGATACTGAAACTTAAACTCCAGAATGATAAATAACACATAGAGTTGTTAACCTAGTTTGGTGTAACATCATCTACATCTAGGGGTTACCGAGCCAGGAAGGAAGTCCACTATTAGCAGTTTTAGTTCAAAGCTAAACAGTCCTAGTTTACAACTTCTCGCCTAATCACTACCCAATGCAACATCTACCTAGGAACCTCCTAAATATGAGAAATCGCCATCTCACTTCCTAAATCACCTCAGTGATATCTAATAGTCCCAATCCCAGTGATTGTATCGAGTATAACTCAACAAGAAGATCATACTTCCATTACAATACTTAGCCAAGACTCTTGCCTAAGAACAATACTTGGATTTTCTTAAAAGCTTCATCCAAGAACAATACTCAACTCATTTCCTAAAGGCTTTTAAGTGAGAACAAAATGTCTACCATAAGTATCAAAAGATACAAGGGCGACTTACACTACACAATACACAAGAGACTCTCAAAACCTAAGACTATTTTTTCTTCCCCTAATTTTACAATTGTTGAAAGAACTAATTACATTAGGTTAGGTCTTCTCTTTAAATACACCTCTCTAGTCCATGGGCTTCGAATTCTGGATCCATAAGTTTCTTGATCCATAAGCTGAGTGATTTGATTCATAAGTTGAGTGATGCACGAATTGTGTAGCAAAATCTCCTTAAATCTCAAACAATACAAAGATTTATAAATTGTCTCAAGGCCTAGTTTAGTAACTAATGTACAGTTGGAGATATAAAACATATTCCAGATTAAATCTTCTTGACATTCAAAATAAACTAAGATATATTCAAAAGAAATATCACAGAATCAAATCAAATCTGTTAATATTTAAAATAGCAGCACCTGCTGTACTAGACCAAGATGTCATGACATCTGCTTCGACATCTAGATGAAAAACTCATAACAGCAAAACTGCTATGACAGTTGACAAGAATTTTGTAACATCTTGATAAACATCAGTAGAACTATGTTTTAGCAAAAATTATGCTAATACCAAAACCATGAAACTAACAAACTTCATAACTGAGGTACAAGATAATGGAACTTCATGTATTATCCATAATATTTGAAATTATGGCACTTAAAACACATGTTAATACTGATGACAACATCAGAACACAATGTCAAGATATATGTTGTGACATATATTCCTGATACATAATAACATCAAATTGAAAAAAAAATTGCAGAATGAAAAATAACACATCAAATTGTTAACCCAGTTTGGTGCAACGTCACCTACTCTGAAGGCTACCAAGCCAAGAAGGAAATTCATTATGATAGTATTAGTTCAAAACCTAAACAAGCTCATTTTATAACTTCTCTCCTAATAACTACCTTATGCAAATTCTACCTAGAAATCACCATCTAGATATGAGATCCACCCTCACTTCCAATCACCGCAATGATACTTACACTCATAAACCTTGTGACTAGAATCAAAAGAACCCATTAGAAGATTACACTTCCAATACAATAATACTTAGTTTTGCTTAAAAGATTCAACCAAGAACAATACTCAACTTTATGCTTAAAACCTTAAAAAGTTGAGAACAATAACTTGATAAATAATTAAGTAACAATTAGTCTACCTCACTATATTAAAAGATACATGGGTGACTTACAAAAATACAAGAGACTCTTAAAATTTAAGACTTAAGACTTCCCCTAATTTTACAATTTTGAAAAGTTTAAACTATATTAGGTCTATGGTTCTCTTTAAATACTCTCCGACAATCCATGGGTTTCGAAATCTTCACCCAAATATTCCTTGATCGACAAGCTAAAGGTTGCACCAATTATGCAGAAAAATCTCTTAAATCTTGGAACAAATCTTCAAGTTTCCTAAATTGTCTCAACATCCAATTTTATAAACTTATGAACAGTTAGAAATTAGATCATTTGTCCCAGATTAAATATTCTTAATCTGCATAAATATTTTTAATATATCCAAAAGAAATATTACAAAATCAAATCAAATATGTCAATATTTAAAATAGCTTGTACTGATGTTCTGGTTCACCATGTCACAACATTTGTCAAAACATCTGTTTTTCAATGTAAGCTCATAGTCTACTGTATCAGTTTGATCAAGATGTTATGACATCTTGCTTAACATCTTTCAAAAACAATATTTTAGCAAAATTACTACCAATCCTAAAACCATAGATTTTACAATATTGGTCTTTCCAAATTATCATAAGCTCATAAATTATTCTACACACCTTTGTTGAGATAAGATTTCTTACATCTTCACGTTGAACAACTCAAAATCATTATTTTTGAAAAACTTCTCGATACCCCATATAAAACCCACGTTGATCATTTGTGAACTTAACCCATTTTCCCCATGTTGAATAACACTTATTAAAAAATACAATAATATTTGACAACACCAAGACCTTTGGATGTGCAAGACAAAGAAATGACAACCAAAATAATTGGCCTCAATAAAGTGTTTTAAATACAAATTACATTTTTTTAGACAAAATATTAAATTACATTGTTTACAAATATCCTTTTTTAATTAAAATACAAAGTTTCTTATTTTTGAAGAACAACAAATCCAGATTTTGAAAAATTTGATTCATCATCATCGCTGTTATTCTTGGATAACAACAAATCTAGATTTTGTTGTATACCCTTAGAGGTAAATCCTGAAATTATATAGTGGTGTGGCTAAACATGAAAGAAATTATGAACTAAATCATATTAAAAATAAATAATAAATTGTTTAATACACTACATTACAATGAAAATCATTGTTAATTATTCCAAGAACATATTTTTCTATAAAGGTTAGAAGACGATCATTTAACCACTGACATGACTTCTTGATCTAGTTTTGCAGTACAACAGACACTATTGTTTTAAATCTTGATAGATTTGATTTGATTTTGGAATATTTCTTTTGGATATGTTTTAGTTAATTTCGCAGGTCAAGAAGATTTTATCTAGAACAAGGTTTGATATCTCCCATTGTACATTAGTTACTAAATTGAATCCTTAAGACAATTTAGGAAACTTTGTATTGGTTGTTCCAAGATTTAAGGAGATTTTACTGCACAACAAATACAACTCTCAACTTATGGGTCAAGAATATCGAAGCCCATGGATTGAAGAAGTGTATTTAAAGAGAAAACCTAAACCTAAAGTGCCAACTTTTTATCTTTTAACAATTGTAAAATTAGGGGAAGAAACCTAAACCTAATGTTCATGATATGTTAGAGTACCCCTAAAACCATTCCATTATTTTTCATGATTTATATTTATTTTATTTGAATTTTTTTCATTTAAAAAATTTAAATCAAGAACAAAGTGTAAAGCAAATGGGCTTAGGCGTATGATTGGACTTATGGGTCAAGATTGAAGCCCAAATTTCTTGCAAAGTCCAGCAAGGAAGTCTAGGTTCAATGCATGTCAAGAATGGCAAAATTTTCACAAGTTTGGAAACATTTTAATGTGTTTTATCTTGTTTTGAAAAGGGCCTCAATGCTTTAATTCGTACCTTACTTGTTTGATCTCCTCTCACTCCTCTATATATACCACACTATGCAAGTTAGAAAGGGATAAAAAAATCATTGCTTAAGAGCACGAAAAAAATCATTGCCTAAGAGAGAGTCCAAATTTCACAAAAAATTCCAAGAAGCTATAAAACTCATAAACCAAGTTACAACTTCTCTCACTCAAAACTAGTGACTCCATCATCCTTCTGAGACCCCTATGAGGTGATCCATATCATTATCCAACCCCCACGCGTCTCATAATTCCTTCATACCATCCCTCCAATTTGGTAAAATTTTGATTTCGAATCTCTTTGATTTCGTAATATAATTCATTTTTATGCGTATATTCTTATTAATATTGATGTTTTGTGCAAGTCTAACATTTTACATGCAAGCATGAAGGCAAAAATAATGTGATGCCATCGTTAGGACATCAAGAACGTTTGGTTTCGGATCTCAGGATATGGGACGATCCAGACAAAAATAAGCCCAGATTCGGAATCAAGACTTTTTTTTAAATATTTATGTTGTCTTATTAACTTTTTTTAGATAATTAACTCAATCATAAAAATCTCATAAAATCAAAAACCCAAAAAAGTTAGATTTAATTTTAATTAATAATCACTTTCTTTTTTATATTAAAATCAATTAGACATTAGATTTTTTTTATTATCATTAACTTAATTTTCTTAAATCACTTAAAAAATATAATAAACAAAAAATCATAAAATTGAAATAAAAAAATTAGATTTAGTTTTTTTTAGATGAAAATTAATTTTTGACAAATTTATTTTAATCCCATTTTAATGTTTATTATTAATTTAGACTTTTTTTTTTTAAATATTAAGATCAAATCACAAAAATACCAAAAATATTTAGGCTTTTCTTTTTAGGATATTTAATTTTCTTTCTAAATAATCTTTTCTATTATTTTCTATTTATTTACCATTTTAGAAATAAATGTATAGGTCGCACATATGATTTTGTAATAGTTAGTTTATCTTTTTCGCATTTTCTTTCTAAATAGTATAACTGCTCATGGGATGTAATAGTTTAGGATTTACTTTCTCGCACCTCTGTATATACATGTATATTACTGTTAGTAATTAGGTCGTGTATGACAATATAAAAGCAAACGTTGGTAAACCTAACACTCAAGATAAATAACTAAAACACAACACACTCGCACACACGCACCTCTAAGGTACCTCCATTGTTGCCTTCGGATAAATAAACTGTCATGATTCTTGAACATAAGAGATTTTAGTGGTAACCCTTTGTTTTAAAGATCATAAGTCCCTCGATGACCCTTTCGACATTGCCTCGATATATGATCTTAAAACCTTAGGGTAACTACTAAAGTATCTTACTAGTTGCTTTCGTGACTGTACGATGACCCTCATCCGTCCCTCAAAAATCCAACCATAGGGATACCTACTCACTAATAATAGGATAACACTGTCTAAAGGAAAATAGGAAAAGAATAAACCTTTCGTGTAGGTAGATAGCTTCTATTTGCTTGCTCATAAAAATAATCCAAAAACAATTTTTTTACAAATACACAAACTTTTTTCTAAATATTTTCAAAGACAAAAAACACTTTGTATACGTTCTCTCCGAAATGAGAAACATTACAAAGTTTTCCGTACTAAGGCGTCTTTTCAAAATATCTTCAAAACACACCTACACAAAAAAGCATTTTCAAAGCGAGCTAGAAACTAAGAGCCCGTAGATAACTACAAATGAAAAGAATGCTAACACCTTCCATTTCCACAACCTACCCCACTTACTCAGAAAATAATCTCGAAATGTATTTCCTGTTCATTTCACCCTTTCCTTTGTTGGATAAAATAAAAGTCGATGGTGACTCTTGCTAACCGTAACAATTGCGATAAAATGCAAAAACCAGTAAAGTCAGTTCTCCCACCGTATTACAGAACTGGCGACTCTGATGGGGAACATCTAAACTAAAAGTGGGGTTACCTTCGAGCTAGGTCATATTTAAAAGGATTTGCTTGATTGATTTATATGCTTTAACTTTCGGGTTTATGTTTGGTTTCTTGTTAAAGATCCTATACCCGGATATGGGGCACCTTTTAGGTAAGTAGCAATAAATCATGGAGGTTGTACGATGTAGAACGATATGGACGATATGATAGCTATGTTAGTGTGATACTCTAGCTTGTACTAATGTTCCTTGAGTCAGTCAAGGATAACATTAGGCTTCCGTATGGTATCATTAAGCACTAACTGACCTTTAGAACCTTATTAACTCATCTTAGCCATTAGAAAGTAGTGAGATGGCCGACTTTGGTGCAGCCTGAAGTTGGTTGATACTCAATACTACATTCATTGAGATTGGACTTTCGGGATATTTCGGCCGCAATTCAGATACTTGAGCTGAAACAATGCCTGGGAGAAAGGTCAATGATATGAGATCTCTAGAACCCAGTTACTATTGCTAGGACAGGTTGAACCAACTAAAATCCAAGAGGGTACTTACCTACAAACTCCATGCAAGCCTGAACCTAAGTCTACTTGTGTGACTTGTTTTCTTTCATCATCTAACAACTTGAACTCCTTACAGGGCTTGTTTTTATTCATTATCTAACAACGTGAGTTCCTTGCAGGACTTATTTGTAGTCATTATCCAATAACCTGGACTTCTTACAAGGCTTACTTGTTTACATCACCTTGCACTTTTCTTTGGTGCATAGCATACACATCATGACATCATGCTATAGCATTTTCATTAACCATTTCAAGGATCTCAAGGGTCTGTGATACAGGTTACAATGAACCAGACGTCTAGCAAGGGGCAAGGGAAATTATTTTCCTCTATCCAACGTCTTCAGAGCATAATAACTTGAGTCATAGGCTATGACCCACTCGACATGGTGAGCTTGATTCTCGTAAAAGGACATTCAACAATACAAAATTCTTCAATCAAAGATGAAATCAAAATTCAAACATTTTCTTGTGTTTACTCCGCGAGATCCTTGAAAATATTGCATGAATGTCATTACATAACATGTATCCTCAATATAGATTTCTCATTTTCTCGCTGTTTTAATTAATCATTTGTAATCACTTTTTTTTTTTAAATTAATTAATCAATTAGAATTAGGTTTTATTTTTCATAATTTAATTTAAATATTTTCCTAAAACAAATAAAAACAACAAAAACATTTCTTTTATCACTTAGAAATTTTTCTTAGGTTTTTTCTCCATCCTTTCATTTTTCTTTCTTTCTTCCCCGCGCGTCTATTTATTTATTCACATTATTTTTCATAATTATGTAACTGTATAAGGGATGTAATAGTTTTAATTAGGACTTTTTATTTCCCCGTTTTGGTTTGTAATTCCCCCACCCTGAAGCCATGTAATAGAATAGATTCAAATTCCGCATTTTATTTTTCATACTGATATTAATTGTTAGATGAATACTAATAGGAGTATATGGAAAAACTAAAAGAAAATGCTAGCAAAACCTAACATCCAAGAAAAATAACTGAAAAACAACACACTTACACACACGCACCTCTAAGGTACCTCCACTTGTTTCCTTCGAAAAAACAAACAGTCACGACTCTCGAACGTAAGAGACTTTGGTGACAACCCTTTGGTTTAAAGATCATAAGTCCCTCGATGACCTTTCGACGTTGCCTCTGTATATGATCTTAAAACCTTAGGGTAATTACTAAAGTATCTTACTAGTTGCTTTCGTGACTGTACGATGAACCTCGCCTGTCCCTCAAAAATCCAACGATAGGGCTACCTACTCACTAATAGTAAGATAACACTGTCTAAAGGAAAATAGGAAAAGAATAAACCTTTTGAGTAGGTAGATAACTCCTAGTTGCTTGCTCATAAAAATATCAAAAACAATTTTTTCACACATACACAAAATCTTTTCTAAATATTTTCAAAAGACAAAAAACACTTTGTATACATTCTCGCCAAAATGATAAACATTACAAAGTTCGCCGCACTAAGGCATCTTTTCACAATATCTTCAAAACAAACTTACACAAAAAAGCATTTTCAAAGTGAGTTAGAAACTAAGAGCCCGTAGATAACTATAGATGGAAAGTGTGCTAAC
Source organism: Vicia faba (assembly GCA_948472305.1). NCBI lineage: Eukaryota > Viridiplantae > Streptophyta > Magnoliopsida > Fabales > Fabaceae > Vicia > Vicia faba. Next base: position 1,202,337,521 of record OX451736.1, on the reverse strand, counting down.
ACCTTCCATTTCCATAACCTACCTCCCTTACTCAGAAAATTCTCTCGAAAGGTCTTTCCTGTTCTTTTCACCCTTTCCTTTCTTGGATAAAAGAAAAGTTGGTGGCGACTCTTGCTAACCGCAACATTTACGATAAAACACAAAACCAATAAAGTCAGTTCTCCCACCGTATTAAAATTTCATACATCATGGAATTGCATACAACTGACTCTTTACCTTTTCAGGAAAAGATCAATCAACAAATATCATCAACTACTTATATGACCTGACAATCTTCTCAAAGGCTATATCTGATGAAGAGCTATTTTCAGCATTTTCCTCAGAAGATCATTCTCAAAATATATTTACTGGTTCAGTTTAAATCGATCAACGATTTATCCTGATTTCTTTTCCGGTAGACTTATTTCTCTAGTTCAACTAAATCGACTTGAAGATTTTACTTATTTGTTTTCTAGATAAAGATAATTCAAGACCTCTGCTGGTTCAGTTTAAATCGATCAACGATTTATCCTAATTTTTTTTTGATAGACTTCTTTTTTTGGTTCAACTAAATCGAATCAAAGATTTTACTGGTTTATTTTCCAGATAAAGATAATTCAAGACCTCTTCTGGTTCAGTTTAAGTCGATCAACGATTTATCCAAATTTGTTTTCTGGTAGATTTCTTTCTCTAGTTCAGCTAAATCGAATGTAAGATTTTGCTAATTTATTTCCAGTTAAAGATGATTTGAGACCTCTGCTAGTTCAGTTTAAATCGATCAACAATTTATCCTAATTTATTTTATGGTAGACTTATTTCTCTATTTCAGCTAAATCAACTCGAAGACTTTTCTGATTTGTTTTCCAGATAAAGATAATTCAAGACCTCAGTTGGTTCAGTTTAAATCGATCAACGATTTATCCTAATTTGTTTTTCGGTAGACTTCTTTCTCTGGTTCAGCTAAATTGACTAGAAGATTATAATGATTTGTTTTCTAGATAAAGATAATTCAAGACTTCTGTTGGTTTAGTTTAAATCGACCAACAATTTATCCTGATTTATTTTCCAAATAAAGATAATTCAAGACCTCTGTTGGTTCAGTTTAAATCGATCAACAATTTATCCTGATTTGTTTTCCTGTAGACTTCTTTCTCTGGTTCAGCTAAATCAATTCGAAGATTTTACTGATTTGTTTTCTAGATAAAGATAATTCAAGACCTCTGCTGGTTTAGTTTAAATCGATCAACGATTTATCCTGATTTGTTTTTCGGTAGACTTCTTTCTCTGGTTCAGCTAAATCGACTCAAAGATTTTACTTATTTGTTTTCTAGATAAAGATAATTCAAGACCTCTGCTGGTTCAGTTTAAATCGATCAACGATTTATCCTGATTTGTTTTCCGGTAGACTTCTTTCTCTGGTTTAGTTAAATAGACTCAAAGATTTTACTAATTTGTTTTCCAGTTAAAGATAATTCAAGACCTCTGCTGGTTCAGTTTAAATCGACCAACGATTTATCCATATTTGTTTTCTGGTAGACTTCTTTCTCAGGTTCAGCTAAATTGACTCGAAGATTTTTCTGATTTATTTTCCAGATAAAGATAATTTAAGACCTCTGCTGGTTCAGTTTAAATCGATCAATGATTTATCCTGATTTGTTTTTCGATAGACTTCTTTCTCTGGTTCAGCTAAATCGGCTCGAATATTTTACTGATTTATTTTCCAGATAAAGATAATTCAAGACCTCTGTTGGTTCAGTTTAAATTGATCAACAATTTATCCTGATTTATTTTCTGGTAGACTTCTTTCTCTGGTTCAGCTAAATAGACTCGAAGATTTTACTGATTTATTTTCCAGATAAAGATAATTCAAGACCTGTGCTGGTTCAATTTAAATTGATCAATGATTTATCCTGATTTGTTTTTCGGTAGACTTCTTTCTTTGGTTCAGCCAAATCGACTCGAAGATTTTGCTGATATGTTTCCAGTTAAAGATAACTCAGAACTTCTGCTGTTTTAGTTTAAATTGATCAAAGATTTATGCTGATTTGTTTTCTGGTAGACTTCTCTCCCTGGTTCAGTTAAATCAACCTTAAGATTTTCCTGATTTGTTTTAAGTTAAAGATAATTCGAGACCTCTGCTGGTTCAGTTTAGATCGATCAACAATTTATCCTGATTTGTTTTTCTTGTAGAATTCCTCTGTTGGTTCAGTTTAAATCGACCAATGATTTATCCTAATTCGTTTCATGTAGATGCTTCCTCTAGTTCAGTTAAAGTCGCCTGGAGATTTATTCTGATATTTCTTCCAGTTGAATTCAACAGTTATTTAGGATGGAAGCTATAAGCCCATCTCCGACAACTCTTCGTCACTTCTCCAAATGGCATCTATAATCCCATTCCTAGTATACTCAACCAACAATATTACTTCTTGCACAGGCGAGTGCAAATTTCCGGGCACTTATGTGTTCAATCATCTTCTACCTTCAAGTCATGAATGGTGGGCATACCAATCTAACTCTTCAGGTTTAAGAAGATTGAACAGGGGCAACTTTTGTACCTCTAAATTTTCCCTCCCATTTTCTTCAAATGGTCAAGGCACCCAAGGGTTGACTAAAAGCCTACAACTAAGGTTTGGAGTTTATCAAGGAAGTTTGGTATGAAAAAGTCTCAAGTGGATCCCATGTTTCTTCATAGGTCCTCAACAAGGCTCATGTCATGTTTCAAGCCCTACATCACAAGTTTACTCAGTCAATGGCTTAAATGCCTGAAAATCAATTGTATTGATCAAAAAGTCAACTATGGTCAACATACAGTCAAACTTCAAGATTTTTGGTCAACATCAAAATTTTTAAGTGATATTCATTATTTTATCAAGGGTTGATCATTATTTCCAAAGGAAAGTCCTCAGATCATCAAAAGTCAAGAATTTTCCAAATTAGGATTTTCCTTAGGAGAAGTCAACTGAACTTTGACCAGACATAACTTTCACATGCTTCATCAGCTTTTCCCCAACCAAAGCCCATTTTGAAGAAAATTAAATTCTCTACAACTTTGTTTTTATTCTCAAGTCCAAAAGATGCTTCATTTGGGAGATATGATATCATACGTTATAGGTCATTTTCAAAAAGTCAACAAAAGATACTTTTTGTCAAGGCAACGCACATCAAGATAATGTATCCAAATGAAAAAATGAATAAAACTTAAATTATAGAGGAAATCTTGGGATTTCCAAAGAGTCCAAGATCATCTCTAAAAGGTGAAAATTGAGCAAGTTGTGAGTTTCACAAGTTGGCAAATTTTGAAGGAATTCATGAATTTCAAGTTGGGCAATTTTGAGCTTTTAGACCAATGAACCTAATTTTTTAGACTCATACATGTTCACGATATGTTAGAGGACCCCTAAAAACATTCCCTTATTTTTCATGATTTTTATTTATTTTATTTGAATTTTTTTCATTTAAAACAAATTAAATCAAGAACAAAGTGTAAAGCAAACGGGCTTAGGGGTATGATTGGACTTATGGGTCAAGATTGAAGCCCAAATCTCGTGCAAAGGCCAGAAAGGAAGTCCAGGTTCAACGCATGTCAATAATGGCAAGGATTTCACAAGTTTAGAAACATTTTAATATGTTTTATCTTGTTTTGAAAAGGGCCTTAATGCCTCGATTCTTACCTTACTTGTTTGCTCTCCTCTCACTCCTCTCTATATATACCACACTATGCAAGCTACAAAGGGACGAAAAAAATTGCTTAAGAGCACAAAAAAATCATTGCCTAAGAGAGAGTTCGAAATTCACAAAAAATTCCCAGAAGTTGTAAAACTCATAACCCAAGTTTCAGCTTCTCTCACTCAAAATCAGTGACTCCCCCATCCGTGTGAGACCCATAGGAGGTGATCCACATCATTATCCAACCCCCACGTGTCTCAGAATCCCTTCATACCATCCCTCCGATTTGGTAAAATTTTGATTTTGAATCTCTTTGATTTCGTAATATAAATAATTTTTATGCGTATATTCTTATTACTATGATGTTTTGCGCAAGTCTAAGGTTTTAAATGTAAGCATGAAGGCAGAAATAACATGATGCCATCGTTAGTTCATCAAGAACGTTTGGTTTTGGATCTCAGGATATGGGACGATCCAGACAAAAATAAGCTCAGATTCGGAATCAGGACATTTTCTTTTTTTAATATTTATGTTGTCTTATTAACTTTTTTTTAGATAATTAACACAATCATAAAAATCTCATAAAATCAAAAACCCAAAAAAAAAAGATTTAATTCTAATTAATAATCACTTAGACATTAGATTTTTTTATTATCATTAACTTAATTTTCTTAAATCAATTAAAAAAACAATAAACAAAAAATCATAAAATTGAAATCACAAAAAAATAGATTTAGGTTTTTTTTAGATTAAAATTAATTTTGACTAATTTTTTTTAATCCCATTTTAATGTTTATTTCATAATTAATTTATAATTAATTTATACTTTTTTTAAAATATTAAAATCAAATCACAAAAATACCAAAAATATTTAGGCTTTTCTTTTTAGGATATTTAATTTTCTTTCTAAATAATCTTTCTTATTGTTTTCTATTTATTTACCATTTTAGAAATAAGTGTATAGGTCGAACATATGATTTTGTAATAGTTAGTTTATCTTTTTCGCATTTTCTTTCTAAATATTGTAACTGCTCATGGGATGTAACATTTTATGATTTACTTTCCCGCACTTTTACTTTCCACACCTCTTTATATACATGTATATTACTGTTAGTAATTAGGTCGTGTATGGCAAGATAAAAGAAAACATTAGCAAACCTAACACTCAAGATAAATAACTGAAACACAACACACTCACACATGCACACCTCTAAGATACCTCTACTTGTTGCCTTTGGATAAATAAACAGTCACGACTCTCGAACGTAAGAGATTTTAGTGGTAACCCTTTGGTTTAAAGATCATAAGTCCCTCAATGACCCTTTTGACGTTGCCTCGGTATATGATCTTAAAACCTTGGGGTAACTACTAAAGTATCTTACTAGTTGCTTTTATGACTGTACGATGACCCTCGCTCGTCCCTCAAAAATCCAACGATAGGGCTACCTACTCACTAATAGTAGGATAGCAATGTCTAAAGGAAAAGAGGAAAAGAACAAACCTTTCGAGTAGGTAGATAGATCCTAGTTTCTTGCTCATAAAAACAATCAAAAAACAATTTTTTCACACATACACAAACTTTTTTCTAAATATTTTTAAAGACAAAAAATACTTTGTATACACTCTCACCGAAACGAGAAACATTCCAAAGTTCACCGCACTAAGGCATCTTTTCAAAATATCTTCAAAACACACTTACACAAAAAAGCATTTTCAAAGCGAGCTAGCAACTAAGAGCCCGTAGATAACTACAGATGGAAAGAGTGCTAACACCTTCCCTTTCCATAACCTACCCCCCTTACTCAGAAAATAATCTCGAAAGGTCTTTCTTGTTATTTTCACCATTTCTTTTGTTGGATAAAAGAAAAGTCGGTGACGACTCCTGATAACCGCAACAATTGCGATAAAATGCAAAAACCAGTAAAGCCAGTACTCCCACCGTATTACACCATACGTAATGCTTCCAATCCAACTTTCATATGGAGTACTGTCCATTATCTTTTTCTCTTGGTAAATTTAAGGACATTGTTTAAACAAAAGCTTTGTGTGATGAATTAAAGGAGTGTTGATGGTTTTAACATATTGCAATCTAAAACGCTCCATCACTTTCTTCAAGTAACTAGATCGAGATAAGAACAATTCTTTTTTGCTATCCATATCCACAATTATATTAGCTTCACTAAGATCTTTAATCTCAATTTCACCATTCAAGATCTCCTTGAGCTTACCGATCTCATCTTTGCTAGAGTTTGGCATCAATATATTATCAAAATAGAAAAGGAGGTAGATGGTGAATTTCTCGTTCCTTTTCAATATGTATACACAACTGTCATAATTAATTCTTACAAAACTATGTTTAAGAAGAAATTCATAAAACCATAGATACCACTGCCTTAGGCTTAGTTTCAACCCATACAAATATTTCTTCAGCAAATAAACCTTAGCCTTATATTCAAAAAAACCTTTAGGTTGTTCCATGTAGATTTCCTCTTCAAGGTCTCTGTGTAAGAAAGCTATTTGACCTCCATCTGTTCTAACTCAAGATTATATTGATTTACAATTTTCATAAGTACCCTTATAGAACAATTTTTTACCACAAGTAAAAAAATTCCATTCTTAGCAATTCCTCCCACATGAGTGAAACCCTTTTCTATATTTCCTTAAACCCTGGTTCTTTGATTCTTAGAATACCTTCCTTCTTATTTAAAATCTACTTACATCCAACCAACCTTTGTTTCTTAGGTAGTCTTACAAGCTCCTAAATATGGTTCTTCATTAGTAAATTCATCTCATCATTTGCCGTTATCAACTGACTTTGACTATATTTTCTTTTGAGTGCTTCCCTGAAGGTCTTTGGTTTTAAGTCTTGTAACTCTTTAATGATATTCAAAGTATAACAAAGAAGATCATCATAATTGTAACTTTGAGGTTATGGAATTTCCCTCCTAACTCTATCACAAGTCAATTAATAATTATGAGATATTGTATGTTGCTCTTGAATAGTATTGTAAATGGGAGTCTCAACTACCCCTTCTTCTCTAGTCTCACTAGTAGGAACCTCCATCTCAAACTAAGTATTGTCTGTAATTGCAAGCTTCTCAAGTCATGTTTAAAGAATTGGTTTTGATGAAGACAACATGGATATCAATATTCAAAGGATGTGCAAAAAGTTTATCAATATCATATAAAACCTTGTTACGAGTCTTGAAGATTAGAAGAAGAATTATTAAAGAAACAACAAATGTCAAAAGGTATAAATAATTCTTAAACTTGAATATAGATGTTCACAAATATGCATTCATAATCATATACATATCCCACATTTTTAACAATAAGAAAAACTATGTTTGAGATCTTTTTCAAAAGGATTTTTTGAAAATAAACTTTCAGGAACCGGTTCCTACCTAACAGGGAACCAAGTTCCAAACTTGTTCAAAAAACACTTCCCTGGAATTTGTACCTGGAACCGGGTTGTACCTATAGGGGAACCGATTCCTACGTGTTATTTTTGAATTCTGGGTTATAACGTTCACTAAGAACCGGGTTCTGCCTGGGTCGGAACCGGTTCCCAGTGAACCAGTACAAATTTTCTTTTGTTTTTTGAACATAATTCAAATGGTATTCTTTCATGATTGCATTGCATCTTTTCATATCAAATGGCATGAATGAAGAAGTATTTGTGACATTATAAATTGTGCAGATTTTCAAATTCAAATAACCTTCTTCAATTAACAGTTTTCATCATTCAAATTTGCATATTCTTACAAACTTTCAAGTGTTCTTACAAATCATAAATTTTTTGAAACTTGCCATATACATTTTCATTAAGAAATCATTACAAGTTTCATACATTCATTGTGAACATTTATAATCATTGCTTGAGAATTGTTTCTTTCTTGAAGAAGAAGATTAATCAAAGATTGATAGTGCTCTCCATCTCTTTCAAATAAATCATTGTATTACAAAAAGAAAGTATTCCCTTACTATCCAGGATTGTTGGAAGTAAGTGTTGTGATTTGAAGAGGATTGTTCTTCATTCACATTAGTGTTTGTTTGACCTTAAAGGTGTTCCCTTACTATCCAGGATTGTTGGAAGTAAGTGTTGTGATTTGAAGAGGATTGTTCTTCATTCATATTAGTGTTTGTTTGACCTTAAAGGTGTTAAGAACCTTTGGTCACCCTATAGGTTAGATAGTAAGCATAGGCTGTACAATCATTCTAAACTATAGTGAAATCTCTTTCGTGTTGGAAAGGGGACTGGAGTACTCTCGGATTGTGAGGGGAACCAGGATATATTGTCGTGTTCTTTACTTTTCCGCTTTTATCGTTTTCATCACCATAATCAAGAAAAGATAAGATATAGTCAAAAACCTTCAAACACTTAACCACAAATTACTACAAGTATTCTCATAAAACCGAATAAATTTTTATATACCTAATTCACCCCCCCCCCCCTCTTAGGCACTCTTAGACTTACAATTGGTATCAAAGCAAGTTATAGGTAACTTGTTCCTAAAGATCCAGAATGGCTTCTGCAAATCAAAATCCGGTTTTCAAAGATGGTGGTAGTAACAACAAGCCTCCATTGTTTTGTGGTGAATACTTTGACTTTTGGAAAATTCGCATGAAGGCTCATATTGAAGCACAAGGAGAAGAAATATGGAATGCTGTTGAGAATGGTCCATTTACTCCGGTATGTGTTGTTAATGGTGTTGGGTCATCAAAGCCTAAAGCATCATGGGATGACGATGACAAGAAAAAAGTTCTCTTTGACAAAAAGGCAATCAATATTCTCCAAAGTGCTCTTAGTATGGATGAATTTTTCCGAGTATCGGCATGTACAACGGCAAAGGAAATTTGGGATACTCTTGTAGAAACTCATGAAGGAACCGCCGAAGTCAAAAGGTCTAGATTGAACACTTTGAGTCAAGAATATGAATTATTCAGAATGCTTCCCGGAGAATCCATCCTTGACTTGCAAAAGAGATTCGTTCACTTGACAAACCATTTGAAGGCACTCGGTAAGACTTTAACTAACGATGAATTAAATCTTAAAGTGCTTAGGTATTTAACTAGGGAATGGCAACCAAAAGTGACGGCAATATCCGAAAAGAAAAGCCTAGCAACTATGAATTCCGCAACACTTTTCGAAAAGCTTCAAGAATATGAGACGAAACTTGGAAGGCTTGAAAAACATGAGAATCATGAGAAGAAATCCAAAGGCATTGCTTTGAAAGTTGATTCAAAAGAAAGTCAAGATAAAGATGCATCGGAGGAAGATGAAAACTTCTTGCTTCTTGTAAAAAGAAAGAAATTTTATAAGCATAAAGATAAAGAAGCCTCCACATCAACACAAGATGTCACATTCTATGAATGTGGAAAGCAAGGTCACATAAAGCCGGATTGTCCAAAACTCTCCAAGAAAAATGGATTCAAAGGAAAAAATGAGTTCTAGAACAAAAGGGCTTATGTTGCATGGGAAGATAATGATATGAGCAGTTCATCAGAATCGGAAAGCGACGAATGTGCAAACTTAGCCTTAATGGCATCACATCACTCCGACGATGAAGAAGAGGTTAGTAATGAATTTAATCTTTTTGATGATGATGTTCAAGGTGCAATTGATGAACTATTGAAAGAATGCAAAAGTTTATACAAAAAGGTGTCAAAACAAGAAAAAGAACTTCTAATTTGTCTAGAAAAAATTGACACCATGACTAAAGATTTTGATCTTCAAAAATATAATTTTCTTAAAGAAAAGGAAAACTTTGCATGCTCCAAGTGTGAATCAAATGTCTTTCAAATTGTTCAATTGAAAAGAGTCATTGAACGATATGAAAAAGGACAAATAGGATTGGAAGGACTACTAAGCCAACAATGTTATTCAAATGATAAAAGAGGTCTTGGTTATGTGAATACTAAGAAACCAAGTAACAATCCCATTGTTTTTGTAAAGGCTAGTAATAGTTCCAATCCCAAGAAAGTAGAAAAGAATCAAGTTGTTCATAATCATCAAAAGAAAAAGGCTAATGTATCTAAAAGAAAACAAATTCCTAGATACAAGAGCAAATTTGTTCCAAACTGTTTTTACTGTGGTATTATTGGACACACACCCAATGCATGCTATATTAGAAATTTAAGTATGGCTAGTGGACATTATGCATGGGTGAAAAAGGGAACTAACTATGAAGGACCCAAGGACACTTGGGTACCTAACAAGAAATAATTTGTTTTTGTAGGTATGCTTGAAATCCATATCAAATGTTTGGTATCTTGATAGTGGATGTTCAAAGCATATGACAGGAGATGTACACCAATTTTCATATCTAGTACATAAAGCCAAAGGGTATGTCACCTATGGAGACAAAACCAAAGGAAAGATACTTGGCGTTGGAATAGTTGGCACACCTCCATCCATTCAAATTGAGGATGTTCTCTATGATGAAGGATTAAAGCACAACCTTCTTAGCATAAGTCAACTTTGTGATAGAGGGTTCAAGATCAAATTCAACAAAGAAGAATGCCTTATTATGGATGAGGCAACCAATGAGGTAAAACTCAAAGGTATAATATCTAACAATATTTTTATGATTACTTTAGATGATTTGTCTATAAAGGTACAATGTCTTATGGTAAACAACAATGACGCTTGGTTATGGCACAAGAGGATTGCTCACATTCACATGGAGCACTTGAACAAATTGGTTAAGCATGACTTAGTTATTGGTCTACCAAAGATGAAGTTCATCAAAGACAAATCTTGTAGTGCTTTTCAAAAAGGGAAACAAACAAAATCATCTTTCAAATCTAAGAATGTGGTGTCTACTACAAGGCCACTACAATTGTTACACATGGATCTCTTTGGTCCATCAAGAATAAAAAGCTTCGGAGGTAATGTATTCGCTTTGGTTATTGTTGATGATTTTTCTAGATATTCTTGGACTTTGTTTCTTGTGCAGAAAAGTGATGCCTTTAAAGCTTTTAAGAAGTATGCTAAGCAAATCCAAAATGAAAAATCACTAAAGATTGTATCCATAAGAAGTGATCATGGTGGAGAATTCCAAAATGCACAATTTGAAGAATTTTGTGAAGAACATGGTATCTCTCATAATTTTTCAGCACCTAGAACTCCACAACAAAATGGAGTAGTTGAAAGAAAGAGTAGGTTTCTAGTGGAACTTGCAAGAACAATGCTTAGTGATGCAAATCTACCTAAATATTTTTGGGCGGATGCGGTTAGTACGGCATGCTATGTTGGAAATCGAGTTATCATTAGACCTATAATAAAGAAGACTCCATATGAACTCTTCAAAGGAAGAAAGCCAAATATTGCTCACTTCCACATTTTTGGATGCAAGTGTTTTGTTCTTAACAATGACAAAGACAATCTCGGTAAGTTTGACGAGAAATACGACGAAGAGGAAGTAGTTATGTGTGATGATGATGATCCTATAGATTTACCCCCGGAAGAACTTTCAAATGATCAAGTTGTGAAATCACCGGAAAATCAAGAAGACATTGTACAACAAGATTCAAACATCAATGATCTACCAAAAGAATGGAGAACTCATAGAGACCATCCTATTGACAAAATTATTGGTGACATTAGCCAAGGAGTATCAACAAGATTAAATCTAAAAGATGCTTGCTTAAACATGGCGTTTGTTTCTCAAATTGAACCTACCAAAGTTGATGAAGCCTTAGGAGATGATCAATGGATTATTGCTATGCAAGAAGAATTAAATCAATTCGAGAGAAATCAAGTTTGGGAACTTGTTCCTAGACCAAGTGGTAAACACATCATAGGTACCCGATGGGTGTTTAAGAACAAACTTGATGAGAATGGTCTAATTGTTCGAAACAAAGCAAGGTTGGTTGCCCAAGGCTACAATCAAGAGGAAGGAATCGACTTTGAAGAAACATTTGCTCCGGTTGCAAGGTTAGAAGCTATACGTCTTTTACTTGCTTATGCTTGTTCATTAAATTTTCAACTTTTTCAAATGGACGTCAAAAGCGCATTCTTGAATGGATACATCAATGAAGAAGTCTATGTCAAACAACCTCCGGGATTTGAAGACTTCAAACATCCTACACATGTCTTTAAGTTGAGAAAGGCTCTTTATGGCTTAAAGCAAGCACCAAGAGCATGGTATGATAGACTTAGCAATTTTTTGTGTGAAAAAGGTTTCGAAAAGGGTAAGGTTGATAAAACTTTGTTCATTAAGAAAATCAAAAGTAACACTTTATTGGTTCAAGTCTATGTTGATGATATCATTTTTGGATCGACTAACAAAGAAATATGTGAGGAATTCTCATTGATGATGCAAGGAGAATTCGAGATGTCTATGATGGGAAAGATGAACTATATTCTTGGACTACAAATTAAGCAACTAAAAGATGGAATCTTCATCAACCAATCTAAGTATTGCAAAGAATTATTGAAAAAGTTTGATATGGATAATTGTAAAGCAATGAATACTCCAATGGGCTCCGGTACATATGTTGATCAAGATGAATCCGGTACTCCAATTGATATTACAAAATACCGAGGTATGATTGGTTCCTTATTGTATTTGACGGCAAGCCGTCCTGACATAATGTTTAGTGTTTGTCTTTGTGCTCACTTTTAAGCAAATCCAAAGGAATCACACCTCTTGGCAGTTAAAAGGGTCATGAAGTATCTCAAAGGAACAACCAATGTCGGCTTATGGTATCCTAAAGGTAGTATTTGCACTTTAATTGGTTATTCTGACACGGATTATGCAGGTTGTAAAACTGATCGTAAAAGCACAAGTTGTACTTGTCACATTATTGGAAATGCATTAGTATCATGGGCTTGTAAAAAGCAAGCATGTGTTGCTCTTAGAACGGCCGAAGCAGAATACATAGCAGCGGGTAGTTGTTGTGCACAAATTCTTTGGCTCAAGCAACAACTCCATGATTACGGACTTGATCTCGGATGCATTCCTCTTCGATGCGACAATACAAGTGCTATCAATATTACAAAGAATCCGGTCATGCATTCAAGAACCAAACATATAGATATTCGACATCATTTTCTCCGTGATCATGTACTTCAAGGAGATGTCGAAGTCACTTTTGTGGATACTCATAACCAACTCGCAGATATCTTCACAAAACCGCTTGCTCGAGAACCATTCTTCAAAATCCGAAGAGAAATTGGTATTTTGGATGAAGGTGATCTCTAAATATTTCTCATAAGGTGCACGTCTTAATTTTTTCTTCAAAATTTTTTTTATGTTTCAGTACACTCTGCTTCTACTCCTTCTTTTATATGTTTTTATTTGATAAAATATGTGTGTATATATTGTTTGTGTTTTTTTTTAAATGAATTTGTTTCACTCTTTTTCCCCATCCTTTTTGATGTTAACAAAGGGGGAGAAGAATATGCATATGTGTTGTTTTGTTTCAAAGAAATTGCAGGCCAAAATAAGTATCATAAAACTCACTCCAAAATTCAAAGAATCATGGACTTAGGGGGAGCATACAATTTAGGGGGAGCCTTGCATTTGCTTAACATTTTTGCTACACAAAACAACATAAACATTTCAAGATTTGTTTTCAAGACTTGGTTGTCATCATTAAAAAGGGGGAGAATGTAATTGCAAGCTTCTCAAGTCATGTTTAAAGCATTGGTTTTGATGAAAACAACATGGATATCAACATTCAAAGGATGTGCAAAAAGTTTATCAATATCATATAAAACCTTGTTACAAGTCTTGAAGATTAGAAGAAGAATTATTAAAGAAACAACAAATGTCAAAAGGTATAAATAATTCTTAAACTTGAATATAGATGTTCACAAATATGCATTCATAATCATATACATATCACACATTTTTAACAATAAGAAAAACTATGTTTGAGATCTTTTTCAAAAGGATTTTTTGAAAATAAACTTTCAGGAACCGGTTCCTACCTAACAGGGAACCAGGTTCCAAACTTGTTCAAAAAACACTTCCCTGGAATTTGTACCAGGAACCGGGTTGTACCTATAGGGGAACCGATTCCTACGTGTTATTTTTGAATTCTGGGTTATAACGTTCACTAAGAACCGGGTTCTGCCTGGGTCGGAACCGGTTCCCAGCGAACCAGTACAAATTTTCTTTTGTTTTTTGAACATAATTCAAATGGTATTCTTTCATGATTGCATTGCATCTTTTCATATCAAATGGCATGAATGAAGAGGTATTTGTGACATTATAAATTGTGCAGATTTTCAAATTCAAATAACCTTCTTCAATTAACAATTTTCATCATTCAAATTTGCATATTCTTACAAACTTTCAAGTGTTCTTACAAATCATAAATTTTGTGAAACTTGCCATATACATTTTCATTAAGAAATCATTACAAGTTTCATACATTCATTGTGAACATTTATAATCATTGCTTGAGAATTGTTTCTTTCTTGAATAAGAAGATCAATCAAAGATTGATTGTGCTCTCCATCTCTTTCAAATAAATCATTGTATTACAAAAAGAAAGTATTCCCTTACTATCCAGTATTGTTGGAAGTAAGTGTTGTGATTTGAAGAGGATTGTTCTTCATTCACATTAGTGTTTGTTTGACCTTAAAGGTGTTCCCTTACTATCCAGGATTGTTGGAAGTAAGTGTTGTGATTTGAAGAGGATTGTTCTTCATTCACATTAGTGTTTGTTTGACCTTAAAGGTGTTAAGAACCTTTGGTCACCCTATAGGTTAGATAGTAAGCATAGGCTGTACAATCATTCTAAACTATAGTGAAATCTCTTTCGTGTTGGAAAGGGGACTGGAGTACTCTCGGATTGTAAGGGGAACCAGGATATATCGCCGTGTTCTTTACTTTTCCGCTTTTATCGTTTTCATCACCATAATCAAGAAAATATAAGATATAGTCAAAAACCTTCAAACACTTAACCACAAATTACTACAAGTATTCTCATAAAACCGAATAAATTTTTATATACCTAATTCACCCCCCTTCTTAGGCACTCTTAGACTTACATTGTCCACCATAGTTTCTAATTCTTTAACCTTTAGGTATTTTCACTTCATCCCCATCTGAGTCTCATCAAAAGTAACATCCTTTCTTATGATAAATTTTAATCATCCAGGATCCATCTTCCATAGTTTGTAACCATTCACCCCTTCAAGATAACCAATCAAGACACACTTCATGACCCTAGCATCAAGTTTGTCTTGTTTGATATAAGAAAAATATAAAGCTCTAAAAATATTCAGATTTTACTAGTCTACCGGTTTCCCACTCCAAACTTCCATAGTTGTCTTGAAGTTTATTTTTGTGGATGGACATATGTTAATCAAGTAAGCTGCTTTAGCAACATGTTTACCCAAGAAACTCTTTGGTAACCCAAATCCCAGTAACATACACCTTACTCTATAAAAAATAGTTGTATTCATGCATTCTACCAAGCCATTTTGTTTAGATGTTCCAACAACAGTCACATGCCTCTTGATACCATGTTTCCTTCAAATCTCATTAAACTGGTCTGAAACAAACTCCAGGCTATTGTTAGTTCTTAATACATTCAGTCAGTTCAGTTTAGCATTCATTAAACTTTTTAAAGGTGACATTTTTACTTTTCAGAATGTAGGCTCATACTCTTACGGAGAAATCATCAATAACAAAGAGGAAATATAATGCACCTCAATGAGTTACAACCCTTATTAGACCCCACATATCTGAGTGAACATACTTAAAAGGTCTACCAGAATTATGTACATTTATCCCAAACATCACTCTATGTTGTTTTCCTAGATTGCAATTATCACAAAATTCTAGTTTATTTAATTTCTCACTCCCTATCAAACCTTGTTTAGCAAGTTCAACTAAACCTCTTTCACTAACATGCCCTAATCTCAAATTCCATAACTTAGATTTATCGAGAAGGTCTTGACTAGATACTGATGCATGACGAATAACAGAGGAGCCATCCTAAATATAAAACCTACACATTTTGGATCCTTTAGTCATTATTAATGCACCATGCAAAATTCTCAACACACCACTTTTAACACACATTATGTGAGTTAATGCATTCCTTTAGTTTTTGCTATTTTAGTATTCTAATTGCTTTTTAGTTTAATTTCTTGCAATTTAGATTTAATTTAATGTTCATTGTGGAGCATAATATGTGCTTCACTTTTTAGCTTTTAAATGTGTTTTTGTGTGATCAAAGGTTAACAGAGTCGAGCAGAGGCAAGATAGAGTTGGACTACTGAAAGTTGCGCAAGCTGGCCATTTAGAGAATAACTATTAGGCAAGAGAAATTTAATATGGGAAGTTGTTGGCCTAAAGGAAAGCATTAAAGGAGAAATAAAGGAGGGAAATCTTGGTGGTATAGAAAAAGAGGAAAAATTTATTCAAATTCAAAGATAATAGTGAAAGAGCTAGAAGACAAAAACGGATACAACCGTACCCTGCTCTAGTTAGACCAGTGCCGCCTGCGCCTACTGTTGATTCTGCCACACACCACCTTGTCTCCCACTATTGTCCCCTTTGTACGAATTCCTTGTTTGTTATATAATTGTTGGTTTTTAGGTGCAGTTTCATGTGGGCTTGATGTGATTCATAAGCAAAAGCCCATGATCCAATGCAAGACACCAACCCTAAAACTTTTCAATATAAAGAGAAGCTAGATGAAGAGAGAGAGAGAGAGAGTTTTTATGTTCAAAGAAAAATTCATAAAGAGTTTTATGTGCTTGGATAGTGAAGTGTGAGAGAGTCTTCTTTCCTCATCCATTCTGGTGCTAACTGATGAGCAGTGGCGTGACTGGAGATGCCTCCTGAAGATTATCCATCTCAAGGAGACCTTCAAGTCCTCTCTTAGGTTTATATCTTTTGTCATTTTCATTTATCTTAAGATGTTTTTCATAAGAGCTTTGTTTGCTGTTTGTACTCGGCTCACCATGAGCTAAAACCTTTGTATTTGAGCTAAGTGAAGCTAATATTAAAGTGTGTTTATGTTATATGTTGTGTGGTTAGTGTTTGCTTTACCCTGTGTTGTTTGTTGCAAAACTTGTTTCTATGATTGATCAACTTCGAAATAGGTAACAACTTGGTGTTGAGAGAAATCAAAGAACAAGCGTATTTCATGAGTAAAAATGTTTGAAAAAGTAAGATATATATATATATATATATATATATATATATATATATATATATATATATATATATATATATATATATATATATATATATATATATATATATATATATATATATATATATATATATATATATATATATATATATATATATATATATATATATATATATATATATATATATATTCACTTGACCTAGAATACTTAGATATAAGAAGCCGCAACCATTAAGGAAATCATATTTATTAAAAGACGTATGCTTGGGTTATAAGTGAGGCTTAGAGATTTGTTCCCTTGCCTTTGCTTACATGTTCTGAATGTTGTAGAAATGTACTAAAAGATTATTCTGGCCTTACCTGTCACGACTCTACATAACATAAACACATAAATGCATAAATGATATTAACGGATCTATGCAAACCTCAATCACTCATATTATGCTTCACTCCCTTTCACACTATTTGTAGTCTTGTTATAAGTAACATTGAACTTATCACCATTAACATTATTCTTTCTCACTGTTTACCTTGGTTATTGGTAAACAACCGCTGATCCTCCAAATGGTTACTTATTTGGTTACTCGCAGGATCGATCAGATTGATCCTAGGACATAGGTTGATTTTGAAGTTTTGGTTAAATTGGATATTGGTTAAATGACAATAAAATAAAGAGGCTTTAAGTAAATTGCATGAAGAAAGGACTTGGTAAAATAAATAAGGCTTTAAATGAAAGGGTTCGACAGGAAAGTAAAGAAGAAAGCAAGTAAATTTCTGGAAAAGTAAATGACTTTGATTAATAAAGTTGGTGTTTCACACATACATTTCTCAACAATTCTTTCTCACACGCTGGGTACTCGAATCTATATGAGTGACTTTGTATAGAATTGTGAACACACACGAGAAACTACATGACTACTACTATTTATACTAAAACATCCCAAGTAACCGTCGGGCAGTTACACTGCTTCGAGATGAGTCCACTTGGCACGTTCTCAACGTTCGACACCCCAGATCTTTGCACGTTGCATTTGGTAACCGCTGGAAACCGTTTTCCCTCCAAACACTTGAATTTCAAACCGTTCCACTCTGAACCATCGAACACTTTCGTCGAGAAGTATCTTCGACGAGAAACACCTTCGACGTCGAAGACAACCAACTTCTCCCTTGGAAGAAATCTTCTAAGTACTTTGCCATCTCTCGACGGACATTTCGACGGACTTAGCTGGTCGAAAACATCCTTCAACCTTAATGGCTGACATCAATGAAACAAGGGTGTCGAATTTAAGAGCTAACAAATTGCCCCCCAAGAATGCCTTATTTCGACTCTGAAAGAAAAAGGCATTCTTTGAAACGCCATTCGACACCTGTCTTTTCATGCTTAGTCACAAATTAAATTGCGCACTTTTTGTTATCTTCTACCAACCACTGGCAATCCCAAGAAAACCATCATTTATCCGTACCTAAGACGTCACCTCAGTACGGCGTGCAGTGCCAAACGTCATTTCAGAATTTGTCATTATGACAATTCCCAAAAACGAGGACGCACGCTGCGTCCCTCTATTTCTGCAGAACGGCTAAAACAACAGGGGGATGCCACGTGTCCCACTATCTCCTGCAACATTAAATGGCATTTAATGTCCTCGGTTTTGGGGATTTTCCCCCACTGCTATAAATAGCAGTAAGTACCCCATTGTGGGACTTTTTACGCCATCTAGCTTTCAGACTTCTCTATTTTCATACAAACTTGTCATCTTTGCAAAAACCTTTTCTCCTTCACTTCGTCTTCAACCTCACCATTAACAATGGCATCTGGTTCCAATGCTCCTAGCGCCACTGTACCATCTGGAAACGTCAAACCTAAGGTTTTCGTCACTGCTCCAGTGGTAACTTCCACGGGCCAACGAAGGGTCCCTGAACCCTTGGACATCGCTGTACGTGATGCTTACTCACACCACCTTATGATCCCGGTTGGATATTCCAACCAGATCTTTGCTATGTCTGGCCCCTTGTATCCAAGTATTGCTGAGGCCATGAAGATCAAGAGTTATTTTCCGGTAGTTGAGAGACTCAAACCGGTTGCATGCGCCAAGAAAGATGCAGAGGACAATGAAGACCCTGCTAAAGAGAAAATCGACCTCCGTTTCTTCAACAAATGTGTTAGGGCTTTCAGGTCTGGCCCTAGCCTTACTCCTGATTACGTTGCTTGGCTGGAAAAAATGGAGAAACGCCAAGCTTCGATCTGGAAAGATATGGGGATTTTCGACCTGGTGATGCTGTCGAAGACAGGTTTGAACTATTCTCCGGAGATGTTGATAGCTTCTCTACTTTTCTGGGACTACTCCCACTTCACTTTCCATCTTCCCTGTGGGATGCTGACTCCTACACTCTTCGATGTGGCCGTTATCACTGGCCTTCGACCCACCGGGGACTACTTCGACCCGGAGGAGATGTCGGAGGATCAAATTGGATTCTCTGCCATAAAGCCAACCTACACCACCTTCATTAATCACTATCACGACAGGTCGACAGATGCTGTGTCGGATGTCGAACACATTGCGTTTCTAGCCTTATGGCTGACTCGCTTTGTATTTTGCTCGAAGTCTTTACAGGTGACCAAGAAGATGGTCACTCTCGCCACTCAACTCCATCATGGCCAAAATATCTGTTTGGCAGAATTGATTTTGGCTAGCCTCTATGATTCGATTAGTAATGGGGCGACTCTTCTGAAAATTATCGAGAACAGGGCCAGTTTGCTGCTTGCTGGGCCTTTTTGGCTGCTCCAACTGTGGCTCAATGCCACCTTCGAATCTTTCTTGCATAAGAAGGTTCAAATAAATGAGCAGGCCCCAGAGATAGCGAACAGACGTGTCGAAGGAACCAGACTGGCTCTGTTGACGCCTATGGAAGATGGACTGGAGCTTCAGCAAACTTTCATAAACTTCGTTCTGATGTTTGCTCGAAGGAAAGAGTTTGCTTCGACTATGGCTCCGTTTGCTCGACGGAAGGTAGGCCCAGCGTGGTTCACAAGGCCACATCCAAGGACGTCGAGTGGTCCTCAGGTTGACGAACATACAACCATGTGGGAGGCGTTCCTCACACCAAGGATCATGCCTCTTCGATTCAGGAGCTCTAAGACTCACTTGAGTCTGATTGCATATCAACCAAACCTGGTGTCTCGCCAGTTTGGTATTATTCAAACCCTACCTTCTCCAATTTTTCCAAGAGAGAAGTCTATGTTGTACTTCTGCAATGACTACACCGAAGAAGCTGCCACTAAACATATCGGAAGATATGCTGGTCGAACAGTTCTCTCGTTGTTTGACTACCAGCTCAACTTTCTTTGCTCACCATCCTTCGAGGAGTGGTGGAAAAGTTATTACGCTGAGGAGTTTTTCGACGAGAAGGACTTCGTGGATGAGCTTCAGAAATCTTTTGTCCTCGTCTTGGACAAAATAAAGAAATGTAAGTTCATCCTTTCGAATTACGTCTTTCTCTTTCGACTGCTAGCCTGCTAACTATTTTATTTGCTTTCAGTTGTTCGAAAGCCTGCAGCCAAGAAGGCTGCAGAAGGCCAACAGGGAGGAGGCCCCTCAACAAAACCTCCACCGCCGGCGAAGACTGTAGCACCGGCGAAGACCACAACAAACCAACAGGGGGAAGGCCCTTCGAAAAAGCCTTCTGTATCGGTAACCAGACTTTCATTATTTTCTTCTGGCTTTCAATTTTTTTTTTTGAATTTCGATTCGATTGCTAAATCGAATTCCCATTGGTTTTTTAGGCACCTTCGCCCAAGAAACGGCCAGCACTGACGGTCGAATCTGGGAGCGACGAAGAAGATGACTCTCCCCCTGCTCCTCTAAAAAGGCGAAAGTTGACGAAGGACGCTCCTGCTCCTGCTCCTGAGGGTCGAACAATTAGAATAAAGGTTGCTGGGAGAAAGCCCAGGCCACCTCCAGTGATCATTGAGGAGCCAACGGAGGAGGAGTTAAACGTTCTTCTCAATAAGCCTGTCGAAAGTGACAATTCCAGCCCTGGGGCTGAAGCTAATTTACAGGTAATCTCTTAATCCTCTTTGTAACTTAGGTGTAGATACCTGCATTCGATTATGTCTCTTTCGATTTCTGAAGATTCCTCTTCTTTTCTTTTCAGGACACCACTGAAAGCTCACCGCCGAGGACTTCTGAAACACTGGAGTCTGCTGAACTCAGCAGGCCACAAGAAAAGGGCTTGGAGAATGACGAAGCCCATACTGAAATAAATGAGGCCAATGCTGAGACGGTAGAAAAACCAGCAGAAGATCCTCAAACGGAAGAACAACAGCCAAAAGAGGTTCAGGTGGTGGATCTGTCGGAAGAGAATCGTGACGAAGGGGACCGTGGCAATGCTGGCGAAGAGAATCAAGATGCCGCTGGCGAAGACAACCAAGGTGACGCTGGCGAAGGGCACCAAGATGACGCTGGTACTGCCCCAGTCCGAATCGAAGGGAATCAAGTCGAGGCACCTATCACTCAACAGCCTCAAACCCAAGACAATGCTGTTGCAAGGGTTGTTACCTCAACGAAGCACAGGTCGAAAGAGGACTTAGAACTTTTGAAACAAACTGACCCTGTTAGCTACCTCAACGCAATCATCGAGAGTAAGAGTTCGTCTGATGCTAGTCAGTAGGTTCCTACCCTGTCGGGGAAGTCCACTGAAACCTCTCCTCTCGATGAAGCTTTGGCGAAGGTTAAGTTCCAGTTTTTCAAGAAGGACTTGATGAAGGCTTTGGAGGGGGACCCTACTGCTCCATCATACTTGAGGGATGTTTTGAATGCTGTCGACTTGTTAGCTGTAGCTCCAGAAGTTTCAGGCTTGATCATGGAGTTACACTCCATTATTGATCAAGTCTCAGCAGATTATAGGCGACAAAGGGGTTTTAATAGTCAGCTGGAGGTGTTATATGGCAAAAGTTCTTCGGCATGGACTGCTGTTTCGGAGACAACTTCTCGAATTGCGGAGTTGTCGAAGCAAAAAGCATCTACGCAGGAAGAAGTTGATGCCATCGATCGAGAGAATGCTTCCTTCAGGGCACAAATCGAAGAAATAGAGGCTAAGATAAATGCCAACACTAAACGCAAGGAGGAACTTCTCTTGACCGTCCCAGACACCGAAAGTCAAACTGAAATCAAACAAGGCCTAGAATTTGCTGAGAAAGCCCAAGGCTTCGACGATCAGATTGCCAAGCTTATGCAGGCGAATGCCTGGTGCAAGAAAAGATTGGAGCTACAGCAAATCAAATACCTTCGAATCAAGGACTCTATTCCCTTCTGATTGATTCAACTTCTTAACCATATTTTGTAATCTGTATTCGACAACATTGCCATCTTGGCTAAAATTAATAAAAATTTTCCATTTTGGCTTTTATATGGTTAATTTAATCTTGTTATTTTATCTTTATCTCTTGGAGTGTAGGTTTGTATTTTTTCAAATATTTACCATTTACTCTCAAGAGCCTTTTATCTTCACCTAACTCTTCGACTTCATAGGCTCCACCAGAAAAAGTTTGGATAACTCTGAATGGTCCTTCCCATTTGGGTGACCATTTCCCCATGCTTCGATCCCTTCGATCCATGGGAAGAATCACCTTCCAAACTAGTTCTTCAGGCAAAAATACCTTAGGTTTGACCTTTTTATTGTAAGAGTCTTGTACTCTTTTCTTCTGAAGCCTGAGTAGGTCAAGAGCGCGCAATCTTTCTTCATCTAAATCCACTAGTTCGTCTAACATCATATTCCAATAGATTTCAGAGGGAATATCATAATGTTTCTGAACCCTTGCAGATTGAAGACAAATTTCTGCTGGCAACACTGCATCATGGCCAAAAGTTAGCCTATATGGTGTTGTACCTGTGGCTTCTTTTGGGGATGTTCGACAAGCCCATAAAATCTGGTCTAACGTCTTATGCCAATTATTTGGTTTCTTCTCAACATGCTTCTTTATCAAGCCAATCACCACTTTGTTTGCTGCTTCGACTTGACCATTTGCCTGTGCATAATAAGGCGTTGATGTTAGGAGTTTGAAACCTGTTTCTTGAGCGAATTCCTGCATCTTTCGACCAGTAAAAACTGATCCTTGATCAGTAGTTATAGTCTCAGGGATTGCATACCTAAAGATAATGTTCTTTTGAATAAATTCAATGACATTTTCTTGGTCTACATTGACTAAAGGGATAGCTTCGATCCACTTAGTAAAATAATTAATGCCTACCAGTATGTATTTCTGACTCTTTGATGATGCTGGTCGAATCTCTCCAATGAGGTCCAACGCCCATCCTCTAAAGGGCCAAGGCTTCACTATCGAGTTAAGTTCGCTTGCTGGTACATGTTGGATGCCTGTATGGACTTGACATTCTTGGCAACCTTTGGCGAACTCAACACAATCTTTCAGCATAGTGGGCCAGTATAGTCCTTGTCGAAACAACAACCATTTCATCTTATGGCCTGCTTGGTGAGCCCCACATGCTCCAGCATGCGTAGTCGATAGGGCTATGTATGCTTCAGTTTCACTTAAACACTTTAGCAACACCCCTTCAGGCGTCTTCTTGAATAACTCATTACCCATGAGTACATAACTCAACGCCCTGTACTTTGTTTTTCATTCTGTCGAAGCTCCTGGATTTTGAAGATAATCCACAACGGGTTTCCTCCAATCTTGCTCTGACAAATTATCTATGAACGAAATTTTGAAGTTCCTTTGATCAGCATATCCTAGTCTCGTCGATTCCAAGTCTGTTGGTGATAGACAAGTTGCTTTTATCTTTTCTCGAACTTCGATTGCTCTTTGTAATCTCGTTTTTGAAATCTTATACCCAGACGCAATCTGTGCCAAGTCGTTGGCTATTTGATTTTCGACTCTGGGTATGTGTCGAATATTGACCGTTTCAAATTTTTTCAATAAACGATTTGCTATCACAAAGTACATAATGAGATTCTCTCTTATGCATTTATATTCCTTTGTGACTTGCTTAATGACTAACTCTGAGTCTCCCATTATTTCGACTCGAGTTGCCCCCAATTCCAACAATATCTCAAGGCCAGTAATTAGAGCTTCATACTCAGCCTCATTGTTCGAACAAGAACCTGATATTGTACTTGAATGTTGTTGGAATTTTATCTGGAGAAATAATCAAGACTCCTACCCATGTTCCATCTTTATGGCTGGAACCATCGAAGTAGAATTTCCAAGGCTCTATCTCCACATAATTAATATCCTCAACTTGAATTGAGTGGTCGACTATAAAGTCTGCAACCACCTGTCCTTTCACTGCCTTAAGAGGCATAAAGGTCAAGGAGTATTCAGTTAATGCTAATGCCCACTTGCCAATTCAACTATGCAAGATAGGTTTCGACAACATATACTTGAAAACATCAAAATGAGACGAAACATACACATCAACTGGTTTTATATATTGCTTGAGTTTTGTACAAGAGAAATACAGACATAGACACAATTTTTCAACTTCACTATATCTAGTTTCTGCATCGTTCAAAACTCTACTAAGATAGTAAATGGGTCTTTTGACTCCATTCTCATCTTCTTGGGCTAACATGCTTCCCAAAGTTTTGTCGGATGTAGCTATGTACAATCTCATACTCCTATTGCTACAAGGAGGCACCAAAATAGGTGGCTTAGTGAGGTACCCTTTGATTTTGTCGAAGGCTTCTTGTTGCTCTTGCCCCCATTCGAACCCCTCCTTATTCAGTCGAAGTAAGGGTGAAAAGGCCTGAGCTTTCCCACTTAGGTTAGATATGAATCTCCTTAAGAAATTTATCTTGCCTAACAGAGATTGCAATTCCTTTTTATTCGATGGCGCTTTTGCTTCCAGAATTGCCTTCGTCTTGTTCTGGTTGATTTCGATTCCTTTCTTGTGGACAACGAAGCCCAAGAAATCTCCAGCTTTCACACAGAATGCACACTTCAAAGGGTTCATCTTTAGACCATGTTCTCTCATTCTTTCGAATGATTGTCGAAGGTGGTCAATATGATTCTTCCTGGAAACAGATTTTATAACAATGTCATCAATATATACTTGCATAAAAGTGTTAATAAAATCATGGAAGATAGTATTCATTGCTCGCTGGTACGTTGCCCCAGCGTTCTTTAGGCCAAAAGGCATCACTACCCATTCGTAAGTGCCTAGGGCCCCAGGGAATCGAAAAGCTGTTTTCGACACATCCTCTTCAGCAATGAATATTTGATTATATCCTGAATAACCATCGAGCATACTCAGATATTCATAGCCAGTGGCAGAATCGACTAGCATTTCCGCCATAGGCATAGGATATTCATCTTTGGGTGTAGCAGCATTCAAATCTCTGAAATCTATGCACACCCTTAATGTACCATTTTTCTTAATTACTGGCACAATGTTTGCAATCCATTCGACATACCTTGTAACGCGTATGAATTTGCATTTCAGCAGTCTTTCGACTTCCGTTTTGATCTTCGACAATATTTCTGGAGCGAAGCGTCTTGGATTTTGCTTGATTGGCTTCTTCCCAGGTTTGATTGGCAACTGAAGTTCTACCAATCCTCTGTCGAGACCAGGCATTTCGTCGTAATCCCATGCAAAACAGTCTTTGAACTCTTTCAACAATTGGATTACTTCCAACCTAAGTTCTGGGTCAATTTTGGCGCTGATGTAGGTTGGCCTTTTCTCTGACCCTTCGCCTAAGTTGATTTCTTCTAAAGGATCTTGCGCTAACATTTTAATGTTGTTCGCCAAGGGGTCCTTTTCGAAGCCCAAAGGCTCATCGTCATAGATGGCGTCGAGCCTCTGTTCCTGCATTTCTTCTTGCATGATATCAGGGGGTTCTGGATCGAAATCCTTGCCTGGACCTGCAGCAGATAACTGTTGATCATTGGCCTGTGTGGCCATGTACTTTACTTCGGCTTTGAGAGCCGTTATCATCTTAGTTTCGGCTACATAAGCCGAAATTCGCTTCAAAGATTGTGACTCAGTCATTATCACTGAATTCACTTCCCCAACCAGTTGGTTGGATATCAGTTAACCCACTGAAGTCTATGTGGGACAAGTCTTCTATGTCCCATTGGAAACCATGCTCTGGATGCAGGTATAGGGAACAAAAAGTGTTTGGCGCTGGCGCCATGTCGAAGTCAGGTGTTGGACATGGCCCTATGTGAGCCAAGTTCTTGTCGAAATCTGCCAACCCCAGGTGATTCACTTCGCCCAGGTAATAGCTTTGATCTGCCTCTATGTTTTCGACCATCCCATCTGGACGCCATAGGAGCAACCTCTGATGCATTGATGATGGCACAGCTCCAACACCATGAATCCATTCACGGCCCAACAAAAGATTGTAGTTAGGTTTGGCCGATATGACCATAAACATTGTTGGTCGAAGGATAGACCCTACTTTGATATCTAGCTGGATCACTCCCATAGTGGTCCCTATGCCGCCCTCATAGTTCGACAAGACCATATTGTGAGGCTTAATGTCCTCATCCCTTTTGCCAATTTTCCTTAGCATAGAGTGAGGAATAATGTTGATGGTTGCCCCACAATCCACCAATATTTTATTCACAGTAGTTTCTTCGAGTTTAGCCCTTATGAATAAAGGCTTGAGGTGATTTTTCATCGCCTCTGTGGGTGGTTCGAAGAATCCATTTTGTTCCTCAGTAGTGCCATTTTCCATGACGAAATAGCACACTGGCCTGTGTTTGGCCATTTCTTGCTCCACTTCCCAGTCGCTTGCTTCGACCTCCACTTGTCGGTTGAATTCTCTGGGCAGCACTGAGACTATATTCACCATTATGTCCAAAGTATTATCAGACTCAGAATCGTCTTCGTCCTCGACTTCACCTTGGTTAGGCCAAACTAGCCTGTTGGTTACTGGCTCTCTTTCTAGAGGTTTCCTTTGCTTCCTTTGAGGAACATTCGAACTGGTTTCTGCCTTTGGTTCGTTGGCAGCCTCCCTCTCAGCTTTTCGTCTCCTTTGATATCTCCTCCATTGAGATCGAGACATGGGATTTTTCCCTTTGTAGTTTCTTGACACTTGTGCAACTTTAGGTGCAGCAACTTGAGGCTCTTTCTTTTGAGTCAAAGATGAACCCCTTGGCACGTCGAAAGAGTGCCATCTCTCCTCACTTGGCCTTTTTCGACCAGAGGTTTTGTACCAGGTATCTACCGGCACATTTGTTGGAGGCCTGAAAGTCAATGGCCTCTTTTCTTGGTTTGAACCTCTTTGGGAGGCTCTTCTGGGATCATGTCGAAGATCAACATTTTCCCTTCTCTTATTCGCTGCTCTTACGCCTTGAATGTGCTTAGCAGCCTTTTTGTCAAAGATCGAACTGCATCTTAGACACAGCATCACCTCTGATTTCTTTTTCTGGCATCTTTGTAGAAAATCTGCCAGATTTTCATTTTCCCGAGGGAAAGCAGTCTTATTAGCTTGTTCTTGCCTCATAGCCTCTTCTGATGCTTTTGGGTCAGAGAGTTCGACCATATTGATATTCATTGTATCCTTGTTGGCAAGGGTTAGCTGCTTCATTTGGGTCTCCAAGTTCTCCGTCTGGCCTTGAACTGTGGCCAAGTGAGAACTGGGTTTTGGTCCAGTTTTTTGTGCTTCAACGGTCTCTGGCCTTGGGCTTTCGACCGCTTTCTGAACTGCTTCAATTGTCTTTCTGGATAAATTCCCAGAAAAACTGCCAAAGATTGGCATGTTGATATGGTCCTTTGAGACTTTGACCATTGTGATTCCTGGCTTCTTCGACTAGCTCCTGGTAGCCTCTATCACGTTCACCTCAGAAGGTTCCGCATAGTGGGCTTCAGCCTGTAATGGATTTGAGTCGACAACCATGGGGGTCTTGTCAGCAAACTTCAACCTCCCTTCTTCGATAGCGTCTTGCACAAGATTCCTGAAAAGAAAACATTGAGAAGTTTTATGGCCCAAAAAATTATGATATTTGCAAAAACCTCTCTTCTTTCTTTGATCAAGAGGAGGCACTTTTACCCCTGGGGGTACTATCATTTGGCCATCTTTTACAAGCAAGTCAAATATTTCATCACACTTTGTGATGTCAAAACTATAAGTCTTTTTGGGGAACCTATCGTTGGTCCTTTCTGGACCAGTGGGATTTTTCCCACTTGAGGGGACTAACAATTTACAAGAGTATGGTGGCCCTTGTTTCAGTTCCGCTAAATCGACTTCTCCTTCTTCGACAACTAAAGTGTCGTCGAAGGATTCTGGATCTTCGTCATCCATCTCAACGTACGCTATCCTTTCTCTCTTGTGAGTTTTCGTTGCCTTCGCTTTTTCAGCTTTGAGGCGTTCTATCTATCGAACTCTATCGGCCAGTTGGGCCATGTCTCTCAGGTATTGGGTGTCTAGTTTCTTCCTAATGGAATAATCTAAACCACCTGCGGCTATTTCGACCAACTCATGTTCTGGCACTTGTGTAAAACATCTCGCCTTGAGCAACCTAAACCTATTTAGATATTCGTCTATAGGTTCAGTAAAACGTCTCTTTACACTGGCCAATTCCTTCAGGCTTATCTTGGTTTGCCCCATATAGAATTGTTCATGGAACAATCTTTCCAACTTGGTCCAGTGATGGATCGAATTGGGGGGGAGAGTTGTAAACCAAGTAAAAGCGTTCTTTGTTAAAGAACTTGGGAAATACTTGATCCTCAGATTTTCGTTATTCGAAATATCTCCTGCTTCGATCAAGTATCTCGCCACATGTTCGACAGTAGATTCTGTCGTGTCCCCAGAGAACTTAGTGAATTTGGGGACTTTACATCTAGGAGGTAAGTCTGTTTGTAACACGTATTCTGACAATGGAGATGTAAAGTTGGGCCTTCGAAAGCCCATGTTCATCCTATTCTGAGTCATGATCCTTTCGATCATGGTTGCCAGATTATTTTCCAAACCCGTATTTTGGTATTGGATATGCTGAACTATTTCGTCAGCATTTTGGTTTCTGTTAACTAACCTTACCTCTGGGGTTATTACCCTAGGTTCTTCGACGGGTTGCTCCAATCGTGCCCTAAGGTTTTCTTCGACAGGCTGTTGAACCTGGTTGATGGTGGTTTCTTCCTCTAAGAATATCCCCTGGTTTCCCCTTATTTGCGCCCTTTAGGGCTGTCGAATAGGTTGGGGTACTCCAAAGAAATCAGCCAAACGCGTCATTTGCGCTGTCACTTGCTGATTCGATTGAGTAGTGTTTTGTATTAGAGGGTTTAGCACTGTACTCAAAGTTTGTGCCAACATTTGCACCATATCATGGTTGCTTTCGTCCATTTGTTGCCTCAAGACTGCTGTCGAGGCATTTGTGAGTCCATGGGCTACTTGGGACGTTCCTCCTAAGAGTTGGGTCCTATTTCTATTCGCCAGGCCTACTCCAGAACCTTGGAGTGGCGAAGAAGCACTCACTAAAGGGTCTGAAAAAGTGGACGCAGCATTCGTCAGGCTAGCCAAGTCAGAAGTTGGCATGCCATAGAGTGGCATAAATCCTGGGGGAACAAAAGGCCTTGTGCCTAAATTTCCCCTTGGTGGGGGAGTTCCCAGAGGCGCTCTGGGGCCTGTGAACGGAGGTAATGGCCCCGTTGCTGTGACTGTTACTGCTGGTGTCGAACCAACAGTCGTCGCTTCACTTACGGTCGAGGTAACCGTTGCTCCCACATTCGTTTGTGGGATTTCGTTATTGTTTGGCGGATTCGCCATCTCTTCCCTTCTTCTGGCAGTATTGTTATCGTTAGTGTATATTCTACCACTTCTCAATAACATGCAACGCTCCTTGAAAAGGATGAGATTATTTTCAACAATCAACACACAGTCCCACCAGGTGTGCCAATTTGTTTACCTTGGTTATTGGTAAACAACCGCTGATCCTCCAAATGGTTACTTATTTGGTTACTCGCAGGATCGATCAGATTGATCCTAGGACATAGGTTGATTTTGAAGTTTTGGTTAAATTGGATATTGGTTAAATGACAATAAAATAAAGAGGCTTTAAGTAAATTGCATGAAGAAAGGACTTGGTAAAATAAATAAGGCTTTAAATGAAAGGGTTCGACAGGAAAGTAAAGAAGAAAGCAAGTAAATTTCTGGAAAAGTAAATGACTTTGATTAATAAAGTTGGTGTTTCACACATACATTTCTCAACAATTCTTTCTCACACGCTGGGTACTCGAATCTATATGAGTGACTTTGTATAGAATTGTGAACACACACGAGAAACTACATGACTACTACTATTTATACTAAAACATCCCAAGTAACCGTCGGGCAGTTACACTGCTTCGATATGAGTCCACTTGGCACGTTCTCAACGTTCGACACCCCAGATCTTTGCACGTTGCATTTGGTAACCGCTGGAAACCGTTTTCCCTCCAAACACTTGAATTTCAAACCGTTCCACTCTGAACCATCGAACACTTTCGTCGAGAAGTATCTTCGACGAGAAACACCTTCGACGTCGAAGGCAACCAACTTCTCCCTTGGAAGAAATCTTCTAAGTACTTTGCCATCTCTCGACGGACATTTCGACGGACTTAGCTGGTCGAAAACATCCTTCAACCTTAATGGCTGACATCAATGAAACAAGGGTGTCGAATTTAAGAGCTAACACTCACCCATTCTTAATTTGAAAGAATATAATTTTACAAAGTCAAATCTAAGTAGCATTTACTCCCTGTGGGTACGATACTCTTATACTTATTACTTGCTGCAATCACAACATGTATATATGCATGTGACAATTTAGAATCGTGATATTCGCCAACAACCACATTAAATTATAGTGGAGTAGCCTAGATCATCAAACATGCTTATGGACAACAAATATCGCTTAGGTTTAGGAGCATACCACACATTTCTTAGAAGGAACTCGCGGCCATCCAACATTTTCAGTCTGACTATACAAATTCCATGAACTTTGAAAACCTTATTGTTTCAAAGTCGAACGGCTCCACCTTCTTTCAGCTCCAAAGTTTCCAAATATTCTTCCCTAGACACATGTGATAAGAGAAAACTGAGTCCATAATCCAACTCTTTTATGTTTCCCAACTTGTTACCACTAGTGCACAAACACATTCATAACCATTTTGTTTGAGGGAATTAAAATCCAAACAAAATCACCATTGTTCCCTCTTTCAGGACAATCCTTCTTGAAATGATTGATTTTGTGACAAGTGAAGCATCTAAACTTTGACTTATCCAAAACCTTGGACTTGTACTTTGATTTGAATCTCTTCCCTTTTTGGTTTCCTCTACTCTCACTTCTTCATCTAGAGACACTTAAGTCTTCACCACTTTTGTCAACCTTCAAATCTTTCAACTTTTATAACTCCTTTGATCTTAACGCCATCTGGACTTCATCCAAAGTGATAGTTCCTTCCTTACCATAAAAGGAGCATCCATAAAGTGATTAAAGGAACTGGGTAATGAGCTTATAAAGAGTATATCCTTGTCCTCATCTTCAATTTTTACACCTATATTTTTCAAATCATCAATGGTCTTGTAAAATATTCCAGCTGCTCCACAATAGAGTTATTCACTCTGAGTGCAACTTCACCATTAGATGTTTTGCATGATGTCAAAACTAGGAAAACTTAACATTCTTGTATATTGGATGGTGTCTCTATTTCATGTGGCACTCCCTGGCATTAGAGGTCTTAGAAATCATTTAAAACCATTTTGAAATTGACCAAAGCCTTGAAAAAAAATTCTGCATATATTTTTCTTGCATGTGCCTGCACATACGTGTTTCATGTTGCCACATATAACTTAATAATGAAGTGCGTAGCTTATATTTGAAATAGGATGACACGTGCAATCATATAGTCTGGCACATACTATAACTTTTAGTTTTTCAATTTTATGTGTCGTCACGTACGATTTTCAGGATGACACATCTACTGCGGTATTAAAGCATGTAGCCACTGACTTGTATAGGCCGACGCGTATGCCTTTTCAGGCCAACACATATTGTTAGTTTTTGACTTATATGCCGACACATATGCCTTTTCAGGCCGACATATACTCTTAACTTTTGACTTATGTGTCGGCACATACGAATTTTAGGTTGGCACATACTGTTTGATTGGGTCAATTTTTCAATTCTTTTTAATTCTAAAAATTACCTCTTTGCATCTTGTAATACGGTGGGAGAACTGACTTATACTGGTTTTGGGTTTGTATTCGCAAATGTTGCGGTAAGCAAGATTCGCCACCGATTTTTCTTTTATCCAACAAAGGAAAGGGTGAAAAGAACAGAAAAAGACCTTTCGAGATTATTTTTGAGTACGGCGGGTAGATTATGGAAAGGGAAGGTGTTAGCACCCTTTCCATCCGTAGTTGTCTATGGACTCTTAGTTGCTAGCTCATTTTGAAAATTGCTTTGTGTTTGTGTGTTTGAAAATATTTTCAAAAGACGCCTTAGTGAGGCAAACTTTATAATGTTTCTCATATTGCTGAGAATGTATGTAAAGGTTTTTATGTTTGGAAATATTTTAGAAAAGGAGGTGTATGTATGGAAAAGTGTTTTGTTTGAGCAAGCGACAAAGAACTATCTACTAACTCGAAAAGTTTGTTCTTTTCCTTTAGACAGTGCTATCCTACTATTAGTGAGTAGGTATCCTCATCGTTGAATGTTTGAGGAACAACTGAGGGTCATCGTACAATCATAAAGGCAACTAGTAAGATATCTTAGTAATTACCCAAAGATCATTTTACTAAGGAAACACCAAAAGGGTCATCGAGGGACTTATGATCTTTTTAATCCAAAGGGTAGCCACTAAAATTTCTTACATTCGAGAATGGTGACCGTTTTATTCCAAAGGAAACCAAAGTGGGAGTACCCTAGAGGTGTACATGCGCGAGTGTGTTGTATTTAGTTATTTTTCTTTGATGTTAGGTTTGCTAACATTTTTTTTAATTCTTGTCATGCAATCCTATTAGGCATACATCTAACAGTTAATATATGTACAGGAAATTAAAGTGCGGAAATTACATCTAACTATTACATGGCTTCAGGGAGGGGGAAAATTACAAGTCCAAAAATTGGGGATAAAAGCAATAAATAAAATCCTAATTTTTAACTGTTACAAATCATAAGCATATACAATAATAAGGAAATAATAATACGGGAAGTAAAATGAACGTGCGAGGGTTAAAGGAATGTTCGAAACCATAAGAAAGGTCTAAGTAATTTAAGAAATTTTTTTATTGTTTTTGTTTTATTTTAAGAAAAATGTTTAAATAATAAAAAAAATTAACTAAACTAGATATAATCTTAAATAAAAATATTAATTATTAATGAGAATTAAAATTAATAAAAAGAAAACTAATTCTATAATTTTTGTATTTTTTGATTTTACGATTTTTTAATGATTTTTTTTGTTATAAAAAGAAAAAGGAATTAATTAAAACAAAAGAAAATAAATAAGACAAAGGATAATATGGACCATGCTGCAACAAGCAAATAGGGGGTGAGAATTTGAAAACATCCCAGGCCCAATAAATCAGAACCCAAGTATTTGCACAGGATCCTGTACGTATGACCCTTGAAGGATGTATGGTGGGAACGCGCCTTTAGGTCTTTAGATCTGACTTTAGTTTGGCCTGAAAGTCCCTGCATTTTGAATTACGAAGCTCAAAAGTTCTTGCGCCATAACAATGGCATCCTATGATTTAATCATTTAAACTCACATGTGATACATTAAACCTGCTCTAATCATTGCCATAAATATATATGCATGCCTTAGATTAGTTAACAATATATATATATATATATATTAACAGATTGAATCCAAGGAAACTATACCAAACCGGGGATGACCACAATAATCATTCTGAACGTGAAGGGACTCATTTATGAGTAGGGTTCGATTCTTGGATGCCTCAGAGAGGTGATTCGATCACTTGTTTGGATTGTTTGGGCTTTGAAATGCAGATACGACTTTGCACTAGTTTGAGATTTTTTTTGAAAATTTTGTAGAGCTTTTGTTAGGAAATTAGAGAGATTTTTGAAGAGGGATTTCGTGCTCTTGGGCTTATGCTTTTGTTATGTATTTATAGAGTAAACATGGAAAGAATCCACACACAATGCCCCCCTTTCAAAGCAATATCAAACATATTAAAATACTTCCATAATTATGAAAAACTTGCCCTTCTTGAGATGCAATGAACCTGGTCTTTTTCCTCATGCCTTGCACGAATTCTAAGGTCCAATAGTATCAACCCAAATCATCAGCCCATGTGTCCATACTTTTTATTTATTATGTTATGCAATTTATTTTGTGTTTATTTG
The DNA here is from genome assembly GCA_948472305.1 of Vicia faba. Lineage (NCBI taxonomy): Eukaryota > Viridiplantae > Streptophyta > Magnoliopsida > Fabales > Fabaceae > Vicia > Vicia faba. The sequence goes on along the minus strand of OX451736.1, from coordinate 1,202,303,434 downwards.
AGTAAAAACAAAATAAATACGAATAGAATAGAGAAAAAATGCAAAGCAAGGTGAGAGTGAACTTAGGGGTCCTTGAGTAAGTCATAAATATATTTGAATCCCACAAAATAGGTCTATGAACTTAAAAATGCATTTTTTTTCTTCTCAAAGTTGACTTTTTTGTATTTTCACTAATTTGCCCAATTTGTACTGGTCATAACTTGCTCAATTTTTATCTTTTGGAGATGATCATTGACTTTTTAGAAAACTCTAGATGTCCCAAACAATATCTATGTTTACCATTTTTGAATTTGGAGAAATCATCTTGATGTAACTTTCCTTGACAAAAAATGTCTTTTTGTTGACTTTCAAAAAGACCTGTAATGTATTGGCTCATATCATTTCAATGATGCATTTTTTGAACTTGAGGACAAAAGAAAACTTGTAGGAAATTGAATTTTCTTCACAGTGAGCTTTGGTTGGGGAAAAATGGATGAAACATGTGAAAAAGTTATGCTTGGTCAAAGTTCAGTTGACTTTTCCTAGGAAACCCTAATTTTGCACTTTTGGATTCTTGATGATTTGAGAGCATTCCTTGAGGAATCATGATCAAACCTTGATCAAATGATGGATATCACTTAAAAATGTTGATGTTGACCAAAAATATTGAAGTTTAACTGTATGTTGGCCATAGTTGACTTTTTGACCAATACAATTGATTTTCAAACATTTGAGCCATTGAATGAGCAAACTTGTGATGCAAGGCATGAAACTTGGCATGAGAATTCTTGAGGACATATTAGGAACCATGGAAATCACTTGAGGCCTTTGAAACCCAAACTTATTTGTGAAAAATGAAACCCTAGTTGGAGATCTATTGCTTAGGAGGAAAATTTGTCTGGTCAATTCTTAGTCAACCTTGAGCATTTGGGGACCTTTATGAGTATGTCTTGAATAAAATGAGAGGGAAAATTTTGGGGGTACAACATCTGCCCCTGTTCAATCTTCTTAAACCTGAAGAGTTATATTGGCTTGTCTGCCATTCGTAATCTGAAGGTGGAAAATGATTGAACACTAGAGTGCCCAGAAATTTGCACTCGCCCGTGCATGAAGTAAAGTTGTTGGTTGATGATATTTGGAATGGGCTTATAGATTCCATTTGGAGAAGATGACTGAGAGTCACCATAGATGGGCTTATGGATGCCATCCAAAGTAAATGTTGACTCCAAATTGGAAAAAGTATCAAAATAAATCTAAGGCTGATTTTATCTGAGCCAAAAGAGGTCTTTATATCTGACTTCGTATGAGAAGTATACTAGAATGAGTTTGTGTCTAATTGTATCTAGCAAATGTGTTATGGAGTTTCAGAATGAATCTATGTCGTGATTATATCTAGAGATGTATTGAGTATGAGTATTAGTATGAATCTATATCGTGATCTTATATGAATTTAAAGATGTATTGAATGAGTATCAAAATGACATTTGTATTTGGAGCGTATTTGAACTGTATCTAAAAGATGCACTGAATGAGTATCAGAATGACATTTGTATTTGGAGCGTATCTGAACTGTATCTGAAAGATGTACTGAATGAGTATCAGAATGATACCTGTATCTAGAGCGTATCTGAACTGTATCTAAAAGATGTACTGAATGAGTATAAGAATGACATCTATATTTGGAGCGTATCTGAATTGTATCTGAAAGATGTATTGAATGAGTATTAGAATGGCATCCGTATCTGGAGCGTATCTGAACCGTATCTGAAAGATGTACTGAATGAGTATCAGAATGACATCCGTATTTGGAGCGTATCTGAACTGTATCTGAAAGATGTACTGAATGAGTATTAGAATGTCATCCATATCTAGAGCGTATATGACTTGTATCTGAAAGTTGTACTGAATGAGTATCAGAATGACATCCATATTTGGAGTGTATCTAAACTGTATCTGAAAGATGTACTAAATGAGTATTAGAATGACATCCATATTTGGAGCTTATCTGAACTATATCTGAAAGATGTACTAAATGAGTATCAGAATGACATCCGTATTTGGAGCGTATCTGAACTGTATCTGAAATATGTACTGAATGAGTATCAGAATGACATCCGTATTTGGAGCGTATCTGAACTATATTTGAAAGATGATATGGAATGAGTATCAGAATGACATCTGTATCTGGAGTGTATCTGAACCGTATCTGGAATATGATAAACTGTTGACAATCTCTATCTGTTCGGGAACTAACCTGAAAATACAAAGTTAGTTTTATGCAATGACAAGATGTAGGTATTGTATTGCATAATGATGCTCTCAAAATAAACGAGATTGTGCTATATGCATTTTGTACGCATATGCTATGTCGTTTGTAAATGATATATGAATGTAAAATGTTATTGAGGTGCATTTGTAAACTCGAGCATCTTTGTCTAGGGAAAATAAATCCCTGATTGTTGGTGGGGATGAAGAGTATGTGTATATTTGATCTTCTAGGAATTGTTTCCACTGGGGATCCCTGCTTTCTTGTTCGAGGAAACTCCGCTGGGGAACATTAGTTTTTTATCTTTGCTTGAGGAAACTCTATTAGATCGTGTTAATTCTTGATTGGGGAGAAGAGTTTAAGAACATTGGATGTTCATTGTTCTACTGGGGAGCTTACACCTTGACTGGGAATAGAAGAGATGGATAAACTTCTGGCTCACATGGGGAGGATAAAGTTGACTGACATCTGGTCCAGTTTTCAGGTTCCATATCAACTCTCTAGGGATAGTGACGAATTCACTGGGGGGAGGGATTTGCCAATGATTTTTGGTAGAATCACACTCAAGCTGGGGAGTGTTAGAATAAATCCATGCCTTGATTGTATCTGAAGATGTATTGAATGAGTATCAGAATAATATCCATATCTGGACTGTATCTAAACCATTATGAAAGATGTACTGAATGAGTATCAGAATGACATCCATATTTGCATCGTATCTGAACTGTATCTGGAAGAGAAATATGGAATGAGTGACATAATGAATCTATGTATTGATTGTATATGTACTGTATCTAGAAGAGAAATCTGGAATGAGTTCCAGAATGAATCTGTGTCTTGATTGTATCTGTGCTGTATCTAGAAGAGAAATCTGGAATGAGTGCCATAATTAATTTGTGTCTTGATTGTATCTATATTGTATCTAGAAGAGAAATCTGGAATGAGTGCTAGAATTAATCTATGTCTTGATTGTATCTGCACTGTATCTAGAAGACGATAAACTGTTTGGGGAAATAAACCTTATTGATGGATAATTACTCTTGCTGAGGAAACACCCTTGTTAAAGAAATGAACTCTGCTGGAGAGCAGAAGTCTGAATGGGGTTTTACAACCTTGGAGGAACAAGCTCAGCTGGGGAAGAGAAACTCCATGAACTGTACTGATTGAAATTCCATAGTTTGGTGATATTGCTAGGAAAAAGATCATACTCCTTTATCCTCCAGAGCGATCTGCCGAGGAAATTGTGGGGTTAATCCATGGAAGTGATTCTGTGGGGATTTGTGGACAGGTTGAACTTTGTCATAACTCCCAGAGTCATGAGTAAATGTTGATCAGGGTGATAAGTCTTCTACTAATAGACAGGTGACGAGATGACGGGATATAATCATACACTTTAATCCCTAAATTTTTCTTGGACTGTCCTTTCATATTTTCAGTCCACCGGAATACCCCTTTTTGCCCAAGTCTCCTTTTCAGGTTCTTGACTTGCCAGGTGTACAATTTTATTTATATATCCCTAATTTTTTCCCGAACTCTTTTGGTTTTCCGGGATGCCCTTATTTTTTCCTAGGCCAGTCAACCTAGCAAGTCTTTTTTCATGCGTAGTATTTTTCGACTATGTCCGTGTTCACAGGGTGCGGAGAATTGTCATTGTCCATAGTAGTAAGTGTTGTAGCACTGCCATAAAAATGTTTTCTCGATCATATGTGATCCTTTGCTAGAATTCATGTTCAATGCCTTAAGTGATTCAGATGGAGATATGCCTCCTGGCTATTCAGTGCTTTTGAGAGATTCCTTAAATATTGGCTCGACTTCCCCCAGATCAGTTAGACACCATGTCACGCCCCTTGATTATGAAAGGCCTGTTAGTGGAAATGTTTTTCCATATGAGGTGATTCTGTTCATTGAGAGGATTTTTGTTCATTGAATATCCGTCGTACGAATTTCTATACTGTCGAACAATTAGTCATATGCAAACAATGGCATTTAAAAATGCAAAGCTTATGTCTGTCTTGAAGTTTTGAAAATGCATTTTTAGTAAACATACAAATTTTTTTAAGAATATGAATTCAACTCAGGATTTATAGTAAACCTTACAGGAGTCAGGATACCTTTTTGTAACAGTATGCTTTCAAACTAACCTATGCTTCATTTAGGACTTTTAAGGGTGTAACGTGGCCTGATTCACGATTTAAGAAACAAAGGATAAAGGCTCGAAATTTATTTGTACCCAACCTGTTCTTCATGATGTTCTTCAATCCTATACTCAATTAATTGTGCGTTTAGATCCCAATTGAGTCTAGAATCTTTGCCCTGATATTCAGGTGATGGTCCAGATACTGAAATTTTATTTTGAGGAGGCAGTCATTTTTTGTAATATTTTTTTTGTTGAGGATTTGTAGCGACCTCTTTTTATTATCCCTAACTTTTTCCTAAACTATTTCTTTTGTGATTACAGTCAGCGGGATGCCCCCATTTTTTTCTTAAGTCTCCTTCATATGTTTTGACTTAGTGAGCTTTTCTTTTGAGATATAATGACTGCCTGTTTTAATGATTATGCGGAACCATCACTATCTTTTGTTTTGGAAGGATACCTCTGACACTACTCGTCGTGTATGAAGGGAAAGCTTGCAATTGAATGCACCATTGAATTAACTGAGAAACTGCCCTGCCCCAGGTTATGATTAAAGGTTTCAATTTATGTGAAAAAAGAAAACTCCTACTTCTTAGGCTCAAAGGGGTTGACTAGGTATTATCTTCCTTATAACTCCATTGTTTAGGATTTGAAACAACACATGTACATCGTCAGCCAGGTCTATTCAAAAGCATACTGTATAGATTATGGTATCTTTATCGTTATCCACCCTCTAAAGGCTTAGCGCTTTTAATAGAGAGTTGAATATCACGAAAAAAAAGAAAGTAAAAGCATAGTTTCAGTATAGTGACAACAAATGGATTAATTCAAGACAAACATATGCAATGCATTAATGGAATAACAAAGTTTGACATGAAATAAGTGTTCGAACAATCAAAAGAAATTACAATTTGAAAATTCTAATGAACAAAAAGCCTCTTTGTCTGAACTTGTCACTTCAAATGGTGTGCCTTTGAGGGATGTCAGAAGAATCAAGTCCTGAATCTTATTTTTCAATGCCCAACATCTATTAGTGTCATGCCCCGAACTATTGGAATGACAAGTGCATCTCACATTAGGGTTTTACCGAGGAGAGGCGGTGTTGGGATTCTAAGGAGGATCCTTCAATGTTATCAACTCCATATTCAACATGTGTTGCAATAATTGAGCCAAGGACATGTTGATTTTGGTGAATTTCCTTTTGGATGCATCCTACTTACGCTGATTTCCTTGTCGTTGTTATTGCACCGGTGCTGGATTAGAGATCCACATTGCCCCCACAAATGACTTAAGATTGCTCATATTACGATCCTTCTGGTTGTACACAGTACTTGACTCCTTCTTTCCATTGTATGATCTCTTCTAAGTACTTGAAGATGTAGTCCCCTGAATTTCACCGCTCCTGAGTTTATTTTCAACATGTTCCTGCATTAACATGTCACCCAATTCCCTGTCTACCAAGAGAGGTTGATCATTGACTATGCCCCAAATTCTAGCAGTTTTCCCCAGGCAGTCATATCTGTCCTGATGAAGCTTGCTGATGAGAATCCTCAACTCTTCTTGTCCCCGAGCTAAATTTTGGATAAGATCTATCTGACTATTCATCTAAATTCTCATCCTTTCCATCTCAGCTTGAAATTGTTCCAACTGGTCATCCTTGTTGTTGTCAGGATTTTTCTTGGTCAAGTTCCCAACGAGGAGTGCTTTCAATTCTTCTTGCCCATTGGATAGATTTAGGAAGATTTCCTTGAATTGGGCATCTTAAGTTTGGAGATCTCCGTCGTTCTGTTCGGGAGCCATGTTCCTTGCTGAAATAAACAGTGAGAAAAATGAGAAACTTGTCTTGAGAATACTTGTTACGTAATGACATGCATGCAATGTTTTCAAGGATCTCACAGGGTAAACACAAGAAAATGTTAGCAACTGAATTTGACTACATCTTCGATTGAAGAACTTCGTATCGTTGAATGTCCTTTTAAGAGAATCAAGCTTACCATGTCGAGTGGGTCATAGCTACTGACTCAAGACATCATTCTTTGACGGAATTGGCTAGAGGAAAATAAATCCCCTTTCCCCTTGCTAGACGTCTGGTTCATTGTAACCTGCATCACAGGCCCTTTGAGGTCCTTGAAATGGTTAATAAAATGCTATAGCATAATGTCATGATGTGTATGTTATACACCAAGAAAAAGTGTAAGGTGAGGTAAACAAGTAAATATTGCAAGAAATCCATATTATTGGATAATGGATACAAATAGGTCCTACAAGGAACTCACGTCCTTGGGAAATGATAATAAACAAGCCCTGTAAGGAGTTCAAGTTATTAGATAATGAAATCAAACAAGCCACACAAGTAGCCTTAGGTCCAGGCTTACATTGAGTTTGTAGGTAAGTACCCTCTTGAAGTTTTAGTTGGCTCAACTTGTCCTAGTAATAGTAGTCGGGTTCTAAGGAGTCTCATATCGTTGACCTTTCTCTCAGGAATTGTTTCAGCTCAAGCATCAAAATATTGTGGCTGAAATATCCCGAAAGTCCAATCTCAATGAGTGTAGCATAGAGTATCAATCAATCTTCGGCCGGAACCAAAGTCGGATATCTCACTACTTTCTAATGGCTAGGATGAGTCAATCAAAGGCTCTAAAGGTCAGTTAGAGTTTAATGACACTATGAGGAAGCCTAATGTTATCCTTGATTGACTCAATGAACATTATTACAAGCTAGAGTGTCACGCTAACGTAGCCATCACTTTGTCCATATCGTTCTACACCGTACAACCTCCATGATTTATTTTTACTTACCTAAAAATGTGCCCCAGATCTGGGTATAGGATCTTTAACAATAACCCTAGCAAACCCTTTAAAAATAAAGTAGACAAAACAAACAAGGAAAGAAATTTAAAATGATCTAACGCTAAGGTAACCCCACTTTTATAATTCCCTAGCAGAGTCTCCAGTTCTCTAATACGATGGGAGAACTGGCATTTTCTGGTTTTGCATTTGTATTCGCAAATGTTGCGGTAAGCAAGAGTCGCCACCGAATTTTCTTTTATCCAACAAAGGAAATGGTGAAAAGAACATAAAAAGACCTTTCGAGATTATTTATGAGTAAGGGGGGTAGATTGTGGAAAGGAAAGGTGTTAACACCTTTTCCATCCGTAGTTATCTACAAGCTCTTAGTTGCTAGATCATTTTGAAAATTGCTTTGTGTTTGTGTGTTTGAAAATATTTTGAAGAGACACCTTAGTGAGGAGAACTTTGTAATGTTTCTCGTATTGCTGAGAATGTATACAAAGGTTTTCATCTTTGGAAATATTTTAGAAAATGAGGTGTATGTGTGGAAAAGTGTTTTATTTGAGGAAGCGACTAAGAACTATCTGCCTACTTGAAAAGTTTATTCTTTTCCCCTTTTCCTTTAGACAGTGCTATCCTACTATTAGTGAGTAGGTAGCCCTATCATTGGATGTTTGAGGAACAACCGAGGGTCATCGTATAGTTATAAAGACAACAAGTAAGATATCTTAGTAATTACCCAAAAGTTTTAAGATCATTTTACTGAGGCAATGTCGAAAGGGTCATCGAGAGACTTATGATCTTTTTAAATGAAAGGGTAGCCACTAAAATCTCTTACATTCGAGAATCGTGACCGTTTTATTCCGAAGACAACTGAAGTGGGAGTACCCTAGAGGTGCACACGTGCGAGTGTGTTGTATTTAGTTATTTTTATTTGATGTTAGGTTTGCTAACGTTTTTCTTTTTAATTCTTGTCATGCAATCCTATTAGGCATGCATCTAACAGTTAATATATGTATAGAAAATTAAAGTGCAAAAATTAAATCTAACTATTACATGGCTTCAGGGAGGGGGAAAATTACAAGTCCAAAAATTGGGGATAAAAGCGGTAAATAAAATCCTAATTTTTAACTGTTACAAACCATAAGCATATACAATAATAAGAAAATAATATGCGGGAAGTAAAATGAATGCGTGAGGGTTAAAAGATTGATCTTGTACTTTTTAGAAATATCAGAATGTCCCCTACAATCTCTATGTTGACCATTTTTGCATTTGGAGAAATCATCTTGATGTAACTTTCCTTGATAAAAAATGCCTTTTTGTTGACTTTCAAAAAGACCTATAATGTATTGACTCATATCTTTCCAATGATTCATTTTTTGAACTTGAGGACAAAATAAAAGTTGTAGGGAATTGAATTTTCTTAATAGTGAGCTTTGGTTGGGGAAAAATGGATGAAGCATGTGAAAGTTATGCTTGGTCAAAGTTCAGTTGACTTTTCCTAGGAAACCCTAATTTTGCACTTTTGGATTCTTGATGATTTGAGAGCATTCCTTGAGGAATCATGATCAAACCTTGATCAAATGATGTATATAACTTAAAAATGTTGATGTTGACCAAAAATATTGAAGTTTGATTGTATGTTGACCATAGTTGACTTTTTGACCAATATAGTTGATTTTCAAACATTTGATTCATTGACTAAGCAAACTTGTGATGGAAGGCATGGAACTTGGCATGAGAATTCTTGAGGACATATTAGGAACCATGGAAATCACTTGAGGCCCTTGAAACCCAAACTTCTTTCTGAAAAATGAAACCCTAGTTGGAGATCTATTGCTTAGGAGGAGAATTTGTCTGGTCAATTCTTAGTCAACCTTGAGCATTTGGGGACCTCTATGATTATGTTTTTAATAAAATGAGAGATTAAATTTTGGGGTACAACACATCTAAATACATTATTCATGCATCATTCCAACATGATGAAACTATAAACACTTACTACATTTTCTCTTTACCTTTAACCTCTAACCTATGCATAAACACTGATAAATCACACATAATCATTTTTTGTCGGGGTGCCATCTAGGTGAGGTTTGATAACATCAATTTGGGTTCTTGTGTAGCTGAGAATATTGGTTTGATATTTGTAGGGGTTTTCATACAGAAAAACCTAGGGTATGTCCTCCAAGAGCTTTGGTAGATTTGGGTTTTTTTTTCCAATACTTTATGTTAATTCTCTATTTTTAAGATTGGCATTAATAGTAAAACAAATATAGTAGCAATATGTTAGATAGGATATCTTAACTTGATAAATAGGAACAGGTAGAGCAAGAAGTCCTATCTTATGTTGAGATATGTTGAGTTGAAGTGTTTCAACATCTGGAACAATATGTCATATAAGATGTCCTATGAAGGAGCATACGACATCGCGTCTGAGCTGAAGTGGACAATTAGATTCTGTTATGATTTAATTGACGCAGAATATTCTGGGAATATTATGCAATCCTATGTGGCGTTGAATTAAAGGTCAAGAAGAATCAAGTCATAATTTTAAAGATTATTCAATTTCTAAATATGGAGATATATTAGCAAACTAATGATTGAAGACCTTGTTTGTAGAAGAAGTTTATGCTGATTATAACAGTTAATACGCTCTGTTTTGAAGGACCAAATCCAGTTGGGTATAGGTTAGAAATATAAGTCTTTGTAACCTAGGAAAGGCACGAGTTCAAGATGTAGAAGTCTAGGGATTTGTCTTTGTGCCACTCTCTAGGAGAGTTGGTATGTATGAACCATTCGAGTTGTGAGATGGTCACTATGTTCTCCCTCAGAAGCTGTGAAGTAATGTTTTGAGTATTATTCTTGGTGGAAGCTTTGAAGCAACTCCAAGTTGTTGTTCTTAGTTAGGAGACAAGTTGTAAACATGGGAGTTTGAAGGGGTGAAAAACACAAGAAGGGGGGGTTGAATTGTAAAACTGAAATCTTAAAGCAATTGACAAGATATTTTTATCCTGGTTCGTTTGATCTCAAACTACTCCAGTCCACCCGTCAAGGTGATTTCGCCTCTCTCCAACGAGGTCTTAATTCACTATATTCAACTGAATATTACAGACTGCTTTAGCAACTGCTAAAGCCTTCTTGATTCAAACCACAATCCGGTTTGTCAAGGCAACACTTTCTTACAAAGGTATAAAACAATGTGTGTGAATGTTTTCTACAAAACTTTATCACAACTGTGATGTATACACAAATTAAGCTTAGAAACTAGATTGCTAAACTGTAATGGAGTATCAGAGTTTGTGGTTTAGCAAAACTGGTAGATGAAGATTATTGTTCAGCTTTGTGCGTGTAGAGATTTGGAGAGCATTAGCCATTATAATCTTCGAAGCCTTGTTTATATAGCACTTGAGAATATGAACGTTGAATGCAAATATTCTTGATTCAATGCTAATAAAAAGCTTTCCTTTTTGAGCAGATCTTGTCTGGAATGAAGCCGTTGGAATTAATTAGCATTCAATGCACAGTACCGTTGCTTCTTCAATGCACGTTCTGGCTTGGCTCATTCTGATTCTGCTTCGCTGCTGATGAACTATTGTTTTTGTATCAGAGTGTTTACGCGCAGTTCTGTTCATCAAGCTTCAGCATGTACGTGAGTTGATCATCTGATCTTGACGTTCTGATTCAGTAACTTCTGATGCTGGTGTATGAAATCAAATTCTGATGCTGAAGAAGTGATCTTGCTTATTTTAATCAGCGTATCTGCAAGTCAGAGCATAGTAATTTTAGGCAGCATATAGTTCAAACATGAAACATATAAATACTATATCTTTTCACTTTGTTATCATCAAAACTTAAATATAGGGTAGTAGATTCAAACATTGTTCTAACAATCTCCCCCTTTTTGATGATGACAAAAACTAGATATTTTAAATGAAAAATAACGTGAAAAGGTGTCTGGGGAATGTTTCAGAGTTAAGAAGTAAGGAGAAATCAGAGTTAAGAGATACTCCCCCTGAGTTGATTACTTCCCTTTGATGATACGTGTACTTCAGGATCAGATCTTTTTCTTTCTTTGAACATCAGCTTATCAGAGTCTTTGACTTATCAGAGAGCAGAGCTTCAGAGCTTTTCCTGTCAGAGCTTTGCTTTGGATCAGAGTATTTGGTCGATCAGAACTTCATATTTGATCAGAGCAACATTGATCAGAGCTTCTACATTTTGATCAGAGCTTCTAGTCTTCATAGTGTTCAGGAGCTTCCTTGTGCCTGTAGACTTAAAACAAAACAGAAAAACATTTCAAGTAATAGAGTTAGAATGTTTGAGAGTTTCTGTCCAGTTAGCCGTTATTGATTTTAAATATCATTCTTGTTCTCCCCCTTTTTGTCAGCAATCAAAAAGTGTTGGTGATGTGCTAAAACAATTTAGATCAGAAAAACAAATTATATTAAAATAGTTCATAATCAGACCAAAAGAACATTATAAAACATAGTCAAAACGAGACATCAGAACATAGTTAAAATGATTATGCATGTAAAAGATTTAAGGTTGAGGGGGCATGCGTGAGAACAGGCTTTCCAGCATTGCTTGAATCTTTTCAGAAGTTTCATTCTGCTTCTGAACCATGTTGACAACAGTGTCAATCTTGCTGTCCTGTACATCCATCCTTGCCTTCATCTTCTGATCATTCTCTTCCATCCGCTGCTGGAGACGCAAGTCATTCAGCCTTAGTTCTTCCAGAGCCTGCCTGTCCAAGGCAGCTTGAGAAGTATCAGAAGGGGGAAGCTTCTCAGAACTTTCAGCGACATCTTCTGCTGGATTTTCTTCAGCCTGAATGGTCTTGTCTTCTTCTGATGGTTGCACCTTTGCAGCTTGCTCTTTCTCAGACCAAGATTCACTGTCCAGAGGGAGCACAACTTCTTGAGGCAGCTGACTCTCAACTTCCTTCAGCAGCTTGCTAAAGTTCTGTTGAGCCTGCTCATAGTTGACGTCCTGCAGCTTGAGGGCTTCAGCACGTACCCATAGTCTGAACTGTGACCAAATTGATCTTTACCCTCTGATCAATAGAGTAGATAAGAAACTGCTGATCCACGTTTATATAATCAGGAGAACTTGTTGGTTTCCTGTGATTGAAGCATCCAAGAACAATCTTAGCCCATACTCTGCAGTGATCCTTCAGATCCTTAATTTTGCTGCTGGGCAATCCAAGAGTGAAAATGCTGTTAGCTACCACGCCTATATCAGGGCATCTATCAGCCATGTCCACACAACGGACTCCACCACCACTTTGACCGATTAGCCTAGCAATGAGATCTTCAGAAATCACGATCTTCTTTCCCATGACAGAAGAGATGACTAGATGCTTAGAAATCTTGGCGTGAATCCAAAATTCCTTGACAAGCGCTGGGAAGGTTGGTCCAACCAACCTATCGAAATACCTCTCCCACTTTTGAGCCCTAATTTCTTCAGTTAGGTCAAATCCATTTTCCTTCAAACTTTCAAAGTCGATGATTAATTCAGAGAGAACTTCAAGATTCTTTACCGGTGTGAGAAGAGTTCTGAGGGGCACCTGATATTGCTCAGAAGTTTCTTTCTTCTGATTGCCTGCAGAAATGCTGGAGGATGCCATTGTTCACACTAAAAAAAAACTTTGAGAATGATTTGAGAGAAAAAGGTTTGGGAGATAAACTCAGAAATATGCAGAAAATACTTGAATGTTTGTGAGAAAGCGTAAAGAATAAAAATGATGGATTAATGTGCTTAAATAGAGGTTTCAAAAATTGTTTTGAAAAATTAAACGTTTTTAAGAGAGAGAAAAAATAATGATTGCCATTTAACAAGCGTGATTACTTTTCATTAAATGCTTGCTGATTTTGGGGGATTTGAGAGAGATACTTAAAAACGGTTACCAGACATGTGTCTCAATGCACCCAATCAGCGCTTTGCCTTCTCAGAAGCGTGCACGCGTTCTGCTTCAGAGATTTGCTGATGATTGGATGACACTTGTTTGATGTAGTGATCAGCACGTCTGTCTTTGAGATTAGACTCTCAGATCTTTAGACTTGCATCTGATACAATCTGCATGTTCTATCTTTCTGAAAGAAGATTGATCAGAAGTTCACAGTAATATAATTACATTCTGAAGATAAATATATGGAATTAAAACATTTTCATTCTGGGCATATTTTCATGCTGAGATGTTTCAGAATGAAATTAAACCTATCTTCTGAAAGGGGTTTAGTAAAGATATCAGCCCATTGATGGTCTGTATCTATAAATTTTAAGTTTAAAATACCTTTCTGAATATAGTCCCTAATGAAATGATGCTTAATTTCTATATGCTTAGCTCTAGAATGTAAAATAGGATTCTTACTTAAGCAAATAGCAGAAGTATTATCACAAAGAATAGGAATGTTACTCTCAAAAATCTGGAAGTCTTCAAGCTGACTCTTCATCCAGAGCATTTGTGTGCTACATCCTGCTGCTGCTATGTACTCAGCTTCTGCTGTTGACAGAGCAATTGTTGATTGCCTTTTGCTGGACCACGAGATCAGATTTTCTCCCAGAAACTGGCAGCTTCCAGAAGTACTTTTACGTTCCACTCTGTCTCCAGCAAAATCAGCATCACAGTAGCCTACTAAGCTGTAATCACTAGATTTTCTATAAAACAAACCCAGATTAGTAGTACCTTTCAGATACTTGAAAATTCGCTTAACAGCTGTTAAGTGAGATTCTCTAGGATCTGATTGGAATCTAGCACAAATACATACGCTGAATAAGATATCAGGTCTTGAAGCAGTCAGATAGAGGAGAGAACCAATCATACCTCTGTAGACTTTCTGTTCTACACTTTTGCTTACCTCTTCTCTTTCCAGAATGCACGTGGGATGCATTGGAATCTTTGATGGCTTACATTCTGAGAGGTCAAATTTCTTCAGAAGATCTCTGATGTATTTGCTCTGATGAATGTAAGTTCCTTCTGGAGTTTGATTGATATGAATTCCTAGAAAGAATTTCAGTTCCCCCATGAGGCTCATCTCAAATTCTGCCTGCATACACTTAGCAAATTTTCTTCCAAGAGAAGGATTAGTAGAACCAAAAATTATATCATCAACATAAATTTGACAGACTAAAATGTCACTCTTAACTGTTTTACAGAATAGAGTAGTGTCCACCTTCCCTCTGGTGAATTCATTTTCAAGCAGAAAGTTACTTAGCCTTTCATACCAAGCTCTGGGAGCTTGTTTCAGACCATACAGTGACTTCTTTAGTTTGAAAACATGTTCTGGATGTTTTGTATTTTCAAAACCTGGGGGTTGGTGAACATAAACTTCTTCTTCTATATAACCATTTAAGAATGCACTTTTGACATCCATCTGATACAGAGTGATGCCTCTATTAACAGCAAATGAAATTAAAAGTCTGATAGATTCTAACCTGGCGACTGGGGCAAAGGTTTCTGTATAGTCTATCCCCTCTTGCTGACTATAACCTTGTGCAACCAGTCGTGCCTTGTTTCTGATGACTTCACCTTGTTCATTTAACTTGTTTCTGAACACCCATCTTGTTCCAATGACGTTGAATCCTTTTGGTCTGGGAACGAGATCCCATACGTCGTTTCTGGTGAATTGATTCAGCTCTTCTTGCATTGCCAGAATCCAGTCATTATCCAGAAGTGCTTCATCAATAGAAGAAGGTTCAATCAGAGACACAAGTCCCATAAGAGTTTCTTCAGAGTTTCTGAAGCTTGCTCTTGTTCTGATTGGATCTTCCTTTCTTCCTAGGATAGTCTCTTCTGGGTGATCCAAACTGCTTCTGGGCAATCTCTTCTGAGGTTGATCAGCAGCTGTTGTAGGATTTCTAGCATTGCTCCTTTCAGACGTTGAAGGAATGTCTGTGTTGAGAGCTTCTGATGACTTGTCTTCAGAACCTGCAAATTCAATTTCTATACCTGCAATATTTTCATTCTGCTTTGACTTTTCAGAGTCAAGCTTGTCATCAAAACGAACACTGATTGATTCTTTCACAATCTGTGTTTCTGTATTGTATACTCTGTACCCTCTTGAGCGTTCAGAGTATCCTAACATAATACACTTCTGTGCCTTAGAATCAAACTTGTTCAAATAATTCTTTGTATTCAATATAAAGCAAGTACATCCAAATGGATGAAAATACGAAATGTTGGGCTTTCTGTTCTTCCACAATTCATATGGAGTCTTTTCCAGAATAGGTCTTATTGAGATTCTATTCTGAATGTAGCACGCTGTGTTTATTGCCTCTGCCCAGAAAGTCTTAGCAACGTTTGTCTCATTGATCATGGTTCTGGCCATTTCTTGCAATGTTCTGTTCTTTCGTTCTACAACTCCATTTTGTTGGGGAGTTCTAGGACAAGAGAAATCATGCAGAATGCCTTTGTCATTAAAGAATGACTCAAAATCTTTATTTTCAAATTCTCCACCATGATCACTTCTGACTTTAACGATTCTAAGATCTTTTTCATTCTGAACTTGGTTACAGAAGGTAACAAACACAGAGTGTGACTCGTCCTTGTGTCTTAAGAAATTTACCCATGTCCATCTGCTATAGTCATCTACGATTACTAACCCATACTTCTTACCACTGACTGAAGCAGTTTTAACTGGTCCAGATAGGTCAATGTGCAGAAGTTCTAATGGCTTAGAGGTGGAAACAACATTTTTGGATTTAAAAGAAGGTTTTGCAAATTTGCCTTTCTGACATGCTTCACACAGAGCATCTGAATTGAACTTCAAATTTGGAAGTCCTCTGACCAGATTGAGTTTGTTAATCTGAGATATTCTTCTCATACTAACATGCCCCAATCTTCTGTGCCAGATCCACTGCTCATTGTTAACAGACAGAAGACATTTTACGTTCTGACTCTTTAGTTCAGAAAGTTTGATTTTGTAAATGTTGTTTTTCCTCTTACCATTAAACAGGATAGTCCCATCTTTCTGACTAACAGCTTTACATGATTTTTGATTAAAGATTATATCATAACCGTTATCACTTAATTGACTTATGGATAACAGATTATGCATCAATCCATCTACTAGCAGAACATTATTAATAGAGGGAAGATTTCCATTACCTACAGTTCCAGAGCCAATTATCTTTCCCCTCTGATTTCCTCCAAAGCCAACGTGGCCTCCAGGCTTAAGTTCCAGGCTTTGGAACATATGCCTTCTTCCCGTCATGTGTCGTGAGCAGCCAGAGTCCAGGTACCATGACTGGTGTTTCTGACTTGCTGCTAAAGATATCTGCAACATGTATTATTTTATCCTTAGGTACCCAGATTTTCTTGGGTCCTGACTTGTTAGTTTTACCAAAACTCTGGTTGAATTTTGGTTTCACAGAGTGTTTACTGCTAGTGTATTTGATGTCGTGTGTGTGACCATACACAAAGTGTGAATTTAGAGGAGTGTGTTTAATAGTTAAATCCATGACATTCTTAGGTGTAGGAACCTTACCTTGGTATCCTATTCCTTTCCTGCCGTTTCTGCTAACTCCATAGATCGTTGAAGCCATTCTGCTTCTATCTATGCTTTTAGCAAGGAACTTCTGGAAACTATGATCATACTCCTTGATGATCTCATCAGCGTTGCTGGGAGTTTCAGAAATTGGATCCTTCTGAGAGTTTTGTAAAGAGTTTTCTAATTTTGAAATTTTATCTCTCAGCTCAGAGTTTTCCAATTTGAGACTCTCAGACTTATTAGAGTCAGATTCAAGATTCCTTTTCAGGTCTTTGAATTTAGCTCTAATCTGCTGATAACGTTCCAGAATTTCATTGAGGCTTTCAGCAAGTTCAGCCTTTGTAAAATTAACAGCGAAGTTAGGGAATACCTCTTCTGTGTCTGATTCTGAGTCTGATTCAGAAGCTTCACTATCATCTGGAATGTTAGCCATGAGCGCTATGTTTGCCCTTTCATCATCTGATTCTGAGTCAGCTTCAGACGAGTCAGAGTCATCCCATGTGGCCATGAGACTTTTCTTCTTCTCTCTTCCAAACTTTTTTTTGGGCTTTTCCCTCTGAAGCTTTGGGCAGTCACTCTTGTAGTGTCCTTGCTCATTGCACTCGTAGCAGATGATGTCTTTTGTGTTTGGCTTCTTGCTACTGGAGGAGCCTTCAGATCTTCTGTATCCAGAGGAAGAATCTGTCCTTCTGTATCTGGAAGAAGACTCGTTCTGATCAGATCTTCTGGGATTCCTGAACTTCCTTTGTCTTTGCTTCCACAGTTGATTTACTCTTCTGGAGAGAAGGGAAAGTTCGTCTTCTTCTGATGAGGATCCATCAGATGTTTCTTCAACTGCCTGCAAAACTTTAGACTCAGATTTTCTGTTAGATTTTAAAGCTAAAGGCTTACCTTGCTTCTGAGGCTCATCAGCTTCTAGCTCTATCTCATGACTTCTGAGGGAGCTTATAAGTTCCTCCAGAGTGATTTTGTTGAGATCCTTAGCTAGCTTCAGAGCAGTAACCATAGGCCTCCACTGCTTGGGTAAACTTCTGATTATCTTCTTGACATGGTCAGCAGTAGAGTATCCTTTGTCCAGAACTTTGAGACCAGCTACCAGAATCTGGAATCTAGAGAACATAGTTTCAATGGATTCAGATTCTTCCATTTTGAACGCCTCATACTTCTGAATGAGCGCCAGAGCTTTTGTTTCTTTGACTTGAACGTTGCCCTCATGCGTCATTCTGAGAGAATCAAAGATGTTCTTAGCTGTGTCTCTGTTGGAGATCTTTTCATACTCAGTATAGGAGATGGCACTGAGGAGGATGGTTCTGGCCTTATGGTGATTCTTGAAGTCACGCTTTTGTTGATCAGTCATTGATTTTCTTTCAATCTTCTGACCAGTTGCATTCACAGGGTGCGTGTATCCATCTATCACCATATCCCACAGATCAGCATCATGTGCTAGAAAGAAGCTTTCAATTTTGTCTTTCCAGTAATCAAAGTTTTCTCCATCAAAGACTGGAGGTTTGCCGCTGAATCTGTCTCTGTCCTCATTGTTGTCATTGCTGAAATGAGAGTTGTTTCCTGCCATTGTGTTTTTCTGACGCTGGATCTTGTACTGACACGGTTAGGTGTTTTAGCTCAGAACCAGGCGCTCTGATGCCAATTGAAGGGGTGAAAAACACAAGAAGGGGGGTTGAATTGTAAAACTGAAATCTTAAAGCAATTGACAAGATATTTTTATCCTGGTTCGTTTGATCTCAAACTACTCCAGTCCACCCGTCAAGGTGATTTCGCCTCTCTCCAACGAGGTCTTAATTCACTATATTCAACTGAATATTACAGACTGCTTTAACAACTGCTAAAGCCTTCTTGATTCAAACCACAATCCGGTTTGTCAAGGCAACACTTTCTTACAAAGGTATAAAACAATGTGTGTGAATGTTTTCTACAAAACTTTATCACAACTGTGATGTATACACAAATTAAGCTTAGAAACTAGATTGCTAAACTGTAATGGAGTATCAGAGTTTGTGGTTTAGCAAAACTGGTAGATGAAGATTATTGTTCAGCTTTGTGCGTGTAGAGATTTGGAGAGCATTAGCCATTATAATCTTCGAAGCCTTGTTTATATAGCACTTGAGAAGATGAACGTTGAATGCAAATATTCTTGATTCAATGCTAATAACAAGCTTTCCTTTTTGAGCAGATCTTGTCTGGAATGAAGCCGTTGGAATTAATTAGCGTTCAATGCACAGTACCGTTGCTTCTTCAATGCACATTCTGGCTTGGCTCATTCTGATTCTGCTTCGCTGCTGATGAACTATTGTTTTTGTATCAGAGTGTTTACGCGCAGTTCTGTTCATCAAGCTTCAGCATGTACGTGAGTTGATCATCTGATCTTGACGTTCTGATTCAGCAACTTCTGATGCTGGTGTATGAAATCAAATTCTGATGCTGAAGAAGTGATCTTGCTTATTTTAATCAGCGTATCTGCAAGTCAGAGCATAGTAATTTTAGGCAGCATATAGTTCAAACATGAAACATATAAATACTATATCTTTTCACTTTGTTATCATCAAAACTTAAATATAGGGTAGTAGATTCAAACATTGTTCTAACAGAGTTTAGCTTTGAGTATTATCTAGGTACTGTCATTAAAGTATCTTTTCCTGTTTGTTTATAATTGTTTATTTTATGTTTAAGTGTTGTCTGTGATTGAAGAGGGTTGAGGAGGGCCTCATATCTAGGCGAGTCTTAGATAGAAACATAGAATAAGTAGTAATTATGTGAGAATTTGTAAATTGGGGAGTTTAGCTTTGAATTGATACTATCATAGTGGATTTTTCCCTGGCTTGGTATGCCTCTAGAGTAGAAGAGTTGCTCTGAACTGGGTTAACAATTCTGGTGTGTTGTTTATGCTTTTCAGTATTGTTTTTAATGTTTATACCTTGCCTGTTTGTTTACGTCGGATCAGATGTCTTAACATGTCATAGGACATATGAATTATGTCATACCTATTAGTTCTCTTGTTTTAGGATTGGCATAATTTTTGTAAAACAAATAACATCAGCAATGAAGAACATATACAACAAGAAGTCCTATTATAATGTCAAAACATGTTGTGTTGAACTTTTTCAACAACTGGAATAACATGTCGAAGAAGATGTCTTGACATCGCGCCTACTGAGCTGGATTAATGAAATTTAGTTTGTTCTCAACATTGGCAGAATATTTAGAAGAATATTATGTATCCTATGTGGCGCATATTTAAAGTTCCAGAAAATACAATATGAAATCAAGGAGAATGAAGACTTTCTAAATAAAGGAGATTATTTAGGAAATTAAAGATTGAAGACCTTTCTTGAGGCAGAAGTTTCTGCAGTTTGTTATGGCTGATTTGATGTGATTGAAGGCCCAAAACCAGTTGGGTAACAGGTCACAAATAGAAGGGTTTGCAACCTAGATTAAACACGGCTCAAGATGTAGAAGTCTAGGGTTTGTCAAGGTAAACCTCCCGAGTTATGGGAAGGTTATCAAGTTCACCTCAAAGCCTGTAGGTAAGAGGTGTATTGTTCTTGGAGGAAGCTTTGAATCAACTCTATGACGTGTTCTTAGTAAGGAGAAGATCTAACAAACAATGGAGTTTGGCTTTGAGACTTATCTAGGTTGTCATAGAAGTGTGTCTTCCAAACTGTCCATCTGTGTGATCAGAATTTTGGTGAAGGGTCGTTTATGCAGTGACTAAGGTGTTGACTGCTAGACATTATTGTGATGATTGGAAGTGGAATGAGGATATTCCATATCTAGGAAGGGCCTAGGTAGAAGGTTCATTGGGTAGTGATTAAGTGCATAAATTATCAATGGGAGTGTTGGCTGTAGAGTCTGCAAATTGATACTGCTGATAGTGGACTTCATTCCTGGCTTGGTAGCCCCCAGAGTAGGTGTTATTGTACACTGAACTGGGTAAAAAATTCTGGTGTGTTCTTTATTTTTTCAGTATTGTTTTATCCCGCCTGTGTGTTATGTCAGGTCAGATGTCTCGACATCCTTATAGGACATCTGAGTCTGTTGTGCCAGGATTTCAATTGGTATCAGAGCAGGCATCCTGTTCTGTTCTGGATGAGATTCTGGGAAGGTACTTTCTGGTCATGGGCAAGGAAGAAAGTATTTACTAAAAAGAGGTATGAACTTGGACAATTCATACTACTATATGGATGATCTATTGGCAAGGATCATTGATTATATGTGACAGGTAATGTTCCTGGCTGTTGCTATTAGGTCTGTAGCTTAGTGCGAAGCTGCTGTTTGTAGGGTTTACTTTTTTAATCCTAGATTTCCATGCTTGTACTTGGATAGTGGTGTTGAGGAGTTCATTATATTGTTCTGCATATAACCCTGAAAGTATGAGAAGGATACTAGGGTTGTTACCCTCAACATAATATATGCTGACTTTTTCAACCGTATTAAAAGTGTCAAAGATACTTGAGATTTTCCTCAAGTTCACTCATAAATACATTTATCAATAAGGTTAATGAGAATCAATTGATCAACGATGCTCATATACATCTACATATTAACCTTGAATACTATCAAGGATGGTGTGTTCCAAGAAGAAGGAACTGATGTTCTATGGGATGCTAGAACATTACTTTAGCAGGTATGCAACTACCAGTTGAAGAACAAATGCTTTGGGTGCTGAACAAAAATATTATGAATAATTTTTTTTTGGAACCTACTCCTGATCTGGAAGAGGAGGCATCTAGTTTGTGCCAGTTGATTAGGACATGATCAACAGTTTATCTACTCCATGTGTCAGGCTTATGGGAGTATAGAGCTTGAGCTCTATGCTCTTGAGAAGAACTCATAAAGGAATCTCCACCAGACCCTTTATGTTTATGAGATGAGCTCGTATCTTGGGAAGATCCTTCTGATCAAAGGAACCAGATTCATGGAATCCTGTTTGTCTCCATATAATAGATTTGTTTGAAGAGGAGTTTTGTGATCCAACCACAATTTTTGATGCTCCTGGGTATTGCTTTAATTTCTCTTAAAGAAGAAAATTGGTAATTCTCTTTGTGTACCATCAGAAGTTTTTGAAAAAGATTCCCTTGTCAAGGGTTGATATAGTATCATACAGAATGTCATGATATCTTTAAAGATGTTAAAATCTGAAGGACATTGTTTTTTAAGAACCAAGGGAAACAAATGCTTTTGAAAAACAATGGCATCAATCATCTTAAATTCAGACACGAGGTCTAAAGAAAAACTTATTGAGATGTGGCTCGTGCAATCCCCTGCATATGTTGGTAGTCTGATCCTGAAGATTGATCAGTTGTTGTTGGTTTGTTCCCTTGTGTTAACCCCTACAAGAGTTGATTAAGTTACTATGTAAGTTACCCCCAAAACCATAGTAAGAATGGATGATGTCATATATGATGCCGGGACATCACTTCTAGGTGCGTGCTTCCTCTAAAAAGGAAGTTGTTGTGTATATCATGAGGTGAGTATTGTTGTTCACCTGTGAAGTTCATAGTTGGAATGTTTGATCATGATGGAGC
The DNA here is from genome assembly GCA_948472305.1 of Vicia faba. Classification (NCBI taxonomy): domain Eukaryota; kingdom Viridiplantae; phylum Streptophyta; class Magnoliopsida; order Fabales; family Fabaceae; genus Vicia; species Vicia faba. The sequence continues at coordinate 1,202,281,229 of OX451736.1, read as the reverse complement.
TAAAGACCGGTCTCTGACTAAGTCTGGAATGTTGAAAGGATCCTCGTGTGTTGAATGATGAAGAAGAAGGATGTCAGTTCAAGTGCTGTAACATCTGTTGAAAAGGAGTGTCATCTGCAATTGTGTGAGGAATTTTCTCCTCTGATGATAAATATATTGTGGGGAGCTGAGTACTTATTTGAGGTATAGATGCAAATATACTATCTGAACTGATGATTCAGATATTGTTGAGAGTTTATTTCTCTCTATAGGTGACCGTAGATGTAATCTTTTGTGATCTTCTTCTAAAATACAATTAAGATTAATAATATCTTTAGTTGATAAATCAAGAACTGAATTATTGGGATCTGTGAAGAAAGGTTGATGTCCTAAATGGTGTTATAACATCATTTTGTAAAGGAAGGTTTGGGATTATGATTATGGAAGATTGAGGATCAATATGGTTGTTAAAAGAAGGAGTTATGACTTTGTGGATTAGAAGATTCAGATCCTAATCCTGTCCTTAGTAGTATGCTTGGTGACTACATAACTACTATGTTGAAGACTTCACCAGTACCAGCAATTGCTAGTGATTGTTAGAACAAAGGAATATGAAGAAGGTAGTTTTCCTCTGTTGCAAGTATGGTTAAAACAAGCTATTTGAGGGCTTGTGTTTGTATGATGTCCAAGTATGTGTTCACGATATCTTGGCTATCCAAAGAGGTATGGATATTTGTATGGCCATGTATCAGACATGACCTTGTAAAAGTCTGAAGACCTAGAGTTGGTATATCAGATTTAGGATAAGTTATGCGTGAAGTATCTTGTTTGTCTTCTGGTGTCCAAGTGTTCATCCTTATAAGAAGTGTTGTTTGTCCATGATAGGGGGAACTTAGAACCTATCTATGGTTATTGGTGTAGTAGTATTGGAGCTTGCGTGTAATTCAAGCTTGTGAAGATTACAAGCGACATATTGTGACCTGTGGCTACTAGGTGTAGCTGTCTATGCCCTTGTTGGGTCTATGTGGTTCTAGTCAGGAGAAGCTAGTATACTCTATTTTATCCAAAAGTTAAGCTTAAGGTCAAGTCACTGACCTAACCTGGAATGTTTTAGCTGCCATGATTGGATTTCATGTCAAAGATTCAGAAAGTATCACATGTGTGAAGAAGAATGATGTCAGATTAAATTCCTACCTAGTGTGAGAAGGTAATCCTATCTGAGTAATTGATAAGTACTTTGTCGGGAGACTAAGTATTTATTAGGACTATGCATGAAAGTTGACTACAAATACCTTGATGGGAGCTGAGTATTTGTCTGGTGATTGAGTGTAAATCTGATTTTTGAACATGTCTTTCAGAAAATATTTGAGAGGTTATGTCTGTTAAATTATGTTCTGATTTGTGGTAGATACTAAGATGAGATCTATTGGGATCCTATTGTGTATATTGGGAGGTTTATAAAGGGAATGTATGGAAATAAGTCCCTTGGATGATGATTCTAGAACCAAAGTAGATAAGCTCTATGGTAATGTTGCTAATGTCTCAAATGATGTTGGAACATCATTTTTGATGACAGTCTATTAAAGATACTTGGAACTATGAATCTAAATATTCAAACTCCACACTCATTAGTGGAACTTCTGTCTATGGTGTTGAATAAGGAGATTCTGATTAAAGGAGAAGTATGCTCAAGTAATGTCAGCAAATACTAGTAATTTACAGTAGGAGGATTTAATTAGCACATTAGATAAGGGGAACTCCTTCTGTTGGAGAGTCTGAATCTTAGTAAAGCTTTTAAGCACACTAAGAAACAGTTGGAAGTTGGTTTCAGACTATGGTTGCATGATATCTTAGCCATCGAAAGAGTCATGATAATATGTGTGAAGATGCAAGGGCATGAATCAGAGGTGTGCTTGTTATGTGACTAGTTCAGGGTACTTGGAGTTATTCCCAGTGAACTAGTGGGCGTTTAGTGTTGTGTTTTCTCCATAATGAAGTTTTGATTGTCCATGACAGGAGGAGTCAGTGGGCAAATTGGTTTGTTTGGAGCTTGTGATGTTCAAGCATATGAAGTTATTGCCCTACAATGAGGATGATGCTGGTTAACATGATGAGACATGTCACTACAAGATGTAGTTATTTATGTCCTTATGAGTCTATGAAGACTCTAGCCAAATGTTGCTAGAGTATACCATCCTTCTCCAAGAAGATGTATTGGTTCTGCGAGAATTTATTTTTCTCTGCATTAGTGAATGGGTTAAAGAAGACTATCCTGCTGGTTGTTAGAAGATGTTGACTTTGGTTATGATGTCGAGGATGATGTCTAGGACATCTCTCCTTTCAAGAAGTCTGTAAGCAAGAAGCTTTCTGTCAGGGTGCCTGATGCTCCTCTTGACAATGTTTCCTTCCATTCTATTGGCAATGCTGAAAAGTGGAAACATGTGTCTCAAAGAAGAATTTCCCTTGAAAGGGAGTTGGGAGCATGTGCGCTGGAGTACAAAGAGATTATGGAGGTGATTTCTTTTGCTGGCTTGTGCTGATCACAGAAGTAAGGGATATATAAGGTGTTTGTATTGAATTTTCCCTTACTGTCATCAATAGTTATCTGGGCAGGTCTGAAGATGATTATTGTGAGTTAGATGCGACTGATAATCTGGTGTGCAAAGCCATTACTGCAAACCAGAATGTAAAACATGCAGAAACCTGTGCAGCGACTGTGTGGGAGCTTCTTAAAGGATTTCTATGCACAATGAGTCCTTTAAATGATTGAAAACCAATTTGATTAGGTTCTGAACTTGATGTACCACATGAGGTCTTAACATCATGATTGTTGATGGCTATTTTGTTTAATGCTTGGGATTATTCATGTGAAGTTGGATGCTTAAGCATTATTGTGAGAAGTGGCATTTCTGACTATGTGGATTAGAATATAGAGAGTCTAATCCTGTCTACAGTAGCATGCTTGATGAATGCATGACTATTTTGTTGAAGACTCCACTAATATCAGTAATTAGTAGTTGATATAAAGGCAGAAGGCTGCTAATAGACACTTAAGGGGTATCTTTTGCTGCAAGTCACTCCAGAAAAAGTTTGGTGATGTGGAGAAACTAAGAGTTTTTGGAGTTTGTGAGTGACTTCACACCTAGTATGCATGACACCTTACCTATTCAATAGGTCATGATATAGAGTGTGGTTATGATAAGACAATGATCAATTATATCCCTGTGTTGTGAAGAAGTCAGGGTTCCTGGAAGTATTCTCAAGGAGTGGGAATATCTAAATCAGTTATGACTCTACTGAGGGAGTCAAGGTTCAGCATATGCAAGAAGTGTTGAAGTTCCTCATCTAGTGCACAAGTTTTCATCTTCAGTTGGAGCATTAGTTACTCATGACAAATGGAGTCATGTGGATATCTGTAAAATGTTGATGTAATGATACAAGTACTATTAAGCCAGAATACTGTTCACTTGCGTAAAGGTTCTATGAGGAAATGATGCCCAAATAACATGTTGTGACATTATGAAGTTATGGATAAACTTAACAAGACATGATTGTTACTAACTATGAGAATCTTGGTGAAGATCAGAAGTTCACATATCTCTTAGAAGATTAATGGGAAGTCTGGGAGAATTTATTTCTCTCTATAGATTTCAAAAAGACTCCTTGAGGGTCTATATTATGAAGAGGTGTCACCAGTGTGATATTTTGATATCTTAGTATATGTCACTAAGTGTAAGTTAAAGAAGAACACTTAGAATCCAATATGAACAGGTGGATAATCTTGTGAAGCATCCCTGATTGGTGGAAGAAGATGTGTTGATCACTGAAATAAGAAGACAATGTCTGACTAAGTGTCAGGACATTATACAGGACATGTTCCTTCATGGTCAACATAGGATGGAGTGGCCTATGTGTTCAAACATGTGGCTGTAAATAGGGGGAGAAAAATTTGTCTGACTATGCATGTGTATGTACAGGAAGTAGCTATAGCATTCAAAGCCATTATGGATGTTGCATATTGATACTTGAAGTTTTCTCCTCAAATATCATTTCTTTTGACCAATATTGGTGCTAAAACCTAGGATCGTTTCTTTCCAAGTGAAAATCCCAGTTATTTATAAAGAGTTTTCCGTATCTCTGTAACCCCGTGAGCTCCTTGAGTCCATAATTCCTATGGCTTTTATTCAGGTTTGGGTAAGCTGTGCTTGGGTCTGGTATTGTGAAGGTCTCTGTAATACGGTGGGAGAACTGACTTGGATTATTTTGCATTTTGATCGCAATTGTTGCGGATAGCTAGAGTCGCCACCGACTTTTCTTTTATCTAATAAGGAAAGGGTGAAAAGAACAGGAAAGACCTCTGAGATGTTTTCTTGAGTTCGGGGGGTAGATTATGAAAAGGGAAGGTGTTAGCACCCTTTTCATCCATAGTTATCTATGGGCTCTTAGTTGCTTGCTAGATCACTTTGAAAATGCTTTGTTTGAAAATGTGCTTGTGGTGGGTTTTGAAAATATTATTGAAAATCGCCTCCGCTCGGGAAAAATTTGTAATGATTCTCGTCTCTATAAGAATGTATACAAAGTGTTTGTACTTTTGAAAATATTTCATGCTTTGGACGTGTTTGGGTGTGTTTGAAAAATGTTTTATTTTTGAAAATGGATTGTGAGCAAGCAACTAAGAACGTTATACCTACTCAAAAGTCTTTTGTTCATTTCTCCCTTCCTTTGATATTGCTATCTTACCATTGATTGGTAAGCAGCCTTATCTTTGGATGTAGAGGGACGGGCGTGGGTCAATTGTATAATCATAGAAGGTAACCTATGAGACGTTTTAGCAATTTTTTTTAGGGACTAGATCGTTTACCGAAGGCAACATCGAGGGACATCTAGGGATTACGAGCTTTTTATTGAGGGTCTTTGCTAAAACGCCCATATTCGAGGGACATGACTATTTTCCGAGGCAACAATTGAGATTATCCTAGAGGTGCATGTGTGTGAATAGTGTGCCTGTTGTACCCCAAAATTTTCCCTCCCATATTCTTCAAGAAATTGCCAAGTCAAGCTTCAAAATTCCCCAAGGGTTGCACAGTTCAAAGGCCTCCTAAACAGTCAAAATTAGGGTTTTTATTCTGATCAAGAAAATGAAGTTTCCAAGGGTCCAATCAAGTCCCACATGCCTACAAATATGGTCAATTATCCTCATATCAAGTTTCAAGACTTCCAGCACAAAATTGCACAGTCAAAACCCTAATTGCACTACAGTCAACTGTAGGGGCAAAATGGTCATTTGACAATCAAAAGTTCAAATTTTTGGTCAACATCTCATTTTGAAGCCACAAACATCATTTGATCAATGCTTGATCATGATTCTCAAAGCTTGGCTCAAAAATCATCAAGATGCAAAAGTTTCCTTATTTGGACAGTTGAAAAAGTCAACTGTAAATTGACCAGGGCATAACTTTCTCATGGATTATCAGAAAAATTCCATCCAAAGCTCATTTTGAAGATAAAGACATTTCCTACAACTCATCTTCATACTTCAAGTCCAAGAAATGCTCTCACAAAAAGTTATCAATTTCAACATTATAGGTCATTTTCAAAAGTCAACAAAAAGGGACTTTAAGTCAAAGGCCATAACTTGAGGTTGGTAAATAAAAATGACATGGGACCAAAGGCATTGGTTAGAGGACTCAAAGACCTTTCCAAAATGTCCAAGAAAATGAGCAAAGATTAAAAATTGAGCAAGTTATGCCTTGTGGAAGTTGGGAAATTTTTGGATATTTTGAAAAGTCAACATTGGTTCAAATGACCTAAAATTGCTAATGGGCCTATTTTTCTTCCATAATTCATCATCCAAGGCATGTGCACGACCATTAGGCACAAAGGGAAGTTTTTCTTCATTTTTTATTTATTTATTTGAATTTTTATTAATAATAATTCATTTAAATCAATTAAATACATGAAAAATAATTAACCTAAGTTTTTCAATCTTTTTATGCATGTTATATCCTCAAGATTTCGTGCCTAGCCAAATATGGAAAGAATCAATTGGATTGGTCATGATTTGTATCAAAAAGCATGTGAAAAAGATTTGAAAATCATGTTTAAAAATCAAATATCATATTCATGAATGCAAGAGATTTGGATCAAGTTTTCTAACCCTAATAATTCCTACATATACAAGCAAGCAAGACCTAATGCATTTGACCAAGAAGCTGCGCCAGAAACCCTTGCACAAACTTGAAATTTTATCAAGAAAATTCAATTCTGAAAACCTAATTCTAGGGCAATTCAGGGCCAAATAGCTACTCCATTAGCTTCCTCAAGGATCATAGGACGTGTTCCAATCATTCCCTAAGCCCCATACTCAAGAAAACGTGAAATCACCATTGGAGTTGGTAAAGAAAATTTCAGAATCGTTTTCTATCATTCATGCATTGTTAACATGTTTCATTGTTATTTTTGTGTTTAGAATAATGTTTGCAAGCTAATCATATGCTTTGATTGAATTATTATGCACTGTATACAAAGATGCCATGATCGTGTTTTAGGGTTTACAGGACTTTGAATTGGGGGTTTTAAAATATGGAAAAATTGGAGCATAAGACTTAGGCCACTCGATTCAGCATGCTCAGACGATCACAAGGCCACCCTCGCGCCTAATTTATAGAGCCCCAGGGGCTATTCGCTATTTTCTGATATGTTGCCTAAAAGAACGGTGTAAAAACCGTTGCCTGTTTCTTTTATATTTTCAGGAAAACAAAATCAATGGAGAAGATGATCTCGTGGCAGGCGATGGTTGGCTGGTTCAAAATTTCGCGCTCAAACCCACTAACGCTTTTGTTTTATTTGATATTATTTGTTTGTAGTATTACATACAAAGCGCGTAACATGGCTCAGTGGTGCACGTATAGGCCGGTAACGTCCATGACCTGGGTTCGAGCCCCAGGTCTTCACCCTTTCAATATTGTTTTTCAACTCATATTCCTATGCAGATTCAATATCAAAACACACCGTATGCCTCCAAAATCAAACGTCCACGCGTCCTACTGGATTCAATCAAGGGCTAGGATATGAAGAGCATGGTGTACGTGGGTCAACGCTGATGCACGCTAGTGGGGAAAGTCCACCAGGCCTGAAGCATTGGGCCCAGATTTGCTAAAAGAAAACCTCCTATTTGGGGTCTGAACCCCCTAGGTTTGCTAATTTTTTTTTACTTTCTTTATTTTTATTATTTATACTTTCTTTTAATTATTGTTTTATTAATTAATTTAATATTTTCATAAAATATAAAAAAACACATAAAAATCAGAAAAGAGAAAAAAAAATGAATATTTTTATTTTAGTATTTGTAAATAAATTCATAAATTAACTAGTTTTAAATTAGGTTTTAATTTTAACTCTTTTAATAAAAATCTAAAAAAATATAGAATTAGGGTTTATGATAATTTTTATTCCTTTTTATTTTTCTTTCATAATAATTAAAACATTAAATATTTATTTTTGTAATTAAAATGCATGTAAATTAATTAGGGTTAATTTTAGGGTAAAACTTTAATCTTCTTTTTAATAAATTAAAATTGTAGAATTAGGGTTAGCATTTATTTTATTTAATTCTTTTTTCATTAAAATCACAAAATACCAAAAAATACCAAAAAGACAATCTCTTTTCATTTTAATTAATTTAATAATCCTTTAATTTAATTTAGTTAAAAAGGGTCCAACGCCCTCGTTTCAATTTAAATTTCAATTCGCATATCTGTTGCTTTTTCGTTTAATATTTCTGTATCTCTCCCAAAGCCGTGTAACTAATTGCTCGCACTTTATTTTCCTTAATTCTTTATCTTTCTGTCAAATCGGGTTCAAGAAATTTTGGCGATGTGGACCCGCGCCTTTTGTAATAGCTTAGAACCTTTACTTTTCTCGCACTTTTAACTGTTAATCAAGGCATGCAAGAATGAATGGACAAAAATAAAAATGAACGCGTAGTTCACCAATAACATGAACAAGACAAAATATCTGAAAACGACACACAAATCACACACCACCCCTAGGGTACGCCTCACTGTTGCCTTGCCTCGAAAGGTGATCGTCGAGTAGAGGATGTCTTAGTAAGTCCTCATGATCCGGGAACCTGGCATGAGGGTAGCTTCTAAGGTGTCTTCCCATTACTCTGGTGATCACCATGTCCCGAACCTCGAATTGACCCGAACACCTCCAACGGTGGTGCTACCTACCTCTCAATGGTGGGATGGCACTACTTTAAAGGACATTTACACAGACGAATTCCTTAGGGTAGGTAGACGACTCTAGATACTTGCTCTAATTTCAAAACAAATCAAAAATACTTTTCACACCAACACATTTTCAAAAGCTTTCGAAAGCAATTTTTCAAACACTCTTGAGGACAGACACAAGAGTCGAACTGGAATTTTCAAAGAAACTTTTTTAAAACCCACATTGAAAAGCAAACAAACAATTTTGAAAACACAATGAGCAAGTATCTAAGAGCCCATGGATAACCATGGATAGAAAGGGTGCTAACACCTTCCCTTTCTATAACCTACCTCCCGAACCGAGAAACTATCTCATAAGGAATTTTTCTGTGCTTTTGTCCTTTCCATTTGGAGAAAATAAAAGACGGTGGCGACTCTTCCTTCCGCGACATTTCGCGAACCAGCGTTAAACAGTCAGTTCCAGATCCACCGATCACAGAACTGGCGACTCTGCTGGGGAATACTCTTTTAAAGTGAGGTGTACCTTAGGGCTAGTTCATAACTGTGTTTTCAATTGTTTTCCTTGTGTGCTTTAAATTGTGGGTTGCTTGGGAGTTCTATAGATCCTAACCCGGATCTGGGGGATACCTTCTTAGAAAGTAGCAACAAGACTGTGAGGGAACTGTGCGGGGTATACCGACATGGTTGAAACAGCCTGCTACGTTGATGTGGCACTTTGGTGTGTACCGGTAACCCATGAGTTCAGTCAAGGAGAGTACGGGGCCTCCGCGTGGTGTCGTGAAGCATCAACAGACCTTAGGAACCTTAATTGAACTATCTTGGCCTCTTTAGGGTAGTGAAATAACTGACTTTGGTGCAGTCCGAGGTTGGTTGATACTCGATACTACACTCAATTGAGGGTTGCTTTCCTGGAATATTTCGGTCGCCAGTTCAGTGGCTAAATCGAAACGATGAACAATGAAAGCAATCCCGTGATATTGGGACCCTTAGAACCCGGTTACTTCTAATAGGACAGGATGAACCCACCAACTTCAAGAGGGTACTACCCAGACCCCATGCTGGCCTTAAACCTTGAGGGCTTGTCTTGTGTGCCTTGTGTGCCTTACATGTTTGTCTTTGTAAATATCTGTGGTGTGTTTAATCATAGCATCATGACATCATCCAGCATCATATGCATTGACTAACCATTTCAGGGGTTCGAATCTTCATCTTTGTTCTTTGTTTTGTAGGACATGGAAACTGTTCGTAGAAAGACAATCCAAATCAGTCTTGTAAGGATCCCTCCTCAGCTTAAGGAACTTATATCCAGGATTCTCGAGAACTCTTCATTCAGTGAAAGACATGGAAGTCTCATCAGCTTGGTCAATACCAACATTGAGGAAGATATGATCAAGGTTCTGTTCCAATTCTTTGACCCTCTGCATCACTGTTTCACCTTCTTGGATTATCAGCTGGTACCTACATTGGAGGAGTTCTCCCGGCTCCTGAAGATCCCTATCCTTGATCAACTACCCTACAACGGTACGGAAAAGGAACCTAAGCTTGAAGAGATTGCTAAAGCCTTGCACCTACAGTCATCTGACCTCAAGGGACATTGGGAAGTTAGAAGTGGTATCAAAGGGTTCTTAGCCAGGTTTCTGTTTGAAAAGGCCCATGAATGTTGGAACTCCCTTGACTTGCAAGCTTTTGAAGAAGTTGTGGCCCTCCTTGTCTATGGTTTGGTGTTGTTCCCTAACCCAGATCAGCTTATAGATATCAGTGCTATCCAGATCTTTATGTCCAGGAATCCTATACCTACGTTGCTGGGGGACATCCTTCACTCATGTTACACTCGAACCATGAGAAAAAGAGGTGTCCTTATGTGTTGCACTCCTCTCCTGGGAAGGTGGTTTATTTCGCACCTTCCACAATCAGTCTTGAAGAATGAGCGGGGTTTGAGATGGTCACAACGGTTGATGACTCTTACACATGCAGATATACATTGGTGCCCTAGGTCCAGAGAGGATGTCACAATCATTGATCATTGCGGAGAGTACCCCAATGTTCCTTTACTTGGAATCAGAGGAGGTATTACTTACAACCCATGCCTGGCTTGGAGACAGTTTGGTTATGCTCGGAGGGATGGTCCTCATGACATGTTAATTCCTGACATAGTTTTTGACTTCGACAACGATACTCAAGGACTTCTCCAGAGATTTATCAGAGCCTGGAGGATGCCAAGTAGGATAGACAGTAAGACACTGGGGCACAGGAACTCTATCCCGTTGGAACCTTATCTCAAGTGGGTACGCGCCCGCTCCCAGAAGTTAGTGATGCCCTATCCTCACATGCTCCCAGTAATCAAAGAGCCAGTCTTGGAAGGAGAGGTGTCCTACACCATTCAGCACCCTGATATGCCCACATCTTGGGAAGAGATGCAGAAGAGCTGGATCCAGCTTAAGGAAGAACGAAATTCTCTTGAGACCAGTCTACATGCCAGTGAAAAGAAGGTCTTGGAGCTCACCCGCCTGTTGCATGAGGAGAGGAATCTCAACACTTACATAGCTCCAAAGAGGATGCGCAGTGTATTTTGGGATTGATTTGCTTTTGTATTATTTTGCCCATGAGGCTTTGATATGCTGAATAATTATTTCCTTAATGATAACGTGTGTTCCTTTTTGTCTACAACAAATTTGAACTTTCGAACCCTTGAATGCATTGCATAAACATATATCATTCATCATGTGCATAGCAGGTTTTTCCTCTTTTCAGGTTGCTTACAGTTCTTCGCTGTTTATTTCAGCATCATGAATCCTGACTCGTCATCAACTGAGACATCCATCAAAGCTCTTCAGGCGCAGAATGCGCAGTTTCAGGAATTGATCAAGGGTTTGGCCCAAGGCCAAGAAGAGCTGAAGGCTATGCTCCTGAAGAAGGAGAAGAAGAAGAAGAGAAGAACTGTTCTGTTCAACTCGGGCCGAAGGTTCGGCAATACTCTGCAGCATGAAGAGGCTGGTTCTTCTGTTGGCAAGAGTACTCCTCAAGAGGCAAGGGTTCCTAGTCCGGTAGTCTCCGACAACGAGACTGATTTTGATGAAGAGCAATATCCTCCGGCAGAAGACCGTTACAAGCAGTTGGAAGACAGGTTGAATGCCATGGAGATACAACAGGTGCCTGGGCTGGATTTCGGAGATCTGGGTTTGTCTACTGGTGTGATTATTCCTCATAAATTCAAAGCACCATCTTTCACCAAATATGACGGGGCGTCTTGTCCCAAGCTACATCTCAGGTCCTATGTTCGGAAAATCCAACCATACTCAGTGGATAAGAATTTGTGGATCCACTTCTTCCAGGAGAGTCTTTCAGGGACTAATCTCGAATGGTTCTATCAGCTGGATGGGACCAAGGTTCGTAACTGGGAGGAGTTGGCTACTGCTTTCTACAAGCAGTATCAATATAATGCCGACCTTGCCCCTACACGTACCCAACTCCAGGGTATGTCCTTAGGTTCAAGTGAAGGTTTTAAGGAGTACGCTCAGAAGTGGAGAGACCTGGCTGGCAGGGTGCAGCCACCGTTGACTGATCGGGAGTTGGTAGACATGTTCTTGGGGACCCTATCTGGGCCGTTTTTCAACCATCTTATCGGGAATTCGTCTGCAGGGTTCACTGATTTGATTCTGACTGGCGAAAGAATTGAGGCTGGGTTGAAGTCTGGAAAGATTCCGAAGGGTGCATCGTCTAGTTCTGAGAAGAAACCCTTCAAAAAAGAGGTCAGTGTGGTGTATGGGCCTAGAAGGCAAGACAAACCAGAGCGCCGCCAATCTGTCAGCGCATTGGTGATTGCGAAGCCTGCAGCCGCTCCTCGGCAAGCTAACCAACCAAGGGCTGAAAGACCCCGGAGAGAGTTCACCCGTTTGAGCATGACCTTGTCGCAGATCTTACCACAGTTGCTCTCAACCAACTTAGTGACTGTCAGGGAGGCTCCGAAGTTTCCAAATACTACGTCTCCTAAGTACAACCCAAATGCTCGTTGTGGTTATCATTCTGATAGCCCGGGGCATTCCACTGATGACTGTTGGGTATTAAGGAATAAGGTGCAAGACCTTATCGACGCGAAAGAGATACAGTTTGAAGCGCCTGAGAGGCCGAATGTGGTTACTGCTCCTATGCCCCAGCATGGAGTAAATGCTGTTGACGAAGATGTTTACGCTGTTTCTGTGGATGATCTAGCTACTCCTTTGAAGACCATCAAGAGGAACCTACTGCTGGCCGGTTTATTTCCGGGTTGCAGTGAGGGTTGCCTGTTCTGTGCTGTTTCCCTATCTGGTTGTCCCTTGCTGAAGATAGACATCCAAAGCCTAATAGATAGCAAGGAGATTCTGTTTAAGAAGTCTACTGTTCAGTTGGTTCCGGTGGAAGAAGTTTCTGTGGTTACCATCTTCAATAATCCAATCCAGGTTCTCCCGAAGAAGCCTGTCCAAATCATGACTGTCGCACCTGTTGTTATCACTGTTCCAGGGCCTCTTCCCTATGTATCTGATAAAGCTGTCCCCTGGCATTATGGGGCAGATGTGTATGTAAATGGGATTAAACAAGAGTTCAACGCTGGCGCCAGCATCTGTGATATCACTGGCCCAACCAAAGTCACCCGCAGCGGCAGGCTCTTCTCGCCTGACATTGCACCGCCTGCTGCTCGAAGACCACTTCTTATAACTCCTACAAGTGTACCTGTTCCTATTGCCGATCAAGTTGTTTCTCCTGCTGCCGAGTCATCCAATGCTCGGGGCAAAGGAATTGAAGTTGAGCCTGCCCAGATGGAGGCACCTATACCTGTAACTGCTGAAGCCTCCCAACAAGAGATGGAGGAAATCTTGAAAATTATAAAGAAGAGTGACTTCAATGTTGTGGAATAGCTGGGGCACACGCCCTCCAAAATCTCCATGCTCTCTTTATTGCTGTGCTCCGAGGCCCATGCTAAGGCCTTGATCTCGTTCCTCAAGACGGCCCATGTGCCACATGAAACATCTGCAGTCCAGTTCACTGATTGTGTAGCAAATCTAACAGCAGACAATGGCCTAGGTTTCTCAGATGCTGACCTAACTGCAAAAGGAAGAGACCACAATGATGCCCTGCATGTCTCTATCGAATGTAGGGGCACTACTCTGGCGCATGTATTGGTGGATACTGGTTCTTCCTTAAATGTGCTGCCAAAGAAGGCTTTAGACCATTTAGATTGTGAAGGCCTGGAACTGAAACCCAGCAACATCATCGTCAGGGCCTTTGACGGTTCAAAAAGGATGGTGCATGGAGAGGTTGACATTCCCATTCGTGTGGGTTCTCAGGTGTTTGACTCTACATTTTATGTGATGGATATCCGTCCATCGCACTCTTGTCTACTGGGTCGACCTTGGATACATAAGGCTGGGGCAGTGACCTCTACCTTGCACTAGAAGCTGAAGTACCCTGTCAGAGGGAAGATCGTCACCGTGCAAGGAGAGGAGGAGTATATGGTAAGCCACTTGAATTCCTTCAGATACATTGAGATGGACGGGGAGTTTATTGAAACCCCCTTTCAGCATTTCGAAGAGGTGCTTCCAATTTCAGCAGCAGCAGAAACAGCAGTAGGAGAGAATGCTCCTTTGAAGATGGCTTCCTTAAAGGATGCCCGGGCTGTGGTTCAGAAAGGTGAATGTGCTAACTGGGGCAGGCTTCTAGACTTTACACAGAAGACTGACAAATTTGGGCTAGGTTTTACTGCAGAGGGTCAGAAAGCTATGCGGAAAGCGAAGACCGGAGGACCTCCTGTGTTCATTACAAATCCAGAAGTGAATGCTGTTGGGGAAGACAACGAAGTGGATGAAGCAGAATTCAATAGCTGGATCTACCCGACAACCGAAGGCGGATTGACCAATTGGATTGCCAAAGACCATACTCCTGTTACCTTTGTGACGCAGTAATAAATTTCTTTGTTTCGTTATTTGTAATAAACAATAAATAAACTCTATGGCCCGGTGTCTTACCCGAGGCACCGTGGTTTCATTTGTGAGGGCATATAAATTGTCATTTCATATATCATAAATGAAAATCTTGGACGTTTTCCCGCATTGCAAATCTTATGCTCCTTTTCCGTCTTTCTTTCCTTTACATATTTTTCAAAACAGCTGTATTTACACACACACTCACTCATACAGGTTTCAATCCACTCTGGATCTCACTGGTAACGACTCTGCTACTGCCAGTTATGACTTCGAAAATCCGATCAACTTAGCCGAAGACGAAGGTGAAGAGGATTGCGAAGTGCCTGGCGAGCTTGCAAGACTGTTACTTCAGGAAGAGAGGGCAATTCAACCACACGAAGAGCCAGTGGAGACGATAAATCTGGGTACTGATACAGACAGAAAGGAGGTAAAGATTGGTGCCAACCTAGAGCTCAGCGTGAAGCAACGGTTGACTCAAATGCTGCATGATTATATGGAGATCTTTGCCTGGTCCTACGAAGACATGCCCGGGTTGGATACCGATATTGTGGTCCATCACTTGCCAACTAAGGAAGATTGCCCTCCAGTTAAGCAAAAGGTCCGTCGTATGCGCCCAGAGATGTCTGAGAAGATTAAAGCCGAGGTTATGAAACAGTTTGACGCTGGGTTCCTTGCAGTGACTTCTTACCCTCAGTGGGTTGCTAATGTGGTGCCGGTACCTAAGAAGGACGGTAAGGTCAGAATGTGTGTCGACTACAGGGACCTAAACAGGGCCAGCCCTAAAGATGACTTCCCTTTACCTCACATTGACGTCCTTGTTGATAATACAGCTCAGCATAAGGTGTTCTCTTTCATGGATGGCTTTTCAGGTTACAATCAGATCAAGATGGCACCTGAAGACATGGAAAAGACTACATTTGTTACTCAGTGGGGCACCTTCTGCTACAAGGTCATGCCTTTTGGACTAAAGAACGCTGGGGAAACCTACCAACGTGCCATGGTTGCTTTATTTCATGACATGATCCATCATGAGATAGAAGTGTATGTTGACGACATGATCGCAAGGTCCCAGACTGAGGAAGAGCATCTAGATTATCTGCAGAAATTGTTTGACCAGTTGAAACTGTACAAGCTGAGATTGAACCCGAACAAGTGCACCTTCGGGGTAAGATCTGGAAAGTTGCCAGGCTTCGTGGTAAGTGACAAGGGAATTCAAGTGGACCCTGCTAAGGTTAAAGCTATTCAAGAGATGCCAGTCCCCACGACAGAGAAATAGGTCAGAGGCTTTTTAGGACGCCTGAATTACATTGCTCGGTTCATCTCACATCTAACTGCTACCTGTGAGCCAATCTTCAAGCTGCTGAAGAAAGATCAGGTAGTACGTTGGAACAATGAATGTCAGGCTGCTTTTGACAGAATTAAAGAGTACCTCCAAGAACCACCCATCCTTATGCCACCGGTTGAAGGGAGACCTATGATATTATACCTGACAGTGCTCGACAACTCAATGGGGTGTGTGCTGGGGCAGCATGACGAGTCTGGCCGAAAAGAGCATGCCATTTATTACCTTAGCAAAAAGTTTACCGACTGTGAGACCCGATACTCACTGCTCGAGAAAACTTGCTGCGCTTTGGTATGGGCTGCTCACCGGCTGAGACAGTATATGCTGACTCATACCACCTTGTTGATCTCAAAGATGGATCCTATAAAGTACATATTCGAAAAGCCTGCTCTGTCTGGGAGAATAGCAAGATGGCAAATGATCTTGACGGAATACGACATTCAGTACACAACCCAGAAAGCCATCAAGGGAAGTGTATTGGCAGACCACTTGGCACATCAGGCCGTAGACGACTATCAATCAATGAACTTCGAGTTTCCGGATGAAAGTATTATGATTGTGACTGATTGTGAAGTACCTGGACCGGATGAAGGACCTGAGGAAGGATCCCGATGGTCTATGCACTTTGACGGAGCCTCCAACGCTTTGGGAAACGGCATCGGTGCCATAATCATATCACCTCAAGGTATTCATACTCCGCTCACTGCCCGACTATGTTTCAATTGTACCAACAACATGGCAGAGTATGAGGCGTGCATCATGGGTCTTCAAGCTGCGATTGACCTAAGGATTAAGTTTCTGAGTGTCTTCGGAGATTCCTCTCTTGTGATCAATCAGATCAAAGGAGAGTGGGATACGAAACATCCGAATCTTATCCCTTACAGAGAATGTGTGTTGACCCTGATCCCCCACTTCACAGAGATAACCTTTGAACACTTTCCAAGAGAAGAGAATCAGCTGGCGGATGCATTAGCTACAATGGCTTCTATGTTCAAGGTCAAATGGGATAATGAGGCTCCCCAGATCATCATCTGGAAACTGGACGAACCGGCATACTGTTGCAATCTCGAGACTGAATTGGTGACTGAGAAGCCTTGGTACCATGAGGTGAAGAGATATTTGGAAGCTCAGGAATACCCTGAAGGGGCCTCTGTCAACGATAAGAAGTTCCTGAGGAGGTTCGCGGCAAAATTCTTCCTGAGCAACGACATCTTGTACAAGCGAAACCATGATTCAACCTTACTGCGTTGTGTGGATAAGACTGAAGCAGAAAGGATCATGGAAGAGCTACATGAAGGGACCTTTGGTACACATCCCAGTGGACACACTATGGCTAAAAAGATCCTCCGGGCAGGGTATTACTGGTCCACAATGGAAGCTGACTGCTACCAACATTCCAGGACATGCCATAAGTGCCAGATTTATGCAGACAAGGTGCATGTTCCTCCAGTTCCTTTGAATGTTCTGACTGCGCCTTGGCCGTTTGCAATGTGGGGCATAGACATGATTGGTGAGATCAAACCTACGGCATCTAATGGGCATCGCTTCATCCTAGTAGCGATTGATTATTTTACGAAGTAGGTCGAAGTAGCATCCTATGCTACGGTAACCAAGACTGTTGTGGCACGGTTCATTCGGCATAACCTGATCTGTCGGTACGGTGTCCCAGAGAGAATTATTACAGACAACGGCACCAATCTGAATAATAAGATGATCGTTGAGCTCTGCGAGCAGTTCAAGGTACAGCACCACAATTCTTCTCCTTACAGACCGAAGATGAATGGGGCTGTCGAAGCAGCAAATAAGAACATCAAGAAAATCGTGCAGAAGATGATAGTGACTTATAAAGATTGGCACGAGATGTTACTGTTCGCTCTACATGGGTACCGTACCTCAGCTAGGACGTCAACCGGGGCAACTCCTTTCTCTCTGGTTTATGGTATGGAGGCAGTCTTGCCGATCGAAGTGCAAATACCCTCTCTCCGGATAATGAAGGATGCAAATCCGAACGAGGATGATTGGATCCAGACACGACTTGATCAGCTCAACCTCATTGATGAAAAAAGACTTGCTGCTATCTGTCATGGTCATACGTATCAGAAACGGATGATCAGGGCATTTAACAAAAAGGTCAGACCACAGGAATATCAAGTTGGGGATCTGGTAATCAAGCGAATCATCCTTCCTCAGAGTGATCCAAGGGGCAAGTGGACCCCTACGTACGAAGGGCCATTTGTGGTTAAGCATGTGTTCTCAGGAGGAGCCATGATTTTAACCAATATGGATGGGGACGACCTTCCTCACCCCGCCAATGCAAACATAGTAAAAAGATACTACGCATGAAAAAGGACCCGCTAGGCTGACATGCCTAGGCAAAAATTAGGGCTTCCCGGCGAACCAAAAGGGTTCGGGCAAAATGAAGGGATGAAAAATGAAAAAATCTGTACACCCGGCAAGTCGAAAACCTGAAAAGGCGGCTTGGGCAAAAATGGGTATCCCGGTGGACTGAAAACCCGAAAGGGCGGTCCAGGCAAAAATTAGGGATAAAAGCGTAATACTATGTCTCATTGGATCACCTTGCATCCAGAATCCGGTATCTACATCAAGTTCAGACGGCATCGATCAGTCAGCTTCATCTTCGTTTAGGTCATCAAGTGATGAGACGCTCGGAGTTATAAAGGCAATAGCAGAGTTGAAACCCAGTGGGATCATTCATTTCACACAGCTGTTTTATTTTCTTTTGTACAAAATTTGTATAAACTCTTTTGTTCAGCGGCGTTCTCTTACTAGGACGTCAGCCTCTTGTACACCAAACGCCTATTTTCAGGCCATTCAAAATCAATACAAATATACTTTTCAGTTAAAAGTGCCAATTGTTTTTCTTTTTCTGTTTTGTTTTGCGAAGAACGTCCAAAGTTCAATTTGTGATATATGCATTGACGATAATTTGCTAACTCATGAATATTTGCATACGAAACAAAGGAATAATTACAGGTAACATTAGCAACAGGGGCAATAAAGAGTTGTCTAATCAATCTAATTGTTCTGTCCTCCAAGGTACCAAGGTAGGTTCAACTAAAGAACATAACCGGCATATCTCAATTCCCCAGAGAGTGAGCCAACAAGTCAGTGCACTCTTCCCCGAGCAAAGTTACAATCAATCTTAAAGAGGTTGGGTATCCTCCAGCAGGTCCCAACATTCCCCAGCAGCATATATACATGTATTTTTAACAAGCATCCCCGGCAGTCTTGGCCTAAAGATTGTTCCTCGGCGGCATATCAAATATTCAAAGGAATCACTTCCCTCGCAGTTCAAAAATTCCCCAGGAGAGTCCAATCCAGTTCCCCAGGAAAGTTGGAATTTATCTCCCCAAGCAGTAAGCTTATCCCCAGTAGATTCTGGAAGCTTATCCATCGCAGAGCGCAAACACGTCTCCCAGCTTTATTCAAAGAGTTATTTCCTTACCAGGATATAACTGGTTTATCCTCAGCCAAAAGCATGGAAAGAGCGTCCTCGACGAAGTCTTCGTATCCCCAGCAAGGTCTATTAACACTTCCAACAACAAGGGTATCCCCAGCGAGTTATTATCAACAAATCAGCAAAGTATCTCTCTCCCCACAGAGTATTGCTTCCCAACAAGATCGTTAGAGTACTTTCCTCCCCGCAGAGTTATTCCATTCGCCAAGTTTATTCCCCAACGGAGTCATCTTCTCCTACCGATATACTTGCAACTATCATCCAGCGGAAGCAAAATCTGTTCTCCAACATCAGCCCAGGATATGACTTCCCGGCACCCGTCAAGGATTTACTTTCCTAGACGAAAAATACATTCATAAACATCTTCATACATTATAGCATGCATATACGCATCATGAACATACAATCTCACGTATTCAGAGAGCATCTCGCATGTCATACCACATGACATCGCATACAACTAACGCTTGTCTTTTCAGGACAAAAGTACAAAATTGATTACCATCAATGGTCGCAACTAAAGGTCTGATTCCTGAATCTTGCCAGATCCGATTCCTGTATCTTGCCAGGGTGTGTCTGAAGAGTTCGAGGATCCGATGCCTGAATCTTGCCAGGGTGTATCCGTTGAAGACTAACATTACCAGATCCGATTCCTGTATCTTGCCAGGGTGTGTCTGAAGAGTTCGAGGATCCGATACCTGAATCTTGCCAGGGTGTATCCGTTGAAGACTAACATTACCAGATCCGATTCCTGTATCCTGCCAGGGTGTGTCTGAAGAGTTCGAGGATCCGATACCTGAATCTTGCCAGGGTGTATCCGTTGAAGACTATCATTACCAGATCCGATTCCTGTATCCTGCCAGGGTGTGTCTGAAGAGTTCGAGGATCCGATACCTGAATCTTGCCAGGGTGTATCCGTTGAAGACTAACATTACCAGATCCGATTCCTGTATCCTGCCAGGGTGTGTCTGAAGAGTTCGAGGATCCGATACCTGAATCTTGCCAGGGTGTATCCGTTGAAGACTAGCATTACCAGATCCGATTCCTGTGTCTTGCCAGGGTGTGTCTGAAGAGTTCGAGGATCCGATGCCTGAATCTTGCCAGGGTGTATCCGTTGAAGACTAACATTACCAGATCCGATTCCTGTATCTTGCCAGGGTGTGTCTGAAGAGTTCTAGGATTCGATGCCTGAATCTTGCCAGGGTGTATCCGTTGAAGACTAGCATTACCAGATCCGATTCCTGTATCTTGCCAGGGTGTGTCTGAAGAGTTCGAGGATCCGATACCTGAATCTTGCCAGGGTGTATCCGTTGAAGACTAGCATTACCAGATCCGATTCCTGTATCTTGCCAGGGTGTGTCTGAAGAGTTCGAGGATCCGATACCTGAATGCTGCCAGGGTGTATCCGTTGAAGACTAGCATTACCAGATCCGATTCCTGTATCTTGCCAGGGTGTGTCTGAAGAGTTCGAGGATCCGATACTTGAATCCTGCCAGGGTGTATCCGTTGAAGACTAGCATTACCAGATCCGATTCCTGTATCTTGCCAGGGTGTGTCTGAAGAGTTCGAGGATCTGATACCTGAATCTTGCCAGGGTGTATCCGTTGAAGACTAGCATTACCAGATCCGATTCCTGTATCTTGCCAGGGTGTGTCTGAAGAGTTCGAGGATCCGATGCCTGAATCTTGCCAGGGTGTATCCGTTGAAGACTAACATTACCAGACTCGATTCCTGTATCTCACCAGGGCACGTCTGAAGAATTCGAAGATCCAGCTCCTGTAACCAGTCAGGACATATCTACCCAAAGCATCTGAAAACCAGCTCCTGCAACATGTCAGGTACTCATTTTTCTCTTGCAGGTACGCAAGTTCTCGCTAAGGAATCTCTTACGCGATCAACATCCAGATGGCATCTATAAGCCCATCATCCTGTTCACCAATCTCTAAATGGCATCTATAAGCCCATTTCCATCACACTGCCACTATGTGAGCGCAAATTTCTGGACACTCTAGTGTTCAATCATCTTCTACCCTCGGATTACGAAAGGCACGCCAGCCAATCTGCATCCTCAGGTCTAAGAAGATTGAACAGGGGCAACTGTTGTACCCCAAAATTTTCCCTCCCATATTCTTCAAGAAATTGCCAAGTCAAGCTTCAAAATTCCCCAAGGGTTGCACAGTTCAAAGGCCTCCTAAACAGTCAAAATTAGGGTTTTTATTCTGATCAAGAAAATGAAGTTTCCAAGGGTCCAATCAAGTCCCACATGCCTACAAATATGGTCAAGTATCCTCATATCAAGTTTCAAGACTTCCAGCACAAAATTGCACAGTCAAAACCCTAATTGCACTACAGTCAACTGTAGGGGCAAAATGGTCATTTGACAATCAAAAGTTCAAATTTTTGGTCAACATCTCATTTTGAAGCCACAAACATCATTTGATCAATGCTTGATCATGATTCTCAAAGCTTGGCTCAAAAATCATCAAGATGCAAAAGTTTCCTTATTTGGACAGTTGAAAAAGTCAACTGTAAATTGACCAGGGCATAACTTTCTCATGGATTATCAGAAAAATTCCATCCAAAGCTCATTTTGAAGATAAAGAGATTTCCTACAACTCATCTTCATACTTCAAGTCCAATAAATGCTCTCACAAAAAGTTATCAATTTCAACATTATAGGTCATTTTCAAAAGTCAACAAAAAGGGACTTTAAGTCAAAGGCCATAACTTGAGTTTGGTAAATCAAAATGACATGGGACCAAAGGCATTGGTTAGAGGACTCAAAGAACTTTCCAAAATGTCAAAGAAAATGAGCAAAGATTAAAAATTGAGCAAGTTATGCCTTGTGGAAGTTGGGAAATTTTTGGATATTTTGAAAAGTCAACATTGGTTCAAATGACCTAAAATTGCTAATGGGCCTATTTTTCTTCCATAATTCATCATCCAAGGCATGTGCACGACCATTAGGCCCAAAGGGAAGTTTTTCTTCATTTTTTATTTATTTATTTGAATTTTTATTAATAATAATTAATTTAAATCAATTAAATACATGAAAAATAATTAACCTAAGTTTTTCAATCTTTTTATGCATGTTATATCCTCAAGATTTCGTGCCTAGCCAAATATGGAAAGAATCAATTGGATTGGTCATGATTTGTATCAAAAAGCATGTGAAAAAGATTTGAAAATCATGTTTAAAAATCAAATATCATATTCATGAATGCAAGAGATTTGGATCAAGTTTTCTAACCCTAATCATTCCTACATATACAAGCAAGCAAGACCTAATGCATTTGACCAAGAAGCTGCGCCAGAAACCCTTGCACAAACTTGAAATTTTATCAAGAAAATTCAATTCTGAAAACCTAATTCTATGGCGATTCAGGGCCAAATAGCTACTCCATTAGCTTCCTCAAGGATCATAGGACGTGTTCCAATCATTCCCTAAGCCCCATACTCAAGAAAACGTGAAATCACCATTGGAGTTGGTAAAGAAAATTTCAGAATCGTTTTCTATAATTCATGCATTGTTAACATGTTTCATTGTTATTTTTGTGTTTAGAATAATGTTTGCAAGCTAATCATATGCTTTGATTGAATTATTATGCACTGTATACAAAGATGCCATGATCGTGTTTTAGGGTTTACAGGACTTTGAATTGGGGGTTTTAAAATATGGAAAAATTGGAGCATAAGACTTAGGCCACTCGATTCAGCATGCTCAGACGATCACAAGGCCACCCTCGCGCCTAATTTATAGAGCCCCAGGGGCTATTCGCTATTTTCTGATATGTTGCCTAAAAGAACGGTGTAAAAACCGTTGCCTGTTTCTTTTATATTTTCAGGAAAACAAAATCAATGGAGAAGATGATCTCGTGGCAGGCGATGGTTGGCTGGTTCAAAATTTCGCGCTCAAACCCACTAACGCTTTTGTTTTATTTGATATTATTTGTTTGTAGTATTACATACAAAGCGCGTAACATGGCTCAGTGGTGCACGTATAGGCCGGTAACGTCCATGACCTGGGTTCGAGCCCCAGGTCTTCACCCTTTCAATATTGTTTTTCAACTCATATTCCTATGCAGATTCAATATCAAAACACACCGTATGCCTCCAAAATCAAACGTCCACGCGTCCTACTGGATTCAATCAAGGGCTAGGATATGAAGAGCATGGTGTACGTGGGTCAACGCTGATGCACGCTAGTGGGGAAAGTCCACCAGGCCTGAAGCATTGGGCCCAGATTTGCTAAAAGAAAACCTCCTATTTGGGGTCTGAACCCCCTAGGTTTGCTAATTTTTTTTTACTTTCTTTATTTTTTATTATTTATACTTTCTTTTAATTATTGTTTTATTAATTAATTTAATATTTTCATAAAATATAAAAAAACACATAAAAATCAGAAAAGAGAAAAAAATAATGAATATTTTTATTTTAGTATTTGTAAATAAATTCATAAATTAACTAGTTTTAAATTAGGTTTTAATTTTAACTCTTTTAATAAAAATCTAAAAAAATATAGAATTAGGGTTTATGATAATTTTTATTCCTTTTTATTTTTCTTTCATAATAATTAAAACATTAAATATTTATTTTTGTAATTAAAATGCATGTAAATTAATTAGGGTTAATTTTAGGGTAAAACTTTAATCTTCTTTTTAATAAATTAAAATTGTAGAATTAGGGTTAGCATTTATTTTATTTAATTCTTTTTTCATTAAAATCACAAAATACCAAAAAATACCAAAAAGACAATCTCTTTTCATTTTAATTAATTTAATAATCCTTTAATTTAATTTAGTTAAAAAGGGTCCAACGCCCTCGTTTCAATTTAAATTTCAATTCGCATATCTGTTGCTTTTTCCTTTAATATTTCTGTATCTCTCCCAAAGCCGTGTAACTAATTGCTCGCACTTTATTTTCCTTAATTCTTTATCTTTCTGTCAAATCGGGTTCAAGAAATTTTGGCGATGTGGACCCGCGCCTTTTGTAATAGCTTAGAACCTTTACTTTTCTCGCACTTTTAACTGTTAATCAAGGCATGCAAGAATGAATGGACAAAAATAAAAACGAACGCGTAGATCACCAATAACATGAACAAGACAAAATATCTGAAAACGACACACAAATCACACACCACCCCTAGGGTACGCCTCACTGTTGCCTTGCCTCGAAAGGTGATCGTCGAGTAGAGGATGTCTTAGTAAGTCCTCATGATCCGGGAACCTGGCATGAGGGTAGCTTCTAAGGTGTCTTCCCATTACTCTGGTGATCACCATGTCCCGAACCTCGAATTGACCCGAACACCTCCAACGGTGGTGCTACCTACCTCTCAATGGTGGGATGGCACTACTTTAAAGGACATTTACACAGACGAATTCCTTAGGATAGGTAGACGACTCTAGATACTTGCTCTAATTTCAAAACAAATCAAAAATACTTTTCACACCAACACATTTTCAAAAGCTTTCGAAAGCAATTTTTCAAACACTCTTGAGGACAGACACAAGAGTCGAACTGGAATTTTCAAAGAAACTTTTTTAAAACCCACATTGAAAAGCAAACAAACAATTTTGAAAACACAATGAGCAAGTATCTAAGAGCCCATGGATAACCATGGATAGAAAGGGTGCTAACACCTTCCCTTTCTATAACCTACCTCCCGAACCGAGAAACTATCTCATAAGGAATTTTTCTGTGCTTTTGTCCTTTCCATTTGGAGAAAATAAAAGACGGTGGCGACTCTTGCTTCCGCGATATTTCGCGAACCAGCGTTAAACAGTCAGTTCCAGATCCACCGATCACAGTGCCTTATTGCATGCATTTTTGTCTTGAACTTAAAGTTGTCTACTTGTTGATTTTATCTTGTCACATATCCTAATTACTAATAATGTTGGAAAGAAATAAAAATGAAAAATAAATAAATAAATATCCTACACTATTACAACCATATTGAATAAAAAGAAAATATAAAAGCAAAACAAAATAAAGGAAAGGAAAACAAGTCCTTCGATCCAGGAAGTAAGCGCCCTTCGATTCAACTATTCCTGGGTTCTTTCGATTGGACTTGCAAAGCAGCATGAATATGTATCCTTCGATCACGCCCTCTTCTTTGTTTCCTTCGATTGGACCTGCAAAGCATCATGAATATGTATCCTTTGATCATGCCCTTTTCACTGCTTCCTTCGATTGGACCTGCAAAGCAGCATGAATATGAATCCATCGATCACACCCTTTTCTTTGCTTTCTTTGATTGGACTTGCAAAACAGTATGAATATGTATCCTTCTACCACACCCCTTTCGTTTGAGGTTATATGGCAACATGGGGTGAAGCCTAAAGCTTCGATTCACACACTCGTCTTCCTATTTTCTTTCATTTGGGTTTAAATAGCAGCATGGGTTGAGGCCATGCTAATATTGTTTCATTGCCAGATTAGTTCTTAAAATATATTTGATAAACAAAGAAAATAAAACAAAAGATTGGCAAAGAAAACAAACAGAGAAGGTGAAAATGAAAACAAACCAAAGGGTAATGATAATGCTTGAAAAGAAAAGAAATGGTTATTCACATGTTATGCTTGAAACGAAAAGAAATGGTTATTCACACGTTATGCTTGAAACAAAAGGTTTAAGGATAAGAGGACCTACCTTGCTTGAAGCTGGAATGTAGGTCTTGGACTTGAGTGATTCCTTGGGTGTTCTTGGATTTGAAGGGGAAGAAACAAGTGTGGTGTTTCTTTAGATTCTGGGTTTGAGAGGGTGTTAAGTGTTAGAGAGTTTTGAGAGCTTTTTGAGAGTTTGAGAATTTTTTGAAGATTCCTTCCACACATCCAAAAATCTCCTCATCTTTGCAAAGGATCTATCTATTTATAGAGAAAGGTTTTGGGAAGTTTGGGATTAAAATAATAATATAAGGCTTAGCTGGAAGGCAAATTATCCACTTGTGTCATGATCCCAAGATGAGATAGCAAGATTAATGGTTTAGATGGATTGCTTTCTGCAGAAGGAAAACAGGCGCAAGGATCAAGCAAGACTTTTTCTAAAAGTAGTATTATACTATTAAGGGAAATTTATCTTGGATAACAAATGGGTAAAATCCTAATTTAATTGTATAAACCATTAAATATAGAGTGAGTCATAGGTTTGAGGCCTGAAAAGCAGAAACATGTAGCCTAGCCTATGGGTCTAATTTTCAACTTGATCCTTTGAATCAAATCCTCCATCCTTCCATAACTTCCTACCAGACTAAACCAAACAACATTCCTTCCCACCAGTTATGTGTACTTCGAATGGACCAACCATGTAATCTTCGAATGGCCCCTCTTCAGCTGAATATGCCACTTTGAGTCCTTCTGCTTTGACCACTTAGGTCCAAACCTTCGACCAAACTCAAAATCAGGCAAAACTAAATGTTCAACCATGGAAAATCCTTAGAATGGGCCACCAAATTGTGTGTCATAGTGCAGAAGCTATTTGTGTTGAAGGGTTTGCAGATGGATTCGAAGGTGATATGAAGGTGATTCGAAGAAAATATGAAGGTGGATTCAAAGACAACATGTAGGTGTATTTGAAGCAACCTTAAAGGGGATCATTGATTTGTGGGTGCTAGTGTGAGAGAAACCCCTGCCTTATACATGCAAGCTTGTAGGAGGATTCGAAGGTTACATGAAAATGGATTTGAAACAAACCTGAAGATTGATTCGAAGCCATCATGTAGGTGTATTCGAAGGTGACATGAAGGTGATAATGTGTTATGCTCGCTAGCATGAGAAAAAACATTGCCTTGTAAAATAGAAGCAAACAAATGAAGGAGGCCATTGCCTTCTGAATCAAAGCAAACCAGCAGGAGGCCATTTCCTTGTGTCGGTTTAGCATGAGGGAAACCCCTTCTTTGTAGATCAAAGCAAACATGTAAGGAACCAATGGTGCAATCGAAACTTGCATGCAGGAGGTCCCTACTTTGTGTCAAATTGCCTTCTGAATTGAAGGAAGATTTCAGAAGGTCATTTCCTTCTAAATCGAAAGAAACCAGTAGGAAGTCACCAACTTTCTAAATCGAAGGAGACCAACAGGAGGCCCTTCTCTTTTGAATAGAAGGAAGCTAGTATGAAGGTTATCTCCTTATGATTCGAAGGAAGCTTTTTATAAGGTCACCATGCCCAGTCGAAGCTAGCATGCAGGAGGTAACTACTTTGTGAGACAGACATTCAGGAGGCCATTGCTCTCTGAATCGAAGCTTGCATCCAGGGGCCATTTCAATGAGTCAAAGAAAACCTGCAGGAGGCCATATGCTTCATGAATCAACGCAAGCATGTAGAAAGCCATAAGCCCAAATGAAGCTTATGGACCAAAGCTTGTTCGAAGAAGCCAAATTCCCAAATGAAGGATGTAAATCAAGCTAGCTCGAAGAAAGCAAAAATGTCCAATCGAAGGATGCAAACCAAGCTTGCATCGACGGGGGACAAATGCTCCATCGAAGCTTGTGAACCAAAGCTTGTTCGAAGGAGACAAATGCTCAATCGAAGCTTATGGATCGAAGCATACTTGTTCTTTTTCAATTTGATGATTGAGAGCCCAATTGTACTTGTGCAAACTTGAACTTTTGAAAATCCTTGTGAGAAAATGCCTTGAGAAATGACAGAGAAAATTTTGAGGTACAAAAACTGCCCCTGTTCAATCTTCTTGAACCTGAAGAGTGAGATTGGCAGATCTGCCTTTCGTGACTTGAAGGTAAAAGATGATTGAACACTAAAGTGCCCAGAAATTTGCCCTTAACGTGTTGATTTGGGAATAGGCTTATGGATGCCATTTGGAGAGACGATGGAGAGTTGTTGGAAATGGGCTTACAGATGCCATCCATAGTGACATAAAAGGTCTTTGTTTCGCCTGTCTTTTCCTGCAAGAAAGAGGGTTAGTTGCATGCAGAAGTATGCATGGCGTAATGATGTTATCAAAATAAATGAGATTATTTTGTATGTGTATGCTATATGATGTATGAAGGTGAAATATGATTGAAGTGTATCTTTGTCTGGGAAAATAAATCCTTGACAAATGCTGGGGAGCTTTGGGAAGATGAATCTCGGATTGCTGTTGGGAATGAAGAGTATGCTCCTCTCCAGACTTTGTTTTAGGATGTTTCTGCTGAGAATGTTGACTTGTTTGAGAAGACTCTGTGAAGAGTGTTGATTCCTACTTGGGAAAAAAAGTTCAGGAGTTTTAGTTGTCCTTTGATCTACTGGGGAGTTATCTCTTGAAAGTTAGTTATTATCTGGTTGGATTCCAGGCTTCACAACAACTTGTTGGGGATAAAGAAGTTAACTGTTATCTGGTCGGATCCAGGCTTTAGTAACTTAAAAATGAGATTGACTGTTATCCGGTCGGGTTCGGGTTTCAGAAACTCAAATTGTTATCTGGTCGGGTCCAGGTTTCAGCAATTGAAGAATTTAAACTATTATCTGGCCGGGTCCAGGCTTTAGTAACTTAAAAATGAGATTGACCGTTATTCGGTCGGGTATGGGTTTCAGAAACTCAAACAGTTATCTGGTCGGGTCCAGGTTTCAGCAATAGGAGAAGTTAAACTGTTATCTGGTCGGGTCCAGGATTTAGTAACTTAAAAATGAGATTGACTATTATCCAGTCGGGTCCAGGTTTCAGAAACTCAAACTGTTATCTGGCCGGGTCCAGCTTTCAGCAATAGGAGAAGTTAAACTGTTATCTGGTCGGGTCCAGGCTTTAGTAAATTGGGATTGTAGTTTACTGTTAACTGTTCGGGTCTAGTCTTCACGATAAGTTGGGAGTAAGGTGAAGTTGAACTAGTATCTGGTCGGGTCCATGCTTCGTAGTAACTTGCTTAAAAGGATGAAGTTGACTGTTATCTGGTCGGGTTCCAGGATTTTTAGCAACTTTCGGAGATAACAAAGAATCTGTTGGTGACTTCACTGGGGATTAGGGGTTATGGTCCCTTAATTCTTAATAGTCTGAGAGGCAAACTCAAGCTGAAGAAGACAAACTCAGTCGAGGAAGACAAACTCAGCTAGGGAATTTTGCTGTTTGTTGGGTAAATAAACGTT
This sequence comes from Vicia faba, assembly GCA_948472305.1. Taxonomy (NCBI): domain Eukaryota; kingdom Viridiplantae; phylum Streptophyta; class Magnoliopsida; order Fabales; family Fabaceae; genus Vicia; species Vicia faba. Next base: position 1,202,252,168 of record OX451736.1, on the reverse strand, counting down.
GTTGAGGAATATTTGACGAGCTGTTGGGGGGGATGTATTCTTTGGACAGAACTCCTCAAGACTTCTTTTTATGACCAACTCAGCTGGGAAGAGGGTTTTACAGAGATTGAAACTCTGGCTGGGGATTTTATGAATCCAAATTTGTGAGGATAATGCTAATGGAATAACTCTGTGGGGATGTCTTGAATTCAATTAAGGAGATGTTTGTCACTGTTTTGAAGCATATGTTTTCTAAAAGTTTAATCATGTTCATATGCATATGTTCATTCAATTTTAGTCATTGGACATCTTCGCACTCAAAACAGAAAAAACAAAAGGTTTGTACTTCAAAATATATTTGTATTGATGTTTTACCCGAGAATACGCTTTTTGTATAAAGAGACAGAAATCCTCGTAAGAGTAAATCGCCAAAAGAAATGAAAAGTGTTCAGATTGAAAACAAAATAATAGCCATATGAGAGTGATCTCATTGTCCCCACTTTGCTATTGCCTTTATGTCTTCGAGTAAACCTTTTTCGTTGAACGAAGTCGATTGGATTGATTTTGGACCATTTGAACTTCAGATTTTTGGTAATAAAACTGGCTGGAGGGATCCCATGGGACATAATCATACGCATTAATCCTTAACTTTTTCCTGGACCGCCCTTTTGGGTTTTCAGCCCACCACGATACCCATTTTTGCCCAAGTCTCCCTTTCAGGTTTTTGACTTGCCGAGTGTACAATCTTTTGCATATATCCCTAATTTTTGCCCAAACCTCTTTGGTTCACCTGGATGCCCATATTTTTGCTTATGTGTGTCAACCTAGCGGGTCATTTTATGTATAGTATTTTTTAACTATGTCCGAGTTTATGGGATGTAGGAAATCTTTGCCATCCATAGTAGTCAGCATCATGGCACCACCAGAGAAGACTTTCTTTACAACAAATGGTCCTTCGTAAGTGGGAGTCCATTTTCCCCTGGGGTCACCTTGTGGAAGAATGATGCGCTTTATTACCAATTCACCAACTTGATACACTCGAGGCTTGATTTTTTTTGTTGAATGCCTTGATCATACACTTTTGATACATCTGACCATGGCAAACAGCAGCCAGTCGCTTCTCGTCAATCAGGTTCAGCTGATCCAACCTAGTCTGACTCCATTCATCTTCACCTAGAACTGCTTCTTTCATTATCCTTAAAGAAGGAATTTGAATTTCTATAGGTAAGACGGCTTCCATGCCATAGACCAAAGAAAAAGGAGTTGCCCCATTTGACGTACGAGTCGAAGTACGATAGCCATGGAGAGAAAATGGTAACATCTCATGCAAGTCTTTGTAGGTTACCACCATCTTTTGCATAATATTCTTGATATTTGTATTGGTAGCTTCCACAACGCCATTCATCTTGGGCCTGTACGGAGAAGAATTATGATGCTTGATTTTGAACTGGGTACAAAGTTCTGTAATCATAGAATTTTTTAGGTTGGTTGCATTTTCCGTGATGATCCTCTCGGGGATACCATAACGGCAAATGAGGTTATGCTTGATGAACCTGGCTACAACGTTCTTGGTAACTGAAGCATATGAAACAGCTTCGACCCACTTGGTAAAGTAATCAATGGCAACAAGGATGAGATGATGTCCATTTAAGGCAGTAGGTTTAATTTCTCCAATCATGTCAATGCCCCACATTGCAAATGGCCATGGAGCAATCATGACATTTAGGGGAATAGGTGGTACATGGACCTTGTCAGCATAGATTTGACACTTATGGCAAGTTCTTGAGGGATGATGACAATCAGTTTCCATTGTGGACCAATAGTAACCATCCCTCAAGATTTTCTTGGCCATAGTATGTCCACTAGAGTGGGTCCCGAAGAGGACATCATGCATGTCTTCCATAATTTTCTCTGCGCTTATATAGGATCCCGTTGCTTAGAAAGAATTTGGATGAAAATCTTCGCAAAAATTTCTTGTCATTGACGGAAGCCCATTCAGGATATTCTTGTGCTTCAAGATATCTTTTCACATCATGGTACCTGTGATACGGTGGGAGAACTGACTTGAGGGTTTTGCGTTTGATCGCAAATGTTGCGGTTAGAAAGAGTCACCACCGACTTTTCTTTTATCCAAAAGGAAAGGTGAAAAAGCACAGGAAAGACCTTTGAGATTGTTTCTTGAGTTCGGGAGGTAGATTATGAAAAGGGAAGGTATTATCACCATTTTCGTCCATGGTTTTCCATGGGCTCTTAGTTACATGCTAGATCACTTGATTTTGTTTGAAATTGTGCTTTGTGTGGTTTTTTGAAAGTATTTTGTAAAGAGGCAATTGTTTAGGCAAACTTTGTAATGATTCTCGTTCGTAAGAATGTATACAAAGTGTTTGATCTTTTGAAAATGTTTTCATGTTTGTAAGATGTTTTGAAAGTGTAGGTGTTTGTTTTGAAAATATAAAGGATGTTTGTTTTGAAATGGATCAAGTAATTAGGAGCATTCTACCTACTCAAAAGTCTTTCTTGTTCATTTTCTTTTCGTTTGACATTGTTATCTTACCATTGATTTGGTAAGTAACCCCATCTTTGGATGTAAACGGGACGGGCATGGGTCATCGTATAACCATGATTTTCAATGTTGCAAGGTATCTTAGAATTTTTCTTTAGGGGCTAAGATCATTTTGAAAGGCAGCTTAGATAGCATCATAGAGGGTCTATGATCTTGTATTTTTGCTTGTTTTTGCTAAGATACCTCACATGCGTAACATGGTCATTTATAAGGCAACCAAGTGGAATAACCCTAGGGGTGCTTGTGTGCAAATGTATTATTTTCATGCTTGATTTAGTCTTGAATTAGGGTTTTCTATTTATTGGGTTTTAAGTCTTTCCATACAAACCCTAATTACTAGCAATTGTATATAAAGCGATAAATTGCGGAATTTTAAAGTTACTACGCTATTACAACATTTGTGGGAGGGGGTGTACAAATTATAAACGAGGATTGCAAGAAATTAAACCCTAATTAGTCTATTACAACCAAATTGAATTATACAAGAATTGAAATAAATAATGCACAAGATGAATTAAATATGCAAGAAGGTAAATGTGAAGAAAATGGATATTTTGTTTGATGTTTTATGAAAAGGAATTTTACCTTAACCTAATAAAATAAAGAAAATAGTTTATTAAGTTTGGAAATTATTGAGAAAAGATTTTAGGTGAAAACCCTAATTCTATTAATTAATCAAAAGAAAATAAGATTAAGAAAAGTATTTTTTTGGCATTTTTTAATCTTGAAAATATTTATAGCATTATAAAATATTTTTAGTCTTTTTGGTATTAAAATAATATATTTTAAATGGTGTGAAGAAAAATAAATAAATAATACAATATTAATTAATTTTTAAAGATTTATTTAAAATAAATAAATAAAGTATGAAGAATAAAAAATATTTTTATTTATGGAAAAATAAAATAAGTCAAAATATAAAATATCATTTTTTTTGCATTTTTATCATTTTTTGTATTTAGAAAATATATTGGAGAAAATAAATAAAATAAAAAAATGAAATAAAATTGGGCCAAAGTGCAAATATGAAACAGGGGGGAGGAATGTTAGAAAAAAAATCAGGCCCAGGAGGAGGAAGTGCGCGCTAGAAGGAACAAAAATGTGAAAATGAGAGAAAGAGCAAAAGGCAGGGCGCCGAGGCTCGAACCCATGACCTCCTGATTACCAGCGCACTGCTTTACCACTAGGGTGGCTATACATCTGTTAATACAAATTAAACAATAAATATGTAAGGCAAAATGTGTTCTGAAGACTTCATCTTCAACCTCCAACCAAAGGACCTGTATCTTCTTCATCTCTCAACAAAAATGAAAAGTTCAAACATGAAAGTTGTGGCATTTGTTTCCACGAATCCAAACATATAAACAACTTAAGCTAATAATCAAAGATGAATGATAATTTTTCTAGCCCTAATTCAAAACCTAAAAATTTCAGAAAACATGAACCCTAAAATTCTCTAAGCTCAGGCCATATAAATGTAAACTATGAATATGTGCAGCTTCGTGGCAATGGTATCTACATTTTATCTTCACAAACCAAACTCAAATGATGCCTGTATGAAGAGATAGGAGTTTGAAAACTTACCTCTTTCAGCTAGAGTCATGTATGGAGTTTGAGCAACCTTTGTGATGGCCTGATGATTTCTATAGCTTGCCTGGACCTCCTTGAATGTGTTCCAACTCCTACTTTGCTTTGAGGATGGCTGGAATTCCCTACTCAAGTCAAGTTGAAAGCTTCAGTTTTTAAAATGGTGGATGATGATGGAGGAGTTACAGTTAGGAAATGAGGGCCTGGATCACTTTGATATGATGTATGGAAGGTGTTTGAATGATTAGTTTTCAAAACGCACGAGTTGAAATGAAGATGGTGAATTTTTTGCTCAAAACTGTCAAGTTTGGGCAGTTCTGTGCAACAAGATGCTTGGGAGTGTTTTAGGACTTGTGTAAATGTGTGTTGTGTTCCAATTGACTTGTTAATATGTATGGAAAAGATTAGAGCACAAAATCCCTCAAGGCTTCTGAGTTATAGGGTTATGGCTTTATAACTTGCTTTTGAAGAAAAGTGAAATGACAAATCTCAAGTATTGTACAAGCATGTCCCGAGCTTCTTCAGGCCTTAGACACCTTGCTTTTGGTTTATAGGGGTTGTGTGTGCAGAAAGAACAAGTTAGAAGCTCAAGACAAGTTGACTTTGTGATTAAAGCAACTTTTCAAGAATGGAATGGTAACTTTCTTCCTAAAATGGCAAATTGGCTTGGACAATGCTTGGAACACTTGGATAATAGCTCAAAAGTAAGTGTAATCTTCTGATTATGGAGATATCTTGAGGTTTAGAGGCCTGAAAAACAAGATTGTGCAGCATAGATTTGAAATTGAATTCTTGTTCATCACAAAAGGCCTTGTAATTCAAGTGACAAAACACCAACTTCATCTCTTCGATTCTCCCTACTCAAGAATGATCTCAAGGAGTTCTTGGACATTTTGGAAATCTTGCAATGTTATCTACAACCCATATTTGAATTGATTTTGAATATTCCCCTTGGAACTATATGAAAAAGTGCCATGAAGTTGAGTCAAAATCCTGACCAAATTAGGGCAAAATTTCACTAAGTGTTTAGTTTCATGACCCTATGTTCTTGAAATTATAACTTGAGATCCAAGCACTTTTGGAAGCAGTTGTATGAATAAAATTTTTAGATTTAATGGAGATATGCAACTTTCATGTTGGAAGTTTCTTTTGAATCATCATGCATCATGGTGAAAATTTGGCTCAAAGTTATTAAAAAACATGAATTTTCAACACTTAGAAAATTTTCTAAGTTTAGAAGTTTTGACTTTTCAAAATGAAATCTTGAATTTTTGATTTCTTGATGAATAAGTTTCATATTTTGACATGTTTTGATGAATTGTGCTCTTTGGCACTTGAATTTGACCAAAAACTCAAAGTTTAACTTTTCAGTATACAGTTGACTTTTAATCAGTTGACTGCAAAATTCATCTGTCAATCCAATGGACTTGCAATGTTTGAAACCATTTCATTAGGTTAAAATGATGCAATTGGAGTCTTAAGATCATGCCTTAAACCAATTGACCATTTTTTAGGTCAAAAATCAGAAATTGCCCTTTCCCAGTCAAAACCCTAATTTTGACCATTTTGCCCTTTTGGAGATTTGATCAAACTTCTTGAGGAATTATGGTCCAAACTTGATCAAATGATACACATGGGTTTAAAATGTTGATGTGGATAAAAAATTATGAGGTTTGACTGTAAATTGGCCATGGTTGACTTTTTCCCCAATACAACTAATTTTTAGGTCAACTGTTCAATTGACTGATCAAAAGTGTGATCCAAGGCTTGAAACTTTACATGAGTAATCTTGGGGGTCCATAATGGTACATGAAAGTAATATGAAGCATTGATAGTTCAGAAATCCTTGTGCAAACTCAAACCCTAATTTTTGGTCATCAGTGCCTAAGGAGGTGTCTTGAGCTGATCAAACCCTAGTGCAGTCTTGAATCTAAGGAGATCTTGTGAGAAAATTCTTGATAAGTGAGAGTACCATGGTTTCTCTTCGTCAGTGTGAAGATCATAGCAGTGTGCAGGTTCACCAAACCTTTCAATTGTTATCATAGGAGATTCGTTATTCCATTTGACTATGAACATGGAAGACATTATGGCCAAAGCGCCGGCTAACTGATTTTTCTCCCTAGGGAAATGCTCAAAGGTGATCTCCTCGAAGTATGGAATCAGAGTTAACACAAGCTCTTTGTATGGAATTAAGTTAGGATGCTTGGTGTCCCATTCTCCCTTTACTTGGCTAATTACCAGAGCAGAATCTCCAAATACACCCCAATGTTTGATCCTCAAGTCAATGGAAGCCTTCAGACTTAAGATGCATGCTTTGTACTCAGCCATGTTGTTCATACAATCAAAGCATAATCTAGCAGTGAAAGGAGTGTGGCAACCTTCATGAGAAATTATCACAACACCAATTCCGTTACCCAAAGGGTTGGAAGCCCCATCAAAAACCATAGTCCATCGGGATCCTTGTTCAGGTCCGTCATACGGTCCAGGTTTTGCACAGTCGGTCACTAACATGATATTCTCATCCGGGAAGTCAAAGTTCATAGATTGATAGTCATTAATAGCTTGGTGATCCAAATGATCTACTAATATATTTCCTTTGATGGCCTTTTCTGTTGTATACTGGATGTCATATTCAGTCAAAATCATTTTCCATCTAGCTATCCGTCTGGAGAGAGCGGGATTTTCGAAGATGTATTTGATAGGGTCCATTTTAGAGATCAATAGAGTGGTGTGAGTCAACATATACTGTCTTAGTCGACGAGAAGTCCATGCCAGAGCGCAATGAGTTTTCTCGAGTAGTGAATATCTAGTTTCACAGTCGGTAAACTTTTTGCTCATGTAGTAAATTGCATGCTCTTTTCGGTCAGACTCGTCATATTTTCCCAACACACACCCATAGAATTCGCTAGTACAGTCAAGTACATGGTCAAAGGTCTTCCTTCAACTGGAGGCATGAGGATGTGAGGCTCTTGCAAATATTCCTTGATTTTTTCGAAGGCAACTTGGCAGTCGTCGTTCCATTTGACTACTCAATATTTCTTCAAGAGTTTGAAGATTGGCTCGCAATTAGCAGTTAAGTGAGAGATAAAGCGAGCAATGTAATTAAGACGACCTAATAATCCTTTGACCCCCTTTTCAGAATGGGGGACTGGAATTTCTTGAATGACTTTTACCTTTGCAGGATCAACTTTAATGCCTTTGCCACTGACGACAAAACCTACAAGCTTTCCATACCTTACTCTGAATGTGCATTTATTAGGGTTCAACCTCAATTTATATTTCTCCAGTCTCTCAAATAGCTTGTTTAGGTAATCGAGATGATCTTCTTCGGTTTGCAACATTGCAATCATATCATCCACATAGACTTCTATTTCATGATGAATCATATCATGAAATAAAGCTACCATAGCTCTTGATATGTTTCCCCTGCATTCTTTAATCCGAATGGCATAACTTTGTAGCAAAAGGTTCCCCATTGTGTAACAAATGTGGTCTTTTTTATGTCTTCGGGAGCCATCTTGATTTGGTTGTAGCCAGATAATCCATCCATGATGGAGAAGACTTTGTGTTAAGCGGTGTTGTCAATCAAGACGTCAATATATGGTAGAGGGAAATCATCCTTGGGGCTTGCCCTATTCATATCTATTTAATCCACACACATGCGGACCTTTCCATCTTTCTTTGGCACGGGGACCACGTTTGCCACCCATTGAGGATAAGATGTGACAGCCAGAAAACCTGCATCAAACTGCTTCATTACCTCAACTTTTATCTTTTCAGACATGTCAGGCCGCATGTGATGAACCCTTTGCTTAACAGGAGGACAATCTTCCTTTGTTGGAAGACGATGAACCACAATATCAGTATCCAACCTGGGAATATCTTCATACGACCAAGCAAACACTTCAACATAGTCATGTAACATCTGAATCAATCTACTCTTGATATCATTTTTTAGGTTGACACCGATCTTGACCTCTGTTTTATCTGTCTCCATACCTAAGTTGATAACTTCGACTGACTCTTTATGAGGTTTAATAGCTTTATCTTCTTGCATTAGAAGTCTGGCTAATTCTCCTGGCATTTCACAATCTTCATCGCCTTCGTCTTCAGCTTAGTTAACTGGATGTCTGAAATCATAACTGATACTAGTAGAGTCACGGGTAATGAGATCCGGAGTGGACGAAGATCTGCAAGTGTGTGTGTGTGTGCATGTAAGGTACATGGCTATTTGAGAAAAAATAAATTAAAGGGAAAGAAAGACAATGAACGCGAAAATTTGAATGCCAAAAGATCCAATGGTTTATATTAAATGATAATATGATAGATGAACATGAACAAAACCCTTTAACAAAATGGACCAAAGTGCCTCGGGCAAGGCACATGGCTTAAAAGTCATTGTTTTGGAAATTAAGATTACAGACAAAAATTCTTGAATTGACAGAAAATGGTAAACAATAATTACTCCTCAATGAAGGAGATGGGTGTGAAGTCCTTTTCCTTCCAGTTGGTGAGCTCTCCTTTGACCATAAGGTGATCCATTCTTCGAAAGGGCATTCATCATCAGAATCTTCTATAACATTTACTTCATGATTTCCGATGCGGAGAGGTATCTTTCCCACGCGAGCGCGCCTAACTTCTTTTTAAGCTTGAATGGTGAAACCCAATCCGAATTTGTCTGTTTTAAACGGGATGTCAGGGAGCTGGCCCCAAAGAGTACAATCTCCCTCCTCGACCACGGCACGGGCATCCTTGAGGGAAACCATTCTTAGTACTACTTCATCAGCTTTTGATATGTTGGAAGAAGCTTTGGTGGCGACAACCATAGGAGGAACAATTTCAAAGGCCTGGCATGGAGTCTCTATGAATTCACCATCCATTTCCACATATTTGAAGAAATTAAGATGGCTCACCATAAATTCTTCTTCGCTGCTAACAGTAACGATCTTCCTTTTGACTGAACACTTTAGTTTTTGATGAAGCGTGGATGTTACTGCCCCTGCCCCATGGATCCAAGGGCGTCCAAGCAGACAAGAATAGGCGGGACATATGTACATTATGTAAAAGGTATATTTGAAATTCTGTGAGCCAACTTTAATTGGGAGATCCACCTCTCCATGAACCAATCTCTTAGTCCCATCGAAAGCCCTCACGACAAGACCGCTTGGCTTTAAAACCAGTCCTTCACAATCTAGCCGGTCTAAAGCACTCTTGGGTAGCACATTTAACGATGAGCTAGTATCAACTAAGACATGAGCTAGGGTGGTTCCCTTGCATTCAATAGATATATGTAAGGCTTTGTTATGGATTCTTCCCATAGGAGTCAAATCAGCTTCAGAGAATCTTAATCAATTATTAGCCATTAAACTTGCCATACAGTTCTCAAACTGGTCAGCGGTGGTTTCTTGGGGCACGTGGTCCTTTTTCAAGAACTTGATCAGATCTTGGGCGTGAACGTCCGAACAGAGTAATAATGACATCATGAAAATTTTAGAGGGGGTTTTCTCCAGCTGCTCCACTATTTTGAAATCGCTCTTTTTTATTATTTTCAGAATTTCCTCCATCTCGTGAGTGGTGGGATCCTCATCATTAGCCTCTTTGGTAGGTGCTTCTATCCTAGAAGTCTCACCTTCTCTCTCTGTGTCTTTAGTGTTAGTACTAGACTTGTTATTGGTTATGCGGGAGAGAATCGTTGTAGTAACGGGTTGTGAAATATCAGGGGAAAAGATTCTCTCTGTTCTCGTCACTTTACTATAACTTACAATGTTGGTGACATCAACTTCATTTTTGTCGATCCAAGAATCTTATTTTATCCCGTGATAATAAATCTCAGCACCATAGTTCCATGGAATTTCTTTGTCAGAGGAATAGGGGATGGGTCCAGCGACAGTGATTATTAAAGGAGAAATGGTTGGTTCATTTGAAATCCTAAAAGGACCCTTTGATGGGATCCTAAAAGGCTTATTGGAAATTGTTATTACAGACAGGTCTTCAATTTTGTTGGTCAAACTCTTGATGGCAGGAATGTTTTCAAACAGAATCTCGTGACTATTTACTAGGCGTTGCACACCTTCCTTCAATCGCTTGCACCCACTTACTTGTTGATCACATTAGACACAATCTTTAGAACAACTGGGGAATACTACGACTTTTAGCAAGTTAACCTTCACAATAGTTAATGAAGTTGTAAAATCTTCAATGGAGGAAACAAATGTGGTATCATCAATTGCATTAAGACCTTTTCCATGGTTCGACATCAGTGTGGTTATCACATTAGGAGTAACATGTGGATCAAATTCAATTATCTTATTGTCTATCAGATCTTGAATCTTATTATTCAGAGACCATCATTGATCGGTTTCATGCCTAGGACTGTTTGAATGATACCCGCACTTGGCATTTGGATTGTATTTTGATGATGAAGTGTTCAGATTGGATGGTGGATCACACAGTCTCACTAGATTGGCCTTCAACAGATGTTACAAAGCTTGGGACAATGGCATGCTAATCTTTGTGAATTGTCTTCGTGGAATTTAGGGTCGTTGATTGTTGAAGGATTGCCTTTGTGCAGATGGAGGGTTAGAGATTATCCCAGCATTAACAAAGGGTTGATGATTCTTCTTGGCATGGGCCCTTGCCCCATACACAATATTTACTTCCTTCTTTCCAGTGAAAGGCTTCTTTATAGAATAGGAAGTGGAAGCAGATGTCATTGGGATTTTTCCGCTCTTAATGTCGCTTTCTACCCTTTCACCAGTTAGTATCAACTCGGTGAAACCAGACGAGGAGCTGCCAATCAGTAGGTTGAAAAATGGGCCAGTCAATGTACCCATGAACATGTCAATTAGTTATCTGTCAGTTAGTGGTGGTTGGACACTACCAACAAGATCCCTCCATTTTTGTGCGTACTCCTTGAACCCCTCATTGGTACCCATTGTCATACCTTGAAGTTGGACTCTGGTTGGTGCCAAATTGGAATTGTATTGATACTGATGATAAAAAGTAGTGGCTAGATCTTCCCATGTGTGGATGCAGGAACCCTCCAATTGATAAAACCATTCTAGTTGAGTTCCAGCTAGACTCTCTTGGAAGAAATGGATCTAGAGCTTTTTGTCAGTGGTATATGGTTGCATCTTGCGCATGTAAGACCTTAGGTGAAGCTTTGGGCAGGAGACCCCATCATACTTGGCGAAGACTGGTAATTTGAATTTACGGGGAATGACGACCCTAGGAATTAAACCCAAATCGCCAAAATCCAAACTAGGTACGGTTTGAATTTCAATAGCTTTTAGCCTATCCTCTTACTGCTTGTATCTATCATCGGCAGGTGGGTATTGCTCATCAAAGTAGTCTTCATCTTCAGAAGCTTGATTATTTTCACCCTCAGCATGGGTGCTCCTTACCTCCTCATCTTGATTTTCGTCCTCTTTAGACGACTCTTCAACTATCTGTACTTGACGAACCAGACCTTTTAATCTCTTACCCATGTTAATGAGGGCTTTCTTTTTGGTCTTCTTTTTGGTTGTTAACATCACCATCATATCTTGTTGTCCCTTGGCCAGAGCCAACAAGATTTCTTGGAATTGGGCATTCTGCGCTTGCAAGTCCTTCACTGTTTGTTTGATATCCATCTTACTGAAATAAACAGTAGAGAGATAAGGAAACCTGTCGTGGAAAACCTGTTTTTGTCATTATGCATGAAAATGCGTATGCAAATGATTTCAAAAACTTGGAAGATTTAAGTTTGTTTAGACCAAAGGAACAAACATCATTTGTATTAATAAGTTCAATTTGATTACAATGTGCCTCTCGGGCTTACATTGCAACAAAATAAACAAAATGAGCTAGAATACAGTAATAACGGCTCAAACTTCCCATGAATGCTTCCTCTTTGGAGCGATATAGGCATTCAGGCTCCTCTCCTCATGAAGTTGTCTCGTGAGTTCTAATTTCTTCTTCTCGCTTGCATAAAACTAGGCTTCAAAGGTGTCTCGCTCCTCCTTTAGCTGAATTCGAGCTCTTTGCAAATGTTCAAGAGAAGTTGGCATATCAGGATAAAGGACAGTATATGGAACATCTCCTTTGGCGACAGGATCCATGATGATAGGTAAGATGGTGGGGTATGGAATCATAAGATTTTGGGTGCAAAATCGCACCCACTTGAGATAAGGCTCCAAAGGAATGGATTTCTTATGTCCCAACATGCTACTATCAACCTTGTTAATCATGCACCAAGCTCGTATGAATCTCTGACGATAGCCTTGGACATCATTCTCATAGTCAAATGTGATTCCTTGGACAAGTGCGTCATGAGGGCCATCCCTCATAGCATACCTAAATTGTCTCATAGACAAACAAGGATTGTAAGTGATACCTCCACTAATGCCAAGTAGAGGGACATTAGGGAATTTACCACAACGGTCAATAATAGTAATGCTTTCCATAGATCGCGCGCACCAATAGATATGTGAATGTGTGAGCGATATCAACCTACTAGACCATCTTAAACCTTGCTCATTTTTTTACAATAGATCGGGGTAGGTGCGAAATAAACCACCTAGCAAAAAGAGGAGTGCAACACATCAGGAGTCCTCTTCTCTTCATGGTACGAGAGTGAAAAGAATGCAAGATATCCCCAAGTAAAGTGGGCACCAGATTGTGAGATCGAAATTTTTTGACAGCGTTCACGTCTATAAGTTGGTCAAGATTGGGAAACAGAACCATCCCATATATGAGAAGAGCCAACACTTCTTCATAGGCTTGTAAATCCAAATCATCCCAAAAGAATTGAGCTATTTCCAAAAAAAACTTGGCCAAAAACCCTTTGACGCCACTTCTCGTTTCCCAATTGGCCACAATGTCAGATCGTTGCAAATGTAAAGCTCGAGCAATAACCTCGGGTCTTGGGTCTCTTTCAATACTGTTGAAGGGTAGTTGATCAAGGATAGGGATTCCCAAGAGTTTAGAAAATTCTTTCATAGTGGGTACAAGCTGGTAATCAGAAAAGGTAAAGCAATGGTGCAAAGGGTCGAAGAATTGGAAGAGAACCTTCATAATGTCTTCATCATAGCTTGAAGTGACCAGATTGAGAAGTCGACCATGTCTCTCGGTGAACGAAGAATTCTCAGTAACCCTTGACACTAATTCTTTGAGTTGAGGAGGTACTCTCAGAAGATTGACTTGAATAGTATTTCTTCGAGTGGGAGTCATGTCCTACAAAACAGAACAAAAGTAAATCTCTAGGTCCTTGAAATGGTTAGTGAAAAATGCCATGGTATGATATCATGATGTTTATGCACAAACAAAGAAAACAAGTCCTTAGGTTTAGGCTTGCGTGGAGTTCACAGGCAAGTACCCTCTTGAAGTTTAGATGGCTCAACCTGTCCTAGAAAGTAATCGGGTACTAGGGGATCTCAATATCACTGATCTTTCTTCATTGGGTATTGTTTTAGCCAAGCCTCTTTATTGGCGACTGAAATATCCCATGAGTCAGATCTCAATGACTGTAGTATTGAGTATCAACCAACGCCAGACTGCACCAAAGTCGTCTATCTCACTACTTCCTAATGACCAAGTTGTTCAATTAAAGGTTCTAAGGTCAATTAGTGTTTCACGACACCACACAGCGGCCCCGTATTCTCCTTGACTACTAAAGGGCTACCGGTACCAACAAATGTGTCACACTAACGTAGCCATCGCTCCAACCAAGTTGGTATACCCCACATAGTTTCCACAATCTATTGCTACTTCCATAAAAGGTGTTCCCCGATCTCGGTAGAAGATCAATACAAACCCAAACGAGGACCCATAAATGCAAAGCAAAAAAATAAAACAATGAAAGCAAGTAAATGTGATCTAACTCTAAGGTAACCCCACTTTTAAGATTCTTCCCAGCAGAGTTGCCAGTTCTGTAATACGGTGGGAGAACTGACTTGGATTGTTTTACATTTTGATCGCAATTATTGCAGATAGCAAGAGTCGGCACCAACTTTTATTTTATCCAATAAGGAAAGTGTGAAAATAATAGGAAATACCTTTGATATGTTTTCTTGAGTTCAGTGGGTAGATTATGAAAAGGGAAGGTGTTAGAACCCTTTTTATCCATAGTTATCTATGGGCTCTTAGTAGCTTGCTAGATCACTTTGAAAATGCTTTGTTTGAAAATGTGTTTGTGATGGGTTTTGAAAATATTTTTGAAAAGCGCCTTCCCTCAGGAAAACTTTGTAATGATTCTCGTCTCTATAAGAATGTATACAAAGTGTTTGGACTTTAGAAAATATTTCATGCTTTGGACGTGTTTGGGTGTGTTTGAAAAATGTTTTGTTTTTGAAAATGGATTGTGAGCAAGCAACTAAGAATTTTATACCTACTCAAAAGTCTTTTGTTCATTTCTCCCTTCCTTTGATATTGCTATCTTACCATTGATTGGTAAGCAACCTTATCTTTGGATGTAGAGGGACGAGCGTGGGTCAATTGTATAATCATAGAAGGAAACCTATGAGACATTTTAGCAATTTTCATTCAGGGACTAGATCGGTTACCGAAGGCAACATCAAGGGACTACGATCTTTTTATCAAGGGTCTTTGCTAAAACGCTCATATTCGAGGGACATGACTATTTTCCGAGGCAACAAGTGAGATTACCCTAGAGGTGCATGTGTGTGAATAGTGTGTTTGATTGCATGCATTTTTGTCTTGAACTTAAAGTTGTCTACTTGTTGATTTTATCTTGTCAGATATCCTAATTAATAATAATGTAGGAAAGCAATAAAAATGAAAAAAAAAACCTACACTATTACAACCATATTGAATAGCAAGAAAATATAAAAGCAAAATAAAATAAAGGAAAGGAAAACAAGTCCTTCGATCCCGGCAGCAAGCGCCCTTTGATTCAACTCTTCCTGGGTTCTATCGATTGGACCTGTAAAGTAGCACGAATATGTATCTTTCGATCACACCCTCTTCTTTGCTTCCTTCGATTGGACCTGTAAAGCAGCATGAATATGTATCCTTCTATCACGCCCTTTTCTCTGCTTCCATCGATTGGACCTACAAAGCAGCATGAATATGAATCCTTCGATGACACCCTTTTCTATGCTTCCTTCGATTGGACCTGTAAAACAGTATGAATATGTATCCTTCGACCACACCCCTTTCGTTTAAGGTTAGATGGTAGCATGGGGTGAAGCCTAAAGCTTCAATTCACACATATGTCTTCATGTTTTCTTTCGTTTTAGTTTAAATAGTAGCATGGGTTGAGGCCATGCTAATATTGTTTCATGGCCAGATTAGTGCTTAAAATATATTTGATAAAAAAAGAAAACAAAACAAAAGATTGGAAAAGAAAAAAAACGGTGAAGGTGAAAACAAAAACAAATCAAAGGGTAATGATAATGCTTGAAACAAAAAGAAATGGTTATTCACATGTTATTCTTGAAACGAAAACAAATGGTTATTCACATGTTATGCTTGAAACGAAAGGTTTAAGGATAAGAGGACTTACCTTTCTTGAAGCTGGAATGTGGGTCTTGGACTTGAGTGATTCACTGGGTGTTCTTGGATTTGAAGGGGAAGAAACAAGTGTGGTGTTTCATTAGATTCTAGTTTCAGAGGGTGTTAAGTGTTTGAGAGTTTTGAGAGTTTTTGGAGAGTTTAAGAGTTTTTTTAAGATTCCTTCCACATAGCTGTAGCGGTAGAAATGTTTAAGACTAAGCCATTGGATTGACTAGACTTGTACAAATCAAAATAAAATAGCCACCGCACTTTATTGTTTCCAAAGGAATGGGAAAAGAGAGAATTACCCAAAAGAGGGGGGAATGATTCAAGGTAAGGGGGTTGGTTATGCAAAGGGAAGGTATTAGCACCCTAAACATCTACGGTACTCCGCAAGAACCTCTTTGTAAAATCTGTATATTTCGGCTATAAAATGTTTTATAGAAAATGGATGGTGGAGGTGAGAAAAAAAATATTTTTATAGTTTTTTTCACCCTCCGTGGTTGCGAACCTTTAGTGCCTACGTACCACCTTTCATGCAATAGAGGATCAGGGTACACGTAGTTCCTCTTTTAAATTTTTTAAAATGCAAGTGTGTTGGTTAATTTTATGAGATAAGACATCATTATCATTGTCCGTGTGGAAAACATACTTACTACCCATAATCATGAGAAAGGAGAATTTGCATCATCTCAAAGTGGAGGATATGGCTTGGATTTTAAAATCAACAATGCCTCACTCAAAACCCAAGTGGAAAATATCTCACTTCACTACATATTGTAGAAGTATAGTTGTTTGCATCACTACAAGGATTGACAAGAGTCCAATCTTTTTTGAGAAAAGTTTAAAGATAAAAGCCAAAGTGACAAAAATGGTTTGAAATGAGATAGATTGACTTTTAGTCTTCTCACAAAAAAATTTCAAAGTATTATTAAGTTTATTGAGGTTTATTTATGAAAATGTTTTGAAAATGCATGGACCTAAGTCTAAGTTTATTATGAAAGTGGTTCAAGTTAAAAAAACAAGAAGAGTTTTTTTAAAGGAGAGAGAAGATTTTTGAAATTAAAGAAGATGGGAGATGAAGAAGGGACTATCCTAAAGCATAAGGTAAAAGCTAGGGATAAGAACCATCTAACCAACAAGAAGCCAATACTTGACACTATGAGCCAAGATAGAATTCCCATTCTTTGGATTGAAACCAAGCAAGCAATGATACTAGACCTCTTGAAAGAACCAAACTTTAAGTGTATTAAGTCTTCACAAAAATTGGGCAGAGTAACGACTGTATATGGGTGAATTCCAGATTACAAACAAAGAGTATAATCACAATAACCAACACACAAAATAAACAAACAACCCAATGCCTTGAGGTAAACCTCAAGAGCTCCAGACAAAATAATCAGAAAAGGTCACAAGGTCTCCAATCATAGGCCAAGGTTCCTAATTATTAGTCCAAAAAGTCCAATGCTCCATAATGCCAAGGATAGTAACCAAATAGTACAAGTATCATTAAATATTTATAGAGTTTATATTGATTATTAGGTGTTTTAAAAAAGAAAAGTAAAGCTTAAGTGAGTAAATATAAAAATGACAAGAAAGTAAATACTCAAATGAGAAAAGATGAAAATGGCATGAAATAAAATGCTAAAATTAAATAGTGCATAAAAATAAAAGGGGCATATAATAAAAATAAAGGATAAAGTCAATTATTAGTGATTAGTGGTTAGTTGGATGATCATATTGAAACTTATATTTGGAACTCATTAGAGGATTAGTAGAACCGAAGCCTCCACACAACAAGTTTCATTTTCTTTTCTCAAGTATATCATTCATTCGGAATCCTCATAAGTACCATTCAATGATCAACGGTGTTTAAATGATCCGCATTGACCAAAGGTGTTATAGAACCATTAGAGGATTGATAGAAACAAAGCCTCCACACAATGAATCTCAAGGTTATTGGATCAAAGAGATCAAATTAACATACTTGGGCTTGCAAACATAAGTTTGGGCCATGAATGATCATTTATTCGAACCGGGACAAAATTTAGCGCTATGTTAAGCAATCGTAAGTGGACTTATATAGAAATCACACCTATTTTGAGGTCGGTACATAGCAATCTATGCAACATTTGTTTTGAGATATGATATAGAGATCATGCTCCAATAACACTTAGTGCAATAATAAAACGAATGAGATGAAGAGGGGTGGGAGAGAATATACAAACCACTTTTGAATTAAATTTAATCAAACTATTATTAAAATCATTCATCCATTTTTGTGGAGTTAGACTCAACGCCATGGATCCAATGATGTTAATAAAGTTCATGATAAAAAATTTAATCCAAGATCAGCCAAAAAATAGTCACAAAATAATATTACATTTAATATATACAAAAAAAGTTTAAAAAAAAGTTTAAAAATAGAAATAAAAGAGAAAAATATCAACTATGTTCAAATTGATCAAGAATTCAAAATTAAGTCCATGGAAAAATCAGAATAGGACTCAAATGATTTTATAAAATTTTTGGTAATTTTTTAAAGTCAGAAACTATTTTTAAAATTAAAACAAATGAGTAAAATAAACCAAAAATGATAAAAATTACCAAATTCAAAAATAAAAAATAAGTGAGGTCACCAATATTTGTCACAATATCATTGGATCATTCCATAATTTTTTCAGAATTTAAAAATGCATAAAAGTATTTTTAATGATTTAAAACAATTCAAATAAAGTGAAAATTTATAAAAAATACCAAAACACAAAATAAAATTGTGAAAAATAAAAATCAGAATGAGAATAATAAAAAATATTACTCATAATTTTTTCAGATTTTGTGGACTTAAAATGAACTTTCTATGTTTTTTTGAAGTTTAAAACAATTAAATATAAAAATCAGAAAAGAAAATAAAAGTCAAAAATATGTGGACCATTGGATGAGAGTCAAAATGCATTGGTAATCAAATCCAAGGGATCTGGTGCGCTGTGCATATCATGGTCATTAGTGAATAAAGCACTGAATCAAAAGTAAATAAGAAATTCAAAAAATACAAGTGGCGTGCCATCATTAGTTGGAAGATGACACGTAGGTCATCTTCAACCTCCAGCCAACGTGAATTGCAGATCTCTCAAACTGTAAAATCAGAAGCTCAGACCTATGCCATTCTCTTCGTCTCTTCAAGACGAAGACAACCACACCTTCGCGAAAAATTTATATAAATTGTAGCTCAAGCAATTTGGAAGGAAAGTTTTGACAAGGGATTTAAAATTTCATGGTCAAAACGTGTTTCCAGTAAAAAGAAAATGTTGCGACTAGAATCAGGGCAATGAGAGCATCATAATGATATCAAAGTTTTGAAGAATTGATGAAGGAATCTTCCTATTGAAGTTGGGTTGTAGAGCTCTGAAACTGGACTTCTATGGAGCAATATAGGGCATGATTCTTGAATGTAATTATATGGTTAACTTCAGGTAAGATCAAGAAAGGTGAATTGATGGAAAAATTGGATTGAAAAAGGCTTGAGAATGGATTTTGAAGTTGCTGAATTTTGAGTTATAAAGTTTGGCAGGGTGATTATGGCTATCCAAGCTTGAGGAAATGAATGGGGGATAACCCTCTATTTATAGGGAATCAAATGGAATGTCCAAGCGTGTGAAATGATAAAGTTTGGAGGGAAATCGTGTGAAGTTGCAAACAAGAAAAGTGTGACTTCTATATTGATTAAAACTCATCCAAAATGCACATTTTGCTATGCTAATCACTTCTAGAAGTTCACTAAACATGTTCAGAAGCAAAAACACGCAGAAACAAAGTGTTTAGAAGCCAAATCAAGGATTTCAAACTTCTGACTTGGTGAAAAATTCAGTTTCAAATTGCCAACTTCTGATCAATGGCATTCTCAGCTCAAGGGGTCTTAGGGCATGATTCTTGATGCTTTAGAAAGAAGAGGTTACAAAATTTGCAATGTGAAAAGAATGGAGACAAATGGATGCTTGAGCTGAAAGTTTTAACGAGTCAAAGTTGGAAAAAATGTTGACTTTCCATACTTAGAAATATTTCAAGTTTTTCTTCAAGCATGCCTTATAATGTTTTGCATCCAAACATGGCTTTCCTCTTGGAATTTGCTCTTGACCAAAAAAGATGGCATGTAATAGACCTATTAAATGACATTTTGGGACTTGAACAATTCAAAATTTCCAAAAATTGAGAGAGTTATAAATTGTTGAAGTTGGCAAAAAATCATG